>JBBPDA010000009.1:11771729-11804229 GCA_037974385.1 Arnoldichthys spilopterus | reverse complement strand
TGGCCGCAGCTATGGAGGCGTTGGTCTGCCTGTTGCATCCTTTGGTGGAGAGGGCGATGGCGATGGACAGTTGTGTCGACCTTGGGGCATCTGTGTTGATAAAGAAGGCTATGTTATTGTGGCTGACCGTAGCAACAATCGCATACAGATCTTTAAGCCATGTGGCACCTTTCACCACAAATTTGGCACTTTGGGCTCACGGCCTGGCCAGTTTGACCGGCCCGCTGGGGTTGCCTGCGACAGCCAGAGAAGAATCATTGTGGCTGATAAGGACAATCACCGGATCCAGATTTTCACCTTTGATGGCCAGTTTCTTGTCAAGTTTGGAGAAAAAGGAACCAAAAATGGGCAGTTCAACTATCCCTGGGATGTGGCTGTAAATTCGGAGGGAAAGATTCTGGTCTCAGACACGCGCAACCACAGAGTACAGCTGTTTGGGCCTGATGGAGTGTTCCTCAATAAGTACGGTTTTGAAGGCGCCCTCTGGAAGCATTTTGACTCCCCTCGAGGAGTTGCCTTCAATCAAGAGGGCCACCTAGTGGTGACTGACTTCAACAATCATCGTCTGCTCGTCATCAGGCCTGACTGCCAGTCAGCTCGCTTTCTTGGCTCTGAGGGAACAGGCAATGGGCAGTTCTTGCGTCCGCAAGGCGTAGCCGTAGACCAAGAGGATCGCATCATCGTGGCCGATTCGCGCAACCATCGTATTCAGGTGTTTGAACCCAACGGCAACTTCTTATGCAAGTTCGGGACTCAGGGTAGCGGTTTCGGGCAGATGGATCGCCCATCGGGTATAGCCGTTACCCCTGACGGAATGATTGTAGCCGTTGACTTCGGAAACAACCGAATCCTTATGTTCTGAGCTACTTTGTTCAAGCTTTGAAATGTGTGGTAGCTGAGGAGGTAAAACAGAAGATTTAGGTACACACTCATCAGGAGCAAACATGGCTGAATTTTGGAAATATGTCAGTAGTACGGAGCCTTTTTACACATCTATTTATCATGATTGTAGTATAATTTTGTGCTGCTGGCAAAAGTGTCCCTGTCGTACACAAGCCATTTGTCAGAGTAGGCGTAGAGCAAAAAGACTGTGGTTGCTGGTAGTTTAGGCTGTTTTGCTCTTGATCTGTGTCTTGAAATCTTTCTTATTTGTTTGATTTTTTTTTTCTCAGGGAATTTCTAGCATTCTTGAAATAATTTTCTGTCTCTGCATTATACCTACCTCATCTAGCCTATGTATGAATGTACTCTCTTGTGTGTGCAGAGTCCGTGAAGTTTTATAAAGAAGTCTACCTCAGTGCTTTTTTATTTGTAGAGTCAGAGAACATAACATAAGAAATGAAGCAATGTACGGTTGATATTTGCACAGCTCGCACAAATTTCTCCTGATTGTTACTGTGCACAGAACACAGGTTGGACCCCTGAATGTTTGAGTACAGTAAACCAAAAGTTTAGGGCTGCATGCTTTTGGCAGAAACATTTGCATAATGTTTTGATAAATCTACTGTTTTTGTTTTTGCTTTTGTTTCTGAATTTCATGTTACTTTATTTGTTGGTTCTCATTTGCATCATACCTCATCTAAACCTCTTACCTCACGACTTATGTACCTCTGTGTACAAATGCCTCATTGTGCATACCTCAGTTTGTGTTGATTTCCATTGAAAGAAATATGCAAGCCTATGGAAACAACAACCAAAATGCATGATGACCTACAGTATGAATTCTAGGCTTTTGCTAAGTTAATTTGTAGGTCTGTTAGTATAGAATAGAGCCCAGACTTTGAGTAATGAAAGAAACTGATCGCTCCCAATTCCAAAATTGTTGTAAAGAAATGGCGCAGAGAGAATTCTATGAAGCTTTTGAAGAATTTTTTTTTCCTTTGGAGGGTTGGGGTGGGGAGGGGGGGGGTGTACCTACATAAAATTTAATCATCCCTTATTTTGTTTAGATCTGTTTCTCTTGTATGTTCTTCATCTAATGCACCGTTAAGATGAAGTTAAGATTATCAAGAAAGATTGTTTGGCACATGGCTTACTTGCTATAGCTGGCAAAGTTGGATGTAATCCAAACCTAGTAGGACTACATAGTTTATTTTGATGAAAGTCCTTTCCGAATGTCTGGAATGTATTTATTGGCCAAATCCTGGAAGAAAGAGCTTTGACTTCGATCTCCTGGGAGACCATTCGCTCTGTCAGTGGAACACAGTTTTGAAAACATCTCAAATCATTTGAGCGCGGTCTAAAATATTGAGTTTTTTTTTTTTGCTTTGTGGGGAACCACTTTAATGAATGATGTTGCGTGCTTCTCTTGACTGTTCATTAAATAAAAAGCATTTAAAAGCAACAAAAAAGACAAGCACTGACATCTATCAGAACAGTATACGGCAGTTTTTTTTTCTCCCCTTGTTTCAGCCAGTCAAGGAAAGACATGTAATAAAAAAAAAAAGTCCATTTGAAACAAACTTTCCAGAAAAGTTTTCACTGAGAGGCAGCAAGAAATGTATATTCAATAACTGCCTTATTCCTGACCACATGCCCTTGCCAGGGCCTAAATTGTGTTCGTCTCCTTTCTCTTCTGGACGGGCATTTCCTGTCTGTTAAGCTGCTTGTGCAGTGGCAGAGGTGAGATTTATGATGGCTTTTCTTGCTGATGCCTCGTCACTAGGTTGCTGCTCTAAGGTCTGCTACATAACTTAAGAGTCTGACTTTTGGACAAAGAAGAAGTCAGGCGCGTTTGCATAGCTGGTCGTATTTGGCTCCAATTTGCATCCTGTTTCACTTTTTCAATATAGAACATTCTCAGATTCTAGGCTTTTCCATATGTGGGGAGACATATTGGCTGATGTCATGTTAAACTTGAGTATTTCTGTACAGACCTCCGCTTAATGTACCCGCTTGCTCACATGCATCACAATTCTGTCTTGCCAAATGTAGACCAGTGGAAATGGGCATGTGCCAAAAAGAGATGTAGAGGGACAGTGGTTTTGAAGCTAGTCTTTAGATTGCGATCATACAGAATAATCTACCCTTGGTTTTCTATTATAGTTGTAATGTGACATTACCTCTACCCCGCAATACCTCAGTAAAGTCAGGTCAATGTCGAGCATTGATTTTGCTGTTGTAAATGAAGAGTCATATTCGCTAAGAGTAAACTGCCGTTGGAGCTGCTTGTCCAACACGGTAAAGCCAGTTAAGCAAGTGGGGAAACTGATCCCAGAGCTACAGAACACAGGCTGATTAAACGACTAGAGAATGAAAATGACCTGTTAGTCACTAAGAGGAGAAAGCAATGTAGGCATTTGGCAGTAAGGAAACACGTGAATTTTGCTGCTGAGAAATCTTCACACTGATTTGCTGTATCATTCAGTATTTATGTCCATCATTTAATATGTTTGAAATTTAGCTGCAGCTCTGTCCTCCAGAGATCCAAAGAAATATCTTCTCTTTAAGAGGAAAAATAGTTATTTTTGCATGCTTTAAAAGCCCTTGTAGACAAGCGTAAGTGAAATGAGGTAATGGAGGGGAAATGATGACACTTAGATATACCAAAAAAAAAAAAAAATTTAAAATCCTGTGTTGGGTTGCGGTGGATGGCTTTGACTACATGATTGTATTAATGTGTGATGGATATCTTTACCGAGCAAGGTACTTGTTTGTGTGAGACTTCAGGAGAAAGGTTTAAATTGATATGCCTTAACACTGCTGCAGTATACTTAAACTCTTTTCCTCTTTTGGAATTTAATCAGACTGGAAACTGCCAAAGAGCTTGCTCTGTTTGTATTTTGTCCTCTTTCTCCTCTACTCCCCACAGTATGCCCCTACAAGTTGGATGAATCCTCTATAATCAGTTTTGGAAAAACTGATCAAAGATGAGAGTGCTCTCTCTGACTGACTTAAAATATTCCAGCTCTAGTGGTTCCTTATTAGAGCAGTGTTGTTAGGGGTAAAACCATTACATTTGATTTAGGATAAATACTGAATGTGTTTGAGAGGAGTAGATCTATACTGAGGAGCGGTCATGTGTAGGCCTCTCACTGAGCAACGATTCTAAACCAGAATTTGTCTTATTGGTATATGCTGTATGTGTGGTGGCTATTAGGAAAGATATTTAAGGGTAGACTATATTTTCAGGGCTAGTTCTCAGAACATATGGTGCCAGTTCAAGACTGTGGATTGGTATACATGTCTACATAAAGTAATTGTTAGTAATCAGACAAACGGTGCCCTTCAGAATGTGTAATTGGGGCATATTATCTCTTGATTGGACCTTTGGTCAGCGTCTGTACGGGTTTCCCACCAGTTATGGTGTGTTCCAGCTTTTGACCTGTTTGCTAATATGAAAAAAGCAGAAGGAAAATGTAAACAGTTCAGAAGTGCATGGTCTTTTTATGATTGTATTATCCAAGAAGAAGAAGAAAAAAAAATACAAAAAACTCAGGTAGCTTTCTAGAGATTTGATTCAAATTCAATATTTGTTTCTTACAATCGGATAGTAAATCCTTTTGTTAGTACTTCATAAAAGGTAGTATCTATTTTGTGTGTGCATTTATTGTATTGGTCTATTAAAAATATTGCTGTTTAATTCCATAGGATCCTTCAAAACCAAATTTGCATTAACTTTTGAAATGTGGAGGGGGGGGGTTAGTAAAACTTGGTATTTAGAAACACAGCTGTCTAAATCAACAATTTAAATAGCACTAAAGCAATTGCGCGAAGATATTTTTGATACCCAAAGGAACAATCTCGCTGATTACTGTATTAATGGGAGAGATATTCCAAGAAAATCTAAATTAACCAAAGAAACAAACAGGCTGCCTAAAGAAATTATTTTGCCTTGGGATGCATCAGAAATTCCTAATCACATTGGTTTGTCCTAATAAGAGAAATCCATCTTTTGTATATTTAGGAATCCAAATTGTATTACAGTACATCAAGACCCCATTTCTTCAGATCATTACAGCTTTTTGTCAGATCATTCACTTAGCTGTGAGACAGGCTAAGCCAAGAGCTGTGGGTAGATGGCTGCCTAAGCTCAGACCTGGGATAAGTTTTGCCTTTTAAAATGTAATGATTAGGGTAGGATCAAAGTAGCAAGCACGCATTCCTGGTCTGCAGTCTTAGGTGGTTGTAATGTTGGGTGCCCTCCAAGAGGTCCACAGTTGATTCTCTCATCCTTTACCCTCCCTCTCTTGCTCTCTAAGCAGCACTCACTATCCCTTTCAATCACAACAAAATACTCATGGATTTGTGTCTGGTTCAGACTGAGGAGACTGTATGAAATATTTGGTGGTCTACAGTCTTGTGCTCTTGTCTTTTGTGGACTTTAAACATTTTCCTATGCAGTTTTTGATTTTATGTTTGGTTGTTTACACTTAAATAAACTTGTATCTCTTGGGATCCTGAATTTCTGCTCTGTGTCTTCAGTTGCTGATTTATTTTCCAGTATTAATATTATTTGGTATAATGCCTGTTTCATCTTGGCAGAAATTCTGTTTTTTACATGTTTAATTTTAACACGAACAAAAGCCAGCATGGCCACCAATGTAGCGTCAGGAACTAGTGTGTCTACATACCAAAGAGCCAGGGGTCATGGCAGGGCCCTGCCCATAAGGTCAACAAGGCCCAGCTTCCGACTCCAGGCTAACCAGAATGGCCATACAGATGGCCTTTTAAAATAACCGGTCTAAACCAGGTTTACTCATGCAGCTATCCAGCATGGTAGAACTTCAGTGGAACGGTGTTTATCTATATCCTGGAATCTACCACAGAGTGTTTATCTAAATATGATCGTGACTGATTTCCTCAAGGCTGTTTACCAATTTCACTTTTACAAAGCACATTAGTTAAATAATTAACCAACAAATAACTGATTTTTTTTAAACATGGCAAAAAAAAAAATCTGGTTTAAAATGAAGTTTATGGGACATGTAGAAATGTCTTTTTTTTTTTTTTATGAAAACCTCTTAAGTTACAGTATGAACAAAGACATCATGTCTGAAGTAGCCCTGTTTCTTCAAAGGCTTTAACAAGGGTTCGGCCTCTCGCTTTCTCTTGGAGATCATTGACAGAACATGTCAGAGGAGAGATCTAGGTAACAATGCAGAGAGATGGGGGAGGAGAGGGGAGGTGGGGGTGGGGGTTAAAAGATATTTAGCATGAGAAAAGCTGCAAACATGGGAAAGGGGACCGGCCACCCTTGAGATAGAGACAAAGAGGGGAAGGGGAGGGACCACACATGAAAGAAAGAGGTGGTCTGTTCACCCCCAGTGTACTGGCCTGAGTATAGGTCAGCAAGGGGAGCGCATTCCACAGTGCACAGCCGTTTGTTTGTGGCCTACAGCAACAACAGAATGGGCATTTCTTTATTGGAGGGAAAATGGCTCTTTTTAAAAATGTGTTCTTCTATAGTACTGACAAACAGGTAGAACGATGCAAGATGCAGCAATTTTTGAATATATTTTTGTAAATCACACTGAAAATGCTCATTCATTTAATTAATTGCTCCTCTAGCAATGAGGCATAATACATTCCTGGAATTTACTCTTCAATAAGAACAACTGAGAGAGGCTGAACTAATCTATTGTTCTCTATACTGCTCTAACGGGGTTGTAATTGTTAATTACTCTGACTTGGAAGAAAGAGCATGTAACCCCCTATAAGACTTCTTTACCAGCAATAAAATTCTTTTAATGGTTTTTCCACATTTCATAATGTAAAGAAAGGAACGAACCTACATCTCTACACTGAATGTAAAACTACCAAATTAGGATACAAGATGAAGTGTAGCACAGTACATTTCATTCAATAATGTGTGAGATAAAATTTGCTTATTATCTTAAAGTAATCAGTCTGTGAGAAGAGAGAAATAGTAGGGACTTTCACAAAGTCCAATATATTTGTCATTGGAGGAAGAAAACATCACAAGTTAGGGTAAATAAAATTTATTTAGGACTTCATAGACCCCAGATGACGATGATCTCATTTTAACAGTTGACAAGCTCTAGGAAAGCAACTCCAGAGAAACTGGAATAAATCTCTCTAATCTTCATTAGACCGTTCCTACCAATCCCCTCATCCATCCGGTTTCTCAGAGCTGCTCCAGGCTCATAAATAATAAGCATTAAAAAGGTTTATGGCACTGGGGTGTGAATATGTACATCATTTGCGCTGCACTTGTGTGAAAGAAGAGGGCATCTGTATGGGCTGAATGGGCTGCCCTGGCTGGAAAGGCGGAGGCTTCTTGCGCAGATCTGGAGAGGACGAAGACTTGACTGATGGGAGTAACTGGTTCCGTTTGATGATCTGAAGAGCCAGCTGTGTGTTACCTGAAGGAATCAAACAGATCAATTAGCCTTGTGCACTAAAACACTGCAGATACTGATTATCGATCAGAAAATAGCACTTAAGTGTCACTTAATAATAAATCAATAACTATTAATATTTTTAGCTACAAAGTCATCAAATGCAGAAAACCACAAACTGGACATATCGTTCTTTAGCTGCATTGGCAGTTATAGTTTAGTTTACGTATAGCTCAAGATCTGAGCCTGGAATATACCATTTTGCAGCTCTAAGTAGACACCCAGTAGAATGGCTTCTGGGGGAATCTCCTTTGGATTTACCATGGAAGCAGCCTACAGAAGAAGGAAGAAAGCTTAATCAAAACCACATTCATCTTATTTATCTTACAGTAGCTGCATAACATCTATAACAGTTTTAAAACTCTTAATGTCTTCAGGAAAACATGACCAACCAGACATATTTCATATTCCCCAGAACTTACTGACATGCATTTTTGGAGGTAGAAAAACAACCCCAAACATCGAGGGGTCACATCATTAAAAAAACTGAATTTTCCTTTTTTAATAAAGGCTGATGTAGTACACAAACACTGTTAATGTTTAAAAACAGAATATACTTTCAAGTGCACATGGACCGTATACACAAAGTTTGCTGCAGAAAACCCATTACTCATTATGTCATAAAAACAAATCCATTTACATATAGCCACCCATTCAGCCTGCAGCAGTTCAGCTCCACCCATCCACAAATAAGTTATAAGGAAGGTTTCAGTCCAAAGTGCTTCCTGATTGAGGCACAATACAGGCCAGCCAATCAAAACAGAGGTAGAATTCAGAAAGCTTAATTCAGACAGCTTGTTTAATAATAAGCCATAAAGAGAATCGGAAATTGATCATGTGAAAATGAATACATTTACATTTTATTCATTTGGCTGACGCATTTATCCAAAGCGACTTCCAAGACGTGGAGCAGAGTAGTGGGACGGTACCTTGCTCAAGGGAACCTCAGTAGTGCCTGAGCCGGGACTTGAACCTGCAACCTTCAGGTCTCCAGCGCAATGTCCTAACCACTAGGCCACCACTGCACCATAATGAATGATTTGATGAATAAATTCACAAAAATGTCCTAAGTGGACTGCAAGGAAGTAAGAAACATAGAATATGAAAACATTTTCTTGTGCTGTCAAGCTTAGTATGAAGAGTCACCTGTAAATTATTCATCTAATATGTTTTAATCTAATTTATATCTAAAATACCACCAGATCAGTTTGAGATCATGGATATCAGGAATGATAGGTTTCTAAATGGTTAAATGTATGTGTCTTTATTTACCTGATGGAGGCACTTGCGTGCTTTCTCATATTCACTTCGCAGACAGTACGCACTGCCCAAATTAAAAAGCATCATAGCCCTGGCAGAGCTGACAGTACTGGGGTAGCACAGAGGGGTCTGCTTCCCTTCTACAAACACACACACACACACACACACACAGTTAAACAGCTATATGCAAAAGTTTGGGAAAATAGTCAAATTTATGTTTTCTTAGTTTTCTTGGCAGTAATTTAAATGTCAATAAGAATTCAAGTTAAGAAAGAAGTTAAGGGACTGTTGAGATGAAGGCAATGTCTGCTTGCCCAACTGCTTGTAAAAACTACCACATCACTGCCAAGGACCTACAGGAAGACCTGGGTGGTGAATTAACATTATCTGCATGAAAGGTTCATCAAAAAATAACATTAACTAGGGTTTCACCACAAAAGTCCTCAAATAATATTTATTACTATTATTTATTATTCAACTTTAAGAAAAAACCAGTGGAATTATTATTATTACCACAGAATAATCACACTGTTAAATATATGATAGCATTATCTAAATACAATCACCAATCATCAAAAAGAGAAATATTTCAATAAAAGAACAATTTGCCAACTGTTAAGAACAGGGATTGATATATTATTCACTGGAGTTGTGTGGCACCACTGACAAAGGAAATGTCAGGATAGAGGAAATACAACACCCGATCTACTAAATTTTAGAATGCTGGACACTAATGGCACCATCAGTGAAGAAATGGAATCAGTTGGATATTACAAGAAAATTATTCAAAACATATACTGAAATATTTGAGTGACTTCAAGAAAAGAAAAAAAAATTAGGTTTTGAAATTGTCATTGTCCCCATTCTGGAATAAAATTCAACATCTGCAATTAGGTTTTCTACACTTTCACATGCTGGTGGTGTAGTGTAAAAATTTCATTATGGGCAAAAACATTGCTATAAATTTAAACATTGGGCTGATTCTTTTATCCAAAGCGACTTCCAAGACACAGGAACAATCAAGCATTAGAGCTGCACAGGGCAACACAGAACACAGGAACATAAATCAGAATACTCACGGGTTTCAACTGGCTCTAGATCCCCTTTATCTGAACCTGTAGGTTCAGACAGAGATGTGTAAAAACCATGCAACAAAAACACAAGATACAGACAAATTTCAGTAAATTGTGATATACTGTTTTCTGACACTCAAAGCAATACTCTCTATGTTTAAAAAATATGTGCATTTGCATATAAGTGTGTTTACCTTGGTCCTGTTCACTGGGCGATACTCCTAGTGATACGTCAGTAACATTTTCCGGGTTGAGGTGAGCAATAGCATCAGAAATTCGGTCCAGAGAGATTAGTGCTTCAGCGGCATACAGATGACCCAAGAACCTGAGGATAATCATTAACCCCATTACTGACTACCAGATCATAAACTGACCCTGAAACAACTGAACGGAAAGGCCATTTGGAATTATAACACTGATCATAAAACAAAAATTTAAACACCAAGACGTTTCGCTGAAACACTTAAAGCCGGAATGTTATTTCTAGAGTGTCTTAGCTGTGACGGTACTTGGTATATTCAACAAGTGCATTAACAGCAAGTGTTTTATTTACTACAACCAAAAGCTACTCAAGCCTCATGACCAGATAGACTGAACCACACTGTTATTCAAATATCACTCAGTTGAGTAAACCTCCATCCATCAAGATGACATAAAATGGGATCAAATTCATCTCTAGAATGAAATGCAGGAGCTTTGAGGAGGGGCATGAAAGTTGAGACTTACTTGAGGGATCCTGACAGCTTGGGCTGATGTAGAAGCTTATCTGCATGGTTAAGAGCCATCAAATTGTCCCCAAGGGCCAGAGCCACATATGCACTACAGGCTAAAATACAGCACCTGTGTGTGAGTTACATGGACAGATAGAATTATTATTAACATTTTTTCATGGTGTTGGTTACCATAGAAATACCCATAGTCCATCTTCATATCATGCAAATTCAGCCTTCAAAATCAGTGTGTGTATGTGTGTGTGTTGGGTTGTGGTGCCAGGTAGAGCATAATTATTGAAGGAATGAATCACACTGTAGGAAATGTAGGAAAACACTTCAGTGGCGCCATATATACTTGAACAGTTAACAAGACTGCAAGGAAACATCTGGCTTTTGTGACTCAGTGAAAGTCATGGATGCCAGACAGAGCAAAGTCACCCAGTACTGTGTCACAAACTAAACATACTTCAGTACTTTAAGGTGCAGTCTAGAGTGAGGTAACTAGCTATAAAAAAAGTCATCAGCATAGTTCACTGTGAAAAGAGACTCTTCTTTGAGGGACACGACTTTTCCTTACATGTAAAATCATTTGCACATGTTTTCTGAGTAACCATGTAGGGCGGAGGAAACAGCAAATTGTACCCATCTTTAATTACTTGCTATAATGTAATTTGCATGATCTACACACTTTATTCAACAGGGTGATTAGTCTGATGTCCTAAATGTAACAGTAAGTGGAGGTACTGTTAATAATTGTACGGCTCTGTAACCCTCCACCTTTGTTCTGTTTCCTGTTAGCTCCAGCTCTGCCACAAGTCCATCATTAAAGGGGTAAGGGGAAAGAAAGAGAGAAAGGGTGAAAAAAAGGGGGAGCAGGCGCAGGCCTCTCAGTGGCTGGCTGGGACACAAAAGACTCGCAGGATTCCGGGAAGTGAAACCCGAGTAAGTGGCGGCTGTGCTCGTAAACGTGTCACCGCATCAGGGTGTCAATCCAGGGTCACCCCTCAAATCCACCCGCCCTTTCCTTTCCACCACGTCTGGATATCCAGCCGGTGCAAACAAATGAAAAATGCCCCAAGTCGAAGAGGGGAAGAGGTGGAGAGATGGAGTAAGTGCGGAAGAGAGAAAGTGGTGTGAGAAAAAACAGAAAAGGCTGTTTTCTTAATCAGCTCCAGAGGCAAAAACAGTAAGAAAAGAAAGGAACGGTGAGAGGGGAGGACAAGGGGAAAGTAAAGGCTCAGGCAAAAAATGCAGCTCTATAAGGAAAAGCCTAAAGACTCAAGCTCGTCATCAACATACGCTCCGTGAAGACCACAGGAAGCCCAATCACATTATTCCAATTACAATCCAATCCAATATTTCTAAATGATTAGATACTCAGTAACACAGACACTGATGTGCTTCCATACAAACATCTGCACTTAATTTATAAGTAACATGTAGCTGAGAGGTTAAAAAAAGTTCCCCACAAAGGCCTTTTTGGTTGCATGTTTTTATTCCAAACAACTCTACTGTTTAATCAGTTGGTTTCAGTTGATTATTTGTGGACCTGCTTTGTTGGAATGAAAATCTATAACCAGTTGGATGAGAACAGATACCCTCATCTCAAACGAAGGACTCTTTTTCTGAAATGAAACCCTCACAGTGGTCACCAACCGGTAGATCTACGTTGCTACAGGTTTTAGGTTTTAGGCTCAGCCTGCTTCTAACAGATGGCTCCATGCAACACTCATGGCCCATCCCAAAGCTCACTACTGTGTTTTTTGCACTGGCTTTGACTTTTGATCATTTTAGAAAAACGTCATGTTAGTGTGCACTTTAGCAAAACCACAAACCACAAGAATGGACTGGCAAGCATCTGATTCAAGTCACTGAAGGAAGTAAATTAGCTGAAGCAGGTGTGACACTGTAGCTGGAACTACCCTGCCCAGTAAGCCATGTCTCCGGAACCAAAGACACAAACTGTTCGTGCTGTTTTATCAGTTACTTTTTTCTTTTCTGAGACTGTCATCTCACCTGAGATTCTCGACTTCCTGTTTTCTTAGAGGTGATGATGGGGCAGCAGGAATGAACTTGTCTCCCTCTTGGCCCTTTCCACTGCCAAACAAAATGACCAAGAAAAGGTTACTGGACCAACCCAGTCTCACAATGCTCGAAGGCAATCGAGGAGTGTGGTGTAATTTAAAAGGAATGTCTCAGTTAGAACAGCATGTGTCACTGTAATATCTGTTGTTGTTCTGCTTCTATCTTCAGACATAACTGGAGATCTATACAGGTGTGAGTATGTGAGGTAAATGTTTGTCTATAGAAAATTCTGATAAAGTCTACAGTCATGGAGAAAAAAGTACATCCCATGGAAACTGATATTTCAACATATTTGATTATTTCACCATCACGAATACAGTGCCTACATATGTGTGATTATACTATAAAAAATGATACCTAAAGTTATGACATTTCGTTGTCATTTTCAAAAACCAGTTTAGGTATTTCATTAAAATTTTCCTGCAGGTGAAACCGATCCTATTTAAACCGGACATCTAGGGTATGGTGTTTTCTTTGCTGTGTGAAGTATGTGATGTCGCCAGGCCAGGATATAAAAAAAACCCTCTTAAAAAAAAAAAAAAAAAAAAGCCTTCAAATTTTGGATGCTGATGAGTCTAGCAAGGTTTAAATTTAAATAGTCAAAATTATTTGAAATAATGCATTCTACTGTATCAAATTACCAAAAAGTATAGATTTCAAGTGACTTCCAGTTTGTCCAGGACCAGCTGCGGCAGCAAATCCTGATGGGTGCAAAATAAAGTCTCAAGGAACCCTACAATTATGGTATTGTTAAGTATCTCTTACAGCTGTTGGTGTGAAAGTGCAAAACTCTACAATCAGAAAGAGATTTGATAAATTTGACTGGCATGGGAAACCTTTTTTTCCTCCAAAATAATCATTAGAGCAAGACTACAATTTGCCAAAGATTGTATAGGCAAAGACCAGGCCAAGTGAAGCATGGTGGTGGAAATGTTATAGACTGAGGTTGCTTTGTTGTCTTTGAGACTGGGCAGCTTGCTGTAATTGATTCTGCATCATATGAAAGAGTGCTTAAAGATGATGTGAGGCCATCTGTCCAAATTATCCTTTGCACACTAGAAAATTCACCAAGGAATGCCTCCAAAAGAAAGGAGTTTTTAAGCTCACTGTTGTGTGGGGTTAAAAAAGAGCAGTTCATGTAAGAAATCCCTAAAACGTCTTGAACTTAACTGAAGGAATTTTGCATGGGAGAGTATTAAAACATTTCAGAAAGCCAACTGGTGGACACTTTTGCAGAATGTACAAATTATACTAGCCTCAGAAACAATACTAGTTTCTGAGGCCAATGGGGTACTTGAATTTGTTGACATTTTTGTTAACTGATTGGAAAAGCTACTTTTTTATAGGCACTGTATTAGAGAAATGTTTGCTTGTTTAAATATGTTGCAAAAACAAAAACTGCTTAAATTTTCACATGACTGTATGTAGAACCTTGGTGGATGTTGTATGTTCACACATTCTTTAAGTATGTGCACCTGCAGGCGTCACTGTTCTCGCTGCCGCTCTCCGTGCTGCCGGATTGGCTGGAACTCTTTGAGCCATTGTCTGGTTTGCCTTCATGTTGCTGGTGCTCTGGCAGCAGCAGAAGAGCGTTCCTCAAACAGATGGCTGCAAACTCCATACTGGCTACAGGGATTGCTGCTGACTGGCCTTCACTACATATTCATACACACACACACACACACACACACAAGAGAGACAGACACCAGAATCAGAACATCACATATTCAAAATGACTGTCAATCATTTGAAAGAATTAATCCTAGATGTCCATCTTTCAAGCCAATACAATAACAGAGTAATACAAGAAGAGAATATAGTGCCACCTAGTGGGAAGAGGGGTTAAAATCATTGTAGCTTCTGGACACCATCCAAACCATGAAGATAAAAAACAGGAAGTAATACCTATAGGAATCTTTACATAAAAAAAGAATTGACAATACAAATCAAGTCGGTAAAATCACTGAACAGAGTAGATTTCTGTAGAGCAGCTCACCTGTAGGTTGTGTTCTGTGTGGACTGTGATGCTAAGACAATCTTGCGATGATAGCCCTGCCCTACAATCGACTGAACTATCCCTTTTTTACTGGGCAAGCCTTTGGTTTCCTGCTCAGAGCTCTAAAAAAAAAAAGCAAAAAAAATGATAGTTTAGTCAAAAGTTTCAAGCTAGTGTGAATCATTTGTCTGGATTTTCTCTCTTACCCCTTTGTTGGCAGCGATGCAGCACTCAGCGAGACGTAGCCAGAGACGTGGGTTTGAGTGGTACACCTGCACCGCTTCCATCAAACACTCAAAGGCTGCTAGTGGTCGACCAATGTGCAGCAGCTGAATGCCACAATTATAGAGCAGCTCATATCGCTTATTCGCCAGGAGGGCACACATCGGGATACCTGTGAACTTCTTAGCTGAGGTAAAACAATACAAGAAAATGACACATTACACTACTTCTCAAAACTTCACTTATGCAACACAGTGAATGACCACTCTGGTAACAGCAACCTTGTTTGACCAGTACATTGAAATCAAGGGGACACGTCAAGAAGCTGGTTCATCAAGAAAACTTTAAGACACAGTTATGCCACCACTGAGTTTACAACATCACTTTAGGTGGACCTGCACCTTTGAAAAGTGGCATTTCCCATAAAAAAAGAAAAAGCATGGACACTCACCCTGGCCATTCTTGCCATCTCCTAGTTGCGCACAGGTATGATCATTTTCTTGAAGGGCCTTCTTAAAGTAAAAGATGCCCAGATTGTGTTTCCCCATGGCAAAATGGATACAGCCCAAATTATTCCAGAACATGCAGCGCACACATTCACCTATAAAACGGCAAAAGTGTTTACTAAAAAAGGGCCACCTTCAAACACAAATAATTCATTTTTATTGAGGTAATAATATCAAACAATCACATCATCCTTAAACATTTTCCACTGATCCACTTTTCACTTAAAATACAGCATCATGAGATACACTGGCATCTACAGTGTTCGGTAAGTAACTGTTCAATGCATGGGTCACTGCTGAAAAAGCATGTGCATGTTGTACCTGTTTTAAGAGGTCCAGGGTGCTCAGCAATATTCGAGCTATTGAGGAGTTTCACGGCTTTACGGTAGTTTCCCCTCAGATACTCAAAGTTACTCTTCAGAAAAAGAGAAGGTGCTGACTGAAAGAATGAGACACGCACCGTTAGTCTAGTCAGAAAGTCTAATTTCACACAGTCAGTCTAGCAAGAACTTTCTTGAGCATGCCATCTAAACACATTGAGGTTGCATTGTTTTGTTCTATTGCAAGCTAGAATTACTCACATTTCCAGCTGTGTTCATAACAGACTTGATCTCCCTTTTACAGGCTTTGAGGGACTTCATCTGGATGTATGCCCGCACTTTATACTGTGCAACAAATATAAAGAAATAGAGAAACAAGAACAAAAATCATTGTTATTAAATAATAACTGCATTGTTATTAAAAGTATATGTTTACACTCACTCCCATGACTGGCTAAGTGTCCTCTCAAGTACAGGGGCAAGAAAAAGTAAGTGGACCTTTTGGAAATACATGGTTTTCTCCATTAATTGGTTATTAATTCATTCATTCATTTATTGTCCAAACCACTTCTTCCATTTTAAGTTGCGAGGAAGCTAGAGCGAATCCCATCTGACTATGGGCCCAAGACGGGCTACACCCAGGACAGTAGGCCAACCTATCGCAGTGTAATTTTTTGTCCATCGTGTTTGTGTGATTTAGTTATGGACAGAGTGTCAAATGTAAAACAATACAAATAAAAAAGTGTGAAGACAATGCATCAGCTGCAATCTTGAATCTCTATTAACTGTAATAGTTACTTCAAGAGTTGGAACCTGTTAGGTGATAAATTATCATTCCGTATCAAACAGCCCCAACTCTAATGCTGCCACTCAGTGGGTGACTTCTGCTTAATGTGAGGTCACATGCATACCCTCAGCAGAATCCAGTCTTTTTATTAATTTAAAAAAAGATCACTTTTATTTGGAAAAGATTTTGATCTAATGTTAAAAAATATTTCTTAAATATCTCATTGTGCATATGTAAATACATTTGCGGTCAAGCCATAAATCTACTAGTGAGTCACAGTATTCTCTGTTACATGCACTCACCTGGTGCATTCGAGACTTGGCCGCCTCAATCATGGCTGCAAACTCAGCCTTTTGAACAGCTGATTCTCTGGCTGTGCTGTTGTTACCCTTTTATAAATTAGAAGCAGTGTCAGTAAATGAAAGCAATTTAATCAATAACAACAAAACACATGGGCCACATGTAAAACAGAATTTTGTTCTAGCTTTACACAATAGAAAATTGCAACTCCAGCAAACGGATCACAAATAAACTGACTGAAGTGGTCTAAAACAGTGACCCTGTTCTTCACATGGGCCTCTTAAGCTCTGTAAGATCTGCTAACTCCATTACTGGATCCCTGTGGATATGGAATTTGCACTTCCATATGAGTGCAAATCATTACGAATGTCATATCATGTGTTTATTGTAGTAGTTGCTGTCTGTAGTTATTGTAAGCACTTGGCATATGTATGTATTATAGTAGTTGCGTCTGTTATTTATTTTAAAACTACGTGTAATGTGTTGGTCTTTCTTGTAGCACCACCTTCTGTGTTGCCCTATGCAGCGCTAATCCTTGATTGTTTCCTCTGTCCTGGAAGTTGCTTTGGATAAAAGAGTCAGCCAAATGAATAAATGTAAATGTAAATATCAACAACTTTTTTTAAATGTGTGATAAAATCACATTGATTTACATTTTTGAATGTATGATTCATTATCAGTTCAAAATTTTGTTTATTCCTTCAGCTACTTTTAAGGTCTTCACAACATCAATTTAAATGGTAGGACAACTGTGAACAGGACTAACTGACAGAGGGATTTAGGCAAAAACATACAATCACATTACTTTAAGGCAACGGTTACCAACACTGTTCCTTCATTACCCCCTGACATACAGATCTGAATGTTGAGTATCTGCACCTAACACACCTGATCCAACTAATAAGTCAGTTAATAAGCCCTCCCTGAGGAGAACTGGGTATGTTACAGCAAGAAAACACAAATACGTGCAGAACATTTTCTGACATTTTCACAATACACAATATAAGACTTGATAAGATGGAACAAATAACAAAACTGCAGTGCCACATAAAAATTATATCCAAAATGCATGCACTGATTTCATTCCATTTAAAACAAAACTGAATTAAATTAAACAGGATTATTACGTAATGAATGAATGCAATGAAACTTGAGATGGTTCAGTGTTCTGATGATATCCATGGAAAAACAGTGATGTAACATGACAAAATGCACCAGACTACAATAAATACTGTCCTAGTGCCGACTCCTAAACATATGCAGAAACTACCAACAGCAAACCACATACGTTTTTTATTACCTCTCCTTTGCCATTCTTGCTGTTGCCTTGTACGGAGAGTTTCTCCAATACAGCAAGGAGATGCAGTGCTTTCTCCGGCTGAAAGGTGAGCAGGTAGAGGTCCACCAGCAGGAAACAAACCGCCTGAGCAAACTTCTCTTCTAGGACAGAGAACGTCATCAAGCAATGCCATCTCACCACGCTACACCATAGCAGCATAGCGAGAGCACGGATATTAAAAACAAACTAAAGTAAAATTCATAAAAAAAATTAAGAAAAGGTGATGATTGTGCACACATAAAAGACAAGAATTGCCAAATACGCAAACATTTAGATTTTTTTTTAAAATTTTGAAACATACCAAAAGGTTCCAGGAACTGGTAAAGCTTCTCTCCAATAGATATGGCTTCTGAGTACTGCCGCATATGGTAGTGAATGATGGCTTGATTGTAATAGAGAATGCTGTTTTCTACATCATCTAAACCATCAATGTCCTCCACTGCCGTATGGACCTACAGCAATGAAAGAATAAAATGGGTAGAACACACTCGCAGGCTTAAGAAAAATCAGGCTCCTGGTTAAGAAACAGGTACATGTAAAGTCACACATTTACACAACAGTGATATAACAAAACCTTTCATGTACTGGAGGTACATGACGATGTAGCTCCAGTATATGAAGGGTAATGGTGGCCTAGTGGTTAGGGCGCTGCCTTTGAAGGTCGCAGGTTTAAGTCCTAGCCTGGGCACCACTGAGGTTCCCTTGAGCAAGGTACCGTCCCACTACACTGCTCCCCGAGTGCTGTTGATAACTGCCCACTGCTCCACGTGTGCACGTGTCACTTTCACTTTTACTAAAAGAAAGTCAATGCTTCAGTCTAATTTGGCGTTGTCTCCTGCAACAGTTTCTTACCTGATTTTTTATTGTCATTAATGCCTGCTTCAAGGTGCTGGTGGTTGCCTGCCCACTTTTGTAAAACTCAGCAACAGCTCTGTTCATGGCTATTTTATAGTCCTCTTTGTTCAGCTCCTGAAGACTCTCAAGTTGTTTCAGGGACTCGTCGTAGTTGCCAGCCTGCAGGGAAAGCAAAGCACTGGGGTGGTGAGAGGCTTTCCCAGCAACAGCACAAATCCAAACAATATGCATATGAGTTGTATGCAAACATTATACCGTAAATGCTTCAAAAGCATTTGTGGCCATTTCCTTCTCTTGGTCTGAAATGCCGGGGGAAGCAGCACTGTCATGTTTCAGTTCACTGACTGGGTCTTAAAAAAGTAAAAATGCAGATAAGTTAACTGCACTGCTGGATCTTGAGCATGGAGCAGTACACATATCGTTCAGCTAGTGAGGTAAACTACACACTATTTTCTGTTACTAATCACCCTTTCGTCACTAATAATCTCCTAGCACATTAGATGCATTTTTTTTGCGCAGACTCAGCCTCAGTGAAGGAGCTGATACAGTTTAGCTGTACACGTCGGAAGAAACTGGCAAAACTGAAACTAAAGTAGTATTACCTTTACTAGTAACTTGAAAATTAATGTCCATATTTTTCTAGGAATTATTATATGAATATAAATGATATTTTGAATCATTTAGGTCAGGAATTGCAATAAGACAGCCATCGCTTGTCAGAATGAAGGGCAGAGTAAACAGGGCAGTGTATGGAGTACAGGAAAGAAGTGAGCCTGTATGATATTTTCGGTTATAAGTCAGTACCATGGTGGCGAATCACGGCTGATTTTTATTATTTTTTAAAAAATCAGTTATGGTATACTCTTCATTTATTACACACCGATGTGCACATATGATGTGGATCAGAGTAACCGGACACACACTGCTTTAGGCTAGGCTAAATGAGCTTAGCTTAGCTAGATAGGTGCAGCACTACTCCTCACAGCTGGCTGTCTAGCGGACTTACACACATCAACACAACGCCGATAATAAACAAATAAGTTAACTAGAGCTGGGAAGTCACTGCAGGGTCAAACCTCATTCATATTTACATGTCTATCGTTGACAAGTAAACACTTAGCGGTGCAGCTAGTTACCATGGCTAACGGCTAATGATTAAAACACTGCTTACCAGAGTTGCTTTCGGCCATTTCTCCAAGCGGATGTGATGGTTTGAACGCGTGTTCACTGCAGCGATGGGATAGCACTCAGTAATTTTCTTCGTATACGTATATATGGGTAAGTAACTAATGGAAGGGCTCATTAATGTTTAGCTGCTGTTACTAGCTGTCGCTTCGTTCAAGATTTTGCCATGACGAGCAGAGCAGAGTCTCCGGCAGCCCGACCTCTGTCGGTATGGAAGAGAGACACAACAGCACAGAGAGGCGCAGTAAAACTCTCCGAGTGACCACTAGGTGTCGATAAAGCTGAGTTTATGGGAAAGATGAGTCAAGCAGACTGACTGACCATCGCTTTATATTAGAGGGGACTTTCAGGTAGGTTAAGGTAAAGTAAGAGGAGCTGTCAAAAAGACATTATATGTAAATGGGACGCTGCATGTTGAAGTGAAAATGTAGCTGAAATAGCCTAATATATTTAGTAACATTAGGAAGAACTGCAACATTCTTGAATAATTCTCGTGCCTAAGGTCTGCAGTCAGGTGTATAAACTGATCAGGCTGATTAGACCAGTATACAGTGAGGGGATAGTCAGACTCTTTGTTTCAGACTTTAGTTATTTACTATACTTTTAAATGCAGATGTCCACTTTAGATTTATAAGCACAAAATAGGTTCGAAAAATGACATTTATTATATTATTATTATAATTATATTATTATCATTTCTATTATTATTATTATTATTATTATTATTATTATTATTAAGAGTAGTAGTAGTAGTAGTATTGTTGTTGTTGTATTTTTACCATTAGTATTTGTAGCATCTGTAGTATTACAGATGTGGACAGTGGTGGCCTAGTGGTTAGGACACTGCCTTTGGGACTTGAAGGTTGCAGGTTTGAGTCCCGGCCCGGTCACTACTGAGGTACCCTTGAACAAGGTACCGTCCCACTACACTGCTCCCCAGGCGCTGTTGATAGCTGCCCGCTGCTCCACATGTGCACGTGTGATGGGTTAAATGCAGAGGTCACATTTCGTTGTGGTGCTTGAGTGTGTTCACTATGACAAATCTTCACTTCATTGGTGGTATTTGTAGAGTTCACCATGTTGTTGAAATGTTCAGTTTTTACCCAGATCCAGTTTCTTGAGCTTAAACTCTTTTTTGATATAAATCACTCAATTTATTTCCTTCAATGGTGTGTAATGCCGAGTACCTTTTGCAGAGAAGCAGGTCCATATAATGGTGCTCCCACCTCTGCATGTAACCCTTCTTTCTCCAAACATGACAAGCTGAATTATTGCCAAAGAGTCTACTTTTTGTTTTGTCTGACCAGAATACATCACAGAGTTTCCTCCTAGCAGAAGAGTTTTGTCTGTGGTGTAGGAGCAGATATGATCACATTGCAGTTCCCATAATGTTCATATAATATTTTCACAGAACATTTTGGGATGTTCTTTCATATTTACTATGTTTGCTACATGTAGCATTTGTCTCTGTGTATGTGTGTGTTTGGGTCTGACTGTCTGTCTGTCTGTCTGTATATTTTCCTTTTTATTTTATTTCCTGTTATTATTAAATGACCCATATGCCACAATGTGATGATACTATTTTAGAGCACAGTCTCACTTTCCAACTCTATTTTATACTCCATAATGTAATATGAGTGACACCTAAAGATTTATTGGGCTGTCATATTCTCCATAGTTTCTGTATAGAGTATAGTCTGTATTATCCAGTCAGAAATTAAGTGTATAGTAAGTTTGAGAGTAATTTTCAATAACTGAGCTGATTTAGTCATTTTAATAATTAATGAATTAATTAATTTGTTACATACAGTAAGTAATTAACTATTTAAACAAGTTGCTGACTGTTTAGCTACGCCATTAATTAATGAAGCTAACAGTTAATGAACTGAATAACTACACTTCTGTAGTGGTTCAGTCACACAGTGCTCCCAAAAGCAGGATGCAGGATTTTATAAAATTGCCCAACTTCTGTTTCAAATTTCAGACAGTTGTTATTGGAGGATAAAATATTTAAGGTATCCAAATTTTGAGGGCATAGCTGAGCTACCTAGAGCAGAGCTGCCAGGAGTTCTTACTGGAGACAGGTAGAGAAAGATGTGAAACTCTATGCTTATGTAAAACCCCTCATAAATCTGATTATTAAGCTTATTGCTTAACATTTATAATAAAACTGTATGTGTAGCTGTATGCTCATGTGTAAAGGTTTCTGTGTCTGTATGTTTAAAATATAAGTGTGTGTATATTTAATATTTAAATACAGCTGTTGTATATCAATTTATTTCCCTGACTGTGCACTGATGACAAAGTAAACATACTGCCCTGTTCCCCTGTTATATTGTATGAAGCTTAGCTGAACCAGGCCAATAGCAAGCCTAGTTTAAATGGCTTAGTGTTCACACATTTTTCATATTGAGCCAAAGTGCAAAGCCTGTTAATAGATTTAAATTATATACATTTTGGAACACAACTTTGTATCCCAAACAAGTAACTTTACAGCAGAAAGATAAGAAAAAAACCCAGAGAAGATGAGTATGAGTATACAGAATACCACAGTAGCTTCAGTTATAGTGCAGCCATCAATGGGATAAAACACTGCATTCTTATATAAAGCATCAAATGAGTGTCACTCCACAGGTGCCCTGTGTTAAAAGGAAAGATTGTGTCCTCTCAGAGTATAGAGAGTCTCTCTGCTGCAGTGTTTATTTTCCACTTTGACTTCAATTAGTCTAATTGAGCCTGGTACCCAGAGAGCTTGAAAATGTCTCACTAATTGACACCAGGGGGGAGAGAAAAGAGAGAGAGAGAGAGGGGGCAGTTGAGAGGAAGAAGGATGATTGATTGCCTGTGAGCACGTCTGGTTATTCCGAAGCTCCATAACTATGACAGATCTCTCTCTCCAGGCCTGTGGGAAATTGGAGCATTCCGACAATATGACTCATTATGCTCAGTCATTTTTAGAAAAGTTAGTCTGGCCGTGGCAGAATTCAGACAGACTGAAAGCTCGGAAACTATCAAAAGACCAATCTGATGATATCTGATGATTACTCGGCTTGTTTATTCACTTGCCTCTGGTGGTGCAATAAATGCTGTGATTAAGAACAACATACATATTTATTTCTGTCTAGATTTAAGAATGCAAAATGTTAAGTGGGGATATGGGGGAAAGCTCTGCACATAACAAAAAGTGTTACTGTTCCTTGAATAATGAATACATGATTATTGTATAGAACTCTTTTTTTTATATATATATATATAAAATACATACAGTACAGTATATAATTGTATTTACAGTGGTGCTTGAAAGTTTATGAAAGTTTATGTTTAAGGAAAATTTCTGCATAAGTATGACAAAAAAGCATCATCCCATCTTTATACACGTCCTAAAAGTAGCTCAAGAAAACCCAGTTAAACAAATAAGAGAAAAATATTATACTTAATCATTAATTTATTTAGAAAAATGATCCAATATTGCGTATCTGTGATTGGCAAAAGTATGTGAATGTCTTGGATTTGCATTTAGTTTGAAGGTGAAATTAGAGTTTTCAGTTAATAAGATGACAGCCATGTGTGAGTGGGAGGCCATGTTTTATTCAAAGAACAGGGATCTATCAAAGTCTGATCAACAAAACATATTTGTTACTTCTAAGCAATTATACTGGCTAATATCACCTTTAAAAGAACATTGAATAACAATGCACATGGCTAGATTGCAAGAAGAAAGATACTGCTCTCTAAAATAGCTTTGCTGTTCATATCCAGTTTGTTAAAGATCATGTAAACAAAGTAAACAAGGTCTGCTTGAAAAATGTTTTTGTGGTCAGAAAAGTATTACTTTCTCTCTGTGTAACCTGATGGGGGCATTTTCATTTGTTTGACCCTGTTTAGCTGTATCTGGGCAATGGTGGCTGGCCATAACTGATGGAACAATGAATTCTGAATTAAACCAGCACATTCTAAAGGAAAATGTCAGGACATCGGTCAATGAACTAAATTTAGAAAGAAAGTGGGTCATGCAGCAAGACAACTGCCTTAAGCAATAATAATGTGAATGTTCTGGAATGGCCAAATCAACTTTCTGACCTTAACCCAATACCAAAGTTGTGCAAGTACCTGAAGTGAGCAGTTCATGTGAGATGAAGCTGGTCTGTACAGAGGAATGGACTTCAGTTCCTCCAAGTTTCTCAATGTTTACATGCAGTTATTGCAGTACAAGGGGGTCTCACCAGATAAGCAAAGGTTGATGTACTTTTGCCACTCGTAGATTTTTTTATTTTATTTACAATTATTTCAGATTTTTTTGTAAGGAACTGCAAGCTTTCTAGTACCACTTTTAAGGGGATATTGTGTAGGAATAATTTTTAGAATAACATTGCTCAACATAAAATTTAAAAAATAATACATATAAGTGCATAAAATGATTAAAGCATTCAGTTCTGATCTCTTTAGGTAGGGGACAAGGTCAATAACAAATAAATCAACCAATTCAATGGATCTTCAGGCCCTCAGCCAGCCACGCATTACAAACATCATGATTCTGTACTGAAAATCACTGCAGTGGCTCAGAAACACTTCTAAAACCAATGTCTGTGAACAAAGTTCCTTGAACACAGATGCATCAATGAATGCAAGATAAAGGTCTAGTCATGCCAAGCAGCAACCAAATATAAGCATAATCCAAAAACACCTTTCACTTCTGTGCAGTGGTTGGTACCTACCAAAAAGTGGTCAGTTGGTGAAGTGGCAACAGGTTCATGCATGGTAAAAGGTCACTGATGTGTGAAGACCATCTGGTCTGAGCTATTTAGTTATAGTGTTATAGTGTAGAAGTTATTGTTTGATATTAATTGTACATATGTATAAACTACTTTAAAAGAGTTAATGTTCATATTCTCAATTCAGCTTGGTAAGTAATCATACCTACTGATCAATGAGCTGCATGAGTTATGTTATTAAAGGGAAACTACATTCCTGTAGTCTTCAGTGATTTCTATATGTCTTTATATTCTTAGAATTGAAAGAAATCATGTATGGTCTGACAATATTCAAGTGTTTTGAGCTTACTGCAGCTTGTTCTCCCCAGGCTCACTTACTAACAGTCTGGTTCTTAACTGCTTTACCTAGTTGTCATTTTGATGTGTGCATGTTTAGGGAGCTGTACATCAACTGCATGTAATATACAATCAAGGCAATTAGGCTGAACACTTGTTATTTGCAGTAGGAAAGGAAGTTGTAATAGAGTAAATGGGAAGCTTTTATTGGGCTCAGAGGGCACTGAGACAGAGCAGAAACAAATGAGTGCAGAGAGCTGAGACCAGCCCTTTAGGAAAGAGTGCTCCATTAAATACATGGCTGCTTAGAGACGAACATCATCACTTAACTGACACAGCTGCATGTCTGCATGTAAATCACTTTGCTGTACAATTGAGTGATTTGAATAATCATTCGGAGTATGTGGTACACTGTTACATCTTTTGATGATAGAGGTTCCTGTCTGTGGTCTCTGGTTAGACATTGTAAACTGTAGAATTTAAAACATGCAGATAATCTTTTTATTGTTTCCTGTCTGTTCCTCAGAAGTAACCAATAGTATGAACTTGATGTAACAAAACATTTAAAAAGATAGAGATGGTCAAAACCCTAGCCCTAACCTCAAAGGTTACATACCAGGGAACATTAATCCTCTAGAGTTTAATGAAGTATGCAAACATTGTTTTAAAATATTCCATCTATGGCCCAAACATATATTTAATCTGCAACAAACAGCCTTTAAACATTGAAGGTGTGTTTTAGCCTGAATTTCTTTTTCAATGAGGCACAATACAGCCAGTCAGAGCAAAGGCCATTTACATAAAAAAGTGTGTTCATTTCTAAGAAATAAGGAGAGGTTGGGTTATAAACTAACCCCAGGAGAAAAACAACATGGGAAAACTGTAGGAAAGTATTATTATTATATTAATACATTATTGCAATAATTATTATTATCAATTAATATTAACCATTTCTGTGACCTTGCTCTCCAACTCTATAATAATTGGTCCTTATTTCATGCATTTAAAAAATATTTGGGCCAAAATGTTTCAATTACATGTGAACTGAAACATATAAGACACATATGACACATATATAATTAAATAGCTTTTATATTTCACAAACTTTGGGACTTATGCAAGTCTTTTATGTAAACCTGACTGACTGTTGTATTCACACCAAATGTCAGTAGATCACAGGTTCTAGTCCTGGCCCAGGTACTGCTGTGTTAACATGAGCAAGGTACCATCCTGCTCCCTCTGCTCCCTAGGCACATTGATAGCTTTCCACTGCTCCATGTGTGAATGGGTAAAATGCAGAGGTCACATTTTGCTGTGATGGACTTTGGGTGTAATTTCAATAAAAAAGTCACTTGATTTAAGGTGGAACAGGAAATTCAAACTTCAGCTTCATAGATGTACCACCCTTAACGTAAAAGGTTTGAACATTACCCATCGTCAAGCTCAGGACACTTCTTGTCTACACTAGTTTAAAAGTTGGAGATAAGTTTAATATGCTACAGTTAGCTCCAACACGCATGTACAACCACACTATTCCTAAAAACCACTTTGCATTTAACAGTTAAATATGCGTAATGCTGTGGTTGTAATGTGAGGTTAGATGCTACTGTACAAAGAGGAGAAACATGCAGAGCCAAAGCAAAGACAGCAACAGCCATCCAAAAGTTTTGTTTTGAAGTCCTTTATCTTTGTGGAAGGGTCAAATAGTTCAGTGTGAATACTAAATAGTATTTTTTTTAATGAAATTCTCTAGTACATATATACTACAATTCTTCACTCTATATGTCAGTTTTAATCCTCAGTTTAGCAATGCAAAGAAAGACTCTCCCCTGATTTACTGACACACGGGAGCACGAGGGATTTAGGATCATAAAAATTGTCAGCCATTGGAGACTGATGATAGCATCATCCGTTGACCCAACCGTAGTGTGCAATGATATGTGTGTATAGTTGGTATTTTACAGTTTTACAAATAAAGTTATTTTTGTATGTCCATTGGATAGTAGAGGAAGTATCCATTTCATACATTGTTTTTACAGTGCATGTGATCAAATGGGATCACATGAAGATGTTATTTTTTGGCAGATTTATCTTAACATCCCAAAAAAAACCTATTTTAAATGTACACTATTTAAGTTACATCATGCCATAGAGAGACGTGCACTTAAGTCTAGGCAACTTCCTAGACAAAGATCCTGTTTGACCAAAATTGTTTTTTGTCTCAAGCCTGTGCTTTCTCTTTCTAAGTATAAAGAAGTCTGGAGCAATGAGGTCAGCACTGATTAAGCTTCATCCAACAGAGAAATCAGATGCTCTTAAACATTTTAAAGTCAAATTATATGTGCTGTAAAGCTTACCATGCATGATAATTCATGGCAATAATCTCCAGATGACATGAAGTTTAAAGGAGCCACATAAAGCACAAACATTTTTCACTGAAATGTCAAGGTGATATAATTTAGATCCAGTAACAGGTAAGGGCACACATGCTCAATCTTTCAAATACACAAAATGGGAGGGAAAAGATGTTCTGTAACTGAAATTAGACATCATGGTACTCTGTTTAGATTTGGTACATTAGGTTCCTTGGCAAGGATCAGGAGAAGAAAGGAGTCTATTAGAGTTAAAAAATAGTCTACATCCTCTTCTGCCATACTGACCCCAAACAGAAAAGCTGAATAATGCAAGATACCAGATACACTCTCTGTAGGAACAATATATATCCCCTGCATCCGTTTCTGTGGTGTTCTTGTCCCCTGTGACAACCTGACCAGAGTAGTGATGATGGAAACCCACGTCAATGGCTCTTAGCCACAACCACCCCTCTTCATCTGCCATTTTTTTGTTGTTGTTCCCTTCTTTCTCAGATACTCATCCACTACTTCTCGCCACTCCTAACCTAACAACAAGACTCTCAAGAAAGATTTTGCTGCCATTGACATAGCAATGCTGATATCATCATTATTCATGAATGTATTTAATGAATGACCTATAACAAGCAAGATTAACAAGCAAAGATCAATATAAAGTGATGTAAACATCAGAGTTGGTTACATCAAGCTATGCTTATCAAAATAGCCATTGAAAGTAAATTAAAAAGCATGTAATATTGATATTTTTTAATGAGACTAAATTATGAGTGAGTAAACAACTGAATAGTCTCATAGGACATGACACAGTAATTGATACAAGTTCAGAACTGGCTGGCGTAGATGTATAAGAAGCACTGGCTCTGTAACAGGCAGTCAAAATAAATTCCTCCCACTGGTAATGACATGTCATGAATTATGTATGGAACACCATCTCATGAATTGTAAAATGCAGGAAAACTTGCTTTAGGTGAAAATGTATTCAGGAATGCTGAAGTTGCACTCGCACACAAATGGAGCCACACACTAATGGAAAGTCTAAACCCAGCATGTATTCTATGAATTAAATACACTTGGCTAAGAATAAACAGTGCTGTAGCAGTGTAAAAGAAGTGCATGACCATAGATCGATAAATGCACAATTTTGTTTCCCATCTGTGTACTGCAATTTGACTTTTGACCTCTGGTCAGTTGGGGTCCATTTTGCTACACAGAAAATGTCTGAACATTAAACAAAGATTTGCTCAGTCCACATTGCCCACACATTGCCAGTACAAATTATGACTTTCTTTCTACCCTGTAGAATGTTAACTCAGACATCCTGCACCTCAATCTTGTCTGAGAATAAGTCTGCGATGCTAATAGCCTCATCTTGTCTCCTATATAACAAGGCCTGATTCAGGGTAGATGTAGGCCGTTGTATAATGAGTAATTAGTTGGCCTTTTTCACCATTAGAATGGAATATAACTATATTCCATTGACCTTTTTATAACAGCTTTCCATCATTAATTGCTTTCTCATTTGAACTGTAGTCTCTTGTGTCAAATGTCAAACATTGGGTGAATGCTACAATTCAGAACCCATAATGACATGAATTAGGATTTATTTTATAACTGTTATAACTATTATATAGCAGTTTCTCCTCAGAACGTTTTCAAAAATAATCCAAAGCAAATTCATTATTTATGCTATCGATCCATTCAGGCCCAGCATGCTCTACTGGTGCCAGGCCATCGATATTGCATGGGAATGCCCAGCTGGAAGGGAAGAAAGTATCAAATGGGTTTTGGAGAAAGGGCACAGACTACATCCATTCTGAGAGGTGCGCAAATGTCATTTTGCATACCACAGTTTTAGAACATCCTTCAGATTTATGTGTCCAGCAAAGTCCTGACAATAATTTTAGAATTCAGTTCTTTCAGCAAAAGTGCTAAGCACATACATTTAAACTTTTAAGTGATAATTTTGTGTGGAATTAATTTTTATTATTTAAGTTTGTGCTACAAGTCCCTGTCCCTGTTTTTGGTGACTGTATCATCTGGGCAGATGGCAACAGTGTCAAAATGTTTGTCTGCATTCCCATATATAAATATAAACCATAAGCAAAAAAATTAAGAAAAAAGTTCACAATTGGTCTTCAACTTCAGTTATTTTTTGTTTTTGCTTGTATATTTCCATTCTACTGCACATCAACCATGTATAGTGGGATAAGTGTTGATAATGTCATGGGTAGAATTGCTTTATGAAAATAAGTGTGTTTTTGAAACTGAAGAGGCCTTTGTTCATAGGAGGCTTTCACATACAGTAGCTATCAAAACTGAAGGGAGCCATGCTTTTGTCTGACCTATTACTTTTGCAGTTTTTTATGACTATGCAAAAAAAGTTTCCTTAAGCAAACAAAATAAATTAACACATTTCAGATTATTTTAATGCCAGGACATGATTTTGGACACTTAAATTTCAGATCTTTTCAATTATTTAATTACAGCTTGATTAATCATTTTATAGTCCATGCTACTCCTGGCTATCCCTGATTCCAGCAAAAAGAACAATTTAAAGTTGGAACCACCATAAGCTTACAGAAATATACTTTTTCTGCAGAAGATGGTAAATAATATATAAACTCAATTCCCTAAGCAGATTATTGGCAAGTGAGACCTCATGACCCTAGACCAGTCTGGTGCCAAAGGTTTAGCCTTATGGCCCTGTGGAGCCACTCCTGACATATAAGGCAGTGGGGAAGATGAATGCTGTTGTGTATGGCCTCATAAGCCTATGACAGATGAGCCTCATAAACAAACAGCTATATTTGCTTTGAATCTGTCATAACCCATCATGAGGTCAGTCATCATCAATGAATCATAGAGTAAATATGTAACTTTAGGTCTTGCAGCAGAGAATCACTCATCTCTATGAACTGTTGTTGGAAGCTGTTGTAATGATTGAGACGGCATGGCTCCAAACAGTCCAGGGCTGAAACGCCATATTTTACGCCATGTCATAAACTCTCAGGAGCAGGTTATGTAATTGTGCCTGAACTGAAACTGAACTGATACCATGTGCATATACAAAGTGATTAAAAAATAATTGAATATTCAAACGAAGGTGCTGGAAAGGTTCCCCACAGCTCTTTCAGCTAATGGGTCTTAAAAAGATTTAAGATTCACAAATGTTTTCATTTTTGTGAAGAATATTTTTTGTTGTGAAAACCCCACATGATGTGAATTTTCCCCGTAAAAGTTTAAAACCCCAAATGATGTAAAGTTTCTATTAAATCCAAGGGTTGTCTTAGAACTGTATTTTTTCAGAGATGCAAAATAGCAGAGCATGACAGTAATTTTGCAAGCGTTTAGGTTGATAAAAAATGGTTTGTTTAGAATTGTACTGATAACTTCTGTGCATAGAGGTATGGTGAGCCAGAGCCAGTTCAAATTTACTGTGAGAGGTAAGATTCTGAGGTCTGTGGTGAATTTATCATGAAGTTTTCATCAAACAGTCTGCATGCATATTTAACATACCAAACCACACCTGCCATTAGCCCCAGCATTTATTTGCTACTTTCTACCAAAATACTTTTCACTAATGTCTGGAGCACTCATGTTTTTTAATGATTATTTTTAATATAGAAGTAATGAGAAATTAGAAACTATGTCTAGACTAATTTTTTTAAATGACAGGATAAGTAGTAAAAATGTTCAAACCCTACCATCTGTGTAGATCAACAGAACAATAGATAGATAGGCAAACAGGCATAATAATATGTTTTGAGAAGCAGACCTTAAGACAGAGCAATGTTATTCCATCATTACTGGTTTTAACATTGGACGTCCAGTATTAGTTTAATTTAAGTTTTGCTCCTTGGTGTTAATCCAGGGATTTACATTTGTAATCCTGAATATCAGAGTCTACACACATCTCTTTCTGCTTCACCACTCTCGTTTTAATTGGTTTTCTAATGCAGCTATATTGTTATTCTTTCTACTCACATAAATAGCAACATTACTTTAAATTTTCATATGTCTGAAGTTTTGTGTTGGTGACTACTGCTGTAAAGGGTCACAGTCAACAAATGATTACCCTACTGGTGTTGGGTTAGCTTTTGGTCCACTGTTGTCTTCAATGCATAATAAATTACTGGGATTTGTGATCAGTTCACAAGCTGTAATTTAATTTTTTCTTAGAGGATAACTGTCTATCTCCCTGATGTCTCTAGAATAAAGATACACCAACTGAAACTAAATGTAGTCCACTGGTGTATATGCACAACTTTAGTTCTTATCGAACCATGAACCATTTCTAGATTGGATTACTGCAACTCTCTAGCAGCTGGACCTTTATCATATTTTACCACTCTAAAGGAATACTAAACACAGTTGCTCATCTTGTTTAAAATCTTCCAGTCTTCTCGCTAGGCTTTCCTCTGCAAAAATACATACCAAACTCTTCCATAAACTGGGCTCATTGAAACCTTTAAGACTTTCAATGGCTCCCATGCTACACCTAAACCCTAGAAAGCTGCCTCAGATTCCTGAATTCAGGACACATGGAATGTGTTTCCTTAAATTTTAAACATGTTCTCAGGGCAAAATCCTACGGCTTTTGTGTTCAAATCTTCATTTCTAGGTCTAGGTTGTTTGACCTACTTACCTCATCAGGCTGTTCCTTGTCCAACCCTAATGTTTGACTCTTTTATTAAAATGCTATGTTTTCGTGTTTATGTGTTCATCAGTGCAAATGTGCTTATAGAATGTTTGATAATTTAATAATTAGACATCTAGAAGGGATTTCTTTTTAAGTTAAGATTTAGTCAGTTATTGCTGTTAGTGTAGTGTTGCTTGTTGAAATGTTGCCATGTCAATTATGAGTATGATTTTCACATATCCCAACTAGAAATCTCTTCTTTTAGTCACGTTCCTTATCCTGTTTGGAGATTTGTATAAGTCACTGTGGATAAAAATCTGGCAAATGACTAAATTCATTTTCAGTGTATCTTGACCACCACAGATCCTCACCATGTTCTACAGAGGGACCATTGAGAGCATCCTGAGTAGCTGCATCACTGTCTGGTTTGGAAATTGCA
>JBBPDA010000009.1:11717294-11766275 GCA_037974385.1 Arnoldichthys spilopterus | reverse complement strand
ATGTTGATGTTGATGTTGATGTTGATATTGATGTTGATGTTTATATTGCTGATGTTGTTGATGTTGATGCTGATGTTGTTGTTGGTGTAGTTGAGGTTGATGTTGTTGATGTTGATGTTGCTGATGTTGTTGTTGTTGATGTTGATGTTGTTGATGATGTTGTTGATGATGATGTTGATGTTGATGTTGATATTGATGTTGATGTTGATGTTGATGTTGATGCTGTTGATGTTGGTGATGGTGTTGATGTTGGTGTTGATGTTGGTGTTGTTGAGGCTGATGTTGATGTTGAGGTTGATGTTGATGTTGATGTTGATGTTGTTGTTGGTGTTGATGTTGGTGTTGTTGAGCTTAATGTTGATGTTGATGTTGATGTTGATATTGATGTTGATGTTTATATTGCTGATGTTGTTGATGTTGATGCTGATGTTGTTGTTGGTGTTGATGTTGGTGTTGTTGATGTTGATGTTGATGTTGATGTTGATGTTGGTGTTGATGTTGTTGATGTTGGTGTTGATGTTGGTGTTGTTGAGCTTAATGTTGATGTTAATGTTAATGTTAATGTTAATGTTGATGTTTATATTGCTGATGTTGTTGATGCTGATGCTGATGTTGTTGTTGGTGTTGATGTTGATGCTGATGTTGTTGTTGGTGTTGTTGTTGGTGTAGTTGAGGTTGATGATGTTGATGTTGCTGATGTTGTTGTTGTTGATGTTGATGTTGTTGATGATATTGTTGTTGATGATGTTGATGTTGTTGATGTTGATGCTGATGTTGTTGGTGTTGATGTTGGTGTTGTTGAGGTTGATGTTGGTGTTGATGTTGATGTTGGTGTTGATGTTGGTGTTGTTGAGCTTAATGTTGATGTTGATGTTAATGTTGATGTTGATGTTGATGTTGATGTTGATATTGATGTTGATGTTTATATTGCTGATGTTGTTGATGTTGATGCTGATGTTGTTGTTGGTGTAGTTGAGGTTGATGTTGTTGATGTTGATGTTGCTGATGTTGTTGTTGTTGATGTTGATGTTGTTGATGATGTTGTTGATGATGATGTTGATGTTGATGTTGATATTGATGTTGATGTTGATGTTGATGTTGATGATGTTGATGATGTTGTTGATGTTGTTGACGTTGATGCTGATGTTGTTGTTGGTTTTGATGTTGGTGTTGTTGAGGTTGATGTTGGTGTTGTTGTTGGTGTAGTTGAGGTTGATGTTGATGATGATGTTGCTGATGTTGTTGTTGTTGATGTTGTTTATGATGTTGTTGTTGATGATGTTGATGTTGATGTTGATATTGATGTTGATGTTGATGTTGATGTTGATATTGATGTTGATGTTGATGATGATGATGTTGTTGATGTTGTTGACGTTGATGCTAATGTTGTTGTTGGTGTTGATGTTGGTGTTGTTGAGGTTGATGTTGGTGTTGTTGTTGGTGTATTTGAGGTTGATGTTGATGTTGCTGATGTTGTTGTTGTTGATGTTGTTTATGATGTTGTTGTTGATGATGTTGATGTTGATATTGATGTTGATGATGTTGATGTTGATGTTGATGATGATGTTGATGTTGATGTTGATGTTGATGTTGATGTTGATGTTGATGTTTTTGTTTCTTGTTCATGGCCATACAGAATACATTATGGAGAATTCTGTTTCATCTCATTGAAATATCAGTCTTTCATTCTTTTCACTGTGTTCTAGCTCAAGACAGATTAGACTTCAGTGACATAATTCTTACAGACGCAGTGGTGGAGGCGCAGTGACGCATTTGTTCTTTTGCATCACTTTTAGAACCCTATTCTGGGATTCCAGTCACATGAACCTTACAAATCAGTGATGCTGCATGCATCTAATACTTAAGCACAGGCCCAGAAAAGGAAGGCAGCACAAAAACAGATGTCTTCACACTAAAAAACAGTTCTTCAAGGATTTTTAGTAAAGGTTGCTATAGATTTGCAAATTCTGAAAGAATCATTTGACTTCATAAATGGTTCTATGTTTTATTAAAATGTTCTTTCTGTTATGGTACCAGGTGAAAATGATTCTTCAACCCTTGTGTATGTTTCCCATGTTTCCATGTTGACTACATTTAAATGATGACTACATTTAAATGACTATAATTATTGAATGAAATGATTGAATTAAAATATTTAAAAAATGAAATAACAATTTCATAATTTTCATACACACACAGACACACAAACATACACACACATACATACACTTAAATTCCACTACATCAGTGTCGAATGAACCACCATCCAACCATCTCTGGTAGTGCTGTGGAGGTAGTGGTCCTAGTGGTGCATGGGATAAAGGGGGGCTAACAAATGATACAGAGAAACAGGTAAACTTCAGTCTGTGCACGTATGTGGAGCTGATAAAATGGCAAACGTGTAGATACATGGTGGGTGTACCAGATGAAGTGGTTTGCTAGTGTATATTGCAAAGAAAGACTGTGACATAAGCTGAAAGGTAAATCAAGGGAAATAATTAAAAAAGTAGGTCAAATATGTAAACTGGACCTACAGCATGTTAAAGTAAATAAGTTTTAACATGCAGTAAATGTCAAAGTTATACATGCAATAATGATGTGTATCAGCCGGTTTTATTAAAAATGTATAGTCATGTTTTATATTACAGTAAAAGTAATGGTCAAACAATAATAGACCAAAATAATATAAGTTGCTAGTTGTTACTGTATATGAAACTGCAGTGTGTTATTAGCTTATAAAGCTGAAGGGTACATGGGCAAAGCTTAATGAAAAATGTTGGTGCCAATCTGAAAAAAAACCCCAACTAATTTCAAACAGCTGTAATGGAGCTAACAGTGGCATGCTCATTTACTGAGAAGCCTATATGATTAGCCTACATACTTTAATAATCTATCATTCATATCCATGTGCATTAACCAAGACTGCAGCATGGCTAGTGTGTCTGTTATTGCATGATCTCCAAATGGAAACTTGGCATTTCAGACCTGAGGGTAAACACACATTACCCAGCACTATTTCTTCCCACAGACAGCTGCTCCTTATCTAAGTTGACAATGAATTAATAAATATTTTCATCACCCCTAATAATCCTTATGCTCAATTGATTACAGCAAAAGGCTGCTTTGGCAGTTCTCATATTATTACCTAATTGCTTCCTGAATGTGTTATAGGATGAGCCTGCAGGGTTTGCAATAAATCACACAGTTGACAGAGAACATGATCTTCCTGAGATTAGAGCAGAAGTTTGAGTTCAAATCAGAATGACTTTTGGCTGCTATGCCTCTGCTAGATCTCTGCAAACACTGGAAATATTGATTATCACAAAACATTTAAAGCTAATAATAAAGGCACAGTAAAACTCAGCTAGGCAGAGTAAGTTTTAAAATGTTAGCGCAAAACTGAACAAAGAAGAAAAATAACAGAATAAAGTCTATTAATATATTTTAGGTTAAAAAAAAAACAGCAGTTTTACAGGCTGTCTGTGGATCCTTACAAAGAATTCATTTGTCTATCCTAAATACAAAGATACATGTCAACGTACATATGACTTACTCCGAAAATATCATTGCAGCTCTGGCCTTAAATTACATTTAAAGCGACATTGTCAAAATGTCAGGTTCATTCATTCATTCATTCTCCAAACTGCTTCTTCCATTTTGGGTCATGGGTAAATGTCAAGTTTTATATACTATATTTAACTTTAACCTCAAAACCCTATATTACACAATCCAGCTGGACACTACCACTTCGATTCTAACAGGAAAAGAGCAACATATTAAAGAGCATTGGCAGAAGAGCTTTCCTGTTTTAATGCACTTCATGCCTTTGGCTGTGACTCTGGGCTCTCATACCATTAGAGAGGCGCCTGCTGAATCACACACAGTGCATGACCCCATTACAGAGGGGGATTGGTTTCGTTTTTGAAGGGGCCTGATTAAAACCATGTGACACACGTCAGCCTGGACTACCAGGGATTGCTGTCCTCTCCTGTGTTGCATTCTTATTGTTGCTGACATTTTGACATTTGTATTCTAACACACTTGCTTGAGCTTATCCTGGATGAAACTGCTCAGTGACGTGCCGGCTGTTCGGCCACAGCCCCACTGGAGAGGGCTCTGCTCTTGGTGCCCAGACCGACGCGAGCCTTGCGTGACATTTTACAGAGCAGCTGTTTGCCTGTGTGGTTAACACATCGTTTCATATCGGAAAGTGTTGCTTTGTCAAAATAACCCGTCACATAGAGTCAGAAATGTTTATGTTGCTTTTATTTGACTGTTTTTCATGTGAGGACATTTCTACACTTGGTCATTAGGCTCAATAGTGAGTCATTCTATAGTCAGGAAAGTACTGACCTCCTTCAGACTGAATGGTAGGCTCAGTCATATAATACAGGCACTTAATAATAATAATACTAATAATACTACTACTACTTCTAATAATAATAATAATACATATTATTATTATTATTTGTTTTTCAATTGCATATATATATATATATATATATATATATATAAGGCAGTTAAAATTGTCAGAAAGGTTCTCGCTCAGGTGCCAAGGTAACCTTCCTTCCTATCTATCTCCAACTGTGTTTTAGATTCTGTCCCAAAGGCATCTTTTCTCTACTTTACTCTTAGGCTACGACTGTTAGACATTAAAATGTTCTTTGGAAAAAGGTTTTCTTCCAGATTATTCAAAACAGCAGCTGGAAACCTAATAATAAGTTAAATGGTAACACTGAAGCAGCATATTTGACTTATGCTTCTGGATTTAACTTCTGCAGTAATTTCTTATACTAGATCACATACAGTTGGACAACTTGATCGCTCTTTCTGGGATTGTGTAAAAGTGATTTACTATGTATCTGTTTATAATTTTCACAATATCGATTACAGCACATTTTTAGCCAAGCCTTTCACCCTGAACACACGCACATCTTTTAAGAAGTAGAGGATTAAGGACAGCTCAAGCCCCTGGTTTTCCAAAGAAATCATTTTTTTCCTAAGGCAGGAAATAAAGCCGGGGCACTTGCTCAAAAATGTGGCCTTGAATCTCATTAGCTCACTTTTAGGCCGCTCAGAAGCAAATGCACAGCTCTCATTAGAAAGCTAATTTAGACAAGTACCTACACCTGATTTACAACTCGCATTCAAATACAGGCCAGTTTGGAAAGCGTCTTTGCTCTGGTTGGTCATTTATCTGATAAAATAAATACCATACAAATTGTTTTAACATACATCCTTTTTCTGCTGATGTTGTTGCTATAGCATTCTTAACTATAAACCCTAGGAAATTAAGTGATGATGACAAAGTGAATTCCACATGATTTTTAAAAGCTCTCTATTTTAAGAAGCTTAGTTCCCAGAGTCTGTAAAAGCAGCTAATGTAATCAAATTGCATAAAGCACGTGAAACTTCTAGTCTAGACAAATTTAGACCAATGACAAAGCAGTTGTGTCTGGCAAAAATAAAGTACCTTTTAATAAGTGACCAGCTTTAATCCTTTCTTCAGCTAAACTCTGTTCTCAGCACTTAGTTCTGTTCTCAAAACACTGCATTTAACCCATCACACATGCACACGTGGAGCAGCAGGGAGCTATCAACAGCACCCAGGGAGCAGTGTACCAGGACATTACCTTGTACAGGGAAACCTCAGTATTGCCGGGCCAGGACTTGACCTTGTGAGGGCTTAAGGGCAATGTCCTAACCACTAGGCCACCACTGCCTAGTGTAGTGTAGTGTTGGTTTTGACCATAAAGCTATGGCATGGTTTTGGAGCTAGTTCTCTGACAGAAGAGTGTATTTCTCTTTCCCCATAACTAAAGGTGTCCCACAATGTTCAGTTTTAGGTACAAGTATATATTTTTACTTTAAATAAATGACAGTGTATCAACTGCAGCATAACACAAAGTGCAGCTATATGCAGCTTTATTGTGCACTGCAATAAAAAAGACAATCAACAAAATCATTTAAAACATAATGAAAGCAGTCAATATGAGAATCACTGCTGAGCAGGATAGAGAGATCTTCGGTTATTAATATACAGTTTACCTGTACTCACTTTTAATCAAATTTTGATTGCTTCAGTTATTTCATCTCAAGGCACTCTTAGACACTGATGACATCAATCGGTCCAGAAGTGCAGACAATAAAAACAGGCAGAATAATGAAAGCTGATAAGGGCTGCAGGAATCTCTGACCTCACTCCTCCAAACTGCTTCTGATGTCACAAATAATAAAAGGACACTCTCACCAATTTCAAGTGCTCTCTAATGCCAGCCACTGTGTGCTCTGACTGCTGACACACTTGTCATATAATTATTGCACTCGCAGCCTATTATACAAGATTGACCTCTAATTGTGACTCAGATCAATGTTATTGTTAATAATAGTGTCAAAGCACATCAAAGAGCGGATTGTTGGCTTTGGGACATAATTAAAGTCACAGTTTCTTTTGTGTGCATACCTTACAGTTGTGTACAAACATTTGGGCACCCACAGTCAAATGACATGTTTTGTTCAAGTAAAAATATTATTTTTTCCCCAATATACTAATCTCAGCAAAGAAACAGAAACTGTACTCTAACATTTGCAGAATATGCTGCATTTAAGTGTGTTCCCTGTAGAGGATGTGTTCTCATTTTCATGTATATTATCAACAAAACATGTCTTTTGTTCTAATGTTGTTTAAGGACCTTTTGAAGATTAATTTTCTTAGGGAAAAATAAGTATCAACATAAATGTAACAGTGGTCTCTTAGTTGCCCCAGTTAAATGCAGTTTATTTATTTGTTGATTTTTCATTTTTACCTGAGTCATGGGGCTATTTTACACCCCTCCGTTACTCAAATAGGTATAAATCATGAGAGGGCTACATTAGACTCATATCAAGTATCTTTCTTAACACTGTGCTCCATCTCATTGTGAATGTTCTGCTCTAACAGCCTAAATACACAGTGATCATGTGGGCAAACATGTGGTTATTCATGATGATTGATTTGGTTAAAACACAGCCCATGGAGCCAGGGCTCAGGGTAACTAACCCACCCACGTCCGGTATTTACACCCTTGATCATGACAAACACACTCGAATTGTGTAACAAGAGGAAGTTTGTTTGGAATCTAGAGCATGGAAAGAGGCAGAAAAGTGGCATGTTATACAGTTTTTACAGATTTGATTCACTTTCATCTGTGAAGCAGAAAGCCAGGGGGCTATTGGCTCAGCTGTAGTGACCCAGAGCAGCAGCTGGTTTAGTTAGCCGTAGACACTCAAGGCACCAAGACTACAGTGGAATCAAACAAAAAGGATGTGCAATCTGTTAACAAAAATGGTGTTTAGAAGCTTAGATCAGTGGTTATTTAGGTTTCCGAACACCCCTTTATATTTTCATACATACATAATCATAACACATATTTGTATGCAGATCAACACATCACAGTATTATTGATAAAAATATAAAGCAAATACATAAACACACACCCTAATACAGCACAGGGAACAGTAACACTTAATGTAATGAAATGTTGTGAAAAACCCAATGTTGAGCAAAATACTTCGAAGAAATGGCTGAAAAGAGAATAAACTGTCCTAAATAAATTCAGAAACATATTCAGTTTTAATACATAACAGGATAAAACATTTCACATTCATTTACACTGTATCTTAATAAGGCACATGAGAAAACTCTGCTGCTCCTTGACTCTGAGAGATAATATTTTGTTTCATTATTTTAAAAATGTAAAATGAATACATTATTACGTTGTGTAAACAAGTTCACCATATCCTCCAGATTACAGTTACTGTACATGTATGTAACCTCATGTCATGAGACAGAAGTATATATAAAGACCAACCACTAAGCTGGCTTGCCCTACCTATGTGTGAGTAATGGGAGACTGTAGAATGCCCTCCCCATTCACATTGTTCTACAATGCTCTCCCTATTCACACTGTTCTTGAATGCTCTCCCCATTCACACTGTTCTAGAATGCTCTCCCCTGTTCACACTGTTTGCGAACACTCTACCCATTCACACTGTTCTAGGATGCTTTCCCCATTTATATCATTCTAGAACTGAAATGGTTTCCTCTAGAACAGGAATAGGAATGGTTTTCTTGTTATACTGTCCTGGAACGTTCTCCACATTCACATTGTTCTAGAATGCTCTCCCCTATTCCCACTGTTCTAGAATGCTCTCCCCATTCACACTGTTCTAGAATGCTCTCCCCTGTTCACACTGTTTGCAAACACTACCTATTCACACTGTTCTAGGATGCTTTCCCTATTTATATCATTCTAGAATTGGAATGGTTTCCTCCAGAATAGGAATAGGAATTGTTTTCACATTCACATTGTTCTAGAATGCTCTCCCCTGTTCACACTGTTCTAGAATGCTCTCCCCTATTCCCACTGTTCTAGAATGCTCTCCCCATTCACACTGTTCTAGAATGCTCTCCCCTGTTCACACTGTTTGCAAACACTACCTATTCACACTGTTCTAGGATGCTTTCCCTATTTATATCATTCTAGAATTGGAATGGTTTCCTCCAGAATAGGAATAGGAATTGTTTTCACATTCACATTGTTCTAGAATGCTCTCCCCTGTTCACACTGTTCTAGAATGCTTTCCTCATTCACATCATTCTAGAACGCTCTCCACTCTTCACACTGTTTTAGAATATTTTCTCTTATCTCCACTATTATAGATTGTTTTCTTTAAACACAGTGATTCATATGGTTTGTCAGTTGCTGTCCTGGAACAGTATAAAGGTAGCAACTTACATTAAAATGTAGGAGTTTGTTGCACTTGTTGGGTAGACAGTACTAGATTTTCTCAACAATTTCGTAACGTGTCTGTTTGCTTGATTGGCTGTTTTTTTTTTGGTCAGTGTATACACTAAAGATCATAATATACTGACCCAATACTTCCAAAACACAGACCAATGTCCTAATGTAGTGTGTTAGGATAAACCAGTGTGAATGAAAGGGAATATTGCAAACTAGTATAAACAGAGAAGAAAAAACTCTGGCTTTAAATTTATTGATTATTATGTGCACTTACAATTGTTCAGCAAAATTTTGTTTCTGCAAACTGTGTTCATTTCTCTTTCCAGGTTTTAGGGAGATTTTTCATTTCTATGAATCTCCAATTACTGCCCACCACAGGTGATTAATACATGAAAAAAACACTTAAGGCACCCAAGGACCAATTAAACACATTAAGTGATTCATGCTAGTCTCAGTTTTACATTAGCTACAAAAAATAATAAATATGTTTAAAGAAGGCAGAACAAAGAATTGATCACATTGTTTGGTAATTTTTTAAGAACTGGCTGCAGAAGAAGACACTTGGTGCTGTGATAGACTTTGCCTCTTTAGACTTATATGAAACTCCTCCTGACCCAATAGATTTCTATCATCTGTTAGAGCTTTCTCTCTGCAATACTCCTCTATGGCAATGATCTGAATGATCTGTACAGACTTTAAACATCACTCTGTTGCCCTTGAGAGCCAATTTGCTTCCTGTCTCTTTGGTGTTTGCCCCATCATTGCACACTTTCTGCTCTATATACCTGTGACTAGTCTTATCGAGCACCAGAGACCAATGTGGATGAGCTGTCCATTCTCTGTTAGACCTCATACTCTCTTGGTTGTTCGCTCAGTCGTGCTATCTCAACCCCCCCCCTCTCTCTCTCTTTGTGGGTGTGCTCTTGTTAACTCAGGGATGATAGATCAGCTGTTTAGAGCTGAAACAAACCTATATCAGCAGTGCATACATGCATAGGTGAACATATGATCATATCTCTTGACGTTTCCATGTGATCATATCTCTTGACGTTTCCATGTGCTGGTGAAATTGTTCTTAAGTTACTTATTTTCATTGTGTCATTTGACTGTACGTAAACAAAATAATATAATATGCCATCATGTATACATTTCTTTCTGTTGTTATACCCTGTGGTAGACTAGTTGGTGTAAAAGCTACAAGGGGCTTAGGGCAACATCAAAGCTAAGATTTTGATTAAGCTAATCAAGCTAATACTAACTAAATATGTATCCGGACAAAAAATCTAGATAGTATCTAGATAGTCTTATTAAATAGTGAATCCAGGTACTTTAAGGTGGCCCCCATCACTGACACAGGTATTCATTTGCACACACACAGCTTAAAATGTGTTCCCAATTGAACAGGATTCTAAGGTCGCTATTCCCAATGCATCAGCTGGAAGGTTATAGGGAGCGAGTTTAAAAAAGATCATAAAATTCAGCCAAAACAAATGTTATCTGGCTTTAAAGAAGGCAGAATTAGCCATAAAAATAATGATCATTATTAGTATGTTAGTATATAGTATATGCTCTTAGAAGAAACACTCAATTTAAATATTGGTCACTTACTGAGATGTAGCCTACATACCATTAGACACCTACTGTTACAGTATATATAGAACATTTTTTGATATGTAGGGTTATTATAATCAGAGAGAATTTGTATTTAGAATTTGAATTTGAATATATTTGTGCTGCTTTTATCTTATTACTCAGCACATATTATGAGGCTGTCACGTACATTATGTAGTGAATATATAGCAAATACCATTTAAATAAAATTCAAAATATTTTTTTATTTTAAATATACCATATATTTAAAATATTTATTAGGAAAGTGATGTACAAATAACATAATTTCATGGATACCATTGATCTTTTCAGCATATTTGACCAAACAACATTTGATTATAATCAAAGAAATGATACATAAAATTGACATGTTGTAGTCATTTTTATAATTAGGCACAAAAAACCTAATTTCAGCTCAAAGTATTTTCCATGGAAGAGAGGTAAAACATTTCAATAAGTCGATGTCAGAGACTGGTGGACAATTATGCAAAATGGCTACAAGAAGTTATTTTTATGCAAATGCACTATATTGGAATATGCTTCCAGTTTATTACAAAATGTATTCTATATATAATATTTTCTGTCATATCTCCAGTGGTTAGATACGGGAAAGGATAACAGCAGTGAGCAGTGAGCATGACAGATGCTGTGTGTCTAAAATTGCTGTTCTGGTGGGTATGAATGAAATATAGTCATGAGAGCCACTCACAAAGACATGACTCATACAAATTATTCATGACCACTCAACACTTGTATATTGTGACCACTTGTCTTTATAACTGGATAGCATAAACAAGCATTTGCCCACATAGTAAAACAGTGCTGGGGGCAGCCATCAGCAAGGCTTTTGACCAAGTGATGAGTAGATGAACATTTCCATGTGTAAAAAAATGAGTAGATAAGTGTTGATTCAGTGTTTACATAACACAACATGGAATCAATGAATTGTGTAAATGCTGAAAAGAAGGCTTGCAAAAATGTTGTTTATTGTGGTGTTACATTTTTCAGCCATTGGTTTCTGCCTAATTAATCAATATGTGCTTATTAGTATTTAGTTGCTAATCATAAACCTTATTATTCAGTAAATACCAAGAAGCTATTATGTAAGTTACATAGCTCTGAGAGTAAGGAACTGAAGGGTAAGCTCATAGGGCTTAGCAGTATAATTTATGTATTTTAATCTAAGATATAGCATTAGATACTACAACTATGAACAAATGTTTTTCTTGGCATATTTGTGTTTTCTCCCTGGAAAACTCATAATCTCTTGGGTCTAATTTTTGCTTCAGTTCCAATCTTTTCTTTGGCAGTACATTTACTGTCTGCAACTCTAACATATATATTTTTTCTTTCAACCCACATTAAACCCATGTTATACCTCCCTGAATGCACAGTGCAAGTCTGGAGAAACTGGAGAAGCTGTTAAAGGTGTGAAAGTAGGTGATTGGTCTTTCTATGCCTGAGGCACCTTTGACAGAGCTACCAGATGAATGATACACCGCTATGCAGTACTGTAAACCCCAAACCTATCAAAGTGTAAGATTAGGTGAGAGGTCCTGCTGGAAGTTTTATTGATCAGTGAACAGCAATGATAAAGCATTGTTTGCAATTTGCAGTGGATAATTATCCACCATGTTAGAAAAATGCTCTTTAAATGGGTACCTCTGTTGTACACAGTCATTTCAGTGAAATACAGCATGCTTTGGTGCAGAGACTTGAGGCCTGGTCATTTGGCCTTGAGAAGGTTGTGCGGGGGCATTTACTTTTTATTGCTCTCCCGTGGTTCTTCCACCTCCATGAACTGATATTCTTCTCAAGGACATAACCATTCTGTAGCTGCCATGGACACTTTTGCTGACAAGTATTCCCCTCCTTCAACTAAAAGCCAATTCTGTATATCTTCCTACTGCCTCATGCTACTTACTTTAGTTACCTTCCCTGATCCCCCTTTATATTATGTAGTAACTGTGAAGTAGTACACACAACATCAGTGTGATGTATTCACTGTTACAGATGGGAAATATTACACATTTGTATCAAATGTATGTTTTACTCATGTAATTAAATTCAATTAATTAAATAGTCTGAGGTTAATAAATGCATATTTACATAAGCTGCACTACTATCACCCATTTGTAACAATGAACACATCACTAGTAGTTGCACTATTGTTGCATGCATTTTTAAAGTGTTACTCTAGTTATTGGAGAAGCCTTATAGAAAATGGGACCATAAATCTTACTGTTACTCATGTATCCAAATGGAATGTAAAAAAAAATCTTTCTTATGGGGTTCATTTCAAATTAGCATGTGCAACACCCTAGTTTCATATAACATGTATGTCTGAGAGTTTTCTGTCTGTGTGACCATTGTGTCAATTTCATTCTTTATTAAATTTCTAATACAGAGCAAAGGAATATAGAGGGACAGAGATAAACCTGTTTAATATGTTCAGTGTGATGAATGCAGTTTAATAGTTTAATGCTCCTTCAGCTCCTTCAACATGACACTCTATTATAGATTCTGTAGACTGATGCTATAGAAACACATTACATAACAATGCTTAAGGACAGCATATCTGAAAATAAAGATTATAAGAACCTATACTTATATTTGTCCAAATGCCTTTATGTTTCTGTTAGTCCACAAAATGCACTGTCACATTGAAACTCTTCACAGTGTGGCGTTGTTGAGCTTTGCCTTCTTGTGGCTTTGAAGAGCAGGAAATGTGGCAGTGATTGTATGTGTGTGTGTTTCCAGTCTGGGGAATGCTGAAAGGGTGTATGAAGGCAGTGGTGTCTCTGGGGATGGTGCAGAAGGAAGTGATTGACTGTGAGTTTCTGAGCCAGGCAAGGAGGAGATGGTGTGCAGAAAAGTCCAGCAGTCTTCCGTTAGAAGAAGAAAAAAGCCCCTGGCTCACTCCAGTGAAACATGTAAGATGTGTGTTGTGTGTGAATAAGAGAGAGAGAGAGAGAGAGAGAGAGAGAGAAAGAAAAAAAGAGAGAGAGCTTTTGGTATTTAAGACAGAATAAGAGATATAAACAAAGAACAACAATGCAATTTGAAATAAAATATGTCTATACACACTCTTACTTTGCAACAATGCAAATATTCAGCTTCAGTGGGTCCAAACAAAGTGGGTTAATTGTAGTTGAGCTTGTTAATCTAATGTTCTATTACAGTTGACTTAGCGGCATAATTATTTCCAGCAGACAGAACTTTGCCATACATTGCCTCTAATAGTATTATGTCTGTTATCACAAATGTGCTAGCCTTGGTCCTGAAATGTACTGCAGCCACCAGCCCCACTAAAGCCCAGCATAAGAAGGTCTTTGAATTGCTTACTCTTCACAATGAATAGTGCATTTGGTTAAATTTCCAGGTCCAAAAACTACTTAAGATCCCAAAAGCAATATGTTGCACAATGCTTATTTTTAATTACAGTTACTCTTGGTTATACATGGATAACTGAAACAGCACCAAAGGTAGAGCAGAAAGTCTGAATTCAGCTTCATAAGTCTTCCACTTTTACTCCCTTATGCCCTTACTTTTACTCTCACTCCCTTAAGCTTAACCACAGAAAACAAAAGGTTTGGACGTTACTCAGCATTAGGCTCAAGATATTTCTTGCTGGTATGAGTTGTTTTAAAGCTGGAGGTCAGTTTTGTATGCCACAGTTATCTCTGGCACCCAGGCACAACCACATTATCTCTGAAGATCACTACATTTAGTTTTCTGCAGCTAAATATACACACAGCTGCTATTTAGTTGGCTGAGATTATATAGATTTTAAAAAATTTATCCTCACATCTTAAAACTAGTAGGGAAATGTAGATACAGCATTTTAAGCATATAGTGGCTGAAACACAGAAACAGTATCACTGAACATCATAACAAGAAGATACTGTTCAGACTGGAGATGACACTGAAGTAGCTGTGGATGCACTTCTTTAGAAATCTGACAGATCGATACCGTTCTCCTCCATCTTTAGCACTTTAGCATTTTGTCCATTGCAGTGTGTGTCATCTCCTTTCCAGCTATTACTGTCATTACTTTTCTCAGCAACCGAGGCGTTAATGCAGTCCGTATCTATCCACTAATTATAATGCTCATGTCTGAGTTTGTGCTTCAAACAATCTTTCTTAAGGGTCAAGGCTTTCTACCCTGTAACATACTGGTAGCAGTGCATGCCTATGGGTTCGACTCCCAGCTGTACCACCTGCCTGCTCAGGGGTTTTAAAGGATGTTACTAGCCCAGTTCTCATTGGAAAAGAAGGATGATGGAGTCTCAGCAGTTGCTATGCAACACAGCAGTCAGCTAGGCATCTGCATGGCTGCACACTAGAGTCGAACACTTGAGATGCTCAACAGCAGAGCTGTTGTGGATCAGAAAGATGCTGTTGTAGGCCTCATTCATGTCAGAAGAGCTTGCCTTCACCTTCAGGGATCAAACTCTGCTCTGGAATTTGCCAGCAATGAAAAAAGCAAAACTCTGAATTTGCTTTAAATGTATTCACATGCATTTGTTCACATGAGATAAATCTATTATATCAGCATGTTGATGTAAAATATTTGACTCATGTTGTAAGTGATCATTCTAATTCAAAAATTCTGCATAATTCAGTTATCAAGTTGTAAACGTAGCTATTCCATGTATTTTGGTGTTAAATGGGTAATTGTAAAGAAACTTACAGCATTATGATGTCTGTAAATAAGGTAATTTTATTTACTGTCCAAAAACCACTGGTACACCTACTGTACTTAAGTCCTCCTAATTTCTTTTATGTTTAATGATGATAAGGGAAAATAATTAGAGATCAGAAACAAAAAGCTTTTTTTGGGTACTATTTTACTTTACAAGGTATGTCTCCACCATGTCCAGGTATTTTTGGCAAAACACTTTAACCAAAAATATGTGCAGAACAATGCCCCAGACCCTATGAAAAAGTATTTATTAACATGTTGCCATTTTTACTAATAGTGGTGGGATTGTAGAAGGGTGCAGTAAGCATCTTCCTTGGCTCTCTCTGTAATTTAGTAATAGTCTACTATTCATTCATACAATCCATTTGATCATTTTTAATCTGCTCACTTTCCTTTCTCATAGACTGAGATTGGCTTTCATTCTTCACTTCTTTAACTGGATAATAACCACTTTGTTCTCATTAGTTACTGAGCTGTGAACCTTAGGCTGTAAACACACAAAAAGCCTAACCCTGCTCTGCTCATGCAGAAGTAGAACTACATTACAAAGCCCAAAGATTTAAGTTCAAAGTGTGGTGAAAATAAGAATAGATCACCTGTGATGCTTCTCATACACACCTGCAGCAGCATCTACTTGCTCTGCCTTTCTGCTATATAATTTACAGCTGTTTCTAATCAAGCTAACAAGCCTGGAGTAAATGAGTACCCAGTAGATTAGCACTCACTCCTTGCCGTTTAATTCGTAACCAATCATACTGTAGTATTCATGCAGTGTGTGTTTGTTGTTCTCTGTTGGCTTGTCACATTCTACTATTTTCCGCTCTATCATGTAGTAAATTTCTCAAATACTTAAAAAATAGCATTGTGTTTTACTGTTTAACTGTCTTCTCAATAAACCATAGAAAATACAGACTTGGATCTACCTAGAGTGCTCACTTTTATACAGCCAAGAGTTACCAAATCCTGACATTTACATGCACATTAATAATTTGATTGCTATCTGATTTTAGCAGTCAAGTTCTTATATTGATCTTATACTGGATTTAGGACATTTTCAAGAAGTAGACACCTCGATTTTAGCTCAATGATCAGATTATTCAACCATATATATTTATTAATCTGGTATTTTTCATTTCATCTGTGCATGTTCACAAACAAAACCAGAAAGATGTGAATCTAAATATAATAGGTTTTTTATATAAATATAAACCCTATTTTCAAAATTGGTATATTTTCCAAAATGAACTAAAAACAAAAATCTGTGATATGTTAATTCACATGATTCTTAATTTAACTGGTAAACATACAAATAAAAGAGTTTCAATAGTTTTCTGACCAACTTATTTGTATTTTGTAAATAGAAATATTAGATAAAATTTAGACTGTAATGGTTGCACACACTCAACAAAACTTGACATAGGGGGATGTTTACCACTGTGTTTCATCATCTTTCCATATAATAACACTTTTTAATCATTTTGGAACTGAAAATACTAATTGTAATCATTTTGCAATTGGAATTTTTTTTCATTCTTGGTAGATATAAGACTCAAGCTGCTCAACAGTCCATGATCTTCATTACCTGATTCAGTCAAGTACACTCTGCACAAGCTGTTGTAGCTCATTCAGAATGTGGCCTGGTATTGTCCTGCAGAATAAAGCATTTACATCTCAGAAAGAGACTTTAACGTGATGGTGACATATCTTTCTCTAAAATGCCAACTGTTTGCATTTAATTTACAAAATACTGTTAAGTGAGTAAAACTATTGAAAATCTTTTCTTTGTATTTTGTCTTTTCTTTGTCATATAGATAAAGTTCACATTAATTAGCATACCACAGAATTTTGATTTTTTTTGCATTTTATTGGGGGTTGTATTTTCCAGTAAACATTATGTGCTTATATGTTCAATATGTTAAAACGTTAATGATAAGATTTTTTTTTGTCACAGCTGTGGTGCATATGTTTGGGAAATCTGATTACTGGCTGACCAACATAGTGATGAAAAATTCCTTATTCCTTATTTCTTAAAGGCTTGTAAACGTGTTGAACAATTATAAGCAAAATTTCATTTACTGCAGTCCAGATTATTTTGCACATGTAAATGTACATTATTCTACTACATTCACAAATTGCCAAAAAATGTACTACCTAATTATTATGTAATGCACTATGGCATCTGTTCATACAAAGTATATACAGTATAATGTTGGATGATTTAAAAGTAACAGGTAAAATGGAATAGTAAAAGGGATATTGAGGTATTGTGGTATTGAAAAAATGAGGAGAGTATTTAAAAATGATGACGGCTTCAAATTCAAATGTCATTCATGTAGTAAATGACCAAATAAACACATTTCACTCCCTGTAAAATCCATGATCATATTTTCCTCTAAACAAGTGTCATTTAAGCATCTAAGCATTTAAGTTAGCTGTAACAAAGCCTGTATTTGGTCTGCTAAGTAGGATACTGTTACCTTGCTGAGACACTGCAGCTCTAAACACCACAGAATGTCTTTAACTCCAGTTCTAGTTGCTTTGGTTTGCTCTCTGAGATGTTTTTGTATAGAACAGGATTAATCCACCCCTGCTTTCTTAATTTCCTCTTTCTGTCCCTCCAACAACCGTTCAATCTGAGTCATAATCCAAACTTGAATAACCAGAATGGACCACAACCTGTGATGAGTAGGGCTGGTATCAGGCAAACTATTCTAATGCTACCCAGCTCTTCTCTTCTGGATAGTAGCACTTGGATTTTTTGTTAAATAGACGGTGTAACATTTATAGAATAATTGCTATAAAACCAAACACTGCATCCATCTTTGGACATGAGACTGCACAAAAGTGACATATACGTTTTTGCTTCAGTTACGATGCTTTTTCACCCCAATCCCACTCCCCGGTAATACTGATTGGAAGGTATGACAGAGGTGGATACCATCCATCCATCCATTTTCTAAACTGCTTCTTCCGTTTCCGGGTCGCGGGGAAGCTGCTGCCAATCCCAGCAGACTGTGGGCCTACGGCAGGGTACACCCAGGACAGGAGGCCAACCCATCGCAGGGCAACACATAGACAGACATTCACACCTAGGTAGCAATTTAGAGCATACAATCAACCTACTGCAGCCTTTGGACTGTGGGAGGAAACCGGAGCACCCATAGGAAACCGGAGCAACCGGAGGCGAACATGGGGAGACTCAAACTCCACACAGAAAGGGATATGTGGCAGACCCTGGGGTCGAACCCAGGACCTTCTAGCTGTGAGGTGACAGCGCTACCCACTGCACCAAGAGGTGGATACCTCCTAATACATTTGACCCACAGACTGGGCCAAAGTTTTTTTAACTTGGAAGCATTTCCTGAGCTCTCACACCCACAACTTCTTCTACATAAACTTTGTTCATTTTTGGGCTATTACATTAGTGTAATGTTCTCTCTTTTTGTCAATGTTCTTTAATACATATCCTTTTGAAAACACTGTGATATTTGGCCTCGTAAATTGCGCTAAAGATTGGCTGTATCTAAGAGCACAAAAGTATCCATGTGGCAATAGGAGTGTGCAAGTGCCACTGAAAAGGCTGTCTCTCCTCTGACTCACACACTCTAAGTAATTGCCAGTCTCATGTGCCAGCATTTTGTACCCACTCCAAACGATGGGCTCTGCGACTGGCTTATTTAATGAATAATGTTGTCTTTTTCCTCCTCAAACAGACCACGTGGACAGTGGATGGGCAGATTGCTCTCTGTTGGATCCTCATTGCTATTCATAAAGCTACTTTTGTTCTGATGAGAGGAGATCTTGCCTGCCTTAGGAGCTGCAATGGAAGACTATGACCTTGTCCACAAATTTAATTGCCCCAGTAAGGATTTTTGCTTTATGGAAAACAGAATGAAGTGATGGAAATTGTATTACAGAGTCAGTAGTGGCAAAGCTAAGTTCCACTTGGTTTTGCATTGTCTAATGAGGATTTTCACACTGTGCAGAAAAAAGAGGAGAACATGACTTATGCAGAGAACCCTTAACCTCTAGCCCAAACTTGAACCAAACTTAAAACAGCTCAGCTGGAAAGCTGGAAATGTTCACTGTACACAACAAACTGAGAAAAGGATTAAGCAGTTAATGACCATTTATCTGAAACATATTGCTCCTATGTGGTCCATATGTTTTCTGGGCTTATCTGAGCACAAATCTGAAGAATATTTTAGATTTCTTTATTGTTCAAACCATATATTCATACAAATGTGAGATTTGTGTCTCAGCATATTAAATAATGTGTGGTCTTTTGGTTAAATTGGACTACTGATTAGAAAACCCAAATTAAATTGTAAATAAAAATATGCAAAAAAACCTCTGATTCTGATACCCACTGCATACCTATACAAAGATTCATGACTTTAGACCAAATAAAAACAGAGGCATTATTGTATTTCACATAAAATTGTATGTAATACTTTTAAGTTAATTTATGATATAAGTATTTATAATCATATTATTTCTGACACTCCTTGTTTTAGAGCTTAGCATGAATACCAGTGTTAAGCAAGACACTACAACTAAATTCCATTTATAACAATGCAAGTATGTTTTTTTTTGCCTGTTTGTACAGTGTTTTATTGTTTTATTGCAGTCATATAATTTCTCACCTTTTAAATGTCTATTGCAGTCAATTTCCCACTCCCTCCATCCTGTACTGGGTGATGTTGGGTCATGATGCTTTAGCCATTTGGTAGATAATAGCTCTGATTTATTGTTATCCTTTTGAGTACACTATAAAAATTGAGACACCAAAATAAAAAAAATATCTGACTTTTTCCTGTGATCAGTGATCACTTATACTGACTGACTTTCTGTTGTCTGACCTAAAAGGAATATTTATTTAGGTAGTGAGTTGGCAGATGCCCTAATCCAGAGCAACCTCCCTGACCCAACAAAGGATATATACATTACACTCCATGTGCTCATTACAGCTGTTTACATGATAAAGAGAGGCCACGTGACTTGGAATTTGTGCATTGTGTAGTTTTGAATTACATAGTGGAAAGATAACTTAAACTTAAATAAATAAATAATAGAATATTAAATAAATGTAATATAATTATCAGGTGGTTGGAGTTACATTATGCTTTTGTTGTATTCTGCCTTTGCATGGAATTTCTTGTAGGTGTTTAAAAGAACATTTAATCTAATCTAATCTAATAATATAATGTAATCACATCTAAAAAGAGAGGAAATGTTTGTGAAAATTTTAAGATGGCTTTCTGTTTATGTGTTTTGACTGTTGATATGATATTTACATTAATATAAGTAATGTAAGAAATATAAGAACCAGAAAATGTTCTGTAAAAATGTAAAAATATTCTGCGTAGGTTCCTGTAAGGAATGCTTTATCTTAATATTTATGAACCATTTCTATTGGTCCATTCTTCACGGTTTTCTGACAGTGTGAATGGCAGGGGGCATTTTTAAATTATGTTAAAAAAGGTCTTGTGTGTCTGTATGTATTTTAAGATAAGTATTTTATGTATTATATATGACACTGGGCACTCTGTGGATATATATTTAGGTGGATCTTTGTTCTGACCATTAGTCAGATGAGCGTATTTGGTTGAAATGTCACTTCACAGTCATAAGAATGATATAATTTTGATGATAGGAGCAACCATGTGCTGAATTTTTTTTCGTTGCCTAAAATTTGACTTGGCACATGCTGTCCTGTTAATGCAGTAATGCTTTTCCACAGAAAATGGACCACATCTATAATACAAAAAACATGCAATTTTCTTCTGCAGGAAATGCTCCTAGTGATGTCCTAGTTCTGTGGATGTTCATGATCTAATGTACATCAGTTACATTTGTTCAAATGTGTCCCAAAGAACTGTAACTGCTTTTGTGTGAGCCTAACTATAAATACAACAGTTTTTAATGGAAACTTTTTTATAATTAATCACCATCGTCATGTGCTGTTTTCATTAAAGTCTGTTAGTGGAGGAGGACTCCATATTTTGATCATTGTTAGCATCATTTGTGAAGAGCAGGAACACTCAAACATGAGTGCAGGTTCGCACACTCATCTTCGAGAGGGGTGGGTGAGCCAGTGGGTTTGCTTCATATAGAAAGAAAAATTATTATAAAAAGCAAGCTCTTGTGCTACGTCTGCACAAAATGCAATGTGTTCAATCATGAGTTTATTCTGAACTGAATGCAGATGTACTAAAATAAACTCAAAGCATTGTTTTCAGTTGGCAATACCTGTATGACTGTACCGCTCTTCACTACACAATAGCAGTATGTGGTTAAATCATCATGAACTGGGTAAAACACATTAAAACATCATCTTTGTAGTCTCTGTATTTTTAGGAGAGGAATTTCTGAGAAGTAAATAGGGAAAGGTAGCTTGGGAAAGGTATTTTCAAAATAAAACAAGCATGAAAAGTGACTTTAACAAAGCTTCATTATGCAGAGCTTACATTCTGAGAGGGGTTCTGTCTTAAAGTTCTTAAAGCATTTCTGTATCAAAGATGATGAACATTTTTTATAATACATATTTTAATGTAAACACATATGGTCTGACAACACATTTTCAAAAAGAAAATAAATTATTATTATTATTTTTTTTAAATATATTTGTTAGAGTAAACTTTTGCTGGATTATCATCTTCAGGGATAAGGAATGTACATTTCAGCAGCATTTTTTTTCAGTAGTCCTGACAGATTAGCAGCAGGTTGTTCAGGTTGGTTGGGCTTTTATTTTGACTGGACCACTGTAGGACATTTTTGCTTCACTTTCTTAGAAGTCAGAAGAAGGTTCTCTGGAATTTTTTCCATGTATTTTGTTCTGCCCATTCTTTTATCACATTTAACAGGAAGACACTTTAATATATGTGAAAAACAAAGTATAAAGAATAAACTATATAAAAACTAAATCTGTCATATGTTAATTTATGTGAACCTTGCCTAGTGTTCAAGTCCCAGCCCAGGTACCACCGAGGTACTGCTGAGCAAGGTACCATCCTGCTCCCCCGGTGCTGTTGTTAGCAAATGGTGTGTAAATGGCAAGTGTGTTCTTATTTGGGTCTTTCAGTTCAAAAGTGTTAAAGGAATAGAATTATTTTTAATTATGGACACTTAACAAACATAAGTTTTCTCAGCCTGGCTCAACTTAAGGCATTCTCCAAGGGCCGTCTGGCAAATCAGAGAGGAGCTGAGTTTGCATCAGCATCCCACATGTGTAAAATCCTCTCCTCTATAGGCTAAATGCTATTGTTTTCGTTAAAGAGAATGTGCAGAATGGAATGAGATATAAGAGAGATATGTGCAAGCTCTTTATCCACTCTACTCCCCACTAACTCCCCACTGACCTTCATTTCAACAACATCACTCCCTCAACCTCTACTCTCCTTCTCACTTCTTCTTTCTGTTTTTTTTATCCTGCTGTCTTCTCTTCAGCATACACAGAAGAGTGCCTCCTACTGTTGTACAGATATGAGTGTTTCCTTCCTCTTGCTTCTGCAATCCATAGTTGCTGCTTATTGCAACACATATCCCATAGCCACAGGAGCATAAGGGGTTATTAATCCCTTAAACCCTAAAGTCCTGCATGTGGACCCACAATTCCTTTTCTCACTCTAAGAACTGTGTAATCTGCATGCTGGATTTGTAGTGGTTACTGAATTATTGATAGCAGCTACTTAAAGAGTCTGGAAGAGCTCATATCCTACATTTCTGTGTATTTTATTTTTGTTACTTATATTTTTTGGTTGTTACTTTTAGGATATATATGTAAATAAGCTTTGTACTGATTGGCTGACCTGTATTGTGCCTTATTAATAAAGCAATCCAGGCTGATACACTTTTTGTGGCTTCAGCATTAAAGGGCCTAAACTGCTTTAGGCTGATGAAGTGGATACATGCAACAGCACAACAATAAAATCAAAACTGGGAGTTACTGGAGCTTAGTTTCTATTTATGGAATATATGGAATAAAATGTAAACAAAGTGAGGAATATTTGTTTTTTCAATGAATTTGAACAAGCACACATTCTGCCCTCTTTAATATAGTGCCTGTAAATAAAGATGATTTACTTGAATAAACTTGAATAAACAAGTTATCAACAGCTAAGATTCTTCTATGAAGAAAATAAGTACACCCTTGGACTCAGAAGGTATTACACCCCCCTCTAGCAGTAATAATGTTTTCCATAATAGTTCACTAGACTCTGAGATTGGCTTGCTAAATTTTTGACCATGCTTTCATGCAAAATTCTTTCATTTGAGTTCAACATGTTTTCTTGCATGTACTGCACTGCACTGTACTGCAAGCAGTCTTTGATATGATACAGAGCTAAATCAATGACAGCAAGCTGCCCAGTCCCAAAGGCAACAAAGCAACCCCAAATCGTAACATTTCCTACACTGTGCTTCATAGTTAGTATGGGATTCTTCTCCTAAAGCTGTCTTTGATCTACATAACATATGTGTACTGTTACTGTGGCCAAACTACTTTCGCTACATTATTCCGTTTGCTTATGTTCTTACTCAAACTATAGTCTAACTCTAATTTGAAAGTCTTGTTCTCTTGTTCTTGTTGAAGGTTTTTCCTCACACATCCCATGCAGGACAAATTCGTCCAGATTCTTTCTGATTGTCAATTTATGCACTTTCATACCAACAGTTGCAAAACTTATCTGCTGAGCTCATGATGAAAGTCTGGAATTTTTGGAGACTTCTTTTCTCATCAAAAATCTGCTTATGGGAAAGATTTGCTGGGACAGCAAGTTAAATTGGCAGTTGAAATCTACACAACTGAGAAAAGTTTCTTTATAGTGAAATGATTTACTTCAAATAAATTAGAAATCTTTTATAAATCCCTTGCCAGACTAATAGGCATTCTATTTCTTTTTTTTTGTGTGAAGGCCTTGAGGTCTTTAGATCTTGGCAAGATAACACATTTTTAGATTACTTTTATTTAGTTTATTTAAATTTAGAAAATTATGTTTTTTTTGTTAGGTATTATATAAACTGTATAAACTGTTATAAACTGTAGGCATGGGGTCAAGAGGGTAAAATTCTTAAAATGAGCTGTACTAAAACTATTTTTATAAAACTTTTCATGAGCTGTACTAAATTTTTCACATGCCCAGATTCCGGTTCTAGGGGGGCAGTGTCCAACAGATTTTTTTAAATTCACATATTGACTGCCTGGTTTATTGAATAATAATAATAATAATAATATTTAGCTTTCACTGTGTGGTGTGCTGTATGTTTAAAGAAAATAATTTTACATTCTTAGAAGATGACTTTTTTCTTCCTCTTCCACATATTCTTCATAATTCGATATGCAGATGATATTTATTAAAATGATCATTTAGAAGAGTATTAACCTGATCACAGAGAGCTGGTCTATGGGCTAGGGGCTGCTATACTAGGGTGTGTGTGTGTGTGCGTGTGTGTGTGGTTTCAGGATGGGTTCCCATTCCCTACAGTGACAATGTCATAATGTGTATCCTGTGAAAATAAAATACTCTGCTCTGCGTCAAGCTTGCGCAAACACACGTATGCACAGACACACATGTGGGCACATGCACACGCATACATGCATGCACCCATACACACACAGGCGAGGCAATAGTGGGGCTGCTGCTACGCAGGCCACACAGAGCCGGCCCACTCCAGAGGGGTATTTAAGGGCAGCCCCTTCACTGTGTGCAGAAGTTTCTGATCCGCTCTGGTTCAGCACGGTGCGTGTCTTCACTCTCTCTCCTCTCCACTATCCTGCTCTTCTCTGCCCGCCAGCCTCACTCTCAGCTCAAGGTACTGCTGTTCCTGTTTTTTTAAACCTTGTTGGGGCATGTGTCCTATATTAAAACTTCTGCCAAAGCTGTAGATATTTTAATGTAAGTCTTATTTTATAATGCATGCATACATGCAATAGACCAAAGAGCATGAACAATGATGGGTTATTGTAAAGTCAACCTGTTTCAGATTACAAATGATAGGATGTATTGTTGGTGTTTATTATATGAATTTTCAGGCTTTTTCACATACCCCTTCACACTGTGCTGTTGCTCTTTCAAGAGTTTAATTTAATATGTTTGTCTTTTCTGTATTTTTTCCTCTCTGCCGCTTTATTAACATGTTTTTCTCTAATGCAATGATGATGGACTGGAGAGCAGAAAAACTGGCTCTTGAAATTCATTAAACAGGGCAATTACTGTCTCTTTGTGTCATGGACAGAAGCAATACATATATTATATTATATTATATTATATTATATTATATTATATTATATTATATTATATTATATTATATTATATTGATATATTTCTGCCAATAAAATGACAACATCTAATTGGGTCCTGAAAGATAAAGCCAATCAATGAGGATATAGATTTAGTGCTCACCCGCAGCATACATTAAAGCGCAGTTCAGTCAATCCACTTAATTAATATTTCATGACCTCGGATTAACACTGAAGAAAAGGACTGAGCTTGTTATGCCAGTATTGACGAAATGCAGTTGTTGCAGCTGTCTAAAAGAGACTTGCTTAATTATTTTTACTCATCCTCATCCTCCCTGGTTTCTCTTTATAGGGACATTGGCTCTTTGGGCCACTCTAATGAGAAGCTGTCCTCCAGCCCTACTGTCAATATTATGCTAACACACTTTAGCTTAGTCATGTACTGGCTGTGTTTTATATTGCTTAAGAACTCCACTTAAGCTCCATTTCACAACTAAATAACATCTGGTGTGTATATATGTGTTTTAGCCATGAATGCTGGAATCTGTGTGTGTGTGCTGCTGGCGGCCCTGTACAGCAATGGGTGCCTTGCCCTCCCTACACACTTGCTGGATGAGGGGAATTTGGATGGGGCAATAGTTGAACACACGAGACACACCCGTGCAGTGCCTCCTAGCGGTCAGAATGGCCTGCTTTCTAAAGCACAGGAAGAGGAGGTGGAGGAGGAACCTGCCCGCAGGCTGAATGAGCTGCTGGCCAGACTCATTTCTAGAAAAGGTAGGACGCCTCCACGCTCAGCAGCCTTTGCTTTTCCATTTACAGTCATTCAAAGTCCTAAAGACATACTGCATGCACAACAGTAGCCTACACATACACTATATGTAGCCATAAATACATATTCTCTAGCCATCTGTCCTCCATTTTCCGCTATAAACAACAGTTAGATGTTTTCTTGGCATTTTAAGAAAACAGACATTGACAGGATGTCCTCTCCTTCTCTCTCATGTCTCTTAGGTTCATATCGCAGGAGCCCTACCAGCAGGTCCAGAAGCCACAGTATAAAAGACAGAGATTACCTGGGCTGGATGGACTTTGGTCGGCGGAGTGCAGAGGAGTATGAGTACTCATCATAATACCGATCAACCAATCATCTCCAATCAATCAACCAATCAACCAACTTATGTGTACAAACAGAGCCATCTTAATCATTCTCCCTGCCAAAAATCAAGTCATTGTCGGAGCGCTCTTTCTCCATCTTACATCTGATGTAAATTTGTTTGTAAAATGAAGATGATGCAATATATGAATATATATAAATATATATATATATATATAGAGAGAGAGATACAGTAACCCATACAGATTTTACATACACCCACAGATTTATTTATTTATTTTTATTTTATTTTTTTGCAGAAGGAAAGAAAAATGACTGAGAATGTGGTCTAGTTATTTATTTTCTCACATTTGTGTATATATGATTTTGTTCTCTTGTTCAAAATATGTCAGGTGTTTCAGAATAAATCATTGCCTTAACTCATTTACCCAGAGTTCAGCCTGTGTGAAATGTATCAAAATGAAACATACACCGATCACCCACAACATTACAGCCACTGACAGGTGCAGTGTAACAGAGTAACACTGATTATCAACTGATTATTAACAATTAGACCTGTCAAGGGGTGGGACATATCAAGCAGCAGGTGAACAGCCAGCTCTTGAAGCAGGAAAAAGTGTTTGGGTCGGAGTGATTTGGGCAAGGCCAAATTGTGATGGGTAAGGACAGACCATCTCAGAAACAGCAGGTTTTCTGGGGCTGTCATGTTATGCAGTGGTTAGTACCTACCAAAACTGGTCCAAAGTAAGACAACCCTGAACTGGCAACAGGGTCATATGTACTCAAGGCTCAGTGATGTATGTGGAGAGCGACAGTATGAGAACACAGAGTGCACTGTATTTTTGAGGGCATGAAAGAGGTGTACACAATATTAGGCAGGTGGTTTTAATGCTACAGTTGATCGGTGTACTGTGATATGTTGTTTGTATATAAATAGATTATATTTTTTTATTCCATTGCTTTGTTTTTTGGGATCATGTCATGTCATCATATGATGGCCTCGTTGCCATTAAACCCATCTAAAAATCAACCACAATCCAGATATAATGAATTTGTCTTCACAGTAGGTGGGGGCAGTGTGAAATTGTGTATTTATTCAAAAGGAGATGGGATGCCATGGAAACACTAAACAAATTAGATAGTAAGTGCAGGAGCTTCAGCGGACACTATTGCTGCTTCCTTTTACAGCAGGGTTGCCATCAGCTCATCACAGATACGCTCAGGAATTCTTGAGTACTGCTTTAATAACAATATCTTAGCCAATCTACTACATAATGACGTGGGAAAATGATAGAGAAGTGACTGAACATAGGCCTAAATCCTCCCTGCAGAAAGCACTGTAGCCCAGCTCAGCCATTTATTCGGCGCTTGGGGACTGAGCTTACAGTTAATGGCCTTATTATGAACACATTCTCTTATTGACCCCCCGAAGCAGCAGCACTAGTGCAAGTGTAAGCGGCCACCGCGGCTCCTATTTCTCTCCTAACAGCCTCAGGGACAGATCAGTGTGCAGGCAATAAAAGAGCAGTTTTTACTTGGACTGGACAAACGAGAGAGAGAGCGAGAGAGAGAGAAAGAGAGAGAGAAGGAGAGAGAGAGAGAAATAATGAGTGAGAGAAAATAATTGAAGAGGAAAAGTGAGTGCGAGAGAGAGAAGAACAAAGAAAAAGGAAGAGTGAAAAGGAAAAGATGGAGAAAGAGCAAGAGGAAGGATAGAGGAGGAGGAAGATAAAAGACAGAGGAAGAGAGAGAAAAAAAGAGAAATAGGGAGAGTGAGAAAAAGAGCTAGTGATCAAAAGAGACAGAGAGAGAGAATGAGAGAGGTAGACTGAGAGAGCGAGAGAGTGAGTGAAAGACAGACTGAAACAGAGAGGAAGAATGCAACTGGAGGGATGGAGAAAGTGTGAGAGATAGAGGAAGAGAGAGATAAAAGACTGAAAGGAAAAGAGAAAAAAGAGAAACAGGGAGAGAGTGAGATAAACTGCTAGTGATTAAAAGAGAAAGAGAGAGAGAGAACTGGAGGGGGGGTGCAGTCTGTGCTGTCTTTTGCGTAAACCACTCGAGTTAGCACATAATGGATGGATTGTAGAATGACAAATGAGAGAGCAGGGGTTTATGGTGAACAAAAAGCACCATTATGCCGCAGGTGTGCCTCATTGAGAGACATTTCATTTTGTTAGACAATATAAAGTGAACCCATAAACACAGACAAGCACATGCACACCCACACACACATGCACGTATGCACATGCGCAAGTGCAAACATGCACATACACTCACCCTGCACCCAACATGAAAGGCTCTCCTGGCAGGGGAGTTAGATGTGTCAGAGCCATTTCAACATGGCCTCTGACTCCTCTCAGCCTAATATACATTACTGTAAAAAAAACTCTTTTTAAAAATCTTAGTAAACCTGTCTACACTGAGATTTTGGGTTTACCAAACACCAAATACTAAGTGAAAAGATCAATAATCAGTTGATTACATTCTTTTAACTTATTAGTAATTCAGTAAAATGAACATGTGGAGGCAGTCTGGTTATTTATTACAGTATAAAGCAGTATACTCACAACAGCATACAATGTAAAGCAGTCAGGGTTGGGCATTTCAGGTCCAGAAAGGAAAAATCCACTTCAGGATTTTATTGTGGATTTTTCCTTTCTGGACCTGAAATGCACAACCCTGAAAACAGTACTCACTACCAAACTAATAATAAAACTGACTGGAGAAGAGGTTTACAAACTTGATCAGAGTGACCATAGCAAATATTCAGTCTAAATTTCACTTAATAATGAATCACTTGAAGAGTGTATAAATGCAAAATTCATATCATCCAATCATACAGTAAAATGTTCTCCACACAGCATTATATCTTGTCTTTCAGTTGAAACTTTAAGCTCTTTTTATCTATTATAAGCGCTTTTTCTTGAAAAAAACCCTTTGCAAAAGCTTATTTTAAAAATAAATTCCCAATATAACAAGACAGATCCAATGCTGTACACGAGATCAAACTATTTTAAGTCACCCTTGTGCAGAAAATGTCTACACAAACTCTCTTATAGTATAATAATATCTCTCTTAGAGCATATTCTGAATAACAGCACAGTGAAAATGTGCAAATAGCTGCTGCACTTCAGCTTAGAATTTTTGTAGCACTGGCACAATCAAATCATAGGCAGCCACTCACTTAACGGGAAATGGAGGGCGAGGACTGCAGAACAGTGCTTTAGAAGCACACAATGAGCCACAAAGAGTTTTTTTTTCCAAATCAAGACTGATGTATTTCTGTCTTCCTTATTGACTTTTACCCTCTTTATTAATTCATGTTAAGGTCATAAAGTGGTCAATGCCCTTTTCCAGGACGTGTATTTGTGTGAGAAGGAGCAGCATTGCAGTTCATTTAGGTTGCCACAGTATCAGAAGAAGCCAGATAAAGTAGCACTCAATGGTAGGAAAAGCTGCATCCACCACCCAGGCACTGCTCCAAGCAGGGCACTTACACTCTCAACCTCTCATTTGCATATGACCAAAAGGAATGCAAGGCCAAAGTATCTAATTTTTTTAATTCGGATGTTAAAAGTGAAACTGAAAAATGCCCTGTATACCCTTAATATTGCTTGACTAAAATGGTGGAGAAGAAGAGTGAGGTAACAAGCATTTCTTAGAAAACAATATTTCTTTTTTTTTTTTTTTTTTTTACAAAATTAGCTTATTTAAAAAAAACATGCATGATAAGATACATAATTATGATGGATAACATAATTGCAGTAACCCCCCATTATCAGACCAGGCTAAAATAACCAATGTTTCTTCCTATGATTGTTTGACTCCAGAAATTCTGGAGTTGAGCTTGTTCCAAGTGATCAGAATTAATAGAGTCAATTCCAAGAGTCGATTCCACACAGTAATCTCAATTCTAAAAATGTACATTAAATAGAAGGATATCTGGCAGAGTAAACATTATTACATAGTGCAGTGATATAAATGTAATGTGCCAACATCAGCTACTCCTTTAAAAAACAAGATGTCACTTTAATTGTATGACTTATTTGATCTTAGCAAGGAAATTTGGTGAGTTGCATGCTAAATAAACTTATCTGAGTAAGAGGGCTGCACATTGTACCCAATTCTTGTCTGTCAGCCTTAGAGTGGGTAGACATTTCAGTATTGGCAATGTTAGATCAGTAAGTTTTAATAAGAATTGTTTTCATTTTACTTCCCTTTACATTTTGCACAATAAAATACAGCTTTTAAAGCAATTGAAGAGTGCACCATGAAAATACACATTTTTCATATGATCTGTCTAGCAAAATCTCTTACATTGCATGTGTGGGGTTGAGATGCAGCTCAGCGCAAGTGCACAAGCAATCATTGACACTCAGTCAGACACTTCTCCTGGATCTGATTGGTTGTTTCGATTACAGCATGGTAAATTCTTGCAAATGGCATTAGGACTACTACCTGGACCCAGAGGGCTGTGATTTTGCCACAGATTATCTACTCCAAGCACTACTGTCAGGACAAATTACCTGCTGCAGCTTTAAAGCCAAAGCCAAACATTGCACTCATCTGCAGTGCATAAATGCACAGGCACACAAAGGCCACAAATCTTGGCGTTTTTTTTCCTGCCCTCAGGCAAGGGAGGACGTAACAGCATCCTATCCAATGATCCTTATTACAGGTGGAGAGTCATCAGAGTGGATGGTTTTGTTAATAAATGCACATATTTAAACCTTGCACCCTCAGTGGTTCATGTCCATTAGGTCTGAACATTGTTGAGGTCACCAAGGTGTAGACCTTTAGGCTTAGGGCTTTACAGAGTCCCTGGCACAGGCTGTATGCCAATACGGAGTTAAACTTCCTTTCCTATACACTTACCTAGATTTTGTCTGATCTGGTGATAAAATGGATCCACATGCCAATCAGCTATAGGAGTATATTTAATGAGGCCATGGACTACATATCAAGAAAGGGCATTGATAAAGTATGAATGTGTGTATGAATAGATGAATTTTGTTTTCAATTTCTATTCAATTTTCTTGATTTTTCCTGACCTGTAGCCCATGGCCTCACTAAATATACTCATATAGCTTACTGGCATGTGGATCCACCTTACTACCATATCAGTCAAAATTAAGGAAAGTGAATAGAAAACAAAAATCAAATTAAACTATTCATACACACTTCCACAACTCAGTGATGCCTATTTTTACATGTACAAGCATCCCAGAGGACAAACAGCAGATGGTGGCATACACCTAATTAAATGTACTTTTTCAAAAGTCTGCTTTTGGGTCTCAGTAAGTAAACATGTCATTTGTAAGAAAGATATTTATTGGTGTTTGACTTCAGTCAGAAGTTCCTTTATATGTTGCAGTAGAAGTCAGTGTTAATGAGCAACTGCCAGAAATACACAATTTAGCAAATTATTTGCTTTACGCCACTACAAAGAGCACCAACATTAGTACTAGTACTACTAACAAATTATGAAATAAAAAAAAAAAAATAAAAAAAAAAAAAAGGGCAGTGGTGGCCTAGTGGTTAGGATGCTGCCTTTGGAACCTGAAGGTCGCAGGTTTGTGTCCCAGCCTGGGCACTACTGAGGTACTCTTGAGCAAGGTACCGTCCCACTACACTGCACTGTTGGTAGCTGCCCACTGCTTCACGTGTGCATGTGTGATGGGTTAAATGCAAAGGTTGTGGTGCCCGAGTGTGTTCACAATGACAAATAGCCACTTTAAGAAAAAAAATGTTAAGCTAGTTAGGGGACCTCTAATTCTCTGGAAATTAAGCACCACCTACTGGCCAAACTAAGCCACCAAGCATGACTGGAATGACAGAATAGCTATATGTTTATGAGAAGTAGCTTAGGTTAAAAAAAAACAATAAATAGGGATTTTTTTTCTTAAGTACTTTTTGTAATTGTGGTTGTGTAAGCTTTTTATGCTGTACCTCAGAAACCTGTTTGAAAAATATCATGCAGTCAGTTGTGATCCAGTGGAATCCATCATCTTATCTAGCTGCTTGTTTTTTCAGGCTTAACCATGGCTACAAGTTGTCAGTGCTGAAAATCCTAGCCAGTAACCCTTTCAGTGTGAAGCACTACTGGCTTTCTGTCATACATATTGACATTCTCTTCCACATGGCCTAACCCAGTGCTTCACAAACGGGTCCCTTGGGTCCACCTGACACTGAGTTAGAGCAAAAATGTGGGACTGTCTGGTGGGCGCCAAATATTAGCCTATTGTTCTGTGCAAAGGGTTCTTCCCCTAGTCTGGAGTAACCCCTGTTCTACACATTTTTGTATTTTCCCCAGGGTAATACAGTCACTTTAATTCAGGAATAAGTTGTGTATTTGTTGAGTCAGGTGTTAAAGGCACAGAGAAATGTGCAAAGACTAATCCAGGACCAGGGCTGGCTCAGCGAATAGCCTAAACAAAGTAGGTGAAAAATGTTTATCACTTAGAGTTGATTTAGGATTCATTTTGCTGTTGAGCAACATCATTGCAATAACCATATCTGCATTAAATAAAGAATAGTGATAATCTAAATTATCTAAAGTAAAGGGGTCCTCAGTATACCCAGAGCCAAATTGAATTTGATAGTTAAATGTGTTTTATTCATTATCATTTTTTTTGTTTTGAAGTTAATTTTATTATGCTATTAATATTGCTGAGTATAAATAATACTTTGATATTTGCACTATTGAAAAAGCATGGGAAAAAGGCAAACCACATTGTATCAACAGATTTATTGATGGTCATTTCAGCGAGCAAGTGAAGTTCCTGAATGCAAAAATCCGCCTTGTTATTCACCCGTCTTTTGCCTCAAATTCTACTGCATCGTTTTTATGTTTTTGTTCACCAATATATGACCTTTAGTATAAAAAGTTAGCAATCTTTGCATATTTACCATTTACAATGTACAATTGGCAAAACTTCCCTTTATGTGATCTGAGGAAATAAAAGCCATAAATGAAATGAACATAGTCATGTAGTCATGACACCTCAGTGGTTCTGCAATACATTCAGTAATATGTTCAAGTTATGATTAAGTGCACACAAACAGACAACCCTCTTTTGCTGTGTCTAAAAATAAGATTATAAATGCAGGCATCTGTCACAACACAGTTATGGCTCAATGTGCTTTCTAGTCAATATAACCGGTCATCAAATACCTTTCCAACAGTATGACTAACACCTGCATTTCCAGCTAGGTTAAAATCCCTCTTCTTACAGTAGAGTCAACCCAAACCCTAAGTTGCAGTGTTCAGTCCAGTGTATACTGAGCCAGGCAAAGCAATCAGAACAGAAGTCAGTCAAAACAACATTAAACATTGATTCATTCATGTCAGGCACCATGATATTTCACTGTCACACTGACTCACAGTTATCATAATGCTTTTAAAGCTTACAGTTCAGTCTTCAGAGAGTTTAAAATGGACATATTGACATATGCTGTAAAATGGGCCTGGTTTTTTCAAATTTTACTTTTCTGTGATGCTGCTTTTTTTAGAATAAGAAAAATTGAATGTTGTTTTGAAAACATCTACTCTGGTATAAATTTTGTGCCTTATTCAAGTATCTCATACCTAGTGTACACATTTTACTTATTTCAGCTGTTTTTACTTTACACACTTGCATACACTTATAAATAACATTGGTCTATCAACAACAAACAATCAGTCAATAAAATTCAGCAAGTTTAAACCTTGTTCTACCGCTATGATCATTCCACACATCAGTCATATTATGCCCATTTATCAATTATTACAGCTATCATAACTTTGGACTGAGAGAGGATTTTACAGTACAGTGAGCCTCATCGACTGTGCTAGTCAGAACAAATTTCTTAATTACTCCCTCTATTAAAGGCCATATCAATGTTTATTACATTGTAATAAGCATTATTATATGCCTTAGACATTCAAGGACTTGCATATGCTGTAATTATAGCTTTAGGTATAAACGTGTGGACTATTTAAACTACGCATTTCAAAGGTTATCAATATTTTAATTGATTAATTTGAGGGTATAAATCAGCGTAGGTGATTTGGCATTAGCACAGCCCCATTGTACTTCATTGTTCAGGTTAGCATTAGCATAAAAGTGTAGACAGTGCTTAAGAATTAGGGAGAGGGAAGAGGGGGAAAAAACAAAACAAAAAAAAAAAAAAAACAGGCTCCAAGCACACAGTGCTCTGGGCTCTGGAAGACCAGACTATAACATAATACACAGATATGGTCTTATACAGTCAATCAAAACAAGAAAAAGTGCTTACAATGGGCCTTAATCAGGGCATGGGCCTTAGGATTCCCTCTCAGTTAATATGCTACATATTCTTGCAGGGCACAAGTACAAAACCTAATTTTTACAGTAGCGCAGTGTCATAATTGTGGTTCTGGGGACCCACAGCCCTGAACAATTTCAGCTATTCTCTGTACAAGGCATAGAATAACCAGAGCAGTATTAGAGGAATAGTGTGCAGGAAAAAAATAAACAATTTTCCCCTTGCCCTAAATCCAGCAAACAGACATGTTTTGTATCTCCAGTTTGCATCTTTAGTTTTGCATGGGAGCTATCCGGTCAGTTGGCAACTGTTAAACATGTTAAAAAATATCATTGTGCTTCAAGAAATTTCCACACCATGACTCAAAACATATGCCCTCTGTCAACCATTAGGCTGAAAACAGTGGTTCCACATATTAAAAATACCAAAATTGTGATTTCTTTAGGGTTTCACATACAACGGCACAATTAATCAGACCTAATTATGTTCTCTTTGTATTGAAACATGAAGTTGTTTAGTCTTCTATACTTACTGACATCCACATGCTCAGAAAAGCATATTGGGACAATTTATTACAGTAATAAATTATTTTATATTGCAGAAAGGACTTTGAGTGACAAACTTACTTTACTTTTTAGTCTCATAGTTCCAGAGCAAAACTAAAGAAGCAAATTTTCGGATACCAAAAATCCTGGCTGAAAAATTAGAGTGAACAGAAAATTGCTTAAGTTAAATTTGATTATGTAAGAAACACTCATATAGGAGGAAGCAATAGCACAGGCCACACACAAGATGGTCTCTCTAAATGTACTGTACCATATGTGTGAAAAAAGAATAAAAGAATGGTATGAGTAACAGCTATACAAAATAATCTATAGAAATCTCTTTTACAGGCACAGTCGATCTGTCATCAGAGTAACATACATTATTTATGTATATACACAGAATGAGAGAGAAAAAACATTGCAACTGTTTAAAGAAACAAAGGCAACAATCACTCCTCATGGAGGCTAGTTGGTCTGGAAGGTTTTGGGGCCAAAAGCAACTCTTCAGTCGGAGGCCCTGGGCCCTTCATTGCCATGCTAGCGCCTACCATAACTGGGTAACTTCGATTTCTTCGCATTCCTGGCAGTGGGAGTCCTCCTATAGGGCTGGTAACTCCAGGATGGGCTCCGAAAGGTGATGTGGTCAGCCCCAGCACAGGCCCTGGGGTCACTGCTCTGGGGGCAAGACTGAAACGTTTAACTTTGTCTACCAGACGGAGGTTCTGGACACTTACTTCAGTCTGGCTCTGCGAGTCAGAGCGGGCCTTTGTTCCTCGCATCTCCTTCAGAATGGAACTGGCTGGCCGTGAGGCCAGGAAGTTCTCATAGGGTGAGTCTGAAGGGCTAAAGTCAAGAGGCAGCACAGGGCTACTGGGTTTGGACTTGGTGGGTGAGTTTGGAGGGGTGGAGGGCAGTGTAATTGGGCCCTGAGTTGCAGGACTGTCTGTACCTGAGGCAGAGCAGGATGTGGAACCTGGGGCAGGTGCTGTTTGTGCCCTGTCCCAGCTGTGGGGGTTGTAGACAGCTGCAGAGATGCCCCGCTCCTGCAGGAGGCGCACCAGGCCCAGAGAGGTGCTGGTGGTCTTGGTGTGGTCACGCAGATTGGTGAAGCTTTCAGCCAGGCTGAGGCGGCGTGGCGTGCAGGGTGTGGAGACCGGAGTGGAGCGCAGGCTACTACTGGATATGATGCAGGAGGCCAATGAAGGAGTTGCTGCCATTAGACTAGCACAAGCAGAAAAAAATCCATTTATTATTATAAAACAAATCTGTACAGAAAATATGATGTATGGGTCACATTCAAGGGTGTTATTAAAGACTTAAAATACACACACAACCTCAAATGAATTATTCTGCATTTCAGTACCAATATATTAAAAATCACATGATTATTATGCAATTTTAGTTGTTGCTAAGTGGTTCCTGTGATAACCCAGGTTTTTGTTACTGTTCTGTAGGATGGTGGATGGTTGCATCTCTGGTGGTTCCTATGATGTAGTTAGGTAGTTGCTTTAGTTTCCCCAGGTGGAAGCTAGGATTTTGCTTGGGCACTTCTATCATGGTGACATGGGAGGGGTGCACAAACGTTTGGTTTGTTTATTATTTAGTCCTCTGACAAAATTACCAAGTTTAGTTCTATGCTTTGCAACGTGCAATTGCCAACAAACTAAAATGTTATTTCCTTAAAACCATGTTGAATAAAAGGTAATAATTTATCATATTTTTGTGGCCATAATAAAGGCACTAAATCACTGCAAGTTCTGTTAGTGATTTTACCAGTTACAGTTAAAGGGTTATTAACTGTAGAAGAAGCTTCTCCCAGAATCTGAACTCTGTATTTCACTGAAGCTTGCAAAACAATAATGCAAATTCTGCCTGCTCTCTTCTGTCTTCTGACAACCTTGCTTCACTTTCATCTCTTCACACATAAGTGAAGGATATTTATAGAGTAATGCAATATCAAACATATTTCCATTATTATTATTATTATTATTATTACACAAAGTGTAAAAGTCCACTCCACAGTGCCTTGCAACCTCAGCTGCAATGTTAATAATAAAAAATCTGTACAACAAATGCAAGTAGACTGCCATTCTTACATTTAACCCTCAGTCTGCTTACATATCCCAACGTTAAGCAGGATGCACCTCCTCCAGCACAGGGAGAAAGTTTGGTTAGAGGCATGCGGGTGCACACACACTTGTAACCCATCATGCTAGGGTCACAGGGCCACTTCTCACCCTGAGAAGGCTTGTTCAGAGAGCCTGCTCTAAGCCTGGCCTTAGAACAACATGGTACAGTGTTGCCTCCTCCTCCTCCTCATCATTCACATCCTCATCATTCACCTCTTCATCATCACATGTTCTGCAGAGAGCCAATTACATTCTTTGTGGCTACCCAAACACACAGCACAGTGCTCTTGTCTGAGACATGTCCATCAAAGCAACTTTCAATGATGACACTAAACATTTTAAACTAAATATTGCTCTTGGGGTTGTATTCATATATGGCAATGTAAGGGGCACTTCATAGAAGAAAAACAATAGTAAAACAAAGTTACAATAAGGCAGACCTAGAGTAATGCTGCTATGCATACTTTATTTTCAATGCTCTATCTGAAGCAGAATTCACCTAATCTTTACTAAAACAATTGTCTTAAAGACAATCAATCATTAAGAAATGTATTAGAATGTTCTTAAATGCAATTCTTGAATAAAAGAGCTAAAAAGACCAAATATTATTATAATAAAGTCTTATTCTCTTGTGTAATGTCATTTTTATGTTAATTTTATTTTATATTCATTCTTATCATGTTCTTCTGCTGAGTTTACTGGTTCTTCTTGTCCAACACATTTCATTGTACTGTTGACCCAATGTCAACATACATATAATCAATACACTGAGCTTGATGTTGCCTGCTGAGAATATGCTACATTTCACAGCTGCATGTACACTACTAGATACATTTCAAATTAAAGTAAATCAGTTTCAGTTAACTGGTTTCAGTTAACTAGTCAGTACACTTGATGATAGTAAAGTGGAAGAAAAATAAAATAAACCAAACATATAAAAACATTTTAGCAAGCAAAATTAAGCTTTAGTTAAGAAAACCCAAAAGAAAAATACTTGGTCAGTTTTAACTATTATGTTATGAGAAACACCTTTGAGTATTAGAAGCTTCCCTCATTAACCCTTAAGTGTAATAAGGTCAAAAAAATGTAAGAACAATTTGTTCAAGAAAACAATATGCCCCTAAGAAAAAAGTTCTATGCTTCAAAAAACATCTAAAGAATTTTCATTTTTTTAAGTATCAAGGTAATAAAGTGTCAATAAGATTCTCTTTCTTAAACCAATAGCTAAACAGTTTAACTAATAAATTCATTAATAAAACTCTCTCTAAATTAATGTAGGTGTGTAACAGCAGAACAAAATACTACAACATGCAGAGCAGAGGTACTCCAGGACCACAAACAGTGTTGTAAAGCTTGTCTAGAAGAGACTTTTAGGTATTGAGCACCCTTCAGTGGTGAGAGAAAGGTACTGCAGGACTCACCTGGGTGTGACTCTGGTCAGCTCATCTGAGGGATGGAGTATCCGGCAGGTAGTGAAGGTGTAGGTGGAGTTAGTGTGAGACATACATTTACCAGGGAAATGCACTAGGAACAGTAAGAGAGGAGAGGAACACATCAATACAAGGAGACACGCATACTCAGAACCTCAAACACCCTAAAAGATCAGATAGTGGGTTAAAACTGCAGCAGGGACTGGAGGAATACGCATGCACAAGAAAAACTCAAAAAAAACCCAAAAAACTTCTTAGTAGACTGAAATTATAGGCAGTTAAAAAGACAGAACTTGGTCAAACTGACAGTGTTGTAAATGACCAAGGGTTTTACTTACATTGCATTAATTCATAATAGTTGTTCTTTTGAGTCAGAATGGCCTTTGTGTATCTTGTAGGGATTATGAATTTTTATTAGGAATCAAATGTTTTATAGCCAAACTGTCTGATTCTTTTTTTTCTTTTTGTTAGTCAAAGACTTCTAAAAGCAACAAATAAAGAGAACACTTTATTTGCTCTTTAACCAATATTTTCACTCTGCAGGCTTAAATATCGCAGTGATATAAAACACATTAGCCAGAGAGTAGGCCTAAGGCATGCATAGTAGTGCATGCACATCACTGAAATAAAGCACAAGTGTATTTGAATGGCTCATAATATTTATAAAACTGTAAATGGATCAGATCGGATTAACAGTTACTGGATTTCCACTATTAGGAGTGAAAACTTATAAAAGCCTGTTCCAATCATGCACTGCTAGTACTCTGATGCAGTTTTAAAGAGATATAGGACAGAACAATAGGTAAGAAGGGTGATTACATCATTAGATAGCCATTATTGCTAAGAAATGCTTTAAACAAAATGTTATCAACAAAAGAAGTGTTTGTGAGTTTGCATGTTTGTGCTTATGCCACTAAAAAACTGGCACCAGTCTTTAAGAGCCGTGTCTGCTAAGTGTGTTTGTGTGTAGGTGTAAAGGTGACCTGCATGTTGCCCTAACCTCTCTCGGTCATGTGAGCGAATACACTCAGACCACACACGGATTTTTATAGACCCCTCGACACTTGAGCCTGTAACATGCACGTTTCACTTTATGTCCTCTTACCACACACTAGTAATGTGATGAGGTTTACTAAGGGGTGTGTGTACGTATAGGTGTTCTGTTACAGACATGCAGTCTCTAGCCTATCACTATACAACGGTCTCAAACACAGTTTTTTACATTTCAATTGTAATATATACTATAATATATATTATATATAATAATATATACTAATTCTGTAAAGTGCACTTTTAGAAGCTGTGTGTAAACTGCATGAATGTATAGAGTGTGCTGATCTATTAGAAACAGAGTGGTAAGGCAAGACTCCCCCTGAGCACCGAACTGAACAGTGAAGTAGAGGATTGATGGGAAATGAACCAGGAATTAATTTGAAAGGTGCAGGAGATGAGAATCTGGTCTACATCAGCTTAACCAACACACGGGGTAGTCTAATCTCAATGATTACCCAGTCATGGGTTTCATTCCAAACAAGCAGGAGCACACCTGATCTCAGTTCTCAAACCCTTGATCATGTGAGCTTGTGCTTTACTGGACCAACAAAAACATACTTTACCACTTTTGTGGTAAAGACTGAACATGACTGGTTCAGACCAGTCATAGGTCTAGCAGACCATAATTTGAATTTAAAAACACTCTTGTTAATGCACTACACAATCAGTTTCAGATCATATTCTCATTTCACTGCACAAAGAATGGCACCCTGAGTAGCTCATTACCCTGTTCAGACTCTGCCCACAAATGCATTCTTACATAGCAACTGTTGTGAGGATGGTTTAGTTTTACAGAATGTTAAAAAAAAAAATCATATTTAACCTGATGAAAATTGCAGTGCACTACTTTTGTCAAAAGAAATTGAGTATAATTAATTTTAATTAACTAATTTATTCTGTTCGCATGTGCTGTCATGTAATACATTTTTAAATTGTCTAATTTTGATTTACAATATTGTTCAGTCGAGAAGAGCAGCATTTTAAAATTTCAATTCAACAAAAGTCGCATTTTGGTCAGTGTTCTATAAAGTTTGTCCAACATTCTAACAGTTGCTATAAAAGAACGTATTTGTGGATGGAGCATAGGCAGGTCAATCTGACAACAGAAAGAAGTATAAATAAAAAAAAGTCACTATACTCAAAGCTACCACAGCAGCACACATCAGGCAGGATGAGGTAGTGGTTGGTGTGCTGTGGGTATGTGTTGGCCAGGCCCAGGCACAGTGCAAGGTACTGAATGTAACATGGAGTTGTGTAGGGAGGGATGACATGTGACAAACAGGCAAATGTCCCCAGCACGCTGTGTTCCTTTGGGGCTTGGCAGTGTAGAGAGTGGGGGGAGTGGTTTGAGATGGCCCAGCATTAGGATGCTCCCTCACCAGATGACCGTTCTTCATCTGCTGTGGCTTTTTGTAGCTCTAGCTCTACCTCGGAGACCCCTGCCTCGCCTTGATCTGCCCGGTCATGCTCCTGCTGGCTGTGGCGGTTGATGGGTGAGCAGGGCAGTGAGCCCAACCCTGAGGTAGAGAGAGTAGGGTGAGAGTGTTGATGCTCATCTGTCTCGTCTTCTTCCAAGTCTGTGAACTGGTAGACCTCCTCAAGATCCAGCTGCAGTGGCCGGAAACCCTTGGTCACTACCCCTGGTCGGGCATCCAGAATGCCTCCCAGATTTGGCTGGGCCAGCTGCTGCCATGCATGCAGAGTGGCTGAACCTGCGAGAAAGGAAAACAGAGTTTAGACTCGATAAACCTTAAATTCACATTTAGCAAGAAAAATTACTCAGAAAGAACAGTGTAAAATAACAACGGTCATGTAATGTCATTCAGTGTAACAAGGGTAAGAGTGTGTAGAATATAATGCAAGTCTAAAGGACTAATTAACAGAGCAGACAGCTGTACGGAATGTAAAAGCTCTTTAGAGTAACTAAGAAATATGTCATATGTGCTCAATTACTAGCATATGCATTATATTATGAAGCTATATTTCTTCAGTAGATTTGCAAATATTGGGAGATTACTTTAATATTTGCACTGACTGTCATCAGTTTGAAAATGTCAGCAATAAAAATGAAATGTAAAATACTGCAATTCAATAACGCAATGAAAACTCATTCAAGCGAATACTGAGGAGGTAAAACAACCCATAAAACTGAAAGATTGCACTTGTTCTTTATAATAAAAATGACAACTGTAGCAAATTCTTGGCTCCAAAATACTGTTGTCTTGAAAGAACAGTGCTCATATGAAAACAAGACTTAATGAGATGAAGCATAAAAATGTGGATTGAACAATAATACCAAAGGACTAAACACCAAAGACAAGTTACTGATTGTATACATCATGAATCACCGTATGTGTAGGCTTGCACATCTTTTTAAACATTTTAAGCAGTGGGTGGGTGTTTAAAACTAACCCAAGCTTGATGCTGATTTGATTGTGCATGTATTGCTCTGAGGTTTAGGAACAGACATAGCACAGAAAGAAAGAGAGAAAAAGAGGGATGTGAGAAAATGAATATAGAATTTATTGGAGATTTAACGGAAAAAAATAAATCAGGCTGAGAGACAAGGTAAAATGCTCAAGATGGTTAAAACGTAAGATAAAGTGACAGGAAAGGCTGCAGGATTTAACAAATATAGAAGGATACAGGGAAAGGAAATGCTAAAAGAAACCAAGAAAATTCACTCGACCAAACCAACAAGGGAGCAAATCATGCTGACAACCAAAGTAAAACTATTTAAAATAATTTAAATATAAAAATATGGTACAGTAATTTTATATTTAATCTTAGCCTAACCTTACTGCAAATAGCACTGACTCGATTACCCTAATGATATTTTATAGTGTCTTAAAATAAGTATTCAGGTAGGCTACAACACTAGGTGGCAGCAAAGAGTGCAACATCAGTGGCACTCAGGCTAATGCTTATTGCAGAAATTATTCTGTATAACTCACCTTTAAAATTATATACATATATATACACATACAAAGTGCATTTATTCACTCTTTTACCAGCACTATACATACTCACCATACATGCTACACCTCTATTTATCCCCGTTAAACATTCATTGGTGAATGCATAAGGTGCTTCAGTGGTTAGCCCTGAGTATGTCAGACAGTTCTGTAACAGGGGAGACCCTATTATATAGTGTGCTTGTGCAGGCTTGTTTCTGTCTGTGTGTCTAAATCTCAAACCAGCAGCGTGGCTGTGTGTGTCTGAAGTAAAAGGAGTGCTGTGTGGACAGGTCATCAGAGTGGTGGTGAATAAGACCCCATAGTGAGTCTAAAAACAGCAGGGCCAGTGGCCTGCCTGTGGCTCGGTCACCTTCCAGAGGCTTGACTATCTGCAGCTTCTCAGGCAGGTAGGAGCGGCTGCTGTAGACCGAATAGACGGAGTGCAGTGTGCCCAGGGACATGATGCTGTCAGCGGGAGTCAAAGAGCCTCCGTCATCACTGCCACTGCCCTGCTCTCTCTCTTCGTATGCTTCCCTCTTCTCTTCAGCCAAAGCATTCAGCTTGCGCTCTCTCTCTTCCTCAAAGAAACGCCGTTCACTAAGGTAGTTGTCTCTGCGAAGAGAAAGCCGCCGAAGCGCGGCCTCCAGGTCATGAGAACCGGGTGTGCCGGGAGTCCCGGGCTTCTTGTTTGAGTCATCCGAGCTGAACAAACAAATGAGAGAAGGAAGAAAATTTAAAGCTACTGTTCAGACATCCGGAATCATGGTTTTCAATAGTATAACACCTGTTTTGATGTTCACAAATAAGAAATGATGCCAAAATATGATGCCAGTAATACAAAATACCAACAGGTGTATAGGTTTCAAATAATAAAGAAAATGTAAGACGTGTCCAGAGCTGTAAATAGTTTCACCATTACTGGAAAAGCTGCATGACAAGGAAATTAAACCTTTCAGAATGTGTTGCATTTCAAAAGTGGTGATCATTTACCTGTCAATTTATCCACATTGAGATTTGATGATACATAATTTAAAAAAAATGAAGAGTGTAATTTTTAGCAAATTAAGAGACTTCAAAACTATTTATAATACAAACCTGTTTTGTGGACATTGGCCCTCCAGCATCATGCTGTTGGTGCGGTTGTCCATGATGCCTCCCTCTCCCCCATACACACTGGACCTTGGTGTGCTCAAACAACTGGAACGCCTAGAGTTCATACAAGAGGTCTGATTGGACCCTGGGATGTTCATGGGGGACGGAGCCATGGAGCGCTGACGAACAGTCTGATTTATGTTTCGCACGGTTTGGAAGACTCGCTTTGGGTGTAACCTGGAGAAACACACACATGCAAATATTTGTAAAGTCAATATTTCCTTAATAAAGACAGATTAAATCCAAAAATAACACAAGAATCAGAATGTTATCCGGGAACAACTGCTACACAATAAGTATGATGACAAATAGATCTCTAAACTAACTTCAAAGTAATTAGACAGTGGGGTTTTGGACAGTCAAGTACCTCTGCTCTTCCACTTCCGGGTCAGCCATCTCAATCTCTTTCCGCATGGTCCCTTCAATTTCAGCAGCTAAGGAGTCCTGTTACACACATATACTGATCGTTCATACATTAAAACCACTGACAGGTGAAGAATTGGGCAGAAACTTTAGACAGGTGGGTCTAGTGTTATGGTTGATTGGGGAATATACACAGTTAGATGCCCACTACAGAGTGTTGTATACAGCCTAAGAACAATGTGGAATACAATCAGCTTTGACTTTTTTTCCCCCTCTTTCTTTTTGTCGTTTCATCAGCCATAGGCTTTGACTAATTTTGCATAAAATTCAAATAACATCTATGCAAAAGCCCAAGCATGGGAATATTACTTCCTGAAGTCTAAAAACAGCACAAAATCACAGTAAAGGAAAAAACAGGCAAAAATAATGCAGCCCAACAACACTACACGGGAAAACATTCGGGAGTATTGGAGAATTAACAAAGTGGTAAAACTTGTATTTAAAAGAATGTCAAGCAAGAGAATTTTACTTGATGTAAGCATGTTCTTTGACTTGATGTAAGTGTAAGGTTGTTCCTTATGTTTGTCCACCGGTATTAATTCTGGCCTGTTGTCACTCACCATGGGGAAGAGGCCCAGTGAGTGAAAGCGGCGTGGTGTGCTCAAAGGCATTGTCTTATTTCGGAAGTTTTTTAGCTCCTCTTGAGCCTCGTGTAGCATTTCCATGCACTCTGCATACTTATCCTCCAAGTCCTGCAGCTATAGCCAGAGGGAGAATGAAAGAGCAAGATTGAGAGACCGAGAGTAAAAATGAGAAAGCATGGAAGAATGAGAGAGACAATGAGTGAGCAAGAGAGAAAGAGAGACAGAGACAAATAGACAGAGACAGACAGACAGAGAGAGAGTGAGAGTGAGAGTAAGAGTAAGAGTGAGAGAGAGAGACAGACAGACAGAGAGAGAGTGAGAGTGAGAGTGAGAGTGAGAGTGAGAGTGAGAGTGAGAGTGAGAGAGAGTGAGAGTGAGAGTGAGAGTGAGAGAGAGAGAGAGAGAGAGAGAGAGAGAGAGGCAGGGGGGGTTATAGCAGTAATCTCATGCTTTTCCTCTTGGTTACAATGGTCATAAAACCTCTTGCGATTGGGATGTGAATCTTATAACTATGTACCTCAAGTTGCCTGGAGTGTTGTGCTTTTAAAAGGTTGTTACCTCTGCAGTGAGTTGTCTCTGGGCATCTTTAGCAGCTCCCAGGTGCTGTGTGAGCTCTTCATTCTCGACTGCATACTGCAAAACATACAATTTTACCATCAACTTCAGCCTTGTATTTACTCAAAAGCAAGCATCACTGGTAAAAATCTTGAACAACTTTTTTAAAAGAGGACCACTCACAGATTTGGCTTTTTTCTGTAGGTCCACAATCTGAGAGAGCAGGTGCGTAATCTCCTCCTGCTGCCTGGAGGCATCCTCTGTCTTCTTTGCCAGCTCCTCAGCAAGGGTCGAGATCTGCAGATTTGCATCTCCTACAAGAGAATGAAAGTAGCACAGATCAAACTCAACAGCCTGTAAAATCTAGAAGATTGAAAAGCTCTGCATACCTATAACTGAGGATAATTCTTAGGAATGCCACAACATTCTTAGAAAAATCAGATTAACAGTATTACAAGCAGCATTTGCCTTAGCCCAGATTATGTCTAAGCCTAGACTAAATAGGATTTTAATGATGGAACACCATTGGCACTGCAATTTAGTTAAAGACCAATGGTTTTACCAATGTTGAAGAAAAGCAGCCTTTTATAGTCTGGACTTCGGTAAGATAATGTTAAAAATAAAAGATCTACATATTTGGATGCTGAGCATCTACTAACTTTTAATTAAATATGACTAAGCAGAATGTATCAAATTGGCTGATCATTACCTAAGAGGTAAAAGACCTTTTATAGACTATGTGGGAATATTACTATTACCCAGTGTTAAAGGAGGCAAATTTTAGAGCACTTTCTACTTCATCTTTGTTTCATGCAAAGATGGCACTGATACTGTACACAGGTGTACTCACTGAGCTCTTTTACACAGTCGTTAACCAGCTGCTGCTCCTTCTCCTCATAGGAGATGGTCTCCGTCTCCAAGTGGCAGGCCTACACACATACACACAAACACACAAAAGTATGAGGTGTTGCCAACAACAAAGGAATCATGTTTCTGGAAACTGATCTGTATACTGAAGATTACTTTCTTTGTAGATTCTCTCTTTTTAATCTTCCAGTTCTTATTCATCTGGGTGCTACAATAGTGTCAGCTGTACTGTAATTATGCATTATGCACCAGTGTATACCACTATTGTACAAGAATCTGAAACATTATAGAGCTTTAGACACAGTATGACCTTCAATGCCACACAAAAAGTCAACTGGACCAGTATAATAATACACAAATTACAATAGGTTCTAAAGTACTAGAATTTTTCTTTGGTTTCATCTAGGACAAATGGTTGTGTGAATAAGTGTGTATTGAGTTAATAGATCACAGAATTTTACTCCAAAAGAGGTAAAATGGGTGGAACGTCATCTGTAGAGTAACATCACTGTATAAAGACTTCATGGTGAGAGAAAGAGAACTGGTCCAATATGTATCAATGTACAATTATTTATTACATAAAACACATTGCTTGAAGTTACTTGCATATGACTAATAAATAGCCGTGATTCCATTTCTGTCCTTTCTGAACATTTAAATTCCTTGTTATATGCTGCCTTCTTAAGCAGAGCCCTAATTTAGCACATGAAGGCAGACCTGAGGGCACGTCTCACCTCAGAGCGCAGTACAATATTCTCCTCCTCTAGGTCCTTGAGCTTCTTTTGTAGCGAGTCCAAAGGGAAGTAATTTGGCACTGACAGTGACGAGTCATTCCGTCGGATCCTAAACCACACATGAAAAACAGTCTTCAGTCTGTCTACTGGATTTACCAATCACAGTGTAGTTTGTTTGCTTACTTTTGATATATATTCAAAGTCGTTTCTCTAACGTAGGGTAATGGTAACCAAGAACAGCTCTGTGGGATACAGTTTTGAGCTAATCAGCCAGAAGAGCTGTTACCTTAGTCCTGAAGGCACCTCTGCCCAGCACATTTTTAAGTTTTCCCTAACCTTTAAAACCTACTTTTAGTCAGAAAAGGTTTCTAAATTCTAAATGTGGTTTAGGAGCATGGAAAATACTAAAATGTGCTAAGAAGGTGTGTGTGTGTGTGTGGGGGGGGTGAATCACTGAAAAGCAGATAGTAGAGCACACCTGTGATGTTTTGAAGATTGATCAGATCAGCTAGTGAGGTATAGTTAACATTAAGATCTAACAGAAAGATGGTTCCCTAAAAACCATATGCAGGGGCAACATAAAAAACAAAGATCTTCATATAGGTAATTCAAGGTAAAATGTACATAGTGAGTGTGTCTAAGCCATCCAATTATCATTCATCCACTAGCACTGCAATACCAGCGCACAAAAGAACTAACAGCATTCGTTAATATCTGAAGGTTTTTACTGGACACACACACACACACACACACACAATACACACACTACACACACTACACACACTACACAATACAAAGTAAAAAGAACAGAATGGAGCCTGGCATGGTCTTGCTGAAATAATTACCTGTTACCAGTTTATCCGTAATAGTGGAATGTTTTAAAACTGCTTAACTTGAATATTCCATAAACTTCTCACTGGTGTTCGACATCAAATTAACTATTTGTTGATATTTACAAAGTGTACAATACAGTTAAATAAGGGTTCAAGAGAATATGCAATTTTTGTTTTTCTTGCATTTAACATTATTTATTTATTTATATTTTTGTTTTTACAAAACGTTTCCAACATTATTAAAATTCCAGAAATTGCGTTTCTATATTTCACACAAAATTTATCAAAAGCCTCAATAACTAATAATCCCAAATTTACACATTGATCTTCACAGCTTAGATGTCTGGTTTTAGTGTTCTATTGCAAATGGTCTTTTCAGTTTTTCCTTTTCATAGTAATGGCTTCTAAAGCGCTCACAGTGCAAGTATGAACAGAAATATTTATTATTAAATATAAATATTTTCAGATTTAAAGAGTAAAGTGAGTGAAGCTTGATTTTTCTCCTCTCTCTCAATGATGAATGCTTTAAGGGCTATTAGGGACAGTTGTGGGACAGTGGTGATTTATCAAAGCTTGTCTTAGTTAAACTCCAGTTTTGGAAACTCCTGTTTTTACCCTTATTTCCCCATTATCTTCCTCTATGTCTTGCCCTATTATTTTCCTCCTCTTTATGCAAGGGGATTACCCTTTATCTAATCTTAGTTTTAACCCTGTAAGATACACACAAGAAAGACATGTATGAGGTGTTTGGGTATTGTGTGTGTTAGTGTTTCTTTGAATGGCAATAATGCCAATGAGAGCAGCTTTTGTTGAAAGGACACAGGTCTAACTGGTAGGGTTTAAGAAAGAGTGGACAGACTAATTAGTGGCAGATTTTGTTATATTTACTGTTGGGGGCTTTTGTGGAATTTTCTGTTTCCTACCTCTGCACCCTCCACCCCTCTGGATACTAAAATTAACCACTTAAAGAACAT
>JBBPDA010000009.1:11704877-11717194 GCA_037974385.1 Arnoldichthys spilopterus | reverse complement strand
CTTTTGTGGAATTTTCTGTTTCCTACCTCTGCACCCTCCACCCCTCTGGATACTAAAATTAACCACTTAAAGAACATATACTCCCTAACACTGCAATTTAGCTTGCACCAGGCACTGAACCAGCTTCTTTCCTTGGGTTACTGGTCATGAGGAAATAAACAGTTCACATAGAGCTCAAGATTCAACAAGAATGATCACATGATTTACTTGCTTCTTGCTGTGATTGAATATATTTTGTGGGATATATTAAAGTAAGCCTGTTGATTTAAATGTCATTTCAAGAAATTTAATTTTAAGCGTTTTAAATACACAAAATACAATCTCTACAATTTTGCTGCAAATTACCACAGCTTATTTCCTTCCAGCAGTACAAGTTACAATGTACTTAAACACATTTTGAGTGGACTTTAAATAAAAGAAAGTGTGCTCTTTGGAATTTTGGATAGTACTGTATGTGCACCAGTACTCAGGAATGAAGATCATCATGAAGATCTGAACATTTAAAAACAAATGTGGTGAGTGAAAAAGGAAGATCTAGAAGGACTTACGGTGTAGAGGTGACAGACTCTCCTTCACTTTCCTCGGCAGCACTGGTGTAAAATTGGAGCAGTTCATCCTTCATAGACAGTTCATGACGCAGCTGAGAAACCTGCAAGACACATAAAACACAGCTGTGGAACACAAGAGGCCACTTTAGGACACCACATTCTTACCACTGATAACCTAACTTTCCAATATCTGGACCTACAGCAAGAAAGAGATATACATTTTTTAGTGGTTTTCAATGTTAGAGTTAAATCTAAAATACTAAAATAAGTTAGTAAACTCAGAGCTGGTCATGTGCTGGCTTTATTCTGTTCGGACCATTCCTGAACTGGGCATTAAAATGGGTTCAACTAAACTGCACTGGTAACTGTGAATGAAGTAACAGTGTAGCCATGTTTTTTCTGGAAAAAGTGATTTTAGCATTTGTCCCTCCTTTCCTGTCTCTCTCTCACCTCCTCCCGTATGTGCTCCACTTGCTCCTCTAGAAACTCATTTCTCTCGCTCAGGGTTTTGTTTTTCTTCAGCAGGGACTGACCTATACGTGCTGCCAATTCCAAGTCCCTTTCTTTCTGCAGAGAGAAAGAATGAGAGATTGAGAGGTTGAGAGAATGTGAGTGAGAGCGAGTGAGTGACAGTGAAAGTGAAAAAGGAAAAGAGGCAAAGAGAAAATAATTGTACAGACAGTAATTAATATAAAATGCAGAAAGTAATAAAAATTCATAGATGAATTTAAGATTTTAACTTGAACACATTTGAACACATCTGAGTCAGAAAGCCCAGTGCACCATTCACATGTGAAATAAGCAGGAGGAAAAGAGAAGGGAAGAGGAGAATATAAACTCATTTTACTAAGTAATGAAAATGCAAATTCTCTGTGCCATCTAGGAAAACAACTGCTTAAACATATCCTTTATCTGAAGCTCAATTTGCCTGGGATGCAAGATATGGTGTCCCACATCCCATGTCAACACTGTAGGCTAAGTAGTACATTAGTGAGCATATAGTTCTGTCATCAGACTTAAAGGCTGAAAACAAGCCTCCATTCCTCCAACTGAAAAAAAAAAAGCTATAAAAACTTTTTAAAAATCCATTTACTCATAATTACTAGGCCTCAGGTGACTTGCTTTAAAAACAAAACAAAACAGAAAATATACAATATGACAAAATACGTACACAGTTCAATAAATAATTATGGATTATTTTATTAAGTGTGTTAACTAAATGATCAATTATTTATTTTATCAAAAATATTTGTCATAATACATTCTTTCTTCAAAAGACTTAAGTTCATTTGTCGTATGTGACTGCCAAATTAATATGAATTGCTAAAGGAGGAAAAAACCTTCAGTATTGCAGTGTTTAATGCAAAAACCTTTGATTCCAAAGTAGTTTATGCTTATCAAATTACCACCATGACAATGCATGTTGCATATCCACAAAGAAGCAAAATTTAAACATTTTCCTACTTCTTATGTAATGTACTAAATAGAAATAAATATACTCATGTTATGCTCCTGCACCTCAATAATACATTAGCTCTAAAAGAAAAACAATAGCCATTTAGCATTCAGTCATGTGCACAAACTCATTCAGTATTAATTTTGCATTACATCGGAGAAGAAAGCCAACACTTATAGTTAAAGAAGGCAAACACCATTTCTGCCTTCTTCAAATGATGACGTAAAGGCAAAACACCAATCTGAAATCAGGCTCAAAAGTAAAAGGTTCAATGTCTAAGTGCTTCACTTCTGAGGATATCTTGCTTCCATGAGCAAGATGCTCACCACAGAGCACTTTACATATTCAGGAACACTCAAAATTAGCTAAAACTTCCTGTTCCGTTCTATGGTCAAACCAAAGAAATGTAAATGCACCTATAAAGTCACATACAAAGTTACATATCTTGTATGTAGACATCAGGCAACAATATTAAAAAGAGAATAAATACATTTTGTGGCACATTTAAGGCTGGCTAACAAACAGACATTTGAAGACATTTTTACTAATTATATTGCGGTTTTAAAGTGAAAGTGACCATTTGTCAATGTAAATACACTCGAGCACCACAACAAAATGTAACCTCTGCATTTAACCCATCACACGTGCACACGTGGAGCAGCGGGCAGCTATCAACAGCACACAGGGAGCAGTGTAGCGCGACGGTACCTTGTTCAAGAGTACCCTTAGTAGTGTCCAGGCCAGGTCTTGAACCTGGGACCTTCAGGTCCCAGGGGCAATGTCCTAACCATTAGGCCACCACTGCCCTGGTTTCACAGTAAATCACAAAGAAAGTAAATAATTCAAAGCCAATAATATTGACCAATATCCAGTTAAGCAGCTGATTAGCCTTGCTCTAGTTAAAAAATGTTGCTAGCACTTCATCAGTTCACTCTGTGACCTGCGCAAGCAGTGCAAAAATCAAAGACTAATCCAATTATAGACAATGACTTTTAGTGATCTGAAGTCCAGCCAGTCAGAAATTAGGACTGGAACTATCAATTTTACAATTAAGGTTAAAAATAGCAACTTAGAAATAGTAGTAGTACTAGTACATAGTACTCGTATCAATAGACATATTGCAGTGTTGACAGTCGGAACAAGCTGCACATGATCATACTGTTTCTCTATTTTTACCCATCACTGCTTGGAATAACCCATCCACCCTTTTACACCCACCTACATGCAGCTAGATCTGTAAAGGACTTACCTCTTCAAGCAAACGTGTTACAGCATCTATGTCATTGTATGTCTTAGTCATCTGGCCCACTCGTTCAGCACACAGAACTGCAGGGAAATGGGGGGAAAAAAAGAGAAAAAGATATGGCTTCAGTATGAATTTATTATTAATCCGATGTTCAAATTCACACACCCAAAGCTATTTCAAATGTTCGCATAGTCCTTCATACAAAAAGCCCAGAAGGTTAATAAATGACAAGACAAAAGGCTATGGAGCACAATGCACTAGCAAAGCAATCCCTATGCTTAGCTATGAACAGCCATGATTAAAACACTACCTTAAAAAACATTATTTAATAAGGAAAAGAAGGATAAAAAAGAAAAAAGGTTAAAATGGTTCATAACAAATGATACAATGGGCTGATATCCAAATAGTTTAAGCAATTACCACACATTGTTACTGTTGACAAACTCTCTATAATTTGTCAAGTTGCTTTGGTGATACATGCATTTATAATATTCTAAAATTACTGAAAATACTGAGTCAGAAAAGTGTACTGTAAAAATAATATTAGAAAAAAATGACAATTTAATCAGGAGTCATATTTAACATGCCTCAGTCAAAGGTTGGCCAAACAGCAGGTATGTTCATGTAGGCATAACACAGCTACACTAGCCAGATCACTTAATACATACATATATACACGCAAACAAAAAGAGCAGTGCAGTACTATCAGAGCACCACCCACACATTGCAGTCTCCATGACATAACAGCCACTTGAGTCTTGGATTAAAAAACACCACATATATGCTGGTATCTTGGAATTCAGCAACACCTCCAGAAGAAAAGAAAGGAAAACAAAAACAAACATAAAAAATAGTGTGCTGCACCCTGGTGTGCAAATATGCCAGCAGAGGTAGAACTTGGGCTGGGCAATGATTATTTATTATTAAATTCAGTATGTGACATTTTAAATATGTTATTTGTACTCATAGTCCTATATAATGCGGCTCCAATTGCTCCAATGGTAGAAAAACTACCAAGACGATATTAAAAATTGTGATTTTATATTTTTGAGTAATTAAAAACTCAAAAATCTAGTAAAAACAAACTGGCAATGGTGTTTCCATGCCATGCCCACCAATTAAGACCACCATACTCATGGAGTACTCATGCAGCCAGTACCAAAAAAACCCAAAACAAAACCACATATACACACAAAATTAGCACACACAAGGTAAACAGACAGACAGGCAGACAGAGGCAGAAAAGTTTTTTAGTTTTGCATTAATATAAATGTAAAAGTTATTATTAGGCAGATTTTTAAGTGCTAGAACCTTTCAACAAGTTGACAAGCTTCACTCCAAGTGCAGAAGTTGTGAGACTTGTGTGATAAGGCCCTTATCAAAATTTAAAGTCAAACAGTTGATAAGTCGTGGGACACAATGCATGTGAGTGGTACCAGCATTTTACATAATTATTAGGCAGGCACGCACCCATCTGCTCTCTGGGGGTGCACTGTGTGAGGCAGTAAATGCAAAGCAGACATTTCTGTTTGCGTCACACACTAAAGGAACAACAGATGCCCTGTCAAATTTCTGACTGTCATGCAGTGAATAACCTGGCACAGTCAGCGCCAAACAGCTCTCATGGACTTTCAGAAAAAGTATGGTGAATGTTGATGGACTTTTATCCAGTAATATTAAAATGGGTAATACGTTACAGTGTAATGAGAGGTCATCATTAACTATTTCATTATAAAGATACAGAGATTACAATGCAATGGTGTTCACCAGAATCAATAAATCAAATTTAGCAGATAAAAATGTAAAGGTGTGCAAAAACTGTGACTCATTAAGGAAACAGCAATAAATTCTGAACTTGCTGAATAAATCTCAGACCTCCACCCAGCACACCCAAACACAGGTAGTGATCTCACCATGAGCACCACTTATCTTTTGGGAGTGGTGCAGAGGGCACATCCAGTGCTGTGGCCAGTGAAACTGATAGCAAACTCATCAATAGATAACAGGAGTCTTAACAGGAGAGTCCTATAGCAAACGCAGCAGAGTCTGCAGCAACAACAGAATTAAAATACAACAAGGCATAACACAATTTCTCAAAATCTCTAATTTTACCATGTTTCACCGAATTATTTGAACTGCACACATGGGGAAAAAACACAGCAGCAGAATACAATGGAAAATTAATTTGTTAAAAAAAAAAAACATTAGTTGAGCCAAAAAAAAAACTGCATGTACTCTACTGAAAGTAAACCTTCAACTGATTATAACAGATTATAAATGATTTGAGTAGCCAGCTTCAGATGGGTGCATTGTGGTGTATTTTTTACATTCTCAGAACAAAAACATATTTCCTCAAATAGAGCTGAATGGCCTTTAGAGAATGCCCTAGCAAAACGAGACATACGTGTAGTCCATCCAACACAAAACATACCCATATGTACAATCCAACCAGACCTAATTGCAGTTGTCATGGAACACATTATAGCCACAATGCAAACTTGAGTAGTCAACAAGAAGCATCCTGAGACTTTGGGCTGAACTTATTAAGACTATATGTACAAACACAAGAGTCCATGTTCAGGAACAAACTCAAACCACAGTATGTAATTGATGGACTGCTCACAACAAATCAAATAAGTCTGTAAAAAAAAGTGACTAAAGCTAGAATTTGGACACCACAGTTGCATTATGCCACTGCACCTTTCAGTGAGTAAAGGTTGGTAGGCGGGCAGAAACACACAGGTCATCATGCTGCTATGCTAGAGATGGTATCAGTTTCATGTTCTACCACTATACATTAGTCCATGTTTAGCCTGCATGGTGCCAGCACACAGTGTTCTCATTCAGTCATACAGAGCCTAAACATTAAGAAAACACTCTTTTAGGAGCACACAATTGAAGTGCATGTTCCAAAAACACCATTAGGTACTTATACTATGCTGTGTGAAACATAAGTCGTACCACAAATCTGAACAGGACATATGGTTTTATGATTTTATGTGAATTAGGTGACATTCAAAAATGAAAAGTATATAAATGATACAAAGCTGACAAACAGGTTGAATGCTTCACATCAGTGCTCCATTGTTGAGTAACTTTAAACGTGACCACAGGAGGTCAAACCTGTTCCAGGGTGAGTGTTTTGGATATCAAAACTGTACACACCAAAATCAATGAAAGTTCAGGGCCACTGCGACACAGTCCACTGAAGTGTAAGAGCAAGACAATGTAACATGATGTAAAAAAAAAAAAATAAAAAAATAAAAAAATAAATACCTTCTTCCAGTGTATATGGCTCAATATCTTCATGTTCATCATCAGCATAGTTTGAACTTGTAAAGCCAGAAAGAGAGGAGTAATCCAGCAGTTCTGAAGAGGAATCATTCTCATAGTTCTCATCAGTTGAACTACGGGTAAGTAATTCCATGGTCTTTACAGACTAGTGAGGACCAGGCTGAAAACTCTGTTCCGTGCCATTTCTAAAACAAACTGCATCCTAGGCGACCTCCTCAGATAAAACAGACATGCACGCGCACACACAGCACTGCCCAATGTCCACACCTGCCAACCGTCCTGCCACTACCATTTACCTAACTACAAATGGACATATGCATACAGTAATTTATTTAAACAAAATCTCATTTCAGTGACTGAGAATGAAATGTTGTTTAAATGAGAATGTTTTGGACTGAACAACTGCATTGTAAATGTCTTGTTTTGGTAACTGGGAGCATTTGTAAATAGAAAGCACCCCTCTCTTCAAAAAGCAGAATGGTTTCTTCCATTAAAGCGCCACAGCAACCTCTTAAGGCAGAGTTGGGTTTGGCTACACCTGTTGAGTAGGTGTGGCCACCTGATAGCCTGTGTCCCAACAGCTATTCAAAATGCTACCACCACTGGATTTCTTGCTGGTGCACTCAGAATGACTTTGCACATGTTAAACAGACCAACACACAGCTGTTGCTCATAATAATGATTTCTTACAGATGCATTACAAATAAATACAGCAGACCAAATACAGGTCAAAATAAACCAGCTAATTCAGGGGGTCATGATAAGGGCCATATGCAAAGCTCACACAAAGCAGATTTTCTCAGTTTAAAAGAAACGTTTCTAAATTAGGCAGCCTTAATTCTGAGCTCATGTTATCTGGTTCTGATAATCCAGTCTGTCCTTTACATGGGTCCTACTTGCTCAATTTGCTCAAAAAACTAAACTAAACACCAAATATACCTGAGACTATACCAAATAGGAAAGCAGTCTAAGCGGAAGTGAGCATAGCTCTCATGGGGCATAGAACATGCAGAAATGAGCAAAGGCTGCTTAATGTTTTTGTCTCATCGTAAGTCTTCATTATCTTCTAGTTTTTGTATAACTTTAGCGGCAGTAGCTGCACAACTTGTTGCATCAAGTGACTTTTACTCATCATTGTCTAAAAATCCTAACTACTTACTTATAAATTTTAAAAACTCTCAAAACTCGTAAGCATGCTTCACTGAGCTTGTGATTTGTATCCCGTCTGCATTGTTCTACAGGACTCTATTGGTAAGCATTCAGTGGTCTCACATTCCTAAAGAGAGACAATGGCAGCCATGCACTCCCACCCAGAAACGCCATTGCAACTGAGACTGGCTCTGATTTTTTTGGGGGTGGGGGTGGGGGTGTGGGGGGTGCATACTCCTCCTCCCCATCCCCCTGCAAAAAAGAAAACAAAAAAAACAAAACAGGGAGAGGAGTGGGAAAGAGTGGAACAACAGGAGGAACAAAGAAAGCGGCACAAGTGAGAGAGGGTGGGTGGTACAGGGGGGGTGTGTTTATAAATGTGTGAAAGTCTGTGTATGTGTGTGTGTATGTGTGCTGGTGAATGCTCTTCTCCCCTTACTGAGGTGATCAATATGCTGAGCAGCATTCTGCAGCAGGCAGAGGGCAGAGAGAGCCCCAAATGCATTGTAGATCAAAAACAGCCCCCAAATGTGGGTCAGTGGCTCCATACAGTACCACAGTCATGAATGAACAGGACTACACCACAGCACACACACACACACACACACAGTCACATGGATCAAGAGCCGCTTAGAAATCCATGGCTGTAATAAATCTTGAAACACGTGCCATAGTGTGTTCCAACTGAAGTAAAGTGAATGTGATTTTTTTGCATGATCACGGATAATAAAAAGGATGATCTATAATGTAAAAACATACGCAACTTTCAGTTGTGGTTTTTGTATAAATTGTACTAAAGAATTGGACTCAGAATTTATTCATGAACTACAATGTATTCAAAGTGGATATATGAGTTAGTAAGCTGTAGTTTAAATTGCTGAAGTTATTTTGGAATCACTTCAGGCAATAAAGGCCCTGAGTTTCTTTACATTCAGCCTTAATTTTGAGGGGGCGGTATTTGTTGAACTCAGTACCACCAAACTTGCATCAATCATTCCTTTTATGGGGGAATCATAAGCAGCTTCACATACAAGTTTTTAATATCATTTAATTCACAATCATGTAACAAAATGTGGGGGAAAACTCATTTTCAAATGTCATCTTTTTTATAAAGCAAACCCTAATGTGATTGTTTAAACTGGCACAGTTTGTAAGCAAATGCTTACATATCAGTACGGTGAAACATGGATGCAAATAAGTTACTGCTCCACTTTTATTCCCAGTTTGAAGCTAAAGACGTTCCTGTCTCTAGATAACCAGCCATGAAATTAGAGCAGCTTCTTTTAGCAAACATTTAAAGAACAGAATATGAGACAAAATGTGAAATTTCACTCACAGCTGATAAACATTCTACAACAGATTAATTAAGCTGCTTGTACTGTTTGGCTAAAGGATTTTAACATCTTGAAAACTCACAACACACTGAATTAGCAATGTAATAATGCACAAGAGTGACCTTGCACGATCCTGCGCCTCTTGAGTATCAACACATTATATGAGACTTTAAATAGGGTGTTACATAAGGATCCAATCACAGTACACTTGTCCACTGAAAGAAGCCATATTATCCCAATGTGTTATCAATGAATCACTACCCTTAGTCATATATCAGACTGGAGCACTAGTGATAAACCTGCTGTCATTAAAACGATAGGAGCTGAACAGCATTACATAAACCAAAGGTATGACAATAATGTTGGATGTTCTGGAATTTGTAAAGAGATCTCCTAGGTTTAACATGAATGCCAGAAAAAACAGGCTGAGCAGAGTGGAAGCAGAGTTTACTGTTAAACTCTAATTGTAAAGATGTGAAATGTTGCATGAGCAGTATGCAAGTATACAAGTTTCTTGGGTCTATTCTACTACATAATATCATTCATGCTAGAAGAAACCCCAAGTTATTTTGTGTAAATTACTAATTTGTGTTTCCTCTTATCTTTTTCGAAGACACCTGATTGCAGTTGACGTTACCAGATCAGTGCAACAAAGCAATTTCAAATAGCATTGCAGACTTGCCAAGTGTTAGCACTGGTACAGACGAAGTCTGAATAGGCTACACTCTGTCTGATGCAATACAAGGCTGCAGGACAAAGTTTATTACTTATGCTAGTGATGACATGACAATATTGGGCCTGCATCCTCCTGCTCTCTCGTAACAGCCCATCACATTTTTAATTTTATGCTTTTACTTTTTTGATGTTTTTAACTTCTCTGTGACTAATATTTAACACTTCATTACCAACATGTTCACTTTCTTTTTCATCATCTCGCTCCCATTCATAGTAAGCACAAGGAACATATGCGTCTCTTAACTGTACTAGAAACAGCGTATGTTTCATTTAGGAGAATAGAGATTGCAAGCTACAGATTTGTCAGGACAGTAGGATCCCTGCCTTAATAACTGTGGACTAAAGAAGGAAAAACTAAATGAAGAATTGTGATCAAAGAAAATTTCTCATAAATAAAAAACTATACAGACAGAAAGGCTAAAGGCAAGTATAATGACCCCTCTGGCCTTACCATCAGCGCATTCTTCATAATACCAGTCCAGCTCATAGTAGTCAGCCTCTACAAATCTCTGCATGCTCAGTCTCCTTCAGCCGTGAGTCGCAGCATCTGCTGTCCAGTGGCCGAGGTCAAAAACGCACCCACACTCTCATGCCCACCCTCCCCGTGGCCCATTCTCTCCACTGCCGGTCAGCCAAGTCACGGCTAGTAACTGAAGCTGCATGGAGCATCCCATCCACATAGGGATGGAGAGAGATGGGGGTGGAATCTGAAGGTGCAGCAGAGAACCAGCAGTGCTGCGCAGGAAAGCTTCTCACACAGCACTGCTGTAGTCAAGGTTGTATCAGACACACAGGGGGGCGGAAACTTCCTAGATGAACAACCAATCAGTCAGCATTACATCAAGAGTAAACTCCTCCTTTCAAAGGCCGTCATGAGTTAAAGCCCTGCCTCGTCACTGCTCTCCCTCCCTTTTCCTAACTCTCCCCATTTCCACAGCACCTCCCTCTGGAGGGGTTGCCATAGCAACTGGCTCCAACTCCAGCTTGAGCTGGCGTCAGCATGTGTGTGCATGCATGTGCTGTTGCCTAACTTGCCTTAGCTCTTCTGTCTGCCCTGCCCATCTTTCACACTCTCGCTCTCTCTCTTTCACACACACAAACACAAACACGCACACGCACACAGTCTCTCATTAGACTGCTCTGACTGCTTTTTAAAAGCACCCTATTCCACTCCAGGTCAGTCTGGCTTCTATGGTAATGAATGGTCAAATGATACTGCATGAATGGGATCCATGGAGCTGGTCTATGTATGAACAATAGCAGTGATGGCTGGTGCTCTGGAGCGGTCACCCTGCCAAAAGAATCAGCTGACTTTTTCTAACCTACACTGCCAAATGGGGCAGGAAGTAGGACACACAGAAAGAAGAACAGCCTCAGTTTAGCCATGGAAACTGAACAGTGTTCATTATATGCTGCATCTAGAGCAGCTGTCCTAATGCAGTTTTGGTCTGAATCATGTTTACAATTTAAAGGACATAATATATTCACCAATTCAAAGTTTAAGTCTTTTAATCCACAAATCTAATTAACTGTATTTTCCACAAGGAAAAGTAAAACCCCTGTCTGGAATGAATACCATATCACGTGCCAGCTGCTGCTGCGCTCAGCTCTGATGCAATTTTCCTGAGCCAGGAGTGGCTGAGGAGATGACTTGCCTCCTGCTGCCACCTCACCAGCTAATAAGCTTTTGGCCGGGGCTGATGACATCATGAAGGTTGGGCAATAGCTCTCAAAACATGAGATGATGCCCTTGATAATATTTCAGTCTGCAGTTCTGTTGCAATACAGATATACACAACCAAGCACATAATAAATGAACACATTACTCATAGTAAGCATGATATTATTAAAAATAATGTATGCATGTATTATTTGTATTAATTGTGATTATTTTTAGTTATGATCAAACAAAAGCATCTGTGCAGTGCAAATTCAAATTCACAGAGGCTTGTCTCAGTCTAACAGAATAAAAATCAATAAGTGGTTCACTCTACTCCCTGTGCTAGAGGGGCCTGTCTCAGTTAAGACTATTTTAAGCTTAGATGTGAAATGAAATCAGTCCAGTATAAAGAGGTGGGGAGGGAGGGAGAGAGGGAGAAAGAAATATGCATCTCATGGGGAGAGCGAGAAAAAGAGAAATAAGTCTCATTTGTACTAGAAGCACTGTATAGTAGCAATCAAATAATCTACCAATTATTTCTCTCTCTCACACACACACACACACACACACACACACACACACACATACACACACACAACCCTGCCAAATTTTAAAGTCGCCTTTCTACTGCATAGCACCAGCTTGTTCATTTTTCATTGCAAGCAGTACCCTCTTGATGCACAAAAGTACAATAGCAATTGAAAATACTGAATATTTGAGTGAATTGAGAATCAACCAGTGGATAGAAATACTGCACGCACTAAACTTTGTGTTCTGTGTCCAATGTACAAAAAAAAACAGCACTGTGTACAAGGTACTATATATATATATATACACACACGTGGACAAAATTGTTGGTACCCTTCAGTCAATGAAAGAAAAACTCACAATGGTC
>JBBPDA010000009.1:11681561-11699700 GCA_037974385.1 Arnoldichthys spilopterus | reverse complement strand
TATATTATTGCCTAGTGTCTGTTTAATTTTGTAGGAGGGACATTACAAGCAGTGATTTCCCAGGATGAGTGTTTATCTGATGATATTGTGCGTGAATTTGCCAAGGACTTAATTAAAGGACTCAAGTACGTCCATGACTCTGGGATAGTTTATTCTGACCTCACCCCTGCAAAGGTATGTTTCCATATGCCTTCACAAAGTAGCCCAACATCAATATATGAATATAACATAACACTGTTGGAAATTTAAAAAGTCTTTTTTTCTTGCTGTGACTGTATTTTTACAAACACTTGATAAATTTGATATGTTTCTGGGATAGTTGATCTGTTGAAACAGATACTCTGATATGTGATTGTGTGACGGTAAGAGTTCAAGTCTTAAATGGTTTTGTGCATAGATTTTGCTGGATGGTCCAGGTACTCTGAAGTATTCTAATTTTTGCCTGGCCAAAGCCCAAGGGGAGAACCTGGAGGAATTTTTTACCCTGGTAATGTCAGAGGATGGAGGAGACAGCAAAGAAAGTGCCACATCTAAAAGAAATATCAAAAACCGGACTCAAGGTCAGTACTGCACGTAAATATGAAGTATGATTATCATTTATTGTTACATGAATGCATGTGCATTTTACTAGTCAGCAATGACCAACGTAATTTACAGTAACGGTTTAAATATGTGACTGTAACCTAATTTATAAACTTTGGTCAAACATTAACTACTATATTGGTTACTCAATGATTTTATGAAGTTATGGAAAGTATGGACAGAAAATCTTGTGGGCAGTGGTTAGGACCTTGAAGAAAAGGTCACAGGTTCAAGTCCCGACTTGGGCACCTGTGGGCAAGGTACCGTCTTGCTACACTGCTCCCCAGGCGCTGTTGATAGCTGCCTGCTGCTTCACATGTGCACGTCTGATGGGTTAAATGCAGAGGTCACATGTGGTTGTGGTGCTTAAGCATGTTCACAATGACAAATAATCACTTCAGTTTAGAATTTAGTCTTTCTAATGCCACTTTAATCTGGCCTTCTTCAGGCTCCCCACTGTACTGTGCTCCAGAGGTGTTGAGAGGGGACACCACCAGTATCTCCAGTGATCTGTGGGCATTGGGCTGTGTTCTCTTTGAGATGTTTACAGGTCAGAACATTTTTAAGCTTCTATGCCACTCAGGCCATGTTCACTTACTCTACTTTTTGCATTTAGGGAAACTTGTAATGTATAAAATCTTGATGGCAGCATTTGTTTCTCTTAAATCTCAGTAAACACCTTCGTATCAGTGAGTACTACACACATGCACGCACGCACGCATACACACACACAAAAGTTACTTTTACTGTGGGCACGGATTCACTCCAATACCCTGAAAGATCGTTTTGCATGAGGGGTGTCACAATATACAGGTACTGAGGATAACCATGATATTTTCAAAATTTAATTATCAATATTGTTAATAATACACATGAGAATATCTTTAATAACCCAGCACCAGTAACTACGGGGTTCACAGTCTGATATTGCTCCTGGCAGTAATGCTTGTTATCCCCTGTATTAAAAAATCAGCAGTACAAGAAAGAAGAAGCTAGCTAGCAGGTAGCTCGCAGCAAAGCACAGTGTTGTGTGGCCACTACTTCTGTGTAGAATCAGCGAACAAGACACACTAACCACATCTCAAAAAATTAGCTTTTTGGTAGAGAAGTATTGTGGTTTTACTAAAAAAAAAAAAAAAGGTGGTAAAATGGCAGGGCACTTTTGGCATCCTGCAGATTTGGTTGTGGTATACAGAGAAAACTAGTCAGTTACTCTAATGTTAAATTTTACATTTAGGCCTCAGTTATGTTGTTAAAGCTTAGTTTAAAGGCTCTGGACCGAAGTCTGTGTCTGTCTGACTGACTGACTATCTAAATCAGTTTATTTGGCCAAGTATGTTTGCACACACAAGAAATTTGTTCTCTCTCTCGCTCTCTCGCTCTCTCGCTCTCTCGCTGAAGTTCAAATCGTAATTCCAACAAAAGTGGAGCAGAAATTATTTTACTGTGTGGCCAACGTAAGGCCGGAGTTTCGTGACTTAAGGTGAAATCAATGGCTGTTATATTTTCACTGTGGATCAGATTGGGACATTGCTACTTTTGAGCGCTCGAAGATCACACATTCATTCTTTCTCCCTTTTTAGTATTATGTACTGTAGATGGTGAAAGACCTACAGTCTTTGCAATCTCACACTAAGAAATGTTGTTTTTGAACTGAATGACAATTCTTTCAAACATTTGCCATGAAGTGGTGCTCCATTCACATTACCGAAAAAATACACACAAGTATAAATTGAACCCTTCATCCCACACCACCAAAAAGATGTAGCGTAACAATTGCAATAAGCCTCAAATTTAATGTTTAATCATACCCAAAGTAGCAGAAAATAATTGCAATATTATCAAAGTTCTGTGGCAGTCAGATTGTTTAAAGAGTAAGTTAGGGTGAGGAACAATGCCAGCTTCTGAGACATATTATAATTAAAAGGAGGAAATGCATGCATATATTTACAGACCCATTAAATATCTGCATTAAATTTAATTATGCATTTAATTTACTGATCACTGTGCATCTGTCATTAGAACACTTGCAGGCTGACAATTTAGAATGAAAGATCGCAACATTTAATACCTTCATGGAGTTCAATCATACCAAAACAGATTTTGTTGCTATTTATAATCATTTTAACACTCTAATGTGAGCGATTTGAAGAGGGAATGAAACAAATAATTCCTGATCTTATCCCTACAACAATGTTTTACATAAACCGTGACATACATCCACACTAGTGATGCATGGGGTCGACCCATAACCTGTGGCATCAGGCAGGTTCAGGAGAGCTTACCAAAATACTGGATATAGCGTAGAAACATTTAGTGTCTACATTCACTGTTAACAGGAAGTGATATTTTACAGACTAGACATTACTATCACAGTGCGATGCAATTTGCCATGCACAAAACTTGGATGTGCTTCAAATATGACCAGGGTAACCAGGAGAACCAATCAAATAGATGCTGGTCGCAATATGGGAGGTCCCTAACTGGCATATGCCCTTAGTCCATAAAATGTCACTTCCAAGATTGGAATATGCTACTGGTCTAAAAACATCAATTTCTTTTATGCTAGAGGTGGATCACAGGGCAGTAAATGTTCCTATCACTGCTGAAATATTGTGGGTATTAAAAACCCACACCCTGCTTCTCTAGTATTTGACACAAGCTGTGTAACAAAAAGAAGGCATGCTTAGGAGCCATAGTATCGGTAGATAAATGGCAGTGCTTATCTGTGCTAATGCAAGGGCTGCATCTGCATTACTGCACACAGCGTGATATATGTCTCAGAACTGGTGTTGACTCTTTAATCATACTTTACTATACTTTAATGCACTTTTGACATATGATTTTATTTTTTTTTAAATGCAAAAAAAAATATATTTAAAAAAATGACTGACAGCAATTACAGTTTTTGTATTGCTTACCCTGTAAAGGCAGTTACCACAGTTCTGGACACTGATCTAGACAATGCTTGGCACTGGACATGGTCACTTTTTGTTTCAAGTGCAGCACCACCAACACCAGCTGTCATTCACCACACCTGATTCAGCTCTCCAAATGTATTTTATTTTTCTTTGATGTACAGTTACTCAGAAGAACACCGGGCAGAATAGTTATGGTAGGCATGAGTGAAGCAAATTAATGTCATCCGTTTCTCCTACTTTATTTTGTAGGAAAGCCACCATTCTTCGCTGAGAGCTTCACTGATTTGACTGATCTGATTTTACATGCTGACCCCCCATCCGCAATTCAAAAAGGTTTACTACTTTAGCCTTTTCAAATATTATGTAATTAACATATCCGAAGTTTATTAAAATGTCATAATGTAACGTGTTTATTCTTATGTAGGTCAAACTTCGTCACAGTCAAGTCCTGAGTTTCAAAGCCTGTTACAAGGTCTGCTGCAGAAAGACCCTTTAAATAGGTATATATGTTCTCAATGTGCATTCACAATATAATCATGTTTGCTACCCACCACCCCAATTTGGTCTATTTTCCAACCCCCAAAAAACTATACACTATATATATATAAGGTAGAGGTAGCTTGGCACAAGAGTAATTCATTTTACTTTTCATCTACTCTCAGTACTAAGAAGATTAAAAAAGCTCAGTGCACCATATAAACAAAGTAACCTGTAAAGCATACATTCTTTCCACATAACTGAATCCATCACAATGCATCAGCTTTCGACATGTGACTTTAGAAGAGATGCTAATGCTACTTTTTCATACAGGCTGAACTGGGATCAGTTGTTGCTGCACCCTTTTTGGGAGGGAGCATTTTTGGGGGAGGCCTCCTTAGATGTTGAAGATAAAGATGCCTCTCTTTACGCCAGGTAATTTTTATTTCTCTGGCCACATCATAGAGAGCTTCGCTGTGCTGCCCATTTTTTTTCCTTTCAGTAAAGTGGCAGACGAACATCATCCATCTACAGTATTTCTTTATATTGTTTTATAATGCATGTGTTTGCTGTACCACAACATTAAAATTCATGTTTGTGGTGTAGCCATCATCAGCTTCCTGTGTAAAACACAGTAAGTATTGATAGGAAATCTTGCCTTTCACACATCAAAAGAACTCCTTATTTTTAGCTGTAAGGGAAATAATCAACCCAATAGCAGGTCATAGCAACTACAATAGCAGATTGTGGTTTTGTACTGTGCTCTAAAGGCCCAGTATTATACAAAAAGTGCCTCAGACGGCTATTGATTCCGTGGGTAGAGAAACAGTCCTACAATACACTTTATACAGAGTGTGTGTATATCCTGTCCCGTGTTCTGCACAATGTGTCTTTGTTTTACTCCCTATGAGGACTGGGACTCTCAGCTCTCTATGTTGAACTGGGCTGTTCATGCTTTGCTGGAAGACCTAATTAAATTGTCTGGCTGAGTTATTCTTGTAGCAGTCTTTGTGTTTTTATTTTCTTTATTTCTTTTTTTGTGTCTTTCTATACCCCATTCTAGACTATAAGCAGTATAAACTAAATAAAACAGTCTATGCATATTCTTGCTCCAACACTTGACTAACCTTGTTAAGGGCTTGTTTTTTACCTGATGGGTTGTGTAAAGTGTGTTGGAACAGGTAGAGTAAAAAATGTGTTGTGCAAGGAGTCACAAGGTTAGAATTGAGAAATAAGTCACTTTCTCTTTTTCACTTCATAGGTAAGGCCATTAGAGAGATGTATAGGTATCTAGTCTCCATATTCCTCAATACTGCTGTAATCTAGTCTGAAGGAAGCTTATTTATGTTTGGAATTTGCGTTTAAGGTGGAAAATGTTCATCATCTAAAAAAAAACCAAGGTATAGAGAATCAAAAAACAAATAATTGAAATAATGTAATAATTTAATTCAGGCCTGTAGGGAGAAATAAGCTGCCTCTGCCTTTGTGCTGAGGGCGAGGATTATTTTAGCATTGCCAGCAGTAAATGTGAGTAGGCCATAACAAAAGCTATTGTGAGTTACCGAGGGGCCTTGCAGGCTGAAAAGGGGGCATTTTCACGATAGATTATAATAATACCTCTCAGCTTCTAATTTCGTCAGTATACTGTGATGGTAGTCAAATTTCTGCATGTGCTTTTGTGCAGAGAATGATTACAATACTGAAAATATAGTAATTTATTATCTTTATGACTTGTGCTTGCTTTTTACCTTTTTGTCAAGCAAAAATTGTTTTATTGTCATCACCAGTGTTTAAAAGAAAGACAGGTGAGTAAGATGATTTATCCAGCAGTCTGACTTGAAATTAACCCAGTGTCTGTTTGCATCTTTTATGTGTTTTTCAGTGTACAGTTGGAGGCGCTGGCCTCTCAAGCAGCATTAGCAGCAACTGCTCCAACTAACCCACAGCTCAGCAAGTCCTTTACATTAGGTAACGTGGCAGGCATGAGACTGCACACACACTGCTCAGGATCTGTGATAAATACGCTTATATTATGTGGCCGAATATGTATACTAGAGTGTACCTAGTAGTGGAAGAGCCAGAGTATTCAGTGTGTTTATTTGATGTGTGTGGTGCATGGCATTGCATTTAATGCATGCAAACATTTAATCTCATGCTTCAAGTAATCTGTACTGTAAAATAATGTCTGTGGTTATATAATGTTCTGAACATGTGTTTAAGAATATCGTGTCTCATTCCAGTATTGCCTTGCTATAAATGAGTGCATGCATGTGTTCATAAAATAATGGATTAAACTGCAGTTGGTCTACAAAAGAGGCCATAAGTCCATTAACACGCACATGATGGAAGAGAGTGATTATGTGAAAGCTTGTGCCTTTTGAATTATGTATTATGGCCCCAGGACAGTACATTCTGCTATGGTGTTGGGCATAATATGCTTTACCTCTCCTATCAGGTCAAAGTAAAACTACAGGGTTTATTCTAAATTTAAGGTGATAATCTAACACAAGTCTAAAATTAGGTTAGGTGTCTAACATTCTTTGGATGTTTTGAACTCTTTAAAGAACTAAGCACTTGATAAAGTTGCAGATTTCAACTTTGGGTGTCATTTCCTATTCTGTCCATTATGTGTAGCAGTTTTGTCTCTTATATTCTAGACAAAGTGACTGAGTATAGACCCAAGTCTGTGTCCGACATGGATTCCAGAGAATCTATCTTCCTCCTCAGGTATGCTTGCCCATGTGGGTCTTATTTTCACTTGTATGTATCAGTTTACATTTGAAGTTTGTTCAGTTACATTCATTCATTCATTCATTCATTCATTTATATCCCAATTTCTGGAAATGTTGGGACCAAAAATCTGTATTTTGTAAATTGTATTGAATCTTTATTTAGCTGACTGGTCTAGCTGACCAACTTGATTGTTTATTGTAAATACACATTCTGCCTGGCAGAATAAGTGAGAAAAGAATATTAGCATGAGGTCAGGGTTGAATATAGCATACTTTATAGCAAACTTTGAGAGAATGAGTTTTTTTAGGCCAAGCTCGTCTCAGATGGACCAAAATAGAGTGGGGAGTGTTGGATGAGTCTACATATCAGTTTGGTTTAGATAAAAATAGATTATGAGTACACTGTTCTCAGCATCATGTGCAAAAGCCATCGTTGGTCATGATATAGTCACTAATGCACCACCCATGGCATTAGTGACATATGTGTGTATGTACCATTGACATGAAGGTGTGTATTGTATATTGAGAAATATTCTGCCATCAAGGCTGTGTCTTTTCCTGTAAAGTTAATAATCATTTTAGGAAGACAATGGCAGACCCCAGTCTGCATGTGTTACAGCACTGTGGCTTTTTAGACACAGAGTACATGGGCTAGCAGTCCTGATAAGTTTGGTACTAAAAATATCTGGTGCATCATGAAGTGGAGAATCCTACAATTTATTTATATTTACAAAATATACTTAAGTTTATCAGAAGAAAACATGGCAAGTCTTTTATTTGTACTTCTGTCAGTTAAGTAAGTTTCAAGGAAATTAAAGGTTCCAACTTTTCTGAAAATGGGGATTGTTCACAAATGCCTGATCTGCTTTATCAGTATTAACATATTGTTAAGTGGCTGTGTAACATTTACGGATTTACTTATTTCTCAATTTTCTTTTATTTTTATTGTATTTTGTCAGTTCATGTCCCACTCCAAGAACAAGTAGTACTACCAAAGATCAAGACAAGGGAGTCAAGACAGAAGTGAGCACACACTGACACTTTCTTTTTAGGCATGAAATCAAGAAAGAGGCCCTCTATACAAAGCTGCGCTGCTTCATCTGTGTATGTTCATCTGACTTACGTCAATGAATATGATGTGGACCTTTGTCTTGTTAGTGGTCCCACACCACCCCCTACTGGATAATCAAGAATGTAGTGCTTGCTGTGAACTAGGATATGTCAGACAGGATCAGACATCTCCTGTCTGTGGCATCTCTTTGTATTGATTTGTTATATAAATTAATTTAAAGTGCATCTTTATTTTAATTAATTATAAGTATGATGATTATAACTGAAATATTCTATTTGAATTAGCAAATGCATTTTATCTGCTCAATGTACATTTCTGCTACACTGAAATGTAAAAAACCTCTTGAATTTAATTTGCGTGTTGCGTCTCAGGACAGCAGTGTATTGGAGGATTTTCAGAGTGATGGGTGTGCTAACATTCAAGCACTCTTATACACTGACTCTGACCTGACTGTGACTCCTATCATGGACAACCCAAAGGTAAATTTCTCAACAGTGCTTATAGATTTGTAAACATAGTCCTCATATTTTGGAACTGTATTGGAAATTAGATTTTGGTTTTTAAATAAGGCGTTGAATTGTGCTTAAAATGACCTGGGACATTTACTAAAATGTAAAGGTCACTTGAGGCTTTAAGTATTCCAGGCAGTTTAAAGAAGAATTGTAATTGTTGATTTTTCTGTATGGTTTTGCATTTGTCTTCATTTCTCAGATTCTTAAGTCTGCTCCGGTCAGATTTGACTCCAAAACACTGTGTGTTTCTGCATTGTCAGGTAAAATGTGCCATCATGAATTAATGTTAAATTAATTATGTTAAAATATTTTTGGGGGGTAGGGGAGTGGGGTCATTGTATGTGACCTACAAACTGATACATTAAACCTTCACCTGGTAAAAAAACATTTGGTGAAATTCTGCCATGTGTATTTCTTCCCTCCCCTCACCAACCTCTCTAGCTGAGCGCTTGGCATGTCTGAACTCCGGTGACTGGTCTGCATTCTTGCAGCAGATGTGTACTGTGCTGGAATCAGCAGACCGGGTCGGATCTGGAGCCACCACATCATCACGTGCAAAACTCAATCTGTTGTGTTATATGTGCTGTGTCAGTGGCCACAAAGACACAGCTACTCGTCTTATCCACTCCCAGCTGGTGAGACTAGCCCTGAATACTGCTTATTTAAAATGTTTACTACAAACATAAAAACAACTGTTAAATCGATATAACCCAAAAACCACTAAACTGTGGTTCCAAATGTCTACAACTTTGATATGTCAGTGAGACAAGATATTCTATTATCACTTCATATATTATGGGTTTTCCGTGATGTATCTAAGGTCTTAATAATTCTCATGCATATGTTAATGATTGATCTGAGCTTGGTGGCAGATTTTCAGAGATTTGGGCACACCCATCTTAAGTGATTGTGTGCACAGTGTGCAAACTTTGAAGCGAGCAAACTAGAGGCAGTCAGTATTGTTAGAACTTCTACTCTGACTCAAGATGAGATGTCTCTCTCGGGTGGGTGTGTGTCCTGTTTGAGAAGTGGAACAATAGCCTATTAGGTGACTTCCAGGACTACCACCTCCTTTCAAACTTAAAATGAGCTTCCTTTTCCTCTGCTTTGATGGGGAATGCCTCAGTAATCACATTCTGCACCTCTTTTTTTCGGACTATACTATAATTGAGTGACCGTTAAACAAAAAAAATTCTGTTTAATAGATTATTGATATTGTAAGAAGTTGAAAAAATAAAGTTGGCATTAAATTAATAAAGCCATTCCAGATCTGACCACCAGGTGGCCACAAACAGCAATGTACAATTTATCCCTTCTCCACCTTTTGCCATTACTGAAAGCTAAGAACATTTTTGGGGAAAAAAGCACAACTGTCCTTTTGGCCAAACAGATTAATGTATGTTCTGCATCATAAATCAAAAGTCTTCTCTTGCTCTTCTTTTCTCTCTCTTACACAGTTCCCAGTGTTAATCCAGCAGCTAAAGCAGGCCCCTAATTGGGATGTGTAAGTATGAGCAACAGTTATTTATAGTTCTTTAACAGTATATAGCATAGTTGAACCAAACACAATAACATTAACAATGCATATCAATGGTTTAAAGTCAACTGTTGTCTCTGGCCCTTTTGCTAACCCTGACCTTGCATTGCTGGAGAGGCATGTCTGTGGACACACAGCCACCCCCTGAATCTAGAATGTGTTTTTTTTCACTGCTTTCTGTCACCAAGAAAGAGCGTTGCATCTTGGATAAAACAGAACTGCAGTAGACTCCTCAATATTGCCCCCAATGTTAAAGGTTTTAGAAACCTAAAAGATATGTAATAATAAAAACATTCAGTGTGCATGATCACAATAATAGATTTTTAGAATTATGGTCATTTTTTCCAGTGTATTTGTTTGAGGTACAGGGAATTATTTTGATTATTAAACACTTTTTTTTTTTTTTAAAAAGGCCAGATGTTGAAAAAATGGACAGAACTGAACTATAACAATCCAAACATTCAGTACATTTCATAATACATCACTGGAAAAGTATAGCTTTGCCAATAAATCGTTTGAAAATCTTTTTAAAGTAAGTTCTTTTAAAGGCATAATATAAAATACACACACAAAACATGACAACTGTGGAGAAATGCATGTAAATGAGCATGCCTAGCAGACTTTTACTAGAGCGACTAGCAGTAAAAAGTCAAATGTACGCTACTATCATTGAAATTGTCATTGCAGATTCAATAAAATGTCATTTTAGTTATAATAATCAATGGTGACTGCCAAAGATATGTGATCTGTTAGCCCTTTTAACACAGTGTTTAACTCACACTATAGATTTTTATAAGAAAGAAAAATATTTGTAGCAGTAATTGTCTGTATGTCTTTCAGGAAGACCAAAGTGATGAGGGTAATCGGATTGTTGGCCTCTCACTGCACAGAGCTCAAAGAGGATGTTCCTATCACAGAGGTGAGAAGTGTGTGTGTGTGTGTGTGAGACTGGGTAAGTCTATCTTTTTTATCACACAATTATTTTATCACACCATATGTATACCAGGTATATAACACTGGTCTTGTACATGTACCGTACAGCAACACCTTTAACTTCTCCTACCTGAATTAGCTGATTTACAGTGTTTCTAAACACCTGAGGCAACACTTTTTTAGTAAAAAAAGAGTGAATTTCCAGGAACAAAACAACAGATATTTCCTTCTGATTCTTCTCATTATGTAATGATTGTCTAGGACTGAATTTTACTCATCAATAAAAATATTGCAGCTAGTAATTGAAAAAAAAATCATAGGGGCGCTGAGATACTAGATGTGTATATTTGATTATATGATTGTAGTAGTCTTAAATGCAGCAGAATGAGACTTTAAACTGTTCAAAGTCGTGGTAAGTCCTTTGTCCACTCTGATGCAAAGGGGCATCTATGTTATGGGCAATGAGGGGTGAATTAAAGAAACAGCCAGCGGGTGTCAGTGTAGCATCAGCACAGCATGTTTCTCTTAAATACCATACTTGAGAAAAATGGGGGGGAAAAAACCCAAAATTTCTTATAGCTATGAGAACATGATGTTCAGTTCTTAATGATAAAGATTTGCCAGGACACTTGGTAACCAAAACTGCAACAAGGACACACATCTTGCCCAGACAAGCTAACCATCCAAGGCTGCACATAGACGTTGTAATTAATGATTTCAAAAACGTAATTCTATTTGGTGTCGAAATGGATGCGTCCCGTCTCAATTCTTAGTTTACGCGGGTTTGCCACGAGTTTCTGCACCAAAGTGTCTGTCTTTCTGTTCCATGAAAAAATAGTAATAAAGCCGCGCCTTCACAACCTGCGAGGAGACCATGCCACAATGGCCGGCAGCTGCATTCTACCGAGGCTTAGTATTGGGGAGCAAGCAGCAGATTCATGCATGCGCATTACCTCTTTCTCACTCTTCACAACGCTCGCTCAAAAAACACTCTGCTCCAGCCACCCGCCATTTTAGGCACAGCGGGCTGATGCTGAGAAAAAGCTGGGGATCTTGAGTCTGTGTATGGCTCTCTACAGGGATCCTGCATCCAAGCAGTCACTCCTGTCATGGTGATTTTTGTCTCAGGATTTCTCTTTGTTCACAGGGAAAAAGGCAGGGCTTCTTTTGAATGCCTTCTCTGCACTCTTCAGGTCACTGTGTTGAGCATTAGCTCCTCTGCGGACAGTTTCAGCGACTAAGTTTAAGTTTTATCAGGGGTTTATTGCAAGATGATCGTGAAATTGCATGGTAGTGTAGTAGCAGGGTGTGGTGCTCTGCTCTAATGCAAGCAGTCTGCTGTCTGTGCCATTAAAGATTAGAGTCAGCTGACTTTCAACCATTGGCCTGAAAGCAACTGGAAGAAAACTTTGGGTTAATTTGTTGTCATGGCAACAATAAAAGCCTCTATAAATAGATGTCACACAGGCTTTACGGAAATTACAGAATTACGGCTTGAGCAAAGTTTCACTCTTACTTCTCTTTCCATCTGTCTCTCATAACTATATCTGCATTTTCTCTCTCTCTCGCTCTCTCTCGCTTTCTCTCTCTCTCTCTCTCTCTCTCTCTCTGTCTCTGTCTCTCTCTCTGTCTCTGTCTTTTTCTCTCACTCTCTGGTTTACAATTCTCTTTGAGACTTCTTCACTGTGTTCTCCATGAATACTTGAGCACTAGTCTAATGAACTGGTAAATTAATCATTGTCACTGGCACAGAAGGCCATCCCTAGTGCCACTACACTAAATTGACTGAGCATGATAACACTGCCCCTAACAAGTTTCCTTAAGTCTCGCCCTTGGTTAGCACGCAGATGTTTTAAAGTGGCTATATGTGTTTCTCATGACACTCACTAATTTAGAATAGGGCTTAGAAAATGCTCTTAGTCCAGATGTGTGTCATATTACAACCTGATCTAAATCTAGTATTTGCCAGTATATGGAGACTCTGCAGTCTTTGCTGCCTGAGGGATTGAATATTTCATTGTTAAGTTCTGTGTTATTGACGAGCAGTCAGAAAGTATCAAGGTTATGATGTGTTTCTTCTACAGTCTGCAGATCTGCTGAGAGTTTGAGAGAAATTGCCTGACTTGATGAACAGCACAGACATGCAACGCTTTACCTGAATGCTTCACTGCCACTGTGGCCTTCAGTAGAATATTGTTGTTCTTTTTTTAATCAACATTTTTGTAGTTTACTGGGGCTAGAACAATACACAGATTTCACAATGCAATTTGGTTTTATCCATGATTTATTTTGGAAAGGGACATATAAAAGGAAATGCCAGCATTCATTTAGACTTTTTCCCTCCAATTATCAAAACAAGTGCAAATATAATTAACACGAAGTTATTTCTGTCATGACAAATCAATGTGAATAAGCACAGAGTGTAAATGGTTGCAAAACAGAGGCCCTGAATTTTATTAAGAGTTTATATTGGATGCAACTAACATACTGAAAAAAATATGCTAAACCTTTTTCAACAACTCTCCATGCCCTCAAAACAAAATAAATCTTAAGCCCTAAAATTTAAAAAGGATTTCAGGAAAATAAAGTTCATAATTTGAGGTTGAGGCATATACATAGTATTAGCACTGCTTCCTCTTCAACCACTTTACACTGATAGGATGCACCCAGATGCTCATTTTTGATCATTGACCGTGGTTTTCATAAATGTGAGACCCTCAAAAAAGAGTGAGGGACGTATCAGCGATTTATTTGTGTGTGTGTTGAAATCATTACAACTACCTCTTTCCAAAAAAGTTGGGATGCTGTGTAAAATGTAAAAAAAAAAAAAAACAAACAATGCAATGAATGTAAATGTGAAATAAATAAAAGGGATATAATTTTTTTAACTGAAAACATAACAAAGACAATGTGGCAAATGTTAAAAGAAATTATATTGTTTCATAAAAATATTTGCTCATTTAGAATTTAAAGCCAGCATCATGTTCAAAAAAAGTTGGTACAAAAAAAAGACAAAAATAGCTGTATCTCTTCTGTCAAAAATATTGTAACTGTTAACCATTTGCAGAGTTTTGGAAGTGACATTTTCCCATTGTTCCTGGATATAGAATTTCAGCTTCTAAACAGTTTAGGGTCTTCTCTGTCATATTTTTCATTTCATGATGCATCAAAGTTTTTCAAATGGTGACCAGTCTAAAAGGCTGACAGGCCAGTTTAGCACCTAGGCTCTTTTATCACTGAACCATATTGTTTTAATACAAGCAGAATGTGGTTTGACATTATCTTGGTGAAATAAGCAAGGCCTTCTTTGACAAAGATGTCAAAGTTGCCGCATATGATGTTCTAAAATCTGTATATATCGTTCAACAGTAATGTCTTCACAAATGTGAAAGTCTCTCTAGTGCACCCTCATACCAGATGCAGGTTTTTAAACTGTACACTGATAGCAAGCCAGATGATCCCATGGTTTACAAAAATTTATTTCAGATTTTTTTTTTTTTTAATCAGACTGCAAGACTGTTTTCCACCTCAGTCCATCCTAAATGAACTCAGGCTCAGAAAATGCTGCAGTGTTTCTGCATTATGTTGAGGATGCAATGATAAACTATGTTCACATAAAGTTTTTTTTGGAAGTGAATAAAATGTGACCTCTGCATTTAACCCATCACAAGTGCACAAGTGGAGCAGCGGGCAGCTATCAACAGCAGCCGGGGAGCAGTGTAGCGGGACGGTACCTTGCTTAAGGGTACCTCAGTGGTGCCCAGACTGGGACTTTAACCTGCAACGTTCAGTTCACAAGGGCAAGATCCTAATCACTAGGCCACCACTGCCCTTTTGGGTAACAACTTACTGTAGGGTACCATTTAATAAGGTTACATAACATGAACATAAGCCTTTCATGACAACTGACATTAATCTACTTAGACATTTATAAAAGTTTATTCCACCAAGCATCACCTGTTAATCAGTTAAATGAGTTTACATGTTTTGCAAATAATTATATTTTCATGTACATTTCATACAGCATTCCTAGTCTTTTGGGAACAGGGTTGTAGTTTATTCTCACTCAAAACATATATGGTGGTATACAAGCAGGTGTAATATGTTCAGGCTTATTTACACCTCGAGTTCACTACTGTTCATGAAGAACACAGCTTGAAATGCATTAATTGAAATGCATGGCCTTATAACACCCACACGTATATTTGAATATCTCTACCTGATCACCACAAACAGACTGCAAATATGTCCTCAAATATTCCTAGTATTAATCTCTTATTTTGTACCTCATGGCTAGACAAACATGATTTTATATATTTCTAAAACATTTTGAATAAGTCTATGTAGATCATCGAAGAGATCTTCCCTAAAAATACGTTATTTATTTGTTTGTTTCTTTATCTATTTACCGAATCCTGAGAAACAGTACCCAGATACTGGTTATAGCATTAGTCAAGGTAAATACTCCCCATGCAGGTGTGAGGAATCAAAACTCTAGAGCTGATCCTGGATCAGCCTCCCTACTCCCACCCGTGATCTCCAGCACTATCAGCTGCAGCCCAGAGCTCATCCCGAGCTGCCGTATGAGCCAGTTTTCCACCCACAGCTGTGGAGCAGAGAGAGCCCTGCGGTGCTGCTTAACGCTGCCCGGGCTTCTGCAGCCTGCAGCCGTTATGCTCTTTAAACCAGTGCTACAAGGTTTGTGTGTGTGTGTCCGCGTGCATGCATGTGTGGATGATGATAATGTGTTAAAGGGGAGGTGTGTGGGTACTGGGAAGAATAAGACAGCTTAGCCTTGTTTGTTTTCCCTCTGTAACGGGGAATCATCAGCGTGTGCTTCTCACTGCCAAGGCGCATCAAACACAGTCACCAACATCTGTTCCCTGCAAAGTCATCATTTATGGGACTTTACCAGCATGACACTACAGAGGCCCTATTTGCATAGCACCCTGCTGTGAGAGCTGCCGCAGTGAGAGAAAGAGAGCACATCCACCAGCAGCCCACATCCGACTACTGAGGCAGATAGAGGGAGGAATAAATGCTAATGCCAAGGGGGGCTGGAGGGAGTGTTCAGCATCTGCTATTACTAGGAATATTTTTTAATACAAAATGTTTTTTTTAAACTTCACACTTCACTCCCATATTAATTCTTTAATTTTTAGGAAGTGTAATATTGGCTTTGTACATTATTTTCTATATCAGTCATCCTGTTGTGTTTTTTTTTTTTTTTTTTTTTTTGAAAACTAGTCTTTGTCTATTATTCCTTAGGCAGTGGCCATGTTCACTGAGCTTATTCGGGAGAACTTCAGGAACATTAAGCTGAAGCAGTGCCTTTTGCCACCACTAGGGGAGCTACTCTACCTCATTGCTACCCAGGTAAAGTATTGAAAATGGCTTGGAGTTCAGCTTGCATGGACACACATTTGGCATAGAGCCCTGGTGCTCACCTGATTTTTATCCATGAGAACTACCATTGTTTGATTAAAGCTGTTATTTATTGTTGGTTTGCCAAGGTCACATACAGTTTGCGCCTTATTTATTTTAAATCTCTTTTGAAATGGGGTTTCACATGCAGACCTTATTCAAGAAGGAGTATGTTGTGCTACTGATCTTAATTGATAGTTCAGTATTTCACTCTGTACAGTTCTCTTTACAGTTATCACCTAATATATAGTAGATACAGGGCCTTTAAATCCTAATCTGTTCCTTGTAAAGTCCTTGTCTTATTGTCTTGCCAGCATGTCTTTCTGAGGTTTGAGTTCTTTATCTGGAAAGTGAGAGTGCTGTGTTGATGAAGGTGAAACCCTAGGTATTGGTGGGGTTAAAGTCGTTTATGGTTGTAAATCTGACTCTTAACTCTTATTTGCCAAGTTCTGGAATCGCACCGCATACACCGCACTTATTGATGTTATCTGCTTGGGGGCTCAGAAGCCTGGAGACTCTCGAGTGCCCTTGATTGGCTTTAGTTAATGATTTTTCTTGTTCGCTCCATGTTTCTTTTAAATTAAGGGGACTACTTTGAATATCGATAATGGTTCTGTATATGTTAAATCCCGGTTTGTTCTATAATCGGTCATGGTGAATGTTGGGTGGGACACTGTGACACACACACTTATCTTCTTGAATCTGAAATGATAATGCTTATGGCAATAATGCACATTATAGTATTTTCATTAAATTTAGAAGTTGCAGTTACTGTAATGCTGTTTTGTGCATTTAATGTAATTTTCTCCACAGTTTTAGTCATATACGATTACTTCTGCTAGCTATAGAACTCGTTCATACATAGCTAGCATATGTTTCCTGTCATGTGAAGCACTTGAGCTGCTGCTAATGCAATGTCATTGGATAGCTCAATGCATTTACTCACAGTTCTGTGCATTAACTAGCAGATGCCCCTGCTGGCTATCATCATATTGAGTGATAGGAAGAGAGAGTGAGTCCACACTACTTACCCAATGAGAGTAAGGCTATTAGTGGTTTCTAAGACTTCTGGCTACTGATGGCTGTGGCATAACAGTGGTTCAAACTTTTGCTAATATGTGTAAATGGGTGAGTCACCTTGAAGCCCCGAAGAACATTTGTTTTCACATGTGTTCTGAAGAATTATCTAAAATTAAAGGGGAATTAAGGTAAGAATTGAGAAAATTCCAGCATTTCCATGATGCACTGTGGAGGTTTTATTCATACTCCTTATTTATTATAAGATTCTTCACTGAGGTGTAATTAATGGGAAATACATAGTGATATATGAAAAATGTAGTACCAAAATGCATTAAAAGCTCTTTTCGTCAATGTTTATTTTTCAGTGTAATAAATGACCGTGAGCTTTACACGTGCTTATTTCAGTGCCACTTGATGATTATCGTTGTTATTAGTGAAAAGGTAAAATGTGTGTGTTTTTTAATGCCTACGTTTTTTTTAAGTGGTCAAGTTTCATTAATTAGTCACCATGGATGTTACAGGTGGGTGGGTCTTAAATCAGAAATCATGCATTACAGTGCATCGTGCATTTTACATGTTGGCAATGTTTAGTCTTTCATTCCGTGCATTTGTCAGGGAAGGTTTTTTCACTTTAAAGTTAAGACATTCAAATTTTTTTAGTGGTTTATGCTGCTTTCCTTTCTAATTGTTTTATATCATCTGTTTCTTTCACCTGTACCAGAGCTGTAGAGCTATAGAGTTATAGTTATTGATGAACGTCTTGGTTTATTTTGCCCAATTATGATGACTGTTTTAAACAACCTTTAATGTTTCTGTGCTCTCTCTCTCTCTCTCTCTCTCTTTCTCTCTCTCTCTCTCTCTCTCTCTCTCCCTTAGTTTCGCTCTCTCTCTCTCTCTCTCTCTCTCCCACACACACACCCACTCTTTCT
>JBBPDA010000009.1:11658115-11676476 GCA_037974385.1 Arnoldichthys spilopterus | reverse complement strand
TGTGCGTGTGTAAACTATTCCAGCCAACATCAGAGGCCTTAAAGCGTCAAATTGTCTGGCCTTGATTGATAATTAGGCACAAAAAAGACGTGTAATCTGAAATCATCTCAGTTTGTGACCGGTCAAAGAGTTCTTAGGCGACCTTGGACCTGAGTGTCCGAATTCAGGCCTAACACAACAGCACTAAAATAGCAGGAATATGTCATATTTAATTTTTTTCCTGTAGCACATGTGTACTTATGTTCTTACTTTTCAGTGTCAACATGTATTATACAGTGGTGCTTAAAATGTTCTATATTTCTGGATAAATATGACCTAAAATCATCAGGCTTGTGTACTAGTCCTAAAGTAGATAAAGACAAAACAATGAAATTAGATTTTAAAAAATGTTATACTTTTGTATAATTATGGTCATTTATTTATTGAGGAAAAAGACAGATTGTTTACAAATGGAGATAATTCAGGACCATTGTCACACTCCCCAGGAGTGCTTGACCAACAAAAATCACTCCAAGAGAAGGCATATAATAGTCCATGAGGTAACAAAAGAAACCAGAGTGACTTCTAAGCTAATAAATATCTCTCTTAGATTGGCTAATGTTAAACAAATGAGCAGAACATTGAATGACCTCGATGTGCATGGAAGGGTATTAAAGAGAAAGCCCCTACTCTCTAAAGGAACATTTCTGCCCATCTACAGATTGCTAAACATCAAATGGACAAACCAGAAGCAAATGTAAAAATGTTATTTGGATGGATGGCACTAAATGTTAATGTTTTGGTGTAAATGAGAAGTGTTGTGTTTTGAAAAAGCAAAGCTTTGCATTTCATCATAAAACCCTTATTTCAACTGTGAAACACAGTGTTGGTACTATAATGGTTTGGGCCTGTTTTGCTCTGGACCAGTGTGGCTTGCCATTATTGATGGAACAATAAGTCCTCTAGTAAAAGTGGGTCATGCAGCAAGAAAATGATTCTATGCAAGGAAGTTGTTCTGACATAAAACCGTGAACTCAAAGTCCTTAAGCCAATTCAGATTTTGTAGAAGGACTCGAAGTGAGACATTCAAGTTAGGAAACCAACCAATGTCCCATAGTTTAATCTGTTCAGAAATGCAGAAAATTCTAACTTCCAGTGTTCGTTTCAATCTTTCAAGCACCACTGCAATATATATCATAAACATTCAGTGCTTTGAGCTCCTCTGCACTTGTAGCCTTTTGCTCTCATTCATACAGCTTGTGGATTTTTGTTATAGTAGAGGCTCTTAAGACCACGTGTATATGAACAAAGATTGTGGGTAAGTATTTAGTGATAGTTTTTAATGCGTCAAGGCATTTAGATGATCCAGCAAATTGTGAATTGGTCAGAAGAATGCAGGCCAAACATTAACCATGTCAGCTAAAACATTTGCTAGTGCATTTTCCATAGGCTGCATCTCAATATCACAATACAATAACGTGAATAGACAAGTACACCTCAATTTATTATTATTTTTTAAACATATTTGAACAAGCAAACAAATCACCATCTTTACTACAGATAAAGGTGGAATACTTGAGCAAAACTACTTTTTTCTTTCTAACTTTTTATTGTTTATTTAACACAATTATATTATAACAGATATAATATTCCAACCTTGACCTCAGAAACTTGTATTGCCCCTTTAGCAGAAATAACATCTTGTAGGCGTTTGGCATAATTATACACCAGTCTCTGACTTTGGCTTGCTGAAATTCTTGACCACTCTTCCATGCAAGATTCTTTCAGTTGAGTTTAAAATGTTTGAGGTTTTTTGCGTGTAGGGCCCTTTACAAAACCTCCACAACATTTCAACTTGGTAAAAAAAAAAGAGTTTATTCTTTTTAAGCTATTCCTTGGTGGATTAGGATCAATATCCTGTTGAAAGGTTCACCTCCGGTTTAACTTCAACTTTTGGACAGATAGCCTCACATTATCTTCAAACACCCTTTTGTGAAATAATGCAGAATCCATAGCTAAATCAATAACCAAGTTCCTGAAACAGCAAATCAACCCCAAACATAACATCTCCACCTCCATGCTTTACAGTTTGTATTGGGTTCTTCTTCTGAAAAGCTGTCTTTGCTCTTTCAACCAGAGGAGGATGGGTTCCCCCTTCTGAGCCTTGGTTCCTCCCAAGGTTTCTTCCTACTGCTAGGGAGTTTTTCCTTGCCTCTGTCGCCTTTGGCTTGCTCTTTTGGGGGCTTGGACCCGGTTTTTGTAAAGCTGCTTTAAAGCGCTATACCAATAAACTTCACTTGACTTGACTCTTTGCCACACATGTACTGTTACTGTGATCCGCAGATTCCATTTTTAAATTTGTGGGGTTCTTGGAGACTTCTATACACATCAAACTGTCTGTTCTCAAGTTGAAATTGTCCTGAGCAAATTGTCAGATGTTTGAAATCTGTATCAGTTGTGGATGGTTTTCCTTACATTGGAATGATTTATGTCAAGTAATTTAGAAGTAAATCCCTTGCCAGACTCCTAGGAATGCACAAGCATTTTTAAAGGTCTTCAAGTTCTATAGATCTTGGCATGGCGACACTGCACACTTCAGTAGCAAAGAAAACACCAGACTGTAGATATCCAGTTTTAATAAGACATTTGTTATTGTAAGTGTGTACTTAATTTTTTCCATGTGACTGATCTGGTTTTTTTTTGTTTACTTGAATTACAAGAATGCACAATGTCAATTCTGTGTTGTTGGAGAATAGTCACTTTTATGCACTATATCCAAGAGGGTCAAATGTTTGCTTGTTCAGATATGTTGAAAAAAATGCATACAATTAAATAAAATATTTTTCACATGACTGTATAGTGATACAATGCTAATATGATATTTTGACTATGCAGCCCTGGTGTTTACATGGTTGTGCACAGTGTGCCTGTATTTCCCCTGCGTGAGAGAGTAAGTACACTATGAGGCTGATGTAGGCAGTAATTGTAATGCCTGAGAGTGCTGACCTGTTCAAGAACCTCTGCTTATTCAGAGCTGGTGTAGCTCAGGAAATAAGACATCAAGGTCTGGGGGGTGGGGTATATAAGAAAGGCCTCAGAAATGTGTCAGGGGTGGTAAATACTAATATGTACAATGAATGTAAAAAAAAATGTGCTCAATTCAGAGTAAGAATTATCTTAATTCAGAGTGAGGGAGAGAGTACCATGTAGACTGAATTCCAGGTCAGGCTGCAGCTGGAGGAGTTTTTGTGTGTGTGTGTGTGTGTGTGTGTTTGTGTTTGCAGCAAGGATGATGAAAGGTCTATATGCACTCATCCCTTAAGTGGCGTGTATTAGAGCCCTAGGCTGAAACTGGGCATCACAGTATTCTTCCATTAAATATTTATAACGTATGCACCCACACACACACACACACACACACACACACACACACACACACACACAGTTTCTCTCATGCAGACACTGTGAATGTTCCATCTCCAGCTATCATTTCTACACAATAATCTGCATCCATATGCCTTGTTGATCCTCATAAGACTTTATATAATTATCAGTTCTGGGCTGTGGTATAACCCACAGTATCTGTGCTCTTGTCCGCTGCAGTATCATCTCACTCTATGCCACGAACTTCCTACTCACATGTTTAGTGAAGCTGCTAAATCAGTCATGAGCCTGCCATGCAATATACATAGCTTGAGGGCTTTTGATTCAGGAGCAGAGACACTTCTGATTGCCAGAGCTATGCTTACTGAGTTACAACAGTCTGCAGTTGTTTATATACACTTCTTACTTTCATTAATTTCATAGTAAATTAATTCCCTTCAGTTTATTCTTTATACTGTCCTGTCACTGTTTTTTTTTATTATTTCAAAACAGTACTGTCAAAATGAACATATGCTCGCCCATGTCTGACAGACTATCAAATGTGTGATGTTCAGAAGCCACATTAGTGCTAATGAAAGTGTGTTTGGCTGTGTGATAGGCTGTGAGGGATGATTAATGGGGTTGAGAGAGAGAAGGGCAGATGAAACAGTGCGAACAGTGTAATGAAAGCCCTGGCTGGCAGGACTGATTTACATAATTCTTTATTCAGGGCCAGGTGTGCTGCTTCTTCAAATGGACACAATTATAGCCCCTCTACACTCCCTTACCACCACCACCCCCCAACCCAGAACACCCCACACACACACTCACATGCACATACACACACCTACAGAGACCCATAATAGCAGCTTTACAAGCTCTGAGTAATCTCAAACACATGCACATAATGGTATGAGAGGTAGAGGGGTCTCAAATGGACCTGCTTAGCTCCTGCTGTATCTCTTACATCCTCTTAGGCAAACAATTTGCCTTATCTTCTTAGTGAAGAATTAACCCACTCCCACTCATTTAATGCCTCATTTAGGGTTTGTGTACAAGTAAGTTTTTCTGACCACTGAATCTCAGGGTATTGGCATAATGAAAGTAATCTGTGAGAACACTCATAAAGAATATTCATAAAGACCTTGTTGATTATATAGGCCTTTTCCGTGTGGCTGTTAATTGAGTTGGCATGGTGACCCCCAGTGACTGAAAAACTACTTCTCTACAGGTTTAATACATTTGTAAATTTTTGATTTATTTCAAACTGTAGCTAAACAGTAGTATTCCCACATGTGAACATACATTCTTTAAAAGATTTTTTCAATCCAACTACTTTTAAGCATTTAAAAAACAAAAATTGAATGCTTAGTTCTCGAACAGTTTGACATCAGATGTAACATTCTTGGACAAAAGGCATCAGCCTGACGTGCCACAGAAAACATGTATTTTTGTGTGAAAGTTCAGTTCTCTTATATCAGGTTAGTTTTATGCCGAATAAACGATGACCATATACAGTCAATTTTACCAAACTCTGCTATTATGCTCTTATTTGGTAAAGATTAAACTTGCACGCTACCCATGTGTTTGCTCATGCGTCCACTTTAGTCTAAGGCAAAAGAAAAGCAAACAAAAATATATGTTCCATATATGTGGAAATAAAAAAATAATTAAATACACAAAGTACCCCTGCCCTCCAAGTTTAGCACTTATTTTCCACAAGCCTTTTTTCCATGCCTAATTTATAGGGTTGCCTTGACAAAGGTGCCTCAATTGGGGATCAACTGATCAATATTTTTGGCTGATTCTGGTTCCAGTTAATTTAAAAACAAATTGCCTGAGGACTGATTATCTGGCCTTTTAAAGCTCTTTTTAAGACCACACTTGCCTGTATTCACATTTTAAGTGAGAATGCTGATCTAGGATCTAGATTTCTCTATGATATATTATGACCACACTAATATCAACAGGTTCCAGATCAGCACTCTTTCATGAATATGAAACAGTGGGCCTGCACAGCTGGGGTTTAAATCTACTGCACTAGCACCTTTCTATAAATTTTCTATTATGTGAAGTCACAATATTAATAAACTTGCTTGCACCTTAATAGGAGTAGTGGCTATTTAACATTATTAAATAAAAAATCAGTTACTTATTTTCATTACATGAATCAAATAAAACAATCAATTGAAAGTAAGAGTCAACAACCTGTTTATACATTTCAAGCATAGATGACATTTTAGTACAGGTATAGCAGTAGCATTAAGTTACAGCATGGGTGTGCTTACCTGGCTTACATTATTAACATCAAAACTGCAGCACAGATCAGCCAAAAAAACTGGCAGATTGCATGTTTGGAAGAAAGTTGCCTATTCCGAGCATCTCTAAAATCAGAGTATATAGAAATGGTAAAACATTCAGGATATTTAAATACAGGAAGCATTTAACACTACAGTACCATTAATTTGCTTTGACTGATCTCTGATTTATTTATATTTTGTTTACACTGAGTAAAAAATTCATGATGAGCAGATCAATAGAAACGTCTCAAAATGACTTTCTTAATATTTACTTGCATTGGAAGTTAAGAATGTTGTTCCTTCACCTATCAAGTTGCTTTTTTAATAGAGATGCAAGGTTTAGTTACGATAGCGACAATATGTGATTGACCTCTGTGCAGTAGCAGCACATGTAAATGCTGATTCTGCAGATATGAATTTGGGGAGAAATACATAATTCTGGTAAAGTTTGGTTTGAGTATTGCCTCGGGCTACAGTGAAGCTGGAGAGCTGAGAAGTGCTGTGTGTGTATGTGTAAGAGCAAGAGTGTAAGAGTGAGCGAGAAGTAGTACTCTGGGGAATAGCTGTCCTCACCTTTTCTTTCTTACCGTGTACTCTGTACCCCTGAACTCTGACACTGTGTGGGTTTGGGCTTTTGGCTCACGTGAGGACTACTGTATAAATGAACATATAGGGTCTCTGCAGTTGCGTGATGCTTGTGTTACACTGGTGAACTACTGTATGTGTAGTTGGACACGACCCTTTGTGTGGGAATGAGCTTTTGGCTTGCATCATATGGCACTGGGACACGCTTTTCTAAGGGTCGTTCAGTTTGTAGCAAGCCTATCATAACATCAGAGTGATTTAAGTGGTTGGGTATTTACCTTTCATCCCCTAATGAATATGATTATATCTCCAAAGGGGAGCTAATCCTGCATCAACACTCCAACTCAGCGATGATGGCCTAGAGGCAAGATCATTTACAGGGCTCTGTATCAGTGCACCAAGTTGTGTGCTGAGATAAGTATCTGTGGGTTATTGGCTGTAATGCATGCTCTCTCAGCTTATCTGGTCAGGTCAGACCATAGAACTCCCCATTACACCAGTGAGAAGATCCTTAAAGCAGCTCATGCAGGCCACAGTGGAAAGGCACTTACAGAGGCTATGAGAAAAGCCCAGACCTGCCTCAATTCAGAATACTTTTTGTTATGGAAGAACCTCAGGTTGTAGAGTGGAGTGTTATTTTCCCTAGGTTCCATTTTTAAAGGCTGCTATACCAAGAAAAAAGTGCCTGCTCCACATCCCTTCTCCTGACTTGCCCTCCAGCAGGCTGTCAATCATTTCCCCCTGTCCTCCTCCTCAGCTTCTGCTCCAAACCACCACCCTAAACTCTCCACAGAACCATTGAGAGGACTGGCGTTGTACCAGTGACCGTGGGTGCAGCATTCTTAGACTTTAGCACATTAGTATTTCATTCGTGTGTTGCACTATACATCTGTGTCTTCGAGGTGCAGTACATCTGTTGGGGCAGTTTTTTTCATGAGCTGAGCTGAACCTGGTCTTACCGCTGAGAGAAGGGTTGTTATTGCAGTAAAAACATGGCTATTGCATCGGAATAGTGCACAGAATGACTCAAAGATATGCTCTACCTTGCCTTTTGGTATTTTCCTGATTTCATGTTCCTGCTGTTTGCTGAATGCTGTTAAATGTTTAATTTTTACTTGTTTCAGCCATGGAGAGATGTGCTCAAGGACAGTAGGCCTAGAGACAAAATACCCAAATGAGTTTCTAGGTGTTGGCCTTCGCTGTATTAGAAAATGTTGTTTGTGGCATGGAAATTCATATATATTCACTGGGAACTGCTCTGCAGTATATTCCCATGATGTAATTCCATGAAATCAAGAAAATACAGTATCTCCTGCTTTTATATTTCCATATTACAATAGACCGTTATGAAATCCCACTTATTTGAATGTAATCCCAACTGTTCGGTATTATTTTGATATGTGCGGAGGAAAAACGAGCAACATAGAATTGATCGGCACAGCAGCAATCAGTACTATTAATTATAGCAGTGCTGAATTAATTCAGCATTACATCTTTAAATATCTTGCTTTGTAAAATGTGTAATGGTGTATGAAATAGGTAGTGAGTAATATTTCATATGATAAGCAATCTTTTCCCCTTTAGTTTTCACGGCTTGTTAAATAATTGATTAATTAATAAGGTACAATCTATAAAGATCATGTCATCATACTTCTATTACATCTGTACCTTGCTCTGCAGGAGGACTTGGTGGTGAACCACATGGCAGCAAAGATCATAGAGAATGTGTGCAGCAGAGAGTGTCAATGTGCTCAGGGCTTTATCACAGCAGAAGTAGGTCCAGCTCTCTGGTACCTGTTCACACACTCCACTGTGGATGCGCTAAGAGTCAGCGCTATGTCGGTGAGTAACGGGCTCACATGTCTTGCATATCATACCAATGTGTCACTTTTCGGACTGCCCTTAATCAAGATTCACAGGCTAATTATTCAAATCTATTGTTGTCCAGGTTGATTAACCTGAGTGTCCCTGTTTCCCTCATGCCTAAGGCTCTGTGCAGAATAACTCGTCACTCAACTGGAGCATTCCAGAGTGTCATTGACAAGGTGGGATTACCGAGCATCCTCACTTGCTTGGTATCAGGCATCAACCGTGTGCAGCAACATATGCTCACCATGTTTGCGGCCATGCTGTCCTCCGGAGCACACTTACACAGACTGGTACAGGACAGGGTACGTACACACTTACACATGTTTGTATTACTGTCTTTCTAGGATACTTTCATTGGCTTCTACATTGATTCCTACACTTAATCCAATAGAAAGAATTATTTTTAACAAACACATGTGCCACAAATATTGGCACCCTTGGAAGTTATTGTGAACACAATGTGACTGAAGCATGTTTCCCCATTTAAACTATACAAGTTGATTGGAGTGTGTAGGAAGATTACAAGCTGTAATCTTTAAGGTCCTGATTACCTGAGATTCAAATATGAAGTGACACATAGGCTAAATTCCCTTTTTCTTCTGTGCAATAGATGAAAGACTGATAAAATGGGACAGAAAAAAAACACATCAACTGTGGGAGAACTGTGTTGACCTTCATTAGTCAGGGAATGGTTGTAAAAATGGCTGCTCCCCTAAAAAATGACCATTTCTGCCCATTTACTGTTAGGGAAAAATGAAAAAAAAGAGAAAGCTTACAAACGTGCCTGCAAAAGAACCAAAGTTTATTTATCCCCCACATACAGTGAGAAGGATGGTAAGATCCCCTAGGATCAAATTGTAAATTATTGTTGAAAAAACTAGAATCTTGGTCACCAGGTCTCCTAAACCACCATCAGACTTTAAGTCAATGACAACAGATTATTTTGGATTGTATGCCAGAAAAAAAAGCCTTTTCTGTCAGTTAACCACAAACAAAAGCATCTAGTTAGCCAGATACTACTACAGCTTTGACTGAAACTGTGTGCTATAATGTGATTAAATAATTTTTTTTATTAACACTTTTTTTTCTCCATTGTTTTTTTTTTTAATTTGCAAACAAAAAAAAGTGCCAGTAAATGTGAAGAGGACTGTACATAGCCACACAGGCAGAAGCACACATGATTATTATAGCTGACAAAGGAAAGTTATGAATAATTGTAATGAAAATGCAAGGTAATCAAACTGTATTTCTGCCAAATGCAATATAGAAGCCTTAAAGAGAAGAGTAAGCCTTTAATACAGTTCCACATGAAAGCATTCAAACTCCAAGTTCTCCGATTTGTCTGGATTATAAATGACACTTTTGCTATTTTGTGCGGTCATATTTTAACAAGGACACAGTCAGTTGTCTTATAATTGGCCTCTACCTGTAAAAAAGTTTACCTTTTCTTGATAAAATACCCCTTTAATTTAAATGCCACAGGTCACACTGTGAATCTTCAAGAAAGCTGTAAACGCTGTGTTGTGGTGCACTGTGTGCCGTGCTGTGATGTGTTCACAATGACACATCAACATCACATTAAAGAGCATTCTGAGAAAATAAGAGATGAAGTTCTGGATATGCACAGGCTTCAGAATAGTATTCAAGCGTTCGTATAACCCAGTGAACACTACTGGATCAACTGTGAGGAAATGAAAGCTGCATCATACCATCCAGGCAATGCCTGGACAAAACTCGGTTGTCCTCAGGCCGTCCCTCAAAACTCAGCATCAGAACAAGAAGGGGACATGTGAGGAAAGCCACAGAGAGGCCAAAAATCACTTTGAAGGAGCTTCAGAGTTCAGTAGCTGAGACTGGATTGAAGGTGCACAAGTCAACAGTATAAGGAGCTCTGCTAGAAAAAAGCTGTTCCTGAAGAAAAATATGAACCCACTTTCTAGAAAAGTTTGGGCATTTTGTACAATGCAGTAAAAACACATATCTGCAATATTTAAAATCTGTTTGGCCTTCATTTACCTGACAAAAGTAAGAAGAAAATGTTTCCAGGGCTTTCAAAGACCAACAACTTTTTTTTTTCCTTTTGATAAAAATGATATTTTATAGTCCTTTAAGAGCTGAGGATTCTAACTGATGGAGTTTTACAAGTTGAATTTTAGCCCATTCTTGTCTGACAAAACTAAAGCTACTTAACAGTCTGTGATTGACCTTGTCTGATTCTCCTCTTAATGATGTGCCATGCATTTTTAATAGGAGACAGATACGCACACATTCTGTGGCATGATCTTCCTGAAATACCCATGGACTAACTGGGAAAATAAGCTTCATGGGTACTGTGGGCAACCTAAATCAACACAGATAATGGCTTCTGCATCTTTAACTTATAACAGCCTGGATGGTACATTTCATTTCTGGCACAGAGACCTTGGTGTCAGTTTTTCCTGAAAAACAAGCTGAAATGTGGACTCCTCTGTCCACAGCACATGTTTCCACTGTCTTCCAATCCATCTGAGATGAGCTTGGGCCTGGACAACTCATGGCATTTCTGAACAGAATTGACATATGACTTTTTCCTTGGGTTATACAGGACATGTTTTCAATGTGTAAAAGTCTATTCCAGATACCTCAGAGCCCCGAGAAGTGGATGGCACTTCTGGACATGGTTAGCATATGGTCTACTTCTGGCACAGTGAAGTTTCAACTGGCAGTCTGGATGTAAACACTAAGTTTTGCCAAATAAATCCTTAGCCCATGTCATTATACTTCATTTTATTTTTTTACCTTTATTGATCAGGATAAAATCTCACTGAGATTAAAAATCTCTTTTACAAGAGTGTCCTGGGCCAGACAGGCAGCAGTACAGAAATATATCTCTTAAAGATGAATCATGGTTCTTGATGCAGTGCAGTCTTATGGATCAGAGAGCAGTTATTCATTCGCCCTGTATGCACTGAAATTCCTCCCAGATTCCTTGAATCTTTTAATTATGTTGTGCATCATATATGGTCCAAATTCCTTCCTGTCTTTGTTTAAGAAATATTGTTTTCAAACATTTTAATAATTTTCTTGCACATTTCTTGGCAAACTACTCATCCTCATCCCATTTTTGAATGTAATTACTTGATCTCATTGCTAGCCTGTGGAATATGTGGCAGGCTTGAGTGGCAGGAATGGATGTTTACTTAGTTTTCCGAAATCAGTATGTCTGTATTTTGCTTGATAAATATTATGAAACTTGTGAACTTGTTGCTTTATGGGTAAATTTATTAGTTCAATGATATCACTTGATTACAATTCCTCAATATATCTGTGTGCATGGGAAGGTCAGTGTGGCCTTTTGATTAGAGGTAAGTTTCATTTTGAAGTTTTTCCTCCGTTACATTCGATCTACATTACACTGAATCTAAATCTGCATTTCTATAAATTGCTTTTTCTTCAGACAGTTTATCATGCAATTACACAAAGATAGCTAGAGTTATCATAATGCCTGCATCTGCCTTGTCGCTCTTCACAAATACAGCTTGTTGCATTATTTTTATTCTATTGTTTAGATATTTATTACCATGACTATGTGTGTTATGCCTCCATTCATCAGAGGACCAGGTCCTTTGACTGTGGAGGTTTAGCAATCCACAATGATTTAAAAACACCACACTCCCATTGGTCTTCTTTAAGCCACCCTCTCCCTCACCTTTTCTGATAGCTAATTGGCCATTAGTGCTGACACTGCTGCTGCTTGCCCAACTTGGGAGATGAATGCTGTCCACCACAGCAAGATGCAGATATGAATGAACTAAAGGACCCCCTTTCTCTTTTTCACCTCTCTCCTCTCTCTCTCCTCTCTCTCCACTCTCTGTCCTGAATATTCACTATTTGTATGAATTTTATTTTCGAAATCGCACCACAATCTTGGTTAAAAAATTATTTTATCATCGTTTTTTTCACTTTTAACATGGTCATGTGGAGGTGTGAGATTTAGTTTTTTTTCCCAGCTGTGCAGTTCATTGTCTGTGATGAGTTGTCCAAAGGGTGCAGTGGTCATGTCCCCATTGGGAAATAAGTACTGCATGTTCACTAGGGCTCACTGGTCATGTTGAGCTTGACTTTTTCCTTTTGAATTACATTGGAGGAAACATGTTGGTTTTCCTTACTCAAAGATTAGTGATGTATAATGCAGGGAGATATTTTGCACTACTGTACAAATGATTACACCTCCATTGTAACGAAAAAGTGCATGCGAGGGTGAGTGTGGCCATATGTATGTATTGTTTATCACTGATAATCACATTGCATGTTCTTGCTACTTATTTAATAGTACCTCACAGACTGATTGACAGTTTGTCAGGAACGAAACATTATACATTAATGAAAGTTCTGATTCATTTGTTATCTGAAGAGGTAATCAATTGGAAAATGGGCTGTAGAAATTGATTTAAATGCTTCTATCTGCTGCTTTCAAGGCTGCCCATGATTACCAATGGTAATTTTATTTGAGTTGCATTCATTTGCATGTAAATTTCCAATTTGACTCTGGATTAAAAAAAGGAAAACATTCTGAGTGCATGAAACTTACAGCATCACCTCTGCACCAATTATAAACTACTATAGATTTCCATCCCTAATTCCCCTGACAAATAGAAGTCCAGAGCACCACGTGTTTATTCATGCATTGTCTCGCATGGAATTTAAATTTCAATGAACCACTGGGCAACACGGCTAATTGGGTAAGGATGTGCAACAGTCTCAGAGTGCAGCTTGGAAATACTGTTGATGTAACTACAATTCATGCAGGGAGTTGATGCTTTTGAAATTAATTAACTTGCGTTCTTATGCCGTATTTAATCGCAATGTTTCAGATTGTTTTTCCTTTGACCATTCTCCCCAATTATGCAGATAGAGGAAGTTAATCAATTCCTCCTAATTTGCTGCCCACTAAATGCTGTCGAACTCATTAGCTTATTAACCTCTTTTTTTATGTCAAGTGCAGTTTGGGGGACTTTTCAATCCCCTCCAGCACTTTACAGTGTAAGTGATAGCACCTGTCAAATTACTGTCAAACAATAGGAGATTTACACTAGCCTAAGTGTCCAGAGACTCCCAGCCTTTTCAAATGGCAGTGTGTTCTAATGAAGCTGAGCTAACAGTTGAATGGCTCTCTTTGCAGGACTTTGTTGTGAAGATAATCCGTTCTCTGGAGAGTCCTTCCTCAGTCATTCGAGCCAAGGCCTTCCTGGTGCTGCTGCAGGTTCTTATGAATAACAGGGAGATGCTACTGCTGTGTTGCAGTTCCAGGTAAACAGCAGCAATTCAACCAGTTATGCCTTCTTATCATAAAGTGATTAGGGGCAATATGAAGATGCTTTTGCTTTGCAAAGAAGTAGGCAATGATCCTGCTATGTTGAATCCTTAACACTTTGCCCCTCACATGATTTTATAGCTGTAATTTTATTTATGCTCCTATTACTGAAAAAACTCCCCTACTGGATATAGTCTATCCATATTATTGGATCAAAGAGAATCTAGTGGATTTTTAAATGATTGTGTGTAAGATTATTATAAAATCCATTAGAAAGTATCATTGAATATTCGTTTCAGGTAGTTTTGCTCATTTGATCACAACACAACCCTCCAGAAAATGACAAGCAAATTTCATAGTCATAACTTATATAGTAGCAGCCATTGCATTCTGTAATAGTGTTTTATCTGTAGGCTATTACAGCAAGAGTATAGATACATCATATCATGTGAAAATCTCTTTGCATAGTGCTACCCCTCTCTCTTTGTCTTTCTAACAGAGAGATGTTGCAATTTCTCTTGTCAGTTACATTATTATTTGGGAACAATGTTCCATATTGTGTGAAGTGATCGTTACAATTAGAAAAGTATTACACAGTGTGAAGTGGTATCTGACCGATATCAGCAGAAAATGCTGGATTGGTATTAGAGGCAAAGAGCATTTTAACCCAGACCTGCAATCAAAATCTAGCCAGAAAAACACCTATTCATGTTGTCATGTGATCTAGCTATCATCTTCATCATCTTCTTGATCTTCATCTTCTTAGTAGTAAACACCACTAGAAAACCTCATTAATTATTAGCACGAATGGTTAAATTTGCTTCTTGTAATCTGCAGATAACGGTTGATTAACACTAGATTAGCAGTTTTTTTTTAATTCTAGAGCTCAAATTACATACATCAGATGTCCGTGGTTCTTAGAGCCACATCAAATGCATTGTTTATTTATACCTCAGAACAATAAGATTTGATGAAGGGTGAGATTGAACAATTTGCTGCTTTAAAGAAATCATGGCTTCCTAATGAAAATAGATTATCTTTTTAACAGTGAGCCTCAAAAGGAGTCTCCGGAACCTGCATGAAAAACTTAAAATTCATTGGGTTAATTTTATTATTACACAATCGACTTCCAGTACCCAAGTTTCCTCATTTCCACATTTTCATTTTGTTTGGTTAGAACAGTTTTTGTCCTTTCTTTTGGAATGGTGCTTTCTTTTGACTCTTTTCTGTTACATTTTGAGCTGTTGTTTCTCCATAATGACTGCTGTCACTCAAATGGTTTCATACCAGTCTAAACTGGACTACAGAGGCCAAAATTTGAAATAAACCTACATTCCTGCAAGCTGTTTTTGCCCAAATTGCAAACCCCTGTCTTGTATGAAAATTATCTCATTGCTGCTACACCATTTAAATAATCATAAACAGCCTCTTTTTGTAATTCATGCATAATTAATTTGTAGACAGCTCATTTATGCTGAAGACCCTAATTGGCCTCAGCCTTGTCTTATAAATACAATATGTCATCACCGCCAGCCATGATGTTCAAACAGGCATGAAGTCCATAGTGATCTACTTCCATCTCCCTATTGGATGCCTCTTGATGTTCTGCTCTCTCTCGCTCTCTCTCGCTCCCTCTCACTCACGCTCGCTCTCTCTCTCTCTCTCTCTCTCTCTCTCTCTCTCTCTCTCCCCCCCCCCTCTCTCTTCTGCTTTGTTTTTCTCTATCTCTCTCTCCCCTCATCCTCTCTCTCTCTCACACTCTTACAAGTGATCCCCTGGTGCAGTGTGTCATAGCTGACCCTACTCTCTATCTCCCACAGTGAGAGCAGCTTTCTCACCGCTCTCATAAACACTTCCCTAATTAGCTCTGCAGTGTCGGCCGCACGAAGCTACCGCTGACAGGCACTGCAGCCCTTCTGCAGACGCGTCAATCCAGACGCACTGTGCCCAGCGTCTCGCTGCTCCATGCAGACACAAGGCGTGTACTTTAAAACCAAATGAGGAGAGGCTTTTAACTTGTGCACTGTCTGGGAAAATAGTGCTGGGAAGCAGTACTATCTGTGCTGAAAATCTGGTCTTGAAATATTGTTGTTGTTGCTACTGGACCTGTATATTTGTTTTGGAAGGTTATGAAAATATTGTTATTAACAGTAAGGTTTGTTTATGTGTAATAATTATAGAACCCTGTAATGCTAAAATTTAGTCTTTGTTGTGATAAATATGAAATCCTCATCTATCCAGTGAGGAAAATAAGAGCTTAAACGTTTTATGTTTCGCAGTCTGCTTGGGGCAAAGTTGGGCAAAGCAGGCCAGCCAAAACATTAAACCCATAAACTACAGGTTTATCATTATATTAGTTATTAATCTTAGATAAATAACTACTCTGAAATGTATCTGCAAGTTATGTAGCTGCTAGAGTAAGAGACCAAAATGGTGGCTGACATACAGGCCCTTGTAGCTTAAGGGGTTATTTCACATTTTGAAATGACAAAAAATTGCCTCTGTAGCATAAGTTGCTGATTTGGCCTTGGTTCCAGAATGGTGGTCACTCCTTCTAATCAGCCAAATGTGTGCAGAATGAGAACCGTTCTGTCTGCCCTGTAGACACTGTACATTAGCCAGACCTTCCCATCAATCCTAGCTATTCTGTTGGTAGTACAACTCTTTTAGAATTCCAATTACAGCTTCTCACAGGTTCTCTCTCCTTATTTCTCTACTACTCTCTCTCCACTTAAGTGACACAGCGTCTTCCTGGCTACATCCGACTAATAAAAGCTTGCTTCATCTCGACATGTTGGAATAAATGGATTTTAAAGTTAACACAGTATCCATGGATTTTTATGCTTATACTTGCTCCCAATATGACAGTAAGAACGGCAAGACAATTGCCTGCATTCTGTGAGATAAATGCCTGTACGGGAGGAGGGAATTTCATCAGTGGCTCATTCGGTGTGACTGTGGAATAGCTTTGAGTCAAACAGTTTGTTTCCATTAACCTGTTTAATGTGCAATTTGAAATTGCAAACTAAAAAAAGAGTAACGGAAACACACAAATTTTGAAAGAACTCTGATATATCGCTTAAAGGATTTTCTGCTTGCATGAGGCTTTTTTTTCTGATGGTTCGGCAAAGCAATATTTTGCAAAACTGAAATGAATTTAAGTCCCATGTAGCCAGTTTATAAAATGCCAGTCTCTCAAGCATGATGTGGCAGGCGCCACAAGGGGTCCTGTTACATAGCATAACTCATTACATTTTGAGTGAGTCATTCAGGGGTTTTGGATCCACAGGACCTCTGTAAAATCACTGCAGACAGAAATCCCTGAGATGTTTTCATTTCCAGGTATAAGGGAGGTTGCCTTTCTGTTATTGCACTTGTCACATCCCCTGGTTGCCTTTGCTTGCACAATACCTCAACTACTGTGGTGGATGTGATCGATATCACCGTACCACAACTAATCTTATAGATCCTTTGCCAAGTTTTATTGGAATTACTGTTGTGAGCGACAGAATCAACCTTTGATCACATGACATCACTTTTTCCCCCCAAAAAATTCTTTCTATTTTGTGTAAAATGCAATGGGAATCCATCTAGTAATGCACCCATAAATAACTTGTTAGCCTGATCTAGGTCACTCTAAGAAGGACAACAGTGTTGTAACCTGGTGCTGAAAACGAGCAATTTGGGATGTGATAATGACTTACACTTGCCATCAGAGATGTTGTAAACAGTCCTATAAGTCAGGTAAAACAATGTTGTCAGAGGACTCCTGTATGGTTCTATCCACTGCAATTATTTCAGGACACACTTTCTCTGTGTGTGACAGCTAAGCAGGGCTGTGTGAATGTTACTTTTTGCTACAGTGCTGCACCTTACTAAAATAAATTTATCAACACACTGGTGAATGAATACAGTGACCTGGTTTGTATTACTTTGACAAAAATAATTTATTTTTTTGGATTACATGAATCCATCAAGAAATCCAATCTTGTAATTAAAAAAAATCCTAAAATCCTAGTATTAAATTCTTTATAAGTACTGCTGAAGTCTGACCAAGTGGCAGTATTATTATTTAAGTGTTTGTTTGTTTATTAGTCACGTAAAATCTTTAGAAACAAAATCTGAGACTTTTTGTCTTTATGTAATTATGTTGTTTATCCACTTCCAACTCAGATTCAGTGTTTTTTGGGTATAGAGTATGGAGCCTACTGCAATTAATTCAAACAGTGAAGGTCACATTGCCTCACCTGCATTTGTGAACACAAAGTTTAATTAGAGCTGAAGTGACTTTATTTTAGAACCACATAAGTGATTTTGACTCTATTACTTTAAAAGTCAGTGTTGTTGATTGACATCTGTTGAAATGAGATTAGACATTGCCATTGCGTTTCTCGTTAAATATGGTCTAAAGAAGTGACACTCCTGTAATTTTATGACTGTTGAGAAAGTGCTAGAATTACTCCTTTGAACTTGACTCAGTCAGGTGAATTACACACCTAAGCATACTTTTTCCTTGGATTGCACCCTTGATTATAAAAAATGAGCATTACTTTAAAGCACCTTTTAAATTAGACAGCAGCACTGCTATGTCTGACCCCTGGAGAACAGTTCTGCTGAAGCAAAATTAAACACCTGTGACTCTCCATATTACAGCCAAGATGATCAAAGTAATGTCTGTATTTTTTAGTTGTGATTTTTTTTTTCTCTTTTAATGGAAAATTGCCAACATGCTAATTTATTTAAAATCTAAACCTGACCTAAAGTCTAATCTAAATACCTAACTTGTCATTACATTCCACCTTTTACAAGATAAACAAGATGTGCAGTGATGGTAGTCCTAAGCCTTAAATCTTTTTGCATTAACACTTCGAGCTCTCTTTGTCAGAGCTGCTGCTAGTAGAATAGAATAGAATAGAACTTTATTTATCCCCTATTGGGGAAATTGACTTGCCACAGCAGCTGAGAAAAGATA
>JBBPDA010000009.1:11646263-11656364 GCA_037974385.1 Arnoldichthys spilopterus | reverse complement strand
TGCACGTGTGATGGGTTAAATGCAGAGGTTGCATTTCGTTGTGGTGCTTGAGTGTGTTCACAATGACAAATATTCACCTTCACCTTCCAAGCATTTCAATTGTTTTTGAATGGAATCTTAATATTTTTATTACTATTTAAGTATGTAATTGTCATGTTCCTCATATAGCTTTGTCTTTAATCTTTTCTCAGCAACTGTGATTTTAATCTAAGTTGTTAAAACACTTCTCCTGTCATTTTGCCTGGTTAAGTGTTTAGTTCCTCAGTCACAGCTCTGTTAATATTGCCTGCACTTCTTAGTCCCTCCTGTCCTCCCTTTCTAATGCAGCTTGACTTTCAGCTCTTGTATTATTACTGGGTGTACTACTCTGCAGTGCTGGTGTTGCTCTGTGCAATTTTCTCCCTGTTTGCTTTTTCATCTGTGTCTAATTTGAGAGATGCGCCTCAGCACAGCACTTGGTGTGTGTGTGTGTGTGTGTGTGTGTGTTCACATGCATATGTGTGTGAAAGCGAAAGATAGAGAGAAAGCGTTTGTGACTTGTCTGGCAGGTATAAGTTGAAGCACTGATTGCGCAGAACTGTGCTGTTCGGGTTGGAAACAAGCTAATTAACAGTGCCTCTTAATAAGCATAAGCCCCATGGCAGCGGCAGACTGCCAGTTGTGCTGTTATTCTCCCTGTTTCACTCCACACACTCTCACCTTCTGACACTCTCACCTTCCTGCAGAAAAGTGAAAGAGGCAGAGCAGTCAGTCAGCAGCAGATTGCTTTTGACTTTCTTTTTCTCCCTAGAAACTATACTCCTGGTAGGAGCACACACATGAAGAACTAGAAAAAACAATTATTTCAAGCACACAAAAAGCCTTGTAATTATACAGCCATGGGCAAATGTATCCATGGCAATAATATAGATGAAAATACAGCTTCTGTATAGTTGTGAAAATCATATCATAATTTTTCAATACTAATTATGATTTGTATTATTCCAGTTACATAAAACTGCTTAAATGATTTCATTTTCAAACATGTCTAGAGCTCTCTTCTTGCATGCAGGTGTTTTTAGCACAGACATGGGCATTGTCAGGACTGCCATATGAAATTCCTGATTCATGGATAAGAATGGTGTAGACAGTGCAGAAATACTGAGCCTGAGAAACCTCAGTTGTTCTATGCTTATGCATTTTGTATTTTAAGTGCCTTGGTTTAAGCACTGGGACAAATCAGTAGTTCCATTATGAAACCACGTGTTCATGTTTTAGTTCAAATATTAAATATATGTCTGTACATTTTATTAAGTCATTCTATCATGGCTATAATTTCATCACCAAAAATAGCATCTGATTTACAAGACTGACCCAAACACTGAAGCATGACACATCTTTCTACATGTTTAATGGATGAAGCCATACATTTAGAATTTTGTTGTCTGTCATTTTCCGGGGTTTACCTTTGACTCTTTGTCAGTAGATCATTACCAATGTAACTTTTTTCATTTTTTTCATTTTTAAGTTGCTAACAGACATCCAAAGTTTACCACAAGTGTATGAAAGTGCTATTATTCAGTTATACACATTTTTGTATTTGTGTTTTATTCAGATTATGTGGCACTCACACTGTGAACAGTGCACAGTACTTCTTCATTTAACCCATCTGTGACACCAGTGTACATACTGTATACCAGCAGTAGGAGCAGTAGGCCGCACATCTGTGGTGCCCAGAGGGCAGCTAGGGGTTAGGTGCCTTGCTCAAGGGCACATCACCTGGGGAAAAGCGCTGCTTACTCACTCACCCCTTCCCACATTTTCCCTGCTGGTCCCAGGGATAGAACCATCCACTCTCCAGTTGCAAGCCCTCTTTTCTATCCATTAGGCCACAGCTGACATATAACCAAGAAATAAAAGATTATACGTATGTTGTAATATCAATCCTAGCATGTACTGCACATTTTCAGTGCCTTGTTGATAGTTGCAATGAAAACAGTGCTATAGACACATTTTGCATAGCAAGTTTACAAACTACTTTACAGAAAACATGATATTTCTTATTAGATATGCCTGTGGAATCAACACTATTTCATTTCAATCCCATCACCTCTCCAGACGTGGAGTGTAATTGATGAAATGCATCTTCTCTGTGTTTGCTAGCATCATTCCAGGGCTGTGTGTCTCCGGGCTGAATAATAATGTCTTTCTGGCCTCTCTCTCGCTCAGGCTGGTGATGTACATTGAGAGAGACATCCGAAAGGCCACGCCAGGGAAGGAGCAACAAAGCGGCAATGAATACCTGTCAAAATGCCTGGCCCTATTCATCCGTCACACCGTGCGAGAGCTGCCAGCCATCCTGGGTAAATCAATCACATTACACCCAAAAAGAGAGCAAGAGACAGAGGGAAAAGAAGGTAGGGATATTGGTGGGGGTGAAGGCAGAGGAATGGAAGGCTAGCGGAAAGGGAGAGCAAGAAGGAAGCGGGGGGAATGAAAATTAGATGATGGAGAGGAAGGAAATGAAGAGAAGGGAAGAGAAGAAAACGAGCCAAAGAGGATGGAGCATGGGTGATGAGAGTGAGCATCAGTGGCTTCAGTGTCTAATTTGATCTGCCTCTCTTTTTAATTACCTTTCTGATTGAATTTGGGCACGGGAGGGGGGACATATCGACCTGTTCTGCAGTTTCATTTGTAGAACAGCGCAGCTACCCCTACAACTTGTCCACAAGGGTTTATACCCTTTCATAGAGTAGTTTAGTCCTGGCTAAGTGGGGATAGGCTGTCTGTCCCATAAGTCTCTGATGTCTGTAAAATGTAGAACTTCTTGAAGTGTAGTTTTTAAATGTGCTGTTGCTTATTAATGTACTGTTTTATTAATCATGTGGTTGAAATGTTGATTCTAATCTGTCCCTCTCTTGCTGGGCTTTCTGTAGATGAAGTCCTGTCAGCATTAGGAAGCATTGCTGGAAGGAAGCACCCCTCCACCGCACACACTCGCCAGCTCAAACAAAACCTACCCATGATGGCTGTGGTGGTGCACTTACTTACCTCACAGGTGGGTGCTGGTACTTTCCTGTGTTTGGTAGCTGCAGGGGCATGAATATCATCCCTGTCATTACAAAATGCAGTAGCTTCAAAACTTAAACTTAATAAGAAAAGGAAAAAAGCCGTATTGACCTTATTGACCCCTTTTCTGTAGGTTTTTTCCTCAATTCACAATGTTTAAAAAAAGACATGTATTACATCACAAAGTTTTTATTTGACAGTGAAGACATGAACAGGTAAGAATGTGTTGACCAGCGTTCTGTTAAACGACCTTGGACATGCTTTTCACATTTATGTGTAAGGTTTTTTTAGTGGTTGACAAAGTGAACAGTTGCAGAACTTGAGTGAAAGTAGAGGTAACTGTGGGGAAAAATGTATTTAAGTAAAAGCAAGTAAGTGCAGTAGCAGTTGTTAAGCTACAAATGGGCCTTCAGCATTTAGGCATGTAGTGAAAGGTTCTCTTAAATGCTTTGATATTTTACAGAGATTTAGTGAAGGTCTCAAAAATTAGAAATGCTATGTAAAAGTATAGATAGTTATAAAATCTTTAAGTACAATAATAAAATACATGTAATTTACTATTGTCCAGTACTAGATGGAGAGTGTCCCTGTGTGTGTTTGTGAACTGCTGAAGGTCACAATACTATTAAACAGTATGTTGATACTGCATTTTAAACGCATAAAACAACCTGGCAGATACATTTTACATCTTCATCTACAGAGGCAATAAAGGAGAGATCTTTAATATCCGGCTGCTTTTCATTGCCTGTAATCATGGAGTGTGGTGTCAGGGAGAGATGTGTGTGAGCATGTCAGAGTGAAATGATGCATTAAAGATCTTTTCTCAAATTGCTATATCCCTGCAGCCACACTCGTGCACACACACACATTATTGTCAGTTACCCAATGGTGCGAAATTGGATTTACTGCTGACATATTCAGTCGTGCTGAAATTAATATGGAGGGATCTTTCGCTCACCCTGTGAGATGTTTGTCACTAAGCCGTGTCGATGAGACCTAGCTGCTGATTAAATACCCTTCTTCATTTGACCACAATTTACCATGGAGACTCAACCTCCATCAGCAGTGGCAAATTGAGTGGTCTCATTTTAGGGGTAATAGCTTGTCACTCTGATGGTTCCACTGCCATTAGCTCATTTGAGGAGGTTAACAATGCAAAGTCCACCATTAGAGAAGAACTACATTGGGGAATAATAGTTGGCTGTTTGGTTTTTTCCATGTAATGTGTTTCTTCATGTGTATACGCGGCCTGTGCAAGAGGGTGGATATTTTTTTTCTCTGCATTTATGTGTTGATTGACTGATATTAAAGAGTTTGCTGGAGGACATCCCTGCAAGGGTCAACAGTTTGTTCAGCTTTTTATCTTGAAGGATTTGCTTGCCTGCATTCCTATATGGTTTAGAAAGTTTGTGTGCGTGAGTGTGCGTGAGTGTGCCTGTGTGTGCGCGTGATTTGATCCACTGATGTCGTAGTTAGCAAAAATAAGAAGCGGCTGAATGCTATAGTTTTCATCTTCAATTTATTGAAACATTCAGCATTCTAGAAGTACAATACCTTAAACAGAATCTGTGATTTTTAGTATATTACAGTATATGATAGTATGTATAGTATGTATGTAACACGTTAATGCTACAAACTAATATTACCCAGGTTAATGCACTAGCCACAAGCTAATAGTCAAAATATAATATGGTACAATACAGTCTGATATTCAATAAATGTTTGTAATATTTCATCTGTAATAAATAAAGATTAAAATTTAAATGTTAATTATTAAATATTTGCCATTATTTAATTATAAAATAATTTGCCATTGTTAGATGTGTAGTAAAATCTGTCACAATCCAGCCCCAAGGACCCATGTTTTAAGTGTTTCTTGTTTTCTGAGTTTAGGTTTCCACGTCGTACTTCATAGGTCATGATTCATTTGTAAATGACCATTTCCAAACCTCTCTATACTTCTCTGTTTGCTTCAAAAAGGAGTCCAGACTGAAAGACTTCACTGTAAATGAGTGCGTCTAAGTCAAGTCAAAGTAGGCTTTTATTGTCATTCAAACACAGTGAAACACGGTGAAACGAAACAATGTTTCTCCAGGACCACGGTGCTGCATGAAACACAGGACCACAAAAACTACACAACTGACAACATAAAGTGCATTGTGTGCAAAGAGGTGCAAACATTGCAGAACAGTGCAAAGACAGAGCGGTACAAACGAAGATGTTATGGTTATGGTTCTACCAGGTGCAAAATAGCAGGTTGTGCAAAGATGCAACAATGTGATGTAAACAATAACAGGGAGTAGGAAGACTTTAGCCGCATGTGTGAATGCCTTGGTTTTTGTGACATCAATAAATAAAATGAACAGCTTAGTTGCCATATGTTGACCATATAGACTGGAGAGTGAACAATCATGTACTTAAACAGAAAATTCAACTCTGTCGATTCACAGTAAGATTCTGTTTCAATAGGTACACAGTAAAAATAGTATTTGCACTCTGTGTGTGTGTTTGTGCGCACACGTGTGCATGCATGCATGCATGTGTGTGTGTGTGTCTCCATACATACATTCATGTCAAGGGCCCTCAGTCTGGTCTCATCTGTCTCCCATCATCTCTGTGGCCTGATGCAGTGTTGACAGCACACACTCAGAGCATTCGTCAGTCACTGGGGTCATGCTGTGGGTCAGCCGCACTGTGACTTGCCCGGCATAAAACTTCAATCTCTTACTGACGAGCTTGACCTCTCACTCCCCTCAGTGGACAGGACTGTTCCCTGTCTTGGTCACGCTACAGAAAGTACATGCACAAGCTGCCTACCTCTCACAGCAGACTTCCAGCTGATGCACTCCATCCATCGCCAGAGCTTTCTGCTGCACTCCAGCATCTGGGAAACTGGAAAAAAAAACAAAAAAACATGCTGACGGTTTGCTGACAGCACCATGAGACTTTATTAACACTGTTCTTGACTCTTTATGACTACAGAACAAGTGTTACACACACAATCCAAACAGACATAGAAGTACTATTCAGCAAGGGTCAGTACTACTCCAATAGCTCTATAAGTACTAAATTACAGCTTAAGCCTTGATTCGGTCATAAAACAATAAATAATTGTAGTATATTTTAGATGTCATCACTGAAAATGTCCTTATATTTTAGTACAAACAATGTTTAGAATGTAGTAACACATGTTGCATTATCTTTAATAAAGCAGCACAGATTGCTGTGGTAACGTGGGCTGTGTCTCTATGAATCTCCAACAACACTACTTGTGGAGGCGTAGAGTTGCGGCTTGAAATGCTCATGCTGACTAAGGAACACAGGCTTTACTCACTGAGAGAGTATATTAAGTGCTGGGAAATAATAGGGAGTCCTTTAAAATGGGACTCTGTCTAATCTCATTCGATTGGTTCGGCAGATCTTCAGGCCTCAGGTGGTGAACGAGGAGTTTCTCATTAAATTCGGAGCACTGCTGGTGAGTGGCTGTACAACTTCAGTTCAAATAATCTTGTTGAAATAGAAGCATTAAAAAGATGTAGTCTTTTAAACCTTCTAAATGTCCTCACACACTTATCAGTGTTCGAATGTGTTGATTGTCGCACACAATTTCTCTCCCTTACCTTTGGGCAGAATCACATTATATCCATTGACTCCAGTGAGACCTGTTTGGGAAGTGGTATAGGTAAGTGGATCATTTAAAAATAAATCCAGTGTGGCACAATTTTTCTTCCTGAAATAACACTTGTATCTTAAAGTGGATTCTTTGTAAACTTTGTAAACAGCATTTGTTGTAAAGAAATTGCTTTCTTTGTATTATCTAGTGCTTGTCTCTCCAAAAGCTTGTCTTTCCTCATGAGCAGGGCAGACAGCATCTGAGGAGCTTATCAGGAACACACTGTCTGCAGTGGAGGCCATTTCTCAACATTTGGCCCTTGTGAGCACACATCGCTGCACTGTGAGTACTCACCCTGACATACAGCAACTGCAGCAACTAACCAGTGATTTGAGCCAGAAATGCTCTTCTTAATATACTGGTTTTGATATGATCTACCTCGTGTAAAAAAATGCTATCAAACTATTAATAAAAGCCATATGCTAAGCAATGATAAGATAAGATAAACCTTTATTAGGGAAATTTGCATTGCTACGGCAGTACAAAAGGTAAGAGCAGCAGAAGAGTGGTAAAGCAGTAGATACTCTTTAAAAAACTATACAACACAATAAGATAAAGTAAACTTTACAAAAAATATAAATAGACATTAGTGTATGAAGTATTCTATATAAACCTATATATGTGTATAAGTTGCACCTATTTTACACAGAGAAAAAGTGAAGAATATTGCACAGAAGAATATTGCACAGTGAAGAAATATTGCACATGAGATATTGCACATTAAGTGAACATTTCAGTTTTCTGTCTGTGATGTTTTGGATGTGTGTGTATGTTTGTGTGTGTGTGTAAGATGTCAACATTGCATTAATATTTTAATAAGTAAAATATTTTCACCCTGTGCACTACCAGACATTCACATAATAGGTTTACATGTTCTTTGTCATGGCCAGATGTTACCAGCCTGGTAGTCTGTCAGGAATTCTCTAAGAAATGTCAATTTTGAGATTTTACTTGTTACTTTACAACCCCAAATCTGATATGTTCACAGATTCAGTATTTTGCTCTTATGTTCTCATGATGTTAATGGTGGCTCTGCTGTATTGTATCTTTTATTGTCTTTTCTCTCTGTAAAGGATACACTGTGTTATGTTTACACCCTTTAGTGCATGCTGACATAGCCAAACTCAGACATTTTAGAGCCTCTCAAATTCTTCATCTACATTTCATTGGAAAATTTTGGGAAAACGAGAGTTTTGTTATTTTAAATGAGAGAAGAATTATGCATAGTAAGTAATTAGTCACATGAACAGTGCCAACAGGGCCATTTGGATTTCAGGTTGACTTTGCACAACTGTAATATCTTGCTTCTAAGTACTTTTATTTTTTTCCTGGTACATTTAAAAGTACTCACAGGGGTACCTATTATTATGTCTCACTGTTCTGGCCTGTGAGCACTGTGGAAAGGTATTTTTTTTATTCTCCTTTTTGCAACTCTGAGTATCTCATCTATCAGTTATCCAGACCTTTGGGGATGTGGTGGTGTACAAGTAATGTCCTTTAGTTTCAAACAAACACGCTAATGAGGCAGAATTGAATGCTTCTCACATGAATATTGGGTATAATAGTGTTGTGGGAGTCTACAGTGTCTGCCTTGCTGTCATCTAAATTTTGCAGATGGTTCGCACCAAGACAAAGCAACAAGCTATATCATTTTGAGCTTTACCAGAACGCAGTCAGGGCACTGTCCATGCCCAGGCAGACGGCATATCTTCACAGCCGACAAGGCTCAAACTGTGGCCAAACACTGCCCACTGCTATTGTTCTCACTAAATCTCAGCAACAGGAAATCACTCGTAACACCGCAAGACCAGCAGTGTGTGTGCATGTTTGTGTGTCTGTCTGAGGCTTTTTTTTTAATGAGTATTGACGTGCTTGAGGTAGGCGCAATGCATCAGGAAGCTTTGAGTGGAGGCAGCCCTCTGATACTCTGTAATAGGAGAAGGCACCTTAATTACAGTTCGCCAGAAGTCATTAGATTCTATTCCCTGTTGTCAGTGCTGGCTCTCCTTGAATGCGCACACACGCCCGCACAAAGAAGTGTGTCTGGTTTGGGACATGGCAAAGACGCTGATGAGCATGAAGGTCATAGACAAAAGTTTGCTATATGTCTCGCAATACTTTGTGTTTACAAAAATTAAGTCTGTCATAATTAAGTATTGTAGAACTGCTTTACATGCATAATGGATTACAGAACATGTGCATTTTTATTTATATACACATGGAGCAAATAAAATGTCTCTGCAGAATGGAAATCGATGCTACTGACCAAAGTTGTAGCTGAAACCACACTCTTAACACATCAGGAACTTTTCCGTATTTAGAGAGATGAAAGACGTTCAGATGGAGTGAATGTACTCTACATTTAAATAACGCAACATAAGCGGCAGACAATACGTGTGAAAAAAGCATAAAAAGATAACCTTTGTAATGTATTTTCTTAGCATTCGTCTCACTTTCAGTCTCAGAATGAAATCCTTTGTTGGAGAGATGCCCATAGCTATCCACATTAAGCCACCTGTGTGCAGCATTTGTTTCTATGGAGATGATTCTACCTGGTAATAATCATAAAACCCAATTGTAATTTTCAAAAGAGCTGGCGTAAGGCCTTTTGTTGTAATGGACTCTCCATGATCAAAGTAGCACAGCTGACATCACATTTCCATGCAAATTGAAGCTCTCCTGAGTTCTCTCACTTTTGTAAGTGTGTGTTTTGGTGTGTGTGTGTGTGTGCATTTGCAAGTGTGTGTGTGAGATGGGCAGATGACTGAGAATATGAATTCTTAGCTTATACAGATGTGGTTCTCTCGGTTTCTGAATAATGTGCTGCTTTTTCACTCTCCAAGGTTGTGGATACGATCCTGCCGCCGTTGGCGTCTTTGGCATTCAGTAAGAATGGTGAGTTGCTTTGCCGCTAGTTCAGTAGACAGGCTGAAGGGTAGCTCATAACAAATACAGGCCCGATTCTGCAGTGCTCTGTTCTGACTTGGCTAAAACATGATATGCTTAAAATGGGTTTATATTAGTGCACGTCTTTATGTCTTACTTTGTGGATGCAGTAAAGGCATTACCAAAATCTGAAAGGCACTGGGCCTTTCTTCTGTGTATGTGCCAGTTTATAGACACGTGAACATTACATTTAGATACTGGTAAAATGCGCACATTTGGATTTGCGTGTCTGTAACATCTGCTTGCAAAAAACAAACCTCAAATCACTGTGTTTGTGTGTGTGTTTGTGTGTTTGTGTGTGTGTTTGTGTGTTTGTGTTTGTGTGTTTGTGTGTGTGTGTTTGTGTTTGTGTGTTTGTGTTTGTGTGTGTGTGTTTGTGTGTGTGTGTTTGTGTGTGTGTGTGTTTGTGTGTGTGTGTGTTTGTGTGTGTGTGT
>JBBPDA010000009.1:11617929-11631346 GCA_037974385.1 Arnoldichthys spilopterus | reverse complement strand
GACCTCTGTGCTTGCGAACAAGGGTTTTGCCACTAAGTATTAAGTCTTTTTTTGTTAGAGGGTTCAAATACTTATTTAACTCAATGAAATGCAAATCAGTTTCAATCTTTTGTTTTTAAAGTTTTTTTTTTTAATTTTCCTTTAATGTGCTATCTGTTATAATAAATCTACCATTACAATGATAATGTTCTGAGACTTTTCATTTCTTTGTCATTGGATAAACTTACAAAATTAGTGAGGGGTCAAATAATTATTTCTTCCACTGTATATATACACACACTAATCTAAAAAATCTACACATCCATGAGCCATAATGTTTAAACCACCTATCCAAGAATGTCACTATTTTAGTGAAAAACAATGTTTGCCTGTTAGTTGTTTAATGTTGTCTCTGATTGGTGTCTATAACCCATAATTTAAGAAAACCCAGCAAAATCCAAGAAGCTGTTCTGTACTGAGAAATGGCCTAAAATTCCTTTAAGCTGATTTGCAGGACTGATCAACAGTTACTGGAAGTGTTTAGTTGCAGTTGTTGCTATGCACAACGTCCGTGAAATCAGATGATGTTTTAGGTCATACTCATTCGCAGATATAGATATGTAGACAATTCTAAAGGGTTTACACACTTTCAAGCACCTGTGTGTGTGTGCATGTGTGAGTATGCGTGTGTAAATACCGATCAGCCATAAAATTAACACCACTTGCCTAATATTGACTAGGTCCCCTCATGCTGCTGAAACGGCTCTGACTGTGGTGCACAGTGTTCTGACCCCTTTCTATCATAGTCAGCTTTTAGTTTTTAAACCAGTATCACTTCTGTGGGATCAGATCACACCAGGCTAGCCTTCCCTCCCCACATGCATCAGTGAGCCTTGGGCACCCATGACCCTGTTGCTGATTTACCAGTTGTCCTTCCTTGGAGCACTTTTGGTAGGGACTAACTACTGTATTGCATTTTTGTAGCACTCCACAAGACCTTCTGGTCATTTACCCATCACAATAACCTCTTGTCAAAGTGGCTCGATTCTTACTCTTGCACATTTTTCCTGCTTCCGTCTCATTAACTTCAAGAACTGACTGATCACTTGCTGCCCGATATATCCCACCTCTCTGGCAGGTGTCATGGTAACAAGATAACTAGATAGTCAATGTTATTTGCTTTACCTGTCAGTAGTGTTAATGTTATGGCTAATAGGTGTGTGTGTATGTGTGTGTGTGTTTATATTCACATGTGTTTGTGTGTTGTTTTTGTGTGTGCACAGCGTGGGCAGCCTGGCTGGCTCTCAGTGAGTGATAGTAAAGGGGAAGGGGTGAGGGCGTTCAGCTGGCTTTTTGAGGGCTTCCGTCAGTCAGGACTCCTTTTATCAGTGCGCTTGTGTGTGTGGGCTTGGCCCTGCAGCCCGCATCTGCTCAGCTCAACTCTCCTCCTCGTCCTCTAGCATGGCTACAGACACTCTTAGACATTCTCTATCTATCTCTCTCTCTCTCTCACTCTCCCTCTCTCTCCCTGCTTCTCTCTCTCTACTCTCGTCTGATGCAATCTAGCCAACCACTGGGTAGCTCTTTCGTGTTCTCTCATCTATAAACATTGGAATCTGATTTCTCCCCTTTTTTCACACTTGTATTGTTGTTTTTTCGACCACCGAATACCCAGCCCGCTCGCCCTCCTGCTCCCTACTTCCCGCTCTTTGCTCCCTGTGCTGAATTATTGAATAATGGATTCCTTTAGCCATGCTCATGTTGACAGTTTTAGGCCTGTGTGTTAGGAGCAGCACTTGGCTGGTTCTCCATTAGCCTGTTAGCGCTGCTTGGTAAAACAAGTCCGACGCTGGGGTGTGCATGTGTGTGTTCTGTTTTTGTTTCAAGCAAGGAGAGATGAGTCAGATATTCTCACAGACACTCCACATTCAACACACTGCAGAATGAGAGGGGCACCTGGGGAGAAAGTTAAACCTTATAGGCGCAGGCTCAGAGAGGCAGGGTTAAGTCGCATAGGCCCTGATTTAATCCTTTGAGGCATACAAAGACATTGAGACCGTGTGAAAAATCTGCATGAAGTCACAGCAAAAAACTTTTTGGCCCCAACTGTTTTTAGATCATTGGAGAGCAGGAGGAAATATAGGAGAGGAGGGGTTTGGGGACTATTACAAAGATTACATCAGCATCAAACAATCCAAAGCAATTAAGGAGAAGAAATAAAAAATTAGATGATTCTTAAGTATAGTAAGCTCAGGACATTGCGTGATGGTCATTTAGTTACATTAATAAATGCATTTGGCTGAGGTGTTTTGTATATTGACAATATTTTATGTATTCGTTCTGCAGCTTATCAGTTCAACTATTACAATTTAGAAATCATCACCAGTCCAGCTATAGAAGTATGATGTTCTGTTGTTCTATTGATTGCTTTTCCTTAATTTGTTATTGAAACAAGTAAAAAAGTCTGTTAAACATACGCAGGTTTTTTTTTTATTATTGGATACCCATTTTTTCAGAGAATTACACACATTTATTTCACAAAACTACATTCAGTTCCATTATTATTAGCATCCCTATAAAATTAGTCGAAAAACATAACATGGCCAAATAGATTGTAGTTCATTTTCTCAAGCTCATACTGGAAATCCAGCAAAAACCCTTAAAACCTTGTTTTGGTTTTTGTTTTGTTACTTTTTGCAGGAGGTGGGGGTTGGTGTTTTCGACCTACATAAATCAGGCTATGACTATTAAAAATAAAACAAACATAAACACCCCTAAAAATGCCAAAATCTATCGTTAGGGCAATAGTTAAGTTTAAAACAACTAGAGCTTTGATGGCCTTGCCTGGAAAGGATGCAAGTTTGTTTTACACCCAGGCACAGTGAGGCAAATTGTTAGAAAGGCAAAAATTTCTCTTAGGATTATGATTAGAGATGCGCAGACTTGCTGGATGGAAATCAAGAATGGAGCAAAATAAGAGTGAAAAGTTTGTAGAGTTTTTTCAAGTTATGCCATTCTGAACCATTCTACAATAAACGGGTGAGCTACCAACAGGTGAGGGGTGTAAAAGGAGTATCCAGCAAAGGCTCATTCTCTGCAAGCAAAGATTAATTGTGACTCACCACTTTTTGCGAATTAAGAAAAGAGAATTTTAATATAAATTTATCTTAAGTACATAATATTGTTGATAATTCAGGAAAGCTGGAAAATCTCAGTCCTTGTATGACAAGGCCAGATGTCTTTAAGCCCTCAGAGGGCACTGCATAAGAAACCATCATGCTACTGTGATAAATTTTGCCACATGGCCTTGGAAGGACTTTGGAAAACCTCTGTTTCTTAAGACAGGCTGCTGCTTCATCAAGAAATGCAACTTGATAGTCTGTTACTCAAAGAGAAAGCCAAACGTCAGTCCTATACAGACACACCGCTTGGTTCTCTAGACCTGAGCTCATCTTAAATGAAACGAAAGATGAGTCCAACTTTCAGCTTGCTTTTTTTTTTTTTTTTTTTCCGAAAACTGAAATCTGACTTCGTGGTCCCTGTTCCAAAGATGAAATGTACCATACAGACTGTTAATCAGTGACGTGCAAAAGCTAACATCTGTCATGATATAGGGGAGAATCAGTGCCCACAGCATGGGTGTGAAGGTCCCATTGACACTGAGGCATATTTTGGAATTTTAGAGACATATTCATCTATCAAAGGTGCATCGTTTCCTGGGAAGTTCATGGTTATTTTAACAAGACAGTACCAGATGTCACTCTGCATGGGCTACAGCAGTATGGCTTTGTAGACACAGTGTGTTTGCTTGACTGGCCAGATCTGTCTACTATTGAACATTTTTGGAGCTTCATAAAGATGAGAATCAGACAACGGCCACCATGGACTGTTGAACAGCTGTCTTGCATCAAGCAAGGACTATAATAATTTAGTTTAAAAAAATCATGTGATGTGATACAGTGGTAGACACCCCTCCGCCCCAACTTTCTTAGACTGTGTTAGAGACGTCACTGTCATCAGTGAAAACATTGGAAATAAATAAATAATAATATATATAAATGATTTAAATAAAAGATGGAGAGTTAAATCTCAATGTGTTCTTATTGCATTTTATGAAAAATCCTAACTTTTCTGAAAATGGAGTTTGTAATATATCAACCTAATATATGAAGTCTTACTTTCCTGCAAATGTGCCAATATTTTTGATTCGCCAGATGATGTGACTTTAACTACCAGAGCTCTATGAGCACAGAATCAAGATTTAGACATGGCTACCCTTTTCCCCTGACCTAAACCTCATTGAAAAGCTGTAGGGCAGGCCAAAGAAAAGACTCCAAAAAAGATAACCTGGGACCTGGGGAATCTGTAAAGATTCTGTATTGACGAGTGAGCTCACATTGCTTGCTCTGTGTTCTTCAGTCTCCAGTCTCATCGGTCATTGCAGGAGGAGGCTTTTTGCTGTTGTGGTTGGCAAATGGAGGCTAAATGTACTTTGATGAAAGGTTTGCTTTTATCATCATATTTTCAGTGTTTAAGCTGAAGTAGGTATTTTTCATGACCTCTTCCACCTCACTTAATTTAATGTTCTAAAATAAAGCGGACTGTACAGATCTCACAATCATCGAAACACAATTAAATACACAGATGTGTATGCACAATGAACACACGAACACCATTTACATTTCTTTAAATCATACATACACATACATTACTCACAAAAATAAGAACATAAACTATTTCCTCACATGCTGTACAGTAAACATGCCATAGTTTATAGTAGTATGTATGTATGTATGTTCATAGTAATGCATTCCTACAGTATGTGAACTATACAAAAATCTGAAAGCAGCATATGAATCTGGGCACAAAATCTAATTTATGGCACAGCTACTGTTGTACATTTACATTACATTTACATTTATTTATTTGGCTGACGCTTTTATCCAAAACGACTTCCAGGACAGAGGAAACAATCAAGCGTTCGCTTTGCACAGAGCAACACTGAGAGGGGTGCTACACGGAAAACCAATGCATTGTTTAGCTAAAAGAGAAAACATTATTTACATTTTACCGTACTTTTGTCATTATTTGCTGAATAAACTTGTATATATTGTAAATAAAATGTAGGTGCAATTTATTATATAGCTCACTATTACATGTCATTTACATTTCCAGAAAAGTTCACATTTTCCATAAAATGCTATAAAAACAAGAATGTGATTTGTTAGCTGTTTAAACTGATAAAAAGTCAAAGAAAAGATTTCCAGAGTTTTTCTTTTATTAACTTAAATGCACCTCAGTATGTAACTTAATTTTGTAAATATAAACAAATTTACAATTTGATGCCTGAACATATATATATTTTTTTAATGTTTGGACAGAGGTGTTTACCCCTGTGTTACATGACCTTCCCTTTCAATTACACTGTTTAACCATTGGGAACCTGAGGAGGCTAACCACTCCAATTCTGCAAGTGGAATGTTTGCCTCTTCTTGCATTATACAAGACAGTTCGTGGTGGCCGTTGTGTGATTCTGCTCTTTATGAAGCTCTATACATTTTCAATAAGAGACAAATCTGAACCGCTGGCAGGCCAGTCAAGCACACGCACTCAAAGTCTACAAAGCCACATTGTTGTAGCCCATGCAGAATGAGCCCTTGCATTGTCGTGGTGAAATACCCATGGTCTTCCTGAGAAAAGATGTTGCCTTGATGGCAGAATATGTCTCTCAAATCCTAAAATATGCTGATAACAGTCTGGATGGTGAATTTCTTCTATGCCACCAAGGGCTCTAAATTTTGCCCAAGAACAAGATGAAAGGTGGACTCATTGGACCAAAGCACACGTTTCCACACCCTTTGGGTCCATCTGAGACAAGTTTGTATCCAGAGAACTTAGAACTTCGAGTTTCAGGTTGCATTTTAGATACAGTGGTAGACTGTGTTAGCAGTTTTCTGGATTCTTATCACAAGACTATCACAATACTCATGCAGTGCCTTCTGAGGGCTGTTACCAACTCACTTGCTTATTGTGATTCAAAAAGGCATAACTTGAATATTTTATAAAAGGTGTACTCGTATTTTGCTCAATGCCAGCTTATTTTGAGTGTGTTGCAGGCATTCAATTCTAAATTTGTTGATTACAGAATACATTTAAGTGAAAACACAGGAATTCTTTTCTTTGATCTTTTATTATTAAATAATAAAATCAAATCACACATTCTTGTGTTAATTGCATTTTATGAAACGTGCAACATTTTTATGGAAATGGAGTTTAAATAAGTAATTTAAATAAGGGTAATTGAGCAGAGAGAAGTAAAAGAAGGGTGCAGATCAGGGTACGGATACGGCTAATATAAAGGTTTATGTGAATGTAATGGCCTTTCACATCCTTAACTGTCAAAGTGCTTGTTTTCTTGTGTTGTGGTGTACAAAATCTTTCTCCACATCAGACACAGTGCTTCAGTTCTTTTCCCCCATGTGTGCTCCAGTGGGTGAGGGGGGTGGTGCTGCGGGCTGGCGTTAGACCAAGCTCCACTCATTACAGCCCAGGGTCACACATAGGCCACCTCAACCAACCACCGTCATTATGCACCTTATCAGCTCCCCCTCTCAGGAAGGCCTGACCTAGCACTAAATATAACCCTGACAATTAGCGCTATCTCACTAGCGTTGGCTACCGCTCTGCACTCCTCGCTCGAAAAGGGGAGTGAGGAGAGGAAGCATGCTATAATTGGCCCTTTTAGGTGTGACTAGAAAGCCGTGGATGTGGGACGCAGGCTTGCGGGAGGGAGGTGTGGAGGGAGGGAGGGAGCGAAAGAGTGAAGGAGAGGAATAGAAGGACTCCGAGTGAGTGAGAGAGGCAGAGAATTATGGAAAAGGAAGAAAGCATGCGAAAGAAGGGGGGGTTTAGAGGGAAGAAGGGAGGGAGACGGACAGAAAAGGAGATGAGTTTTATAATTGGTGAGATTTGCCAGAGTGAAAGATAAGATCCCTGAGGGAGGGAGAGACTGAGAGACAGACAGGGAGAGAGAAAAGAGGATCGAGGCTTCACGCGGGCCTGCCTGCCGCTCCTGTCCTTCCTTCTTCTGCTCTTCCACTGCAGAGGGCTAAAGTGCCTCCTGAAGCTCTGCTGCTTCATTTAGAAAAGATGTGGCTCCAGCCCTTTGATTTCCTAATGAAAAATGGGCCTGCACTGTGCCCTCTGAGGCTCTAATCAGACATTTATATATGAGGTGCCAAGGTTCACTTTTGTAGCCTGTGTTCTGTTGTCACATTTTTGCTCCCTGACTGCAGTACTGAGGGTGTGAAAAATGTTTCCTGGTGAATTGCGAACTGCTGACAATTTCGTTTGCATACTTCACGAAGCGTCCTAAACTATTATTTGCGTGAATCATTTGACTGGAAGTAATGGCAGTAAATTCACCTCAAAAATTGCCCTCAAATGCAAGCACACAGCTGTAAGCATAAATATTCAGTGTCTTGCAGCAGTCTCTTTATACTTTGAGTTTTGTGAAGTCTTGCTCTCTCTCTGCTCAGTTAACACGTCTAGATTTGCTAACACAAGCATCTACTCGTTTGTGAGTCTGCATATATTTTTTTCGTATACATATTGAATCTTCTGGCATTTTTACACTGAGTGTGTTTTTTGTATTGTAACTTAATTGTGGCTTCTCTAGACTAAAGTATCTGTTCTTTTTTTTACTGTGTTCTGCATAAGAGAGGACAGTCTGGCCTGAATAATTTATTAAATAAATTATTTGTTCATCACATTGGTTTTAGGTCCTGTATGTGGTATTTGGAAGCTTTGCTGATATGTATTGCAGTTTAGCTAAATCCATTTCTTAAAATCAATACAAAGGCCTTTCAAACTGATTAAATTCATTGTTAACTGGAAAATGTTAGTAAAAACAAATGCATTATAATGGGTATAGTTAAAAATGTTTGCCCAACCTTGCTATATGCAAGACTTAATCTGCTGTACAGTTTGTGGTGGCCGTTGTCTGATTCTCCTCTTCATGAAGCTCCATACATTTTCAATCAGAGACAAATCTGGACTCCTGGCAGGCCAGTCAAGCGCACACACTCAGTGTCTACAAAGCCACATTGTTTTAGCCTATGCAGAATGAGGCCTGACATTGTCTTGCTGAAATGACCATGGACTTCCTGGGAAAAGATGCCGCCTTGATGGCAGAATATGTCACTCTATAATCCCAAAATATGGCTCTGTGTCAGTGGAACCTTCAAATCCATGCCATGGGCAGTGATGCCACCCCCAATATTATGAGAGACATTGGCTTTTGCATTTTTTGCTTAAAACATCGTCTGGATGGTGAATTTCTTCTAGCAATTAGTTATTTGTTCATTACATTGTTTTTGGATTCTATATGTGGTATTTGGAAGCTTTGTATTGTTTTGACATTTATTTTGCAGCCTAAACTGCAACACATCATCTGCAAAGGCCATTAAAACTGGTAATTGTTACGTAGAAATTATTAAATTAATGCATTATAACTGGTTTAGTTTGGGGCACAAAGACACTATACATTTCGTCTTCTTTAACCATTGCAGCTAAAAGAGCAGAAATACCAGTAAAATCACAAATGTTGGAACACTTAAAATTATTGGACAAGCACAATGCTCAGTACAAACTATACAATAGGAGGTTGGTATAAAGGCACAGTAACTTTGATTAATCATCTCTTTTTATAATGTAGCAAACTACGTATAGTCCAAACACCCCTAATCTCTGGTGTGGGCATTCCTAAAACCAGGAACCTGGGGCCTCTGAGCCTCAAACCTTTTTGTTGTTTTGAGTTCTGCTACTTCCATCTGAGGTCAGGTCAATAGATGTAAAAGCCTTCATAATTAAAAACGGCAAACAAAACAAATTATGAAACTTAAATAAAAGCAATGTGTTAAAACAAAACCTGTGATGATAAAACAGAAATACTTTTTTAATTGTGCCTGTACTGTCTACATGGTAAAAATCTCAGAACCTGCTGAACAAGTTTCTTCAATAGCAACTGGGCTACAGCAGACTATTAACGAATCGCTGCCTCTAACTAAATGTCTTTTCTCAAAAAGTAAAATACTTGTTAAAAGTAAGTTATAGTTAATTTTAAAATTTTAATTTTGATAATGAGTATTTAACTATTCATTCTGAAACAGAAACACAGCCAAAGCCTGTAAAATACTATTCAGGCCAGCCCTGCAGGACAGTTGCTCATGTAGCTATGAAATTATGTGTCCGCATGAAAGCTATAACTACATGTTGTCATCAGGAAAACAGAGACTACTGTGTACCTAATTGCAGTGCCCGTTTCAGACAATAATGCATGTGGCTTAACTCTACCACAGCCCAATGAAGTCTTAATTTAGGTCCACTTTTAAATACACAACTTTCCTTAGCTAAGCACATGAAGCCTGTCTTGTACACACAGAAAGACACTAGAAGGTCTGCACACATGAAGTACACACACACACACAGATTTTTGTTCAACACTTATTCACACTCCTCATTCTCTCCGTCTTGATGGCTCGCATGTTTGTTTTCAGGGTGTTTTCTCTACGTTTGCACAGACCATTCTGTAGAGGCTTCCCCCTATAGGATGCATGGTGCACTGAGAGCATATACTCAGTAGGAGCTTTATTTTATTGATCATTCTGTCATTGCTTTGCCTCAGTTTTGTGCAGTGAATTTGTGATACTCACTGTAGCAAAGAAGCATTTTGTTTTTCTACCAGTGTTTGCCCGAGTGCTTTCTGAATGGACCCTCTGCTTGAATGTGATGCTTTTTTAACTTTGCTTATGCTGTCTGCATGTCCCCTTTACATGTATTTATATATTTATTGAGGAAACAGTTAATGATCTTATATTCTATTGTTAGTTATAAATGTTCGGTCACATACTGTTTTTATGCTACACTATGTTTATCACAATATTCACAATAACAGTGCATTAAAAAAGCACACTAAAAAACAACATGAGGGGAAAATAAAACTATTGGTAAATTATAAGAAATAATAAAATTAGATAATAATTAGAATAGAGCTATTATGCATTATTGATCAAAATAATGTAAGATAATAGTATAATAGGCTGAAGTGAAGTGAAGTGAAAATTACTATTTGTCATTGTGAACACACTCAAGCACCACAACGAAATGTGACTTCTGCATTTAACCCATCACACATGCACATATGGAGCAGCAGGCAGCTATCAACAGCACCCGTGGAGCAGTGTAGCGGGACGGTACCTTGCTCAATGGTACCTCAGTGGTGCCCGGGATGGAACTCGAACCTGTGACCTTCAGGTCCCAAAGGCAGTGTCCTAACCACTAGGCCACCACTGCCCAGAGTGTGCTATAACTGTGCACAGTTTAGAAGTGCTCTAATATCTGAATTTTTTTATTTAATTTATTCTGTGTTCTAAATGTACTGATGGTATCCACAGTATAGCCAGGAATGGATGTTGTGATGAGGTTTATTACAATAACTGCAGCATTTTGTAATATTGCCCATAATTTAGTTTTTTGCCTGGAGTGTCTTGTCTCATGTAGCACTGTGCTCTAACATCTACCCTTTCATTCAATGGGTTAAGACTCTTCAGAAAACTGTTCTCAGCCTGTGGTCATGGAAATGCTTCAGCTTTGCTGTTCCGATTGTGAAGAGAGTCTGTTTAATGTGGGCTGTGCATGCATTCAGATACCATCCTGCGGTTCAAGTGCCTCCCGTGATCCGAGGTGACTGGCTGGACCTAGCAGAGCAGGAAGATGGGAGAGGTTATTATTTCAAGATGAACAGATTATTCATACAGTCTTAATATTTCAACAATGCTAGCAGAAATAAAAAAAAATAGAGGGGAGAGAAGGCAGGAGAGGCTCAAATTTCTATGATGAAAGATTATATCTTTCAGGCACCTTATAATTGGTCTAGAACGATAGAAAAGGCATTTTTTTATGATTTGTATCTCAGTTTTATTGTATAGATGAATACTGAATAGAATTCTTAGCCAGAGGATGGCGACTCTTTTCTTCATATTGTTTCAAAGGTCAGCAAAAGTGTGAACGTACGCAGATGCCTGCCTGGATCACAGTGAGCTATAGAGTGAGAGATTGCATTGAATTAATCTGTAGTCAATAAAACTCAAGGTCTAATGTTTGCATTCCTCACTTGAATGTATAAAGACTATTGCAGTGCCAGTTCTACAGTACGTAGCTGTCCTTGAGGCCTGTAGATGATAGATGAATGTTTGATGTGGTAAAGATTGTACTCTCTCCTGTGTGCTTTGTTTCTGTTTATTGAGCGTCACGCCTCTGAGGTTTCCGTTTTTGTGGTTTTATTTAAATTGCAAGTTTCAAGTCTTTCTTTTATGTGGCTATATCTTTAGAATGTGGGCAGTGGTGGCCTACTGGTTAGGATGCTGCCTTTGGGACCTGATGGTTGCAGGTTCGAGTCCCGGCCCGGACACTACTGAGGTACCCTTGAGCAAGGTACCGTCCCTACGCTGCTCCCCGGGCGCTGTTGATAGCTGCCCGCTGCTCCACGTGTGCATGTGTGATGGGTTAAATGCAGAGGTCACATTTCGTTGGGGTGCTTGAGTGTGTTCACAATGACAAATCTTTACTTCACTTCAAATTTGGCAAAAATCTAATTTACATTAATTCAGGGGTTTTTTTTGCCTATAATATCAGTAAGCAAAGTGATTTTTTAAAATTTTGCACTTAATTTTTTACTAAGCTAATGTGGCCGACAAGTAACTGAAACTTTTATTCCACTGCAGACCGCATGCTTCAGTCGTGCATGGTGTATGTAAAACCATCCAGTAATGTTATGGCGGATCTGAGTTTGCTTGTGTAATAGATTAACGTGTGTGTGTGTGTGTGTGTGTGTGTGTGTGTGTGTGTGTCTTTCTCTGTAGGCATCATAGAGCTGCTGTGTGGTGTGTTTGTGGAGGCCGCAGTGTTGTATATAGAAAAAGAAGAGCGGTCAGGGGTGAGGAGCTGCAGCTCTCTTCTTCTTTCGTTGCTGGACATCATCCACTGCCTTCTCAAACACCTCTCCACTGTGGTCCGACTGGCTCTACAGGTAACAAAGCATTTGAGCCTTTCTCCCTTACAAACTCTTTCTCACTTGCACATCCCTTCTCTCTCCCAACTTCTTTCACCCTTATGCTGACATTCCCTTCCCCTTACTTTCCACCGCTCTGATCAGTAAACATCTCTCACTCTGTTGCCATCTACTGTCAGCCTCACTCTCTCTCTCTCTCTCTCTCTCTCTCTCTCTCTCTCTCTTTCTCTCTCTCACTCTCTCACTCTCTTGCTCTCTCACACCCTTGGGGAGTCTCTCCCTGCCTCTGTCGCCCTAGGCGTGCTGTTAGGGGGTTCATGTCTGGGTCCTCTCCTAACTGACGATTACATTGTTATGCAATGACAACTGGCATGCAGATAAGACCAGAATAGAATTGTCACTGTGGTTGTCACACTTCCACTCCTAGCTACTGCTGCCAACCTCTCCAGCTGTGAGGACTGCAGAGTAGTCTCTGAAGTAAACTCACCCACTAATGAGTATTAATGTTGTTTAACCCATTAATACTCATAACTTATTTTTCAGGTTGTCGTGCGCTTGTATGAATACGCCTGTATGTGTACTTCTGTATTTATCCACTCGTTGCCTGCTGTTGTACAGGCATATGTTTATGCTCAAGCATTGCTGAGTGGTGCTGATCAAATTCAATGTCCGTGTCTTTCAAATGTCTAATAGTATCAGATGATATTCAAGTTTGCTATAATAGTCCAGAATTGTTTTATTCCGTGAAGACCGGTACTCTATATTAAAAGAATATAGTGGCATGGCCAGAGGAACATGCTTATTGTTTGGAATGGAATGTTTGCTCATTTTTTATCAATAAAATTAAAGCAAGACAACTGTGCAAGTTTATGGCTTAAGATTGTATTGTAAGTATTGCCCAGCACTATACTCAGGATTGGTCTTCATGGCTCAAACCATCAGCCTACATAGTGCACCTGTGTGTGGTGTCTCCACCAGGCCCATGGGAAAGAGCAGTGAAGTTGGACTTCTAACACGGAGCATTCGCAAGGTCCCCCTCCCCTCTGAGCACCACCCTGCCTCTCTCTCCCATTGGCCCTCATTACCCTGCTCCAGCTCTTTGTCTTCTGCCCCACTCACTTCCATACATATTTATGCACGGACATTGCAAAGAGGAATACGTAATGGAAATCAATTTTCCCTGAAAATGCAAAGCTCATTAAAAAGCATCTGCAAAACCCAAATTCATTTGGGTGATAATGATAAGGAGATTCCAACCCCCTCCCCAACACCCCCTCCTTGTGTGTGTGTGTCTGTCTCTCTCTCTCTCTCTCTCTCTCTCTCTCTCTCTCTCTTTCTCTCTCTCTCTCTCTCTCTCTCTCTCTCTCT
>JBBPDA010000009.1:11601746-11617829 GCA_037974385.1 Arnoldichthys spilopterus | reverse complement strand
CCACTGCTCCACGTGTGCACGTGTGATGGGTTAAATGCAGAGGTCACGTTTCGTTGTGGTGCTTGAGTGTGTTCACTGTGACAAAGAATCACTTTCACTTAATAATAACCAATGAGAAACGTCGGAAACACACCAGTTTGTATTGGGCTGCTGCTTAAACCAGACTCTTCTCAGACTGGTAGGTCTGTTAGTGGTTTGACCTCTAACCTCTGGAAAATCCCATGTCCCAACACCACACCGTCTCTCACTCACAGCAGTTTTGTATGTTGTGCATACATTTCTTCGTTTTTTTGGTCTTCATTGCTGATTTTCTTGCCATTTTTTGAGGTCAATCGCAATTTTGTCCGATTTGGAATGTTTTGTTCCGTCTGTGCCAAAGTCCAAGGCATAGAATTTTTTCTTTTAAAAATCATAATTTCTTTGGCAATTGGTGTTTTTACCAGTAAAACAGTATGAAACATCAGAAAGAGAGCACATAAACAGACATACAGTCAAATGTGAGAAGATTTTTTTTATTTTCTTCAACGTTTTGCAATTATAGCTGTTTAAGTTTAATTAATTAATTAATTAATTCAACCTATATTTACCAAGAGGTGCCTTGAGATTAAAATATATTTTCTTCTGAGGGAGACCTGGCCTAGAAAGCCCATCATTACAGACATAAAAACAGACACAAAGCCCATTAAACGTCCTTCAGAATATAACTGCAATGTTCTCGTGGTGTGTGGCAGCAAATCCAGGCAGGACGTTGATGAACAAAGGGTTTATTTCCACACACGAACACAAGAACAGGAACTTAGGAACTTAGAGACACAAGACTAAGAGCTACGGGATATACTGAGACGCACAGGGGAAGACATACAACCACAAAGACCGACGGGGAAGGGTGGCACACGGAGACTTTTAAATACATGGGAAACGACCCACAGCTGAGCACGAACGCGACTCGGCTGTGGGGGCGGGGCTAAGGCACGGGGTTCCGGACAATAACACAGGAACAGCAGTTTCACTCTTTCATCAAAAATCCTCAAAGAGATGAAGACATTAAGCTGCAGTGTGTGTGTGTGTTCTGGAGATTAGTCAAGGACCAGGGTGCAAAATAGGAGAAAGATGTTCCACCCAGTTCTGAGAAGATCATTGGTTCTCTTAGGCCCTGTCCACACATAGCCGTTTTGGGATTTTCCAAAACTCCTCCCAAGGTGAAGACTTCTGAAGATGCCATGTTTGCGTTTTTACGTGTGTACGAGGAAAACTAAGACTTTGGTCAAAACTGCGCGACTTCGTCTCCTTTGACGTCAAGCGTGTGTTTCCATGATGGAGGTGATTTTCGGCAGCGATACACGCAGACACAACGCTGTTGCACTATTAGGCCTGTTTACAGCTCAGACACACACGCGCAGCGACTTTCCCTCCGTTATGAAGGACACAGGCGTCAGACTGAGCTTCAACACACAAGTGTTGCCAACTGTCTCCTACAGAAAGTAGCTGAAGTTCACCCAGAAAGCCACTAGATGTCGCTAGTCAGCGATAAGCGCTAATTCGCATATAAATGACGTCATCACGACACGCTGACTCTGGAAAGTCCCTAGAAACAGCGACAAAGACTCTGAGTTGGCAACTCCGCAACACACGCGCTGTCGCACCCGAGCGCCGCCGCTGGCGTCCTCGTCAATTTGGGACGAGACCCAGTTGGTGGGACGACTTTGAAAGTGGACTCGTGCTTGTCGCCGCCTCGTCCCACCGGCTGCTCTGGCTTTTGACGCCGCTTGACGTCGTTTTTTTGCGTTTACGTGTGCAGAGACATTTTCAAAACCTTATTTTTTAAAAACGAAAACAGAAAATCACTGGGCCTCAAACGAGTGGGGTTGTAATAACCGTTGCTAAGCGACAGAAGGCTACGCAGACAAGAAGGTTTCTGCAGAACGGCATAATAGATACAGCAGTGCTACTGTTATTACTGTTATTACTGCTCCCCGGGTGCTGTTGGTAGCTGCCCACTGCTCCACGTGTGCACGTGTGATGGGTTAAATGCAAAGGTCACGTTTCGTTGTGGTGCTTGGGTGTGTTCACAATGACAAAGAGTCACTTTCACTTCACATTTGCCTGAAGATTTTCTGTAAAAAGGCCAATAACAGTCACAGGTTCTGAGGCACTTTAGGACGATCTCACCACTGTCCAACTGCTTCTCCAGGTGCTGAAGATCATATAATGTGAATAGCACAGTGTCCTGCTTAGATCACTGCACGCAAGCCCACAGGTGCTGGAGGTTCCTGCACATTCACTGACCCTGCTGACCTCCCTGGTGAACATGCGTGGGCCCAGCAGTGATGGACGCGGTGTTGCCCACGAGCCGAATGGCCGCGGGGGTTAATTGGAAAGTTGTCTCAGTGAGAGCTGAGTGTCAGAGCGCTGCCTGCGAGCTACGCCGTTATTTCCAAAATTAAAGGACCGAATCTATTTGCTGACCTTTTCAGAGCCTGAGCGTTGCTGTTGGGCGGGTGGTGTCTGAAGGGGGCGAGGGGTGATGAGGAGATCAGGGGAGTCCACATAACAGAGAAAGGCTGTAATGTCCCGTTTTCACAGGCCAAGGTGCAGGCCCGTGTTAGGCATGTGTGGTGTTATGAGCTCGTGTGGCTTTTTACAATCGAATACCACACATTCTTTCCTGGTTACTCCTCTGTGTTGAGCTCTGCCACTGCCGCAGCCCCTGGACAAAATAAACGGCTCTCAGTTCTTTTACGACGGCCGTATTTTTATTATTAATTATTACAATAATGAACTTTACGTAATGTGAGAAGCTGATCAAAAGAAGAAGCAAGGAAAGTTTATTTATATAGCACATTACCATACACAGCGCTCATTCAATGTGCTTTACAGAGAAAAAAAAATGCATGAAAAGTACATGATGAAAGTAAAAATTTAAAACAAAAATATTAAGCAATAAAGTGCCCGATAAAAGGTAAATATTAAATGAATAAAAGATAAATAGATAAAATAGAATTCCAAGTACAGGATGTGGAGAACGCGGCGGCTTTTAGTTTCTTTTTGGAGCTACAACATCTGGAGCAGATCTGATCTCCATGGGCAGCTGGTTCCAGCAGGGGGCAGCAGCGTAATGAATAAACGCCATTTCACCCTGTTTGGTTGCAGCACCTCCGCACCACTAGCTGAGCATCTCCTGCTGATCTCAGATCTTCCAGGCTGCTGTTTATCAAACATCTCCAATAAATATTTGGGGCACAAACCCTCGAGTGATATGTGAAAAAATAAGTACACCCCCCTGCCACCCCGTATTGCCCCATTTAGCATGAATAGCTTCTTTTAGGCATTTTGCCTAAACTGTCACTGACGTCAGCTTGTGGATTTGTTTGACTACTCTTCCATGCAAAATTGCTTCACCTGTGTTGGAGAGTTTTCTGGAATGTTCTGCCCATTTGTAATCCCACAAAACATTTCAGTTTGGTCTAAAACCCCCTTTTTTGGAGCCATTCTTTGTTGGGTTTGCTAGTGTGCTTAGGATCACTAGCCTGTTGAAAGGTCGTCCTTCAGGTCAAGTTCAGATTATGAAAACGACAACAAGCGTCAGTTTCATGTGTCGTTTGTTGAGAGTATAATCAGCTTTATCCGTTGGCGTTGTATCAAAAAGGGTAAAAAAACAATCTGAGGGGCGTACTAATTTTTCCTCACATGACAGGAAAAGGGCAGAGGCTCCATCAGAACAGGTGTGGTCAAACCCAGACAAACATAAGTACGACACTCACAAGCAATATTATGAATTTTCCCAATTAAATTGTTGCTTTATGGCAACAGCATGCAACTAGTGGGCAGTTGAGGCCTAGTGGTGAGGACGCTGCCTTTGAGACCTGAAGGTCGCAGGTTCCAGTCCCTGGGCGCCACTGAGGTTCTCTTGAGTAAAGTACCGTCCCGCTACACTGCTCCCCGGGCGCTGTTGGTAGCTGCCCGCTGCTCCACGTGTGCACGTGTGATGGGTTAAATGAAGAGGTCACATTTCGCTGTGGTCACATGTGATCGGCGGGTCGCAGGTTCAAGTCCCGGCCCACTGAGGCTCCTTTGAGTAAGGTACCGTCCCGCTACACTGCTGTTGGTAGCTGGCCGCTGCTCCACGTGTGGATGGGCTAAATGCAGATGTCACATTTTGTTGCAGTGCACTTTGTGTGAAGGGGTGTGTTCACAATGACAAACTTTCAACTGTCAATCTCAAACGTTCTTCCATTAGCTGACGTTAGAAACAAGGGCTGTTTTTGCCAATTTTCTTTTCACTATTTTATCCATTTTCAACAGCACAAATCATAAAAGTGTGTGTGTGTGTGTGTGTGTGTGTGTGTGTGTGTGTGTGTGTGTGAGTACATTTCTAAGTGCCGTTTAAGCTGTGAGGCTGCACTCACACACTCTGTGGACGCAGAGCTGATGCTGGCCTGTCACTGGCCATGAATCTCCGTTTGCCCCCAGTGCGCTGTAACGGCCTCCCTCACACGATTCCTGGCGCTGATTTTCACTGGACATGATCAATCGCTGGCACGGCCCACGTGGACCTGCTGCAGGAGCGGAAGGTCCTTCTCCATCCATGAGTCACAGATCAGTGTTAACGGTGGAGCCGATCAAATGAACTCCCTTTCGGCCGATATACTGCTGAGGTTTGGGACGGGTGCAGGAACGGGCCCTGAATATTTCAGCAGTGCAGCACATGTGTGTTCCCTTTGGGCGCGTGACACACTCACTGGATGATGTCATTCCTCTAACCTGGTGGTGATTATTGGGAGGCGATGTCGCCTGTCAGCTGGGGAATTAAGGGATCTGCATTGAATTCTGCAGCATGTACCATTCTCTCTCTCTCTCTCTCTCTCTCTCTCTCTGTCTCTCTCTCTCTCTCTCTCTCTCTGTCTCTCTCTCTTTCTCTCTCTCTCTTTCTCTCTCCCCCTCCCTCCTTCCTACCCTCTGTTAGTGCCTATTCCATGTCTCAACCACCATTTGTATTAAAAAGGAGGAAAAGCTTAATTGTGAAAGTGCATCATTTCATGTGACCACGAATGTCTAGAAATAATCGTGTTGCGTGCCTCAGACTGCCAGTCTCTGTGACATTTTTTTCCAGAATGCCTGGCAGAAATATGAGCAGGGATAGGGCCAAAAAAATAAGGCACGAGAGAGGCGAAAGCTGAACTCTGCTGAACCAGATGCTTCACTCTCAGTTTAGCACTGCTCACGCTGACTGCTGCCATAAACAAAGTTTCAGTGTTTTGTGTTTATTTTAAACCACATTACTCTTCTCTCTCTCTCTCTCTCTCTTTCTCTCTCTCTCTCTCTCTCTCTCTTTCTCTCTCTTCCTCTCTCTCCCTCTGTCTTTCTCTTTCATTTACTCTCACACACACTCTCGCTTGCTTCCTTGTGCACTTACTCTTTTATTCTTCCCTCCTCCCATTCGTGAAGCTAAGTATCTCCTGCTGTCAGCTCTACTAATAAAGTAGGTGGTTGTTATTGTTATTGAGCTGGTTGTAGACTGTGTGCTGGATGTATTTTGGCATAGCAGTGGCTCTGCTGGGCAGTGCCAAGACTCCAAGAAGCATTTCAGTTAAAAATAGCATCAACAGAATCCACTCAACTTTCTCAGACTACATGCATGGTTTTCTTTCAGACAGTGTCTCCATGTAACCATTCTGACTGAACAAGTCGGTATGTGTTGACCTTTACCCTAGAAAGTGACTGGACTGGTTCTCTGTGTTTATCCAGTTTGACATGTTGTTGCCGTGCTGCTTGCCTGGACATGGAACTATAAACCTGGAGCGCCCAGGTTTAGAGAATAGGCAGCGCACTTCCAATAAAAGGCGGCATCTAATTCAGGCTAATTAAATTACTAAATCAAATAATAGAAGAGTATTTCAATGCTAATTGTATAATTATAGTAAAGCTGATTTTATAGCACTCTACCAAGAATTTGAAATCAATTAAACTGTCCAGAAAACTTCTTTACAATAAAAACAAGCTTTGCTTTTAACTTGCTTGCAGACTAGCATCACAAACATTTTATCAACTTTTGTTTTAACTCTGTCATGATGGTCTAATTGGTTTCATCAGTTGCTCCATTGTAGTTAAATATGGTCTAATTTAAATTTGTTGTACTATATTGACAAATTGAAATGCAACATTACATTTAACATTCAATTTCTTTTCTCCTTCTCCTCAGTCTGACTGTGATGGGGACCGAGAAGCAGCAGAAGAGCTCCTGCATGTCAATAAGCCGCTAACAGACCTCAACAGCCTCCTCATTCAAATGGTCAGTCTGTGTATGATGATGCGTCTTTGAACATACGCATGTAAGACAGTGAGGGCATATTTGTTGCATGTTGGAGTGGGTGTACATGTAGGGATGCAAGAACTATACTGGATCAGTAAGGATTTGTCTTTTAAAAGGAATAATTAAATCCAAATCCAACTCAGAGAAAGCAGTTTTTGCCTCTTTGACTTCTTTAAATAAGATATTTAGATTAAAAAATGAGTAAGACATGACTCAATACACTTTTTTGTATCTTTGTTGCTTGGTTTATTTTAGTAGTTATGCTTATTCTTTTTATTCATGTGCATTAACTATAACTTTTAGTCACTGTTCCACATTATGTAAACCATGTGACGGGTGTAGAAATGGAAGCACATTTTCACTGAGGCCAAGACACTGAACTTATTATCCCGGCTTGTCAGACAATTAGTAGCTCCACTTAACCTGAATGCACCTTCACAGGAGTAAGTACTAACCTCACTGGTTAAAATACTACCCTCAATGGGGTCTATACCACCAACCGGGGGAAAAAGAAGTCCGTAGGTAAGGGATGACCGTCTAATCCGACTGACTATTTTACCAGTTTAAAATGAGTTATTAATTAGTAATGCACTGGCAATCAATACTACCTCAAAATTCTGGTTGTTCCAAAGTAAGACCTCCTGGCCTAATCTAAAAAGTGCAGCAATGCATTTACATGATTTATTTTATTGAGCATGATAACAATGACAGGGGTGTTCAACAGCTGCTGTGCAGCCACAGAAAAAACCGGTATACATATATGGGGTAACACTGTATATGCACATAGGATTAAGAGTCATGTTCAGAGTACTTTTAAGCAATTCCTTACATCATTTAAGCATAAATTCATTGTACTGTTTCGTCCATTACAGGTTACACCAAATTTCTTTTGAACCATTGCAGTTTTTAAGACTTCTTAGAAAATAAGTTCTCAGTTTAACTTGATGTGTATTAGTGGAACAATCCAAACTGTCAGTTTAAGAAAATTCGCATAAATCAAAAACCGTATATTTATGACCGGTGTTTATATCGATCTGGCCAATTCAACAGTGTCAGTGTGTTTATAGCATATGTACTACAGCTGATCTGTCAGTGGTTGCAAATCAATGCAGTTAATGCCTTCCTCAGGTCTGCAACCTATAAAAATTGGTGCTGGGTATCCTCCCTAATGATGCCCTGTCAGTATTGTAATGAAGCCATTTTTAGATGCTGCTTGTTTCCTGTTGTTGCTGTTGTTGTATGTGCCCTTTTGTGCAAGTTTCTCAAGAGGGGCTTCTCAGATGTTGTTTTTCACGTGTCCTAGAAAGCCTGACACTACATTTTTTAAAGCTAGTGGCTACTTCTCAAAGTTAAAAAAAACAAAAAAACTTAAACTTAGTGCTCAACTCCACCATACCTTCATGCAGGTTTCTGAGTGAATATTACATTGCATAGTGACACTTTGATATAACAACTTTTCCATCTTTCCCTATCAATGACAAAACAACCAGTTTCATCTTTGCAGACATAGCCCAGCTCCCTTTTAATCACAAACCAGAGCCCAGTTTAATACAGTCTGTATTTTTGCAGTCTGACAGGTCTGTGAGCCCCTAGGAAAGTTACATGACACATTTCACATTTTGCATTAACCGTAGGCCCTCTAGCTATCGACTCATAGTTAATTATGTCCTGCAACTCTGAATCATGGTGTGAGACCTCTTCCTTTTAAAACTAGCAGACAAAATAAAAGTTGAATGTTTGTATAATATATGGAAATATATTTTAATGGCATTTTACCAAAAAGACCTTAAGGTTTTTCTGTTTTATGCATGGGGTCTAAAATGCAATCTGTTTGCACCCCCCTGCATCGCCCCCCCAAATGAAAAAACAAATCCATCTCTATCAGTGGACCCTGGAGGGACATTCTGTTCATCTGCTCCTAGGGCGCTATCCTCCCTTGAACACTCACACCCACGCACAGACACACTGGTGTCCTGCATGTTGCGACACAAAAGACCAGACTGAGCCAAAGTCACAATCATTTCTATGCTCTTTCCTTCTTTCTCAGCAAGCGTGTAGTGGTGGGACTCCAGGGCACTACAAGGCAGAGCAGTGAGATCTCCATTAAACAATGTGCTGAATATCAGAATACCAGGCATGCAACATTTAACTGGCTTATTTGCTTCGTCTACCACAAATGAATGTCATTTTACAAAACTTTTTACATTATTTTATTGCATAATTTGTCTTTTTGATCGTGTCAGAGGGGAAAGGGGGGGGGGCATGCTTTATCTTTCTGCCAAACAAGACTGTGCACACCTTAAACATAAGCTAATAATAACTGGTCTCCTCTCCTTCTTCTGTTCTACACACACAAATGTGGTATCAAAGGGTTAATGTGAGAGCAGTAAAAATGCATTTTTGTGAGCAAAAGCTACTGGTCTGTCATCCTGTAGTGAGAGTTGAGTATTTATGATTGTTGTTTTTACTGTTTGTTTGTTTATTTGTTTGTTTTTCTCTGCCCACAGAGCAGTTTCACAGTAGGAGTGAGTAGAAGAGTGGTGCATGTGGGTTCACACACACACACATAGACGGTGAGGGTGAACAGAGGGCCCATGATGCATGGCCCAGGGCGGGTGGCAGTGCCATCCCCCACATAGAGCTTTAGAGCAGCTGCCCTCTGGGCCTGTTCCTCTATGCCATCTGTGAGATTTATACAGCAAAGTGCATTGCTATGCAGACACCAGAGTGGCTCTTGTGTCTGTCTCTTCTGAAAAATACTTTCACTTGCTTTTAACTTCCTACATCTCTGTTGAATGCTCAGCCACTAACATGTACATATAAATATAAGGTAACTATTCATTGGAATTCTTTTTGAAGACCTTTGTGCTGCTTTAGTAAGGTTGCAAAGTTTGTACAGTGTGTAGTAATCACTTGCTATAATTACTACATCTGAATTGCCACTTTTTCTGTCTACGCCTAACATGCTTTCATACCTATAGAGGCAATAGAAATAATAGAGGCTATTCAAAAATTATGGACAGTTTTTTAAGGAACACTGGAAATTAGTTGTAGTATGTGTAGGCATTTACTGTGAAATAGATGAAGAGTAAATTTGTAGTCCTAAATATAAAAACACTCCATCAAAGAACAAATATAAATTCAGCAATAACCATTTAAAAATGCTTTAACACTTTTTTTCTTCCCGTTGAAACAGTATAAGTTTTACAAATATTTAATATAGTTCCTTAAAATGTTTCAATGAATAAAAACAGTGGCAATTTTTACATGATGCTCCCAGGGTAGATGCAAATATCTTTGAATTAAACATTTTGCACCTTACTGCCCTACATTTACAAGCCTTGGATAACTCTACTGTCTGGGACAAAATACTCATCGGTTTATTTTTTCATTTTAAAACCAGACAAGCTAAAGTGACGTTATTGGCTTTGGCTTTCATGTATGGTGCATCCTAATAATTGCAATATTGTAAAAAGTCTCTATATAATTGTGGCATTCACATGTTGGTCATTTCAGACTGTGAATTGACTATAACAAAATTCACACAAAGTTCAAATGTCTTACACTGTAGCAGACTGTGCTCTGTAGAGAGTAAAGAGAGAGAAGTTTTTACCATTTGTTAACAATTATAAAGTTTTCTGAATCTAACAGGAAGAAACTGAACCTGACTAGAACTCAGCTGGGACTCACAGTTCCCAAAACTGTATTTGAGCTCTGGACTTTGGAGGATGGTCCAAATTTTACGGATGGAAAAAGTGCTAAAACTGCCTACTTGAGGTCAAAAACACATACAGTGATGAGATTCATACAGATTGAGTGCTATTCTGACTGAAACTGAGTAGTGGAAGTTGTGCTGTGCTATCTGACTCCAAGATGTTAGCAGTCAGACTTGTTTCGACTAGTTTGTTCAGCTCATTTCATTGATGCTTGATCAGACTGAGATCTGGTGAAGTGAAGACAGTACTTTGAAATCTTTTCCATGTTCCTCAAACTTTTCCTGAACAATTTTTGTGGTGTGGCAGGTCACATTATTCTGCTGAAAGAGGCCACTACCATTAGGGGGAAAAAAATTGCACTGCAGGGATGTACTTAATGTGCAGCAATGTTTAGATACGTGGTAAGCACAAGGTTTCCCAGCAAAACATTGCCAGCGTCCCAGCATCAAACTGCCTCTGCCAGCTTACATTCTTACCATTAGTGCATTCTGGTGCCATCTCTTCCCCAGTTAAGCAAAGAACACACACCCTGTCCACATCACAGCTGTCCACATGATGCAAAAAAACTGTCATTTATCAGACCAGGCCACCTTCTTTGATCTTTCAGGAGTAGACAGTGATCTGATGTGGCCAGACAGAACACACAGTGTATCACAGCGTGCTGTGTATGCTGACATCTTTCTATCATAGCCAGAATGAACTTTTTCAGCAGTTTATGCTACAGTAGCTCTTCTGTGAAAATGGACCAGAAAACCTAGCCCTCACACCCCACAAACATTAGTGCATGCATTAACTTTGGACACCCATGAGCCCGATCCTTCCTTGGGCAGCTTTTTGTAGGAACTTGCCACTGCACACTGAAAACACCCCACAAGACCTGCTGTTTTGGACAAGATCATTCACCATTTTTAACATTATGGCTGATTGGTGTGTATAGACTTAGTTTAAGGATTCCAAACAATACATGGTCAACATGTTCTAATAATAATTTAATGTATCTGGTCTGACACATCAACTGTAGAGCAGAAGAAGCGTTAGCCCTCCAATCATTACGCTTCAACCCCTTAAATGACCAAGAGCTGCCCGCATGTCCATGCTTCCATTCCTTACTTCTGTAATTTAAGAATAGCCCTGTCAGTTGCCATTTTTCCATGTAATTAGAGAGTTCTAAGCCTTAGAATGAAATATACCAGAGATTTTAAGAGGTTACAGTGTAAAATGACAAGAGATTCTGTAAAATCCTTCTCAACCATGAAAGAGAGTAATATTAAGTATTAAATGGTTTAAAAGGGTTTGAAGGTTAAAACTTTCAGAATTCAACACATATAAAATTGGTTTTGTGTGTGAACAGTATATTAATGTGTGTGTAAGAGAGGGCAGGATAGTGTGAGAAGTATGTGTTGTCTGTCATGGAGCACATGTAGAGGTCATAAGAGGGCAGCAGTGCTACACGTCCCCGTAGGCCTCGGCTCTCCTCTTTCTCTTTTTCTTCCGCAATCAGCCTTTTCAGCACACACAGTGGCATTAGCACACCCTAATCTCTTTGATTCCTGCCTGCTTTTCAGCCACCCACTCCCATTAGGCTCCTCTGCCCTATTTCCCTCGTGCATCCACTAGCCGTGCTAAGTAAACAAGGTGGTTTTATGAGCCTGGCTAAGCAGGTGTTAACTCTTGTTCTGCGCTGACTCTGTGTTGGCATGTGAACAATACTAGGCCAGCAAGCCCGTGCGCAGACACCAAAGGCCTTTCAGACGAGGCTCTCCCTCCTCACCGCCCCTCGTCATGCCGCCCAGCCAGCGAGAGGCGGTGCTCTTTGGGGGCCATTGTTTAGGCCTTAAGCATTCCTCCCATTCTGGAGTGGCCAGCGGCATCACAAAGAGGGGCGGGATTAGGCGCGGCTGGCCCTTGCCCCATGGCCTCATGGGATTAGGCTTCTATGGACGGGGGCAGCAACGGATCAGCGCTGAAAAAGAGGCTGGAATCCCAGAGCTCACTCCACAGGCTTTGAGGGGAAAGGCAGAGTGGGAGAGAAAATCCCCATGGCCCCATGACTCTGTCTCTCTCTGCCTGTCTGGGGGGCACTGACGAGTGCTGCTTTCAGAGGGCTCACTCCCTGCCCTTAAACCTCTCCCCTGATGGACATATTTGCCTCATAACTATGAATGTGTCTGTCTCTGAGGATCAGCGTCGCACTCCTCCAATTATAGCTGCTTTAAGACTAATGTCTGTATCAGTAAAGCACAGCCTGTGTCAGTAGCCCCCCTTTTTTTGGCAAGTCATTCCTTCAAATCTAATTCAGTATTTAGCATCATTATTACATATTTCTCTCATATTTTCAGAGGTGTAAAGAAATGAAGTGTAAAGAAATATGACTTGAGCAGGACATATTTAACAGTAAATTGGTTTTATAATATGCTGCTTTTCAGCAGCAGACATAGCTGTTGCTGTTAATGTACTATGTTGTACTTTTATAATGTAAAGTGATTCACTTTGTCTAAACTGGATCCAGTCGCATCAAATTAGAACTGGTTAGTCCAGTTTGATTGAAGGGCAGTTGAAATGCTTAATGAGTGGCTGTTACTTGAGTAATGATTTCCTAGTAACCAGATTATTTTAGATATTATCATAAAAAGTGTTTTTTTGTTGTTGTTGTTGTTGTTATTTAGCCTAAAATTGTTTGTTTGAGTTGATTATAGGTGCATAGTGTGTAAGACTGGTGTTTGTACCCCATTATATACCTGGGGTAAATAAAACTGATGAACCACCACTGAATGCAAGATGCTGTAGCCATATTTAATGTCATTGAAAATGTATTTTTAAGGGCTATTGTGATAACCCTTCAGATTTTTTTTTTCTGAGCATTGGAATAGATTTTCTCTTTCATTTTCTCCATAGCTTCCATGTGAGGATGGAGAGGTGTACGAGGAGGCCAGTCAGTGTGTGTCACTGCTAGCTCAGCTGTACGGAGGGGATGGAGCTGACCATCTGCACCCCGAGGATCTGCTCAGCCTTGCCCACACACTCCAGATACACCCTGAGTCAAGACAGCAGAAATTACTGCTCCGCGTACTCAAACGACATGTGAGCATATGTGATTATATACATTCACTTTCATTCATTTGATCTTAATGATACTATATGATGAAACTTGGTCTAACAGCAAGTTAAACACAGGATGAGGATGCATCCTGATCAGTGCAAGCAAGTGTAAGTACTGATGCAAAACCGGTTATTGCAGTCCACAGTAGTATGAGAAGACTGAACATGGCTCATATTTTCAGCTTCATTAGTTAGTGAACTGGCAGTGTAATGCAATAATGCCGTTTAATTGAGTTAAGCTTTTGAGGTCATTGTCCTGCTGCATGATAAAGAATCCCTCACTGCTTTAAAGGGGAAGGTGTATGATGAAGGTTTGTTCTTAACCCCATAGTTATTGTTTCCTTACTAGAAACGCACAATAAAACCTGATTCATGTTGGTTTCATATGTGAATTTCACTTAAATTGAGAAATAAACAACTGAACATTTTATAATTTTGAAGCATTTTAAACAAGTTGTAGGTAAATCAAAGAAGGAATGTTCAGCACTGTGCACTATTTCTAGGTCACTGTTCACATTTGATGAAAATTTGAGACATTTAAAAAGGCCTCTGAACAAAGGATTTGATACACTTATCAGAGGCTTTTACACTTGAGTCAATGGCTGTTCAAGTGCATGCTGTCAATAAAGCAGAAATGAGGTGTACTTTTACATTTTAAAAATCATGTGAATATTTCTAGGATTCTACTTTATATAAAATTAGAAGAGAATAAAAAATGGAAGCATTTACACATTGTATAAAATATTAGATATTAGGCTCAGCCCACTATTCCCATATCTGTGCTAATTACTGCATATATTCAGTGTGTCCAGGTATAGCATTATCATTCGAAATATGGGCTACAGGGAAAATGGCTTTAAAAAAGGACTTCCAGCTTTACACTACAGAAATGGAACAACACCTGATTCTACGGATCCCTCCTATATCAGAAGAAGTGGTTGTCCTGTGTGTAACAAATAGAAGCTTCTCTACAAAATGCTGAAAGTTGTGTAGCGGGGGTGGATGAACTGTGCTGTTTGTGGTAGTTTGGAGGAGAGATAGATTGGGCTCTGCCCTGCAGGAGGAGGAGATTATACAAAACTCGAGGCTGTGTGTTTCTCCCTCTTTCACACACCTATGAAGATATTCTTGAACACACACAGAGGTATGGTCCAAAATCTGCAAGCACAAAAACAACCTTTAACTCCAGAGAGATTAAAAAAATACAAGACTGTTTCCTGTTTTACACTCATCATCCTTGCATTTATTCTTACATATCACTGATTATTTCAGCCAGTTTGCTTATTCTCATTTGGAAACACGGTTAACATATTCTTTCTGCTTGTGTTTTTTGCGGTAATTGATAGTAAGCTTTCATTTGTGAGGTTTGTATATAAGACTATTTATTGACACAGGTTTGACACATTCTCGAGAGTGAGTAACATGGCACTGAAAATGAAACACTGAATCTTAATAACAGACAATGTGAGTGCATTCTGAAACCTCAAGGGTAAACTCAACAGCAAATTCTGTATGTATGGATGTGCCCCTGAAGAAGAATGTCTATTAAGAGCTCTGTGGGGAAACTCTGAATACTGGAGAATTTACCTATGTGCAAAAATAATGGTGTGTGCATGTTTGTGCGCGTTTGTGCGTGTTTGTGTGTGTCTGTGCACGTGAGTGTGTGTTTGTGCGCATGTGAGTGTGTGTGAGCATGTGTGAGTGAAGGGTGAAAATGTGGCTGCCCTCTTTGCCAAGAGAGAGGACTGAGTCATGGTTTTGATTACTTCATCTTTACTCAGGCGCTGCAGGTATTTGGAGAAGAGCTGTTGTCTCTCAGAGTTCAGTGAGACTAGACTCTCCTCAGGCTAACATATAGCTCACACATTCTGCCTTGACCATTATGGAGGCCCCAGATAACTGGGGATAAGTTATTCAATTAGGTCCTGAACAGTTTCAGATTAATTCAGTTTTCACTGCAGGGTTTCAGAGTATTCTGCTTAAAAGGAATGGTGTCAAAATAGTGAAGAAAAATCTGAATCTCTGAGAAATTTACTTACATTTAAAAAGTCTCTGTTGCAGTCTTAATAATGATACAGCGATATAATGCCAGAATTATATGTAAACAAGATCATTGAATTCCACAACTCCAGCAAAGATACTTTTTTTTTAGCTTTGACACTAATAATACAGCCAATATCTTATCAAAAGAAGTTTGCTCTACACTTTTTTTTTCACTTTGTTTGAAAAAAAAAACTTTGTTGAAAATTATTAGGCAGAAGGTGAACAGCCAGTTTTTGAAGTTAATGTGTTGAAAATCGGGAAAATGGGCAGTTGTAAGGGTCTGAGTCTTTGAAGAGCCAAATTGTGATGTCTAGGTGACTGCAGTTCATGAACCACAAGACCTGTCATACTGGAGATGCTCTGACCCAGTGACTAGTACTACCAAGGGAGGACAACCAGCTAGCAACAAGATCATGGGTGTCCAAGGGTTATTGATGCACATAGGTAGTGAAGGCAATCTCCAAGGTTTCTAAATGTATTAGCATCAAGGCAGTCAGTTTGACTGAGTTAATGTCACTACTATTAGAAAGCTTTGACTTGTTAGTATCTACACATGTAACACTTAATGCCTTTATGACCTTGTTTTGTACATTATTCATTCCTCCCAAGACCAGGCTGTTTATCAAAATAGATTTGTATCTCTCTGCTTTTGGACATGCAAGAAATAAGGTATATCATTACAAAGGAAAAATTGTGAAGAAACAATAAATGTCCTTAAAAAAAACGGCATATTGCATAGCACACTGAGCAAAATGTCTTACAACTACCAAGAATATTAAAAGCTTTGCAAGAACTCCGAATGCATCACTGAGCATAATGTGTTGTTGACTGTTGAGCATGGCAGTCAAGCTAAAGATATGAGATTATCATTGTTGTAGTGAAGCATTATGTGCGACAAAAGAATCACATAAATCA
>JBBPDA010000009.1:11551860-11598688 GCA_037974385.1 Arnoldichthys spilopterus | reverse complement strand
TTAAAGTTATTTTTGTGACCATTTTGAGTTTTTCTTTCATTGACTGAAGGGTACCAACAATTTTGTCCACGTGTGTATATATATATATATATGTATGGTATATGTTTTTTAGATCAGAATGTTTTTCTGGCTTCAGGAATCTATGGCTCTGAACAGTTTTCTGTCATTACGTGCCATTCTTTTAATGTAATACACCAGATATGCTCATTGTTTCCTAGTATTGCAGTTCATACTTCCTCTTTGTGTGTTAATGCAGTTGCAGACCTTGTAGCATGGTACAGGCTTTAATATTTGAGCAGGAGCCCTGGGCTAATATCTCATCACACAGGGTCTTCCCTCCACTCTTCTCCTCATGTTCAATCAAACGATGTTAACAATTTAAAGGCCAACATCTCCCAGCGCTCTTCCTGAGAAGACTGATCTGAGGTCTTCTCCTGCCATCTCCTCCTTGCATGCCTCTAATGACTGTGTGTGTGTCTCTGTGTGTGCCTGTCTGTCTGTCTCTGTGTGCATGCGCATATTCATGCTCTGAGAGGGAACTGAATTGAATATGCCTGAAGGATTATATTTGTGCAAGTATAGGATTGTTCTCTAAGTCCACGTGAAGCTATTCTACCTACCTTAGAATGTTAATGAAAATTTACTGAAAATACACTGAGGTAACAATTGGGGGCTGCATTCCACAAACTAATCATTAGTAATTTTATTGCTGTGGTACTTAAATTTAGTAGCATAATGACTAAAATGATGGTCTAGCTATTTTGTCTCCCTCTTCTTTCCTTGTATACCTTGTTTACCACACTAATTTCACAACAGTAAATGTACAGATAAATAAGTGAAAAAAAATATCAACAGATGTTCTATTCTTGTGTGGAGAATTGAAGTAAACTCTTGCCCTCAAAATATAGTATTGCCCCATTTAGCAGAAATATCTCCTTTTAGACATTTTGCATAATTGTCCACCAGTCTCTGACAATTTTTTGAGTACTCTTCCATGTAAAATTTTTTTGCTTGAATACAGTATGTTTGAGGGTTTATTTGCATGTACAACCCCAAAATTAGAAAAAGTTGGGATGGTATGGAAAACGCAAATAATAAAAAAGAAAGAACACAATATGAACCCAGAATATGTCATGTTTTGTCTGGTCAACTTCATTTCATTTGTAAATATACATCCTTTCCTGTCAGACCTGCAAGATATTCCAAAAAAAGTTGAGACAGTAAAGCATTTACATTTTTTCATTTGGCTGATGCTTTTATTCAAAGCGACTTCCAAGTCGTGGAGCAGTGTAGTGGGATGGTAACTTGCTCAAGGGTACCTCAGTAGTGCCCGAGCCGGGACTTGAACCAGCAGCCTTCAGGTCCCTAGCGCAATGTCCTAACCACTAGGCCACCGCTGCCCATTTACCACTTTGTAATGTTGCCATTCCTTTTCACAACACTTAAAAGATGTTTAGAGACTGAAGACACCAAGTGATGAAGTGTTTCAGGTGTAATTTTGTCCCATTCTTCCTGCGAGCAAGTCTTAAGGTGGGCAACAGTATGGGGTCTTCGGGGTCACACATTCTCTATTGGAGACAGGTCGGGACTGCAGGCAGGCCAGTCAAGTACCTGTACCCTCTTCCTCCACAGCCAGGACATAGTAATGTGTGTAGAATGTGGTTTTGCATTGTCTGGTTGAAATATATATATTGCATATTGTGCTCCAAAATCTCTATGTACCTTTCAGTATTAATGGTGCCACGACAGAAGTGCAGGTTACCTTTGCCAAGGGCACTGACACAACCTCATCACCCAGGCTTTTGGACTTGTTGCTGGTAACAGTCTGGATGATCCTTTTTTTCTTTGGCCCGGAGCACACGGCATCCATTTCTCCCAAAAAATGCCTGAAATACTGATTCATCTGACCACAGTATACGTTTCCACTGTGTGATGATCCATCCCAGATGCCTCAGTGCCCAGAGAAGTTGATGGCGCTTCTTGACACTGTTAACATAGGGCTTGCTTTTGGCACAGTAAAGTTTTAACTGGCATTTGTAACTACGTATTGTGGTACTTGACAAAGGTTTGCCAAAGTAGTCCTGAGCCCATGTGGTGATATCGCTTAAAGATGAATGACAATTCTTGATGCAGTGCTGCCTGAGGGATCAGAGATCACGGTTGTTCAGCTTAGGCTTGCACCCTTATCCTTGATGCACTGAAATTCCTCCAGATTCCTTGAATCTTTTAATTATGTAATGCACTGTTGAAGGTGAAATATCCAAATCTCTTCCTATCTTTCTTTAAGGAACATTGTTTTTAAACATTTCAATAATTTTCTCACGTATTTGTTGGCAAACTGGCGATCCTCGGCCCATCTTTGCTCCTAAAGGACTAGACCTTTCTTGGATGCTGCTTTTGTACCAAATCATAGTTACAATCACCTGTTAACATCACCTGTTTCAAATCACATCATTATTTAACCAATTTACCTCAGTACTAGCCCTAAATTGCTCCTTTCCCAACTTTTGGAATGTGTTGCAGGTCTGAATGACAGGAAAGGATGTATATTTGCAAATTAAATGAAGTTGACCAGACAAAACATGAAATATTTTCTGTTCATATTGTCTGCAATAAAATTCAAGTCAAAGTAAATTTAGAAATCACTACTTTCTTTTTAATTTGCGTTTTCCATACCATCCCAACCATTCTTAACCTTTTGAACTTTGTTTAAAAAAAAAAAAAAAAAAAAAAATTCTTCCTTCATTTTGAACCATTCTTATACTGGTACTGTGGACAAACAACATTATCTACATTATTCCAGAAGGCCTGGTCTTTGCCTGTTCTTTGGCAAACTGTAGTCTTGCTCTAGTGTTCTTTTTGGAGAATTTTTTTTCTCCTGACACACCTTCCATGCAGGTCAGATTAGTCAAATCAAGTCAAGTCAAGTTTATTTGTATAGCGCTTTTTACAACTGACGTTGTCACAGAGCAGCTTTACAGAAACCGGGTCCGAGCCCCTAAAGAGCAAGCCAAGGTCAAATCTCTTTCTGCTTGTAGACATGTGCACTTTCATACCAAAAATTACTTAAGTAAACCAGATTCCCTGCAGATCCCATGATGAATGTCTGGGATTCTTGAAAACTTCCTGTCACATTAAACTCTCTGTCCTCAAGCTGAATTTGCTGCAAAATTTCCTGGACAAATTGGCAGTTGTTTGAGTTCTGTGTCACTTGTAGATAATTTTCCTTACAATTGAATGAATGATTTAACATAATTCAGATAGTCGTATGCATCTTTAAGCCTTTTTTAAGGCCTTCTGCCTTGTTCAAACTAAATGATTTTAAAGTCATTTTTGAGGTGCCTACAGGTCGACAAAAACAAAAGGTGTTTGATTAGGTGTGGTTCTATGTTTGATCGGTGATCAACAACCAATGTGTGAACATTATAATGACTAGTCGCCATATGCAACCAGATATCTAGCCTGCTAAATATCTGGGCCAGTCGTGGGAGAGCTACAGCCTATGTTGTACGGTGAAAATATATTTGACAGACAGCATGGCTGTGTTGCAGTAGACTCAGCACACTAAACTAAATTGAATTACTTTTAGTGTACAACTCTCACTGTAGAACAGACAATCCCTACTGCCTGTGTGTGCTCATCCATGCCTTGACCCAAATCTTTTTTTTTTTTTCTTTCCCACATTTTTTTGGGGAAATTATGATTGAGTAAATAGTTTTTGTTGGGTGTCATTTTTGAACTCCTGGTTTTGTAGACCAGATGGGGCAGTTGTTCTGAAAGTTGGTGAAATTTGTGACCGCCTGTAGCTGCTCTTTTCAAGCTACACAACTTCTTGACTAAACCACTTCTATTGATCTAGCGATCTAACCACTTTCAGAATTGTGTAGTGTGAACAAAGCATTAGATTATTGTCATATGTTGAAGTTGAATCACCTTAATCTGTACGCACTGTATCAAAAAGGGTCAAATGTTTGCTTATTCAGAAATGTTGAAAAAATAATGAATTTTAATGGGATATACTTGCATATATTCTTACCTATACTCACATGACTATATATCTGCTTGAAAATCTTGAGAAAATTCTGCCTTTTTTCTTGTTGTCTGATCATACATCACTGCCTGTGCCTCCTTATACTACCACCACAGCTCTTCTCTCCAGTGAGGGCTCTAATTGGCCTCATTAGACTATCCTGAGCAGTATCACAACACTCCTGTAATTTAGCAGCGCTACCTTTTATTTCTTATCATTTAGCTGTAGTTATGGTGTGGCTATCAAGGTTGGCACAGGAATAATTAATTTGTTAGCTCTGAACTTTGTTCAGGAAGTGTGTGTGTGTGTGTATGTGTGCACACACTAAATCCATTAACTGAGCAGGATAACAAAAGCCCTGTCTGTCTGTCAAGCTCCGTATTTCACACAGTGGCTGAGTAAGTATTGATTTGGAATGTGTTGAGAATGAGAACTGCTAGTGGTGGGATGTGTCTGTCTGTAGGTGTGTAGATCACGGCTGTGTGTGAGCATACACATTGAATGATGCACATGTTTAACAAGGCAAGAAATTGACTGCCACTGCTCTATTGATCTAGTTTGCTTGGTGGTGGATAGTTAATCATTTTTACTATTCCAGTCATGGGATGGATAACTAGCTGGTTTGTGAATGTAATCTTGGCTTTGTAAGCCATATCATTAAGTAGGATGTCAGAATTAGTAGAACGACAGCTGTTGATGGGTTAAGCTTTACAGACAGAAGAACAGACATGAACTACAAAGCACTGTTGTACATCACTCTGGAGAAAAGCCTCTGCTAAATGCTGTATGTAAATGCAATAAGGGGTTAAGTATGTATTGAGGATCATTTCAAATTAATGAGGATTCAGAGGTGTTTTTACAGTAGCTTGATGTGTGTGTGTGTGTGTGTGTGTGTATGTGGATGTGTATGCTGGAATGACTGTTTATGTTCTGTTGTGGTTTTTTTTTTTTTTTTTTTTTTTTTTTTTTTTTTTTATAACTGTCCCTGATTCATGACTTGCTGTCCCTGTCCTGGTAAAACTGGGACTCGCCCACTCACCCGCTAATGGAATGAGATGAGGCCAGGTCTCAGCTCCTGTCTTCTGTCCCAGGCTACTACAGATAAATCAGCCTGTCAAGACACACACACACACACACACAATGGACTTGCTGTGAGGTCAGTTGACTGGCAGAGATTTTTTTTTTCTTGTCATGTTTTTACACTTAAAGAATCTTTTTTCCACCTCAATTTAGTCATGTCCAATTCCACCTGCTATCTAGGTCATGTCCTTTGACACAGTGTTAGCAAGCTGAGAAGGTGAAGTGCTTCCGCCGAGTCATGGCACCACATTTTTTCGAACCGCAGCTAACACAGTGACAGTGGACAGCTTGACATGCTTGGAGGAGAACACTAACTGCAGATTCTGTCAGCTAATGTATACCCACTATGGACAGCCATAGTGCTAAGTAATGAGGGGATACAAAAGGCCATCCTACCCACCTAGAGAGAGTTAGGCCTGTTCTGTTTTCTTGTACTCCTGACCACAGATGGCTGTGGTTTCACCAGAGATCAAACTCACAGTCTGCTAGTGATGGAGCCAATGCTTGGAAGGTTGTGCTGTTCAGAAGCCCTATAAAATATGTTTAATGCTGGGTTAGTTTTACTAAGGGATTGATAAGGGACGATACTGTATAATGTAAACAGTAACTACATTTGCATACATTGTATCGCCTTACTAGGTTCTACGTTTTGGGTTTTTTTTTTGTTTTTAAATGAGCCAAGATTTTAACAGGAATTATATAAAAAGATGGACAGTCATGCAAAAAATTAGGACACCCTTTATAAGGTGTATATAAGGTGAAGTAAGTGCAGCACATGTGTTAAAAAAACAAATAAATAACTTATTAAACAACTAAAAAAACAACTTACAAACCAAAATAAGACAGATGCCAATTCCTACTGAGAGGGAAAAATAGCACACCTTTTGCCCTAATAGCAAGTTTTTCCCCTTCAGCTGAAATAACCTCAATAACATGTTTCTTATAACCGTATACCAGTCTTTAACATAGACTGGCAGAATGGTTTTCACACCCTTCAATGCAGATTTCAGCTGTGTGACTTTTCAGGAGAGTCTTGCATGTACAGCCTGTTTTAAATTATCCCACAAGCAACCTCTGATACAGTGAAGAATTTATAGTGGATTCTATGATGGTGAGATGGCCAGGCCCTGCTACAGCAAAGCAGCCCCAAACCATGACATTTCCACCCCCATGTTTCACAGTTGGTATGAGACTCTTTTGCTCAAATGCTGGTGTTGCTTTACGACAAACATGTCCCTTGTTACTGTGTCCAAATCAATTGTGGATTCATCTGTCCAAAACACATTGTTCCAAAAGTCCTGGTCTTCGTCTGGCTGGTCTCTGGCAAACTTCAGTCTTGGCCCAATGTTTTTTTTGTTTGTTTGTTTTGTTTTGTTTTTTGACAGCAGGAATTTTCTCCTTGCACACATCCCAAGTATATCAAACTTGTCTCTTTCTGATGAAAGATGTAAGTACTTTGACATCAGCTGTGGCAAGAACTTATGTAGGTCCCGTAATGATATTTTAGGATTGTCACAAACTATTTTAAGCATCCTGCTCTTGGGATAAGCTTGCTCTCTTCAACAATCAAGAACAAATCAATTAATGTCTGTTTAAATAAGACCGGCTCCTCTACAATGCTCTTTAACAATGTTCTAATCATATGCACCAGAATCAAATTTTAGGCATTTTAAGTAATAAAGAATGTGGGGGTGTCCTAACTTTTTCCTCCATCGGAACTGCCATCTTTTTTCATTTCTTTTGTTAAAAAAGTGATTTTTTATGATGTTGCATAGGTGATGGAATTATATCACCTTTATCTCTAAATATTATTTAATTGATCTAATGTTATGTTGATATTTCTTAATAAAAAAACGTAATGTTTAATGGGGTGTTTTAATTTTTTTTCACATCACTATAAAAGCTCATTGTCTGACTTTATAATGCCCTCTTTAAGTTTGTCCATGTAGAGAGTTACTGCAGTTTTTAAATGGCTGATTTCCTTTTTCAACTTCCATTGAAATATTTAATGATGTCTGTTTCTGACAAAATGCTCAACCTGAAGCATGTCTTTTCCCTGCAGCAAAAATATTTCCAGTTTACCTTAGTAAGCTTTTGTGTTTGTTTTGGTTTCACACAGGATCATAAAAGGCTGCTCAATTTTGCAGAATTTTAATGAATTAGTCAGTAGAGTGATTTTAAGCATTTACATGTATAAATATAGGGTAAGTCCAGGTGATCTCAGCCAAGACGACTTTAATCACACGCTTGGATCAGCTAAGACTTTAAACGGACATAGGCCTTTCATCATTTTTGCATCATTGTCTAATTGCAAAATCACCTGATCGCTGTAATTTTCATGTTCTTATTCTGATTGCAATTATTTTTCACTGTCCTTGATTTCACAATCGTAGTCTATACCAAATATTACAATTTATTAATTGTATTAATATAAATATATGCAAATTCAAGAAATAAGAAAACAGTTTGCTGAAGGTATGAGTCTAACTTTTAACTATGTGCTGTAACATGATTAGAGGAATGTGTGTGTTTGTTAGCTAGGTAGCTAATTCAAATTTTAGTGTGTGTGCCTACAGAACAAGTGTTTTTGTTCATTTTTTCAAAGTCTCAACAGAAAAATGTAAACTTTAGTTGACTTAATGTGATTTAAACTTGCAACGTAACATGGTGTAATGATTCATGTTAGTGCTGCTTAACATTGCTGCAAAGTAAAGATAGGTAATGAATTTGACAGATTAGCTGCTTCAGTCTTTAATGGTTGAAATGGACAAAACGGCAACGTTTTTATTTAAATGATTAATACAATGATAAATTGTCAGATAAAATTTTAAGATCACACAAGTAATCAGATCATGACAATTGAACATCCAGGGTGTCTGTGGTAATAAATCAAAGTATGAAGTTGTAGCTACATTAGCTATTAGAACACAGAGACGTGTGTGTGTGTATGTGTGTGTGTGTAAGAGTGAGAAAGTTTGTAACTTTTAATAAACTTTGCCTTTGGCCTGGTCACTCAGTATATTTTCTTCATCTTTATACCACCCCAGCATATTTGAAATCTGTTGTACTGATACAGTGGCACATAGACGTTTTTATGAACTAAAACTATCATTTTGAAATCTCAATATCATTGATTTGTAATTTTAGGTAAAGGTGTGTCATTGATGTAACTTATTTACTGAAAGTGGCATTGAGGTTTTAAAGTCTTAAAAGGTATCAATTTGTTTAAGGATGACTGGATATTGTAGTTGTAAATCCCAAGTTTCATTATTATTCAGTCCTACATCAATTATTTTGGTCCAAAACACTGCACACAGTAAAAGTAAAATTAATTGTGGATTAACACACATTGATTTTAATGTGTCAAATTAATGCATTGGATTGTGCGCTATTTTGGTCGATGCATCAATACAGATGGATTCATTGTTACTCCCCTAGTGAATATGCCCTGACAGTCCATTTTACATGGTCATAGGTTAGACAGATTAGTGGTCAAACTAATATGGAGCCATCAATACAAATCCAGGTATTAGCTGCTGTTTAAAGGTACATTTCAGTGAAAAGACAAATGTACATGTTGTTTCCTCTTAACCCAGATGTAGTCAACCAGCACAGACATTTTTTGTTACTGGGTAACTTCAACATTACCCTTGTAGCTCCAGCGCTATACTAAATAAGCAAAATGTAGGGTCTGGGTTATGTGACAAATTGTGTAAATTTCACTAAACTGTTCCTTTAATTAACAAACAATAATGCCATTTAAAGCAACTCCAGGTACTTTTCATTTCATTGAAGATATTTTATATACTTTAGCTGTCTCACGCTGTTAACGAGGACACAGTTGTTGCTGTACAATCTCAATCAACCTTGTTACTGTCATGTGAGTGGTAACGAGAGAAAAGAGGGAGGCAGTCACAGAAAGAGTGGTTCAAGGAGAGAGAGACATAGACACTTATGGTGTGATACGAATGCACACATATAGTTCTCCCAGGACAGGGGCGAGTGGCTGCCTGTATTGAGTGTATGAATAATGCAGAGGTAGGAGCAGGACAGCGGTTCTCGCAGACACACACACACATACACACACACCCACACACACACACTATGTGCTCGCACTCCTGGGATTGAGAGCTGTGCTCATTAGCTCAGCTCTGGCCACCCCTACAGATTGCACCCCCTCACAGCACGACAGCAGCAACAGTGGCCCTCCTACCGGCTGCTGCATGAAAGAGTATTGACCCAGGTATGATGCCCTGGGCCAGCAGACGGGGCTCACAACCATGGATTTGCACACGGTTCCACCAGCAGGAGATAGGAGCTTGTTTTTGAAAGATGAGTCTACATAGCTGAGTACTTTGCTGCTGGCCATGGATGGAGACTGAGATGCTGTGGGGTGAATTTCTGATTGAGTTTGTGCTGGGCTCTGTTGAGTTACCTTGCCCTGATTAGCCTGAGTAAAGTGCCATTATAGCCACTTTCTTGACACTTCAGGGTACCACTGTTTTATACATATTCACCTATTATAGGCTTCAATGTTTTGTATTAATCTTGTGTGGCTGTTTGCAGTCATACTATGTAAAAAAAAGCATAATCTTTATGCAGTTTGCTTATTGGTTGGTATTTATGCTTATTAGGTTTGGGTACTAGTTGTTTTAATGAACAAACTAGTTTGAGATATCAACTATAATATCATACACAGGTTTGTATAACCCAAGTCAAACTGCATGTTACGTTGATTTTTCTACATGAAAATATGTTAAAACATCCTCAACAAGAAGAAAATTTTTTTTTCCACCAAAAAACAGTAATTGTCCATTCCAATGTGGAGAAGTGCATTCTGTGTATTTATTTTTACTTTTTTTTTTGTGAATACAACTTTATCTCTCTGAAATACCAAAAATAAGGACATGCTGAGCTTAGGTTGGTTTGTGTATGTATTTGTACAGCTGGCACTGTAACTGGCATGCATCTTCACTGGTGATGTGACAGGAGTAGCAGCACTGATAACATATAATCAAACACTAACCAAATTTGCATTGTGAATAGTTCATATGAAAGTAAGGGGGACACATCTATGTTTAACTTTGTCAACATATAAAAACACTGGAGTACAAAGATAAATTACTGAATGTCTATATAACTTGGAATTTGAACTTAAATCAGTATCTGAGAAATAATCTGAACTTTTTTGTCAGTTATGCATAACTGAAATATTTATCAGCTGTGCTGTTAGTATTGCTTGCTTCCCGTTCTGACCTTGTACACATTGGATTTTAGCGCACCTCTATCTGAGCGCTGTTGCTTTTTCTACCTCAAGTGCAGAACTAATGCAACACTCTTCCTACTTCTCTCCAGTCTTATCTTTTCTCCGTCCCATCAGCCTGATCAGCTCTGCATTGTGTTAGGGGGGAAAACAATGCTATCTCCACATATCTGCATTAGTGTTCAGCCCAACTGCTTATCTGCACTCAGAAACAGCACACCCACTCAGATTCTGGCACTAACTCTCTGAGCTGTTCATGGAAGAAAATTGTCACTAAATGCTGGCTCAGGTAGGAGTAGGGCCCGATTTGAAGGCGATAGTATCATCTGGACTAAATGCAACATCAAGCTGGCATCAGCCCTCCTTGTTAGGAGAGGAGAGAGGTCGTTTCAACACAAATTTGTCATTGCTAACATTTTTTTGATGTGATGGCTGTTACTACAGAAAAGTTTAGTTCCCAAGTATGATTGATTCTGATTTAGGCAGCTGAGCTCTGATTATATGTATGACTTATAAAACTGTAATATTATTCTTTTATACAGTAATTTTATTTATTTTATTTTTTTTGGTTTGGTTTTTTGTTCACTGATTATTTCCATAATACATCTGTATTATGATTGAGTACAAAAGAGAATCTGCCTAAAATCTTTGCAAGGAAAGATGGGTCATGGCCAAATTATATGAGAGAATTGCCAGTCAAAAAGAACATTTCTCAACACAAGATTTTAGGTCTTTCATCATCTATGGCCCAGAGTAGTGTGAAAAGATTCAAGGAAACGTGCATGACCTTTGAGCCCTCAGAAGGCACTGCATGGAAAACCATGATGCTACTGTAAGTGAATAAAGCCACATAAACATGAGACATACTTCAAAAAAACATGGTCTCCTAATGCAGTCTGCCACTGCATCAAGAAATGCATCTTGAAACTCTTACACAAAGAGAAAGCCATAGATCAATTCTATGCATTAGTACTGTGGAGTTCTCTAAATTTGAGCTCATCTCAGACGCACTAAAAGGCACTAGAAAGGTTTTCTGAAGACGTGCATGTCTGTGTCAAAGACAAAATGGATCATCCAGACTGTTATCAGCAAAAGGTACAAAAGCCAATATCTGATAAGGTATGAGAGTGCATCAGTGTTCATGTATATGTGAAGGTACCATTGACACGTATTGGTATTTTAAAGAGACATATGCTACCATGGATTGTATATTTGTGGACAACAGCTATACCACAGTGGTGAAGCAGCTCTTAAGTGTATGTGAAGTAGAAAGCAACACATTTTTCCCCAACACCCCTTTCCTTATGCTTCTACTGTGTGCACACTAGCCATTAAATATAATTAAAATAGCTTTCTATTACTGGTTACAATATTATATTATGAATATTTTATTAGGAAATAATGGTATGTAAAAACTCATATATGTACATAGACTTAGTGTTATGAATAGTGTTTTGATTGCACTGCAATATTTACCATGAACTATGAAGGAGTTGAGACCAATAATATACAAACTTCAAATAAAGCATGTGACCGTAAGGCAGAACCTTGTGAAACTAAAGCTACTTTGCATATTAAAATTAAAACAAACCTCTGGCCAAACTGCAACCTGTTTGATTATAATGCAGTGACCGTATTTCAGAGTCTACTGTGTTAAAATTTCAGTTCCTCACAACGCCTGTTCATTATCAGCACCTGGACACATCTATGCTGCACTGTATTAACCAATTGGCATACTTTGACATACTATTTCTTCACAACACATAAATTAGAAGTACAGTCGTCTTGGCCCTGTGTGTGGCAAGTTGAAGGATTTCTGAAGAAAAGGCCCATTTAATTGGGATTAGACAAACAGATGGACTTTTGAGTGATGGTTTATTGGACTTCTGAGAGACAGCTCACTGGGGTGTATTGATTCGGCCACTATCACAGGCTATGCAAATCAGCATTACATTTATGCAAATCATGCAAATCAATTTATATTTTCTTTCCTTTTTCTAAATGACATAGAGCACTTATCCACACGCGAGTAGGCAAGTGACAAAGGGTTTCAATTAAGTGATGGAAAACCAGACTCACTCATCTTCCTCTCAACCCAGCCATCAACAAAGCCCTTTTAATTAGTATTCATTAATTGCTGCGCTGTAAAATCTATGTATGCCCGTTTTTATCAAGCCATCAAAGAGCTCGCTAATTGCCTCATAATATCAGAAATAGATCCAGCACGTGTTGAAGCAATTTTCAAACAGCAGTTCAAAGCGAGCAGAGGGAGTGGGTTCGATTTCAAGTCCAGGCCGCAACAAAACCTTCATTTAGGATGGGAGCAGCATGCTGTGACTAAGCTCTGTGGCTTTTATTTTAAATGGTGAGATGGAACGTGGTGTTCTTAAGTGCAGACCACAGACCAGCACTCTTCCATCAATTCTTCCATTATTCCCAAAGGGTTTTAACATTTTGCATTTACTAGTTTGAATTTTTGAAGGATTTTCCTTTGAGAGCACTGAACCTTAGCTCAACCTGTTCTAGACCAATCATAGTTGTAGACCTAGCAAAGACATTAACAAGGCCAGAATTATCTTTCAAGTACTTAGGTTTAGGTTTTGAAGGACTTTTATGAAAGGCCTTGTATGCTGTTAAAAATACAATTTTCCTAATTACAGCAGAGTAGCTGCTAAACACTTGTTTGTATCCATAGTATTCTGCTTGTGTAGACAGCACTTTTCTGCTAAAAACATTAAAACCACCTGCCTAATATTGCATAGGTACCCCTTGTGCCACCAAAACAGCTCTGACACGTCATGCACGGGCTCCACAAGGCTTCAGGTGTGCTGTGGTATTTGGCACAGGCGTTAGCTGCAGATCCTTTAAACCCTCTAAGCTGTGAGGTGGGGCCTTCATGGATCAGACTAGTTTGTCCAGCTCATCCCACAGATTGGATTGAAGTCTCCAAAATTTGGAGGCAATGTCAACACCTTGAACTCTTTATCATGTTGCTTAAACCATACCTGAGCATTGTCTGCAGTGTGTCATGGCACAATATCCTGATGAAAAATGCCACTGTCAGTAGGGAATACTGATGCCATGAAGAGGAACATGGTCTGAAACAAAAAAGTAACATCTACATAAATGCTAGGACCCAAGGCTTAGCCAGGCTTGCTTTCTTGCCATGGTGTACCCTGGTCTCATCTCTTAGCCATGGATGGCAATGCACAGGCACCCGCCCATACACATAATGAAAAGAAAACATGGTTCTGTTTTGATGCTTGCGTGTCCATTGTAGACTCTTTTAGCAATGGATAGGGGTCAGCATGTGCTCTGATTGGTCTGCTGCTAGGCAGCCCAATTTGTGCTACAGTAGCTTTTTGCTCCCCATGCACATCATTGGGCTTTTAGTACTCATGTCTTTGTTGCCAGTTGTGGAAAAAAAAGAAAAGAAAAAAATGTGATCTCAGACCAGGCTGCCTTGCTCCATTTCTTCATGGTCTTGGTCAGATACTTACATGCACACTGTGATGCACTGTGTGTTCTGGCACATGTCTAACAACATTTTAGCTATTTGGGTTACAGTAGCTCTTTTGTGAGATCTGACTCGCTAGCCTTCTCTCCCCATGTGAATCAGTGAGCCTTTGGTGCCCATAACCCTGTCACTGATTCACTGGATGTTCTTCTTTGGTCTCAAAAATGGCAGATCCTGTGGGCTGTATGCAGTGTTCAGTACCTATCAAAAGTGGTTCAGTCATCTGGCCATGAAAATCTGGCCTTTGTTAAAATCCATTACACTTGTTCATTTTTTCCGCTTTCATCACATCAGCTTCAAGAACAGACTGTTCACCTACTGATCAATATATGCCAACCCCTGACAAGTGCCATTGTAACAAGATGATGAAGGTTATTGACCTGTCAGTGGTTTTAATGTTGTAGCTGACCGGAGTAATAATAATTACGTCATGAAACCTCATAAGCATTGAATCTGGTTGAAGCTCAGCAGAAATTTTGTTGTAGAAAGTAAAACAAATCAGGATCAAGATCAGGTCAGACATTTTTTGTAACACTTATATACTATGCTTATGAATTATCTGTTAATTCTGAGTTACAACGTGAAGCACCCAGGACACATTGGAATGCAACTACTGGGAATTTTGGGAGACGTTCACTGAGCAGCAGAAAACTTAAATAACCTGGGTGCTGTTGATAGCTGCCCGCCTGCTGCTCCAAAGGGCAATGGTGCCGTAGTGGTTAGGACATTAACATGCAACTTTCAGTTCACAAGGGCAAGGTCCTGACGTGGGCACCACTTTGATACCCTTGAGCAAGGAACCGTCCTGCTACACTGCTCCCTGGACACTGTTGATAGCTGCCCGCTGCTCCACGGGGCAGTAGTGGCCTAGTGGTTAGGACCTTGTGAACTGAAAGTTGCAGGTTCAAATCCCGACCTAGGCACCACTTTTGTACCCTTGAACAAAGTACCATTCTGCTACACTGCTCCCCAGGGACTGACAATAGCTGCCCGCTGCTACACGTGTGGTGGGTTAAATGCAGAGGTCACATTTTGAAGTGGTGCTTGAGTGTGTTCACAATGACACATTTTTACTTTCATCAGTAAATTATTGCTACATTACACCACTGACATCTTCCAATACACTGAAACCATGTTAGTGAAGCCTTGATGTGATGTGATTAAGGATTGCCCTGAATTATTTTTAACCACAACTTGTTGGATGATGTGAATGTGTTGAACTACATATCTGTGATTGGTTAGAATGCTCTTAGCATGCAATTAAGCATTCAGTAATTAGGCTGATTTGCATATTGCACACTATCAGTGCTGCAAAGATTGGTGTCGCAGTAAAGATGAAGGAAGGATATATTGCGTTGCCTTACTGTTTGTAGCTGGATGTGAACTAAATGAGGTCTGATCCACATCCACTTGTCTCAGCATTGTCTTCATGTTACTGTGGGTTATGCACTTAAGAGTGCATTGTCCAGTAAAACAGCAGCTCTAAAACACTATCTGAGAATCTGATGGTAGTATGCTAATAGGCATGTTAATTAAGTTGGTAATTTCAAGTACATGAATGTATCACACCATGTCAGCCTTTGAAGCTGGGAAACAGGGAAAATGAACTTGCATATTAAATGTGTTGAAGACCTTGTTTGTGTGCGGAGGAGGGCACTAGGAGAGCATATTTGTTTTGTTTTTATTATTATTTTGTTTTGTTTTTTTTCCAGCATATTTCTCCACTGAATATTACACCCTCTGAGCAACAAAAAGGGCTAGCCCTGAGCTCAGGATCCGAAGGGCTCTAGAGCAGATTAGCCCGGATTCACTACACTTTTACTACAGTTCCATCTCCATTTGATTAGATCTCTCTACCCCCCCCCCTCTCTCTCTCTACCCCCCCCCTTCTTTCCCCCTCTCTCTCTCTCTCTCTGATCTCTATCTGATCTCTATCCATACAATCAAAAGCAATCAGTATTTCAGCTTTTCTCCTCACACTGCCATGTTGCCTGACTCCCCAGTCACTCTTTTGGGCTGCTGTATTGTAAAAACAGTGAGCCTCACTGTAGGGCTGTGAGAGCCTGTCAGGTGTTGTAAAGCTGTCTTTAACACCTCTGTTCTACCTGCTATTTTTAGCAGCTTTGTGCCTTTCATGCTAGCAGCCTCCATAGCATACAGTAGGAACACATTTTTTCATATTAACAAGTGTACTGTGTGTAGCTTTGCCTTGTTTTTATTCTGGTGATCTCTGTTTATATGGAACATTTGTACTGAGAGCGTATCATACCAGTGAGGTGTCTGAGTCACTGTGTTTTCTTCAGATAAGCTGATTGCATAACTGTGATGTGCTTGAATTTTAAATGGTTGTGCATTGTCCTGCTTTTTAGTGATTTATGTCTGTGTTCCATGCTGTTCATATGTAAACACTGTGTATAGTCAGATCTAAAGTAATAGTATAGTACTACTACTACTACTTGTATTCCTTGGTAGAGGTGAGTTTAAGAAGGTAATGGAAAATTTGTTCAGTTCTTCAGTCTCATACTGAAAATGTAATAATCAAATCTTTAATTGAAGTAAATGTAGTTTTAGAAAACAAGAACCCATACAGAACAGTAAAAATATTCTTCATGTAATTGGCACCTCTGCATTTAGATTGGCAAATACAGAGTAATAACTTCTCACATCTCTAGATATGGCCCTAGGTCCCTTTTTTCGATTCCCTTTTTGCACACCCAAGTTTTCAATAGGATTTAGGTCATTGAGCTAGGATGGCCATGTCAGAAGCTTAAATCTGTGGTCACTGAACATTTTTTTTGTGTGGATTTAGACATATGTTTAGGATTGAGTCCATGATGCCATGTATACTAGACCATTTTCCTTTTACACTAATACCTTGTTTTTCTTTGTTTTTGAGATAAAGCACCATTTGTCACATCTGACCATAAAACCCAGTTCTGGTTCCAGTAGCGTCTACTGCCCTCCAGGTATTTATATCTGTGGTTAGCTGAAAGTAAAGGCTTTCCTCTAGCACATATAGATTGTTGCCATGAAGGTACTAGACATTTTTGTCCCTCCAACCATCTTCCTGATTGTGCGTCTGATTAAAACAAACATGTATCGTCTTCAGACAGGTTCACTAACCACAGCTTTGACTAGTTGAAGAAAATCAACACACTTTTGTGTCATTTCTCTATGTTGATGAAGGACTAAGGCAGTTTGGCCTCTACTGAAGGGTTAGATTTTCCAATCATACTTTCAATGTGAAAAAAACTACAAAGTATTTTTAATGACCTTTTTTTTACCCATCTTTAGCCATCATGGACATGCATGGGGGGAAACAATCAATAAATAAACTGAATAATATGCACAGTGTTGAGAACAGCGTAGCTGTATGTAATGTAGAGTAATAAAGGGTTGTGTACTGTATTAGAAGAGAAGGGATGTCAGGAGTGGTATTGAGGACAAGAAGAAGTCAAAGCCGAGTTCCTCCCCAGGTACATAACACTGTTGCCTAGTAACAGCCGCTTCGTGAGGCAGACGGGCACATGATGGTAGTGGCAGGCTGGAGGATGACATCAGCGATAGGGATGCACCGATCCCTCAGCTTTGGGAATGAGCCAATACGGAGTACGGATCCAATACCAGGGTTTAATTCATAAGCTGCATGTCTCACTGTGTGGAAAAGACTGGGATAATTTTTTATGTGTAAGGTGACATCAGACTTGACTTAAGCACTATTTTCCTAACTTTGTCTTTTAGTTTGCACCTGCAACTTAGTAAAAAATGTAAAATCTTTAAAATGAGCAAGAATTACAGTTAGTACAGGCATTGGCTGATATCCAATCTCAGTATCAGATTGGTGCATCCCTAATCAGTGATTGCCATAAAGTGCTTCTACTCTACACTTCTACACAGCTCTCATCCTCCAGTAATTACTATTAGCTAAACACTTTTTTTTGCAGTACTGTGCGAAGTCTAAGTCACTTCGATTACAGATTATTTGTAAAAGCGATTTGCTTGACCATTTCCTAACCTCTCCTCCTGGCAAGTCATTATACCAGCTCACAAGATTATAACTTTTTCCAAATAAGAAATTCTTGTTAGTTGTTGATGCATTAATGTTTTTTCCTGATATATACATTGAAGTTTTTTTTTTTTGCTGAGTATGTCACTTTTATAGTCTTTAGTCCGTTATGATCTCCTGTATTGCCATGCTGCCTTGTAAATAGGGTCTTTTGTTTGTGCAGGTCATTTTAATCTGTGCTCCCCTTTCAACAAAGTATGTAAGCAGAGTTAGGATGTTAATGCTCAGTTACTAATTTACCTACCCAATATACCCATCACTGGAGCCTAAAAAACTGCCTTTGTATGCTCAAGGTAACACGCACGGAACCCTATGACTTATTCTGTCTGTTCTTTGAGGATATAGTTCTCTAAACAAGTAATATACTTATCTTACTGCGGTAAAACATGTTCTTTGGATGCTGTTCCTCTGAGGGATCTTGTGAAGACACATCATCACACACTGATATTAGGTATTAATACTCCACCTCTTGTTCACTGAGGTCATCTTGCACCAATCTCCTGTCAGTCCCTTGCACTCATCTTTCCAGTATGGGTGGCAGGTCTTTCAGTGGTACTGGCCCTAAACTCTGGAACTCTCTTCCAGAATCTCTTTGTGACTGTACATCTTATCCCAATATTAAATTAGAGCTCAAAACCTTTCTTTTCCATGACTCCTTTTCTTTCTCTCTCTCTTTATCTTCTTAAGGAATTTTTTTCCTCTATGTGGAGTGTCCTTGGGTTTGATAAAGGTGCTATAATAGTGTAAGCTATTATTATTAATACATATCTGCCCAATGACCAGTTCAGTATATAAAACCTCAGACTCTAGATTATTCTGGTATGATTCAGTATTAGTATTACTACACTGAATACACAAAGTTTTACCAAATACTTTATTTAAATATTATATATAATTCAAATATATACAACAGGTGCAGATGGATCTCGACCCTCAGACTGATGCAGTTCTAGAACCCTTTATTATTGTCTTGGGCCTGTTGAAATCCACAAAGAATATCTGGTAGACCTGAGCAGCAGATGTGTAAGACCTGTAAATCAGTGTACTGTAATGGAGTAATACTAGAAATTTGCTCATGTGAATTTTCAGTGTCTCTTGTTTTTAACTTCAGGTGTTTGTGATTCACCATGTTCTCAATTTGTTTCTTCCCACAGATGGGTGCAGTGGACACATCCTGCTGGGGTTCAGAAGGAGGTCAGAACCTGGTGCATGTGCTACAGAAATTGGCTCAAGATACCAGGTGAGTTATCCTAGGAAGATTAGCTTTTTTCAGCCTCGAGTCTCCTGCAAGGCCCCTGCTTTGGCTTTTCAGTGCCACCCTGTGCTTTGATCCATTTTGTCAGAGGCCAAGGCACAGTCGTATGATGAGAGCTTTCTTGAGTTGTTGCCTCTCCCAGAGATTGATACAGGCCTATTGTTGGGCTGCTCATGGCCCATTCACCCCCCCCCCTCCCTTCCCTCTACTAAAATGAGAAGACAGCCCTTTGAAGTTGCCCAACCATGCTTTGGAAGCAAAGCTTCAACATTATTGCATTTTTGTCAGTCATAGTAACCTGTGCTGCAAACAATGCACTATTGATGGGCTTTGTCACCACTAGTCATTGTCCTTAGTAAAAGAAAAAGAATAGCTTTTACACTCCAGTGAATATTCAAATAAATCCTTAGTATCTTAAGTCTTCATTTAATTAACGATGCTATACTGCGAGGGAGGGTAAGCGGTCCTGCCTGATTCATAGGGGGAAAAAGTCCATGTGCATGATTGGCTGAATGCGAACAGAATTTGGGTTTATTCTCTTCAGATTGTGTCTGATCATCTCTTCCTTTTGAGGTGCAAAGTCTGCCGTACTGCAGTGAACGCAATTCTGAATTCCAAGTAGCTAAACTAGTATTTTCCACTTAGGAATGACTTTGTGGGCAGAGGAACTTTATGCAAAAAAAATTAATTAGTAATTAAAGTTCATGCACTGTGGAGAGCATCAATACATATGGACAAAGCTGTTATCTTTTTCAAGCAGGTCTGTACTTGGCACGGTTTTCAAATTAGCATATTCATGAGTAAACTATTGTAAGTTTCAGTCAGTAGTAGTCCTGCAGAAACTCCCAAACATAGGGGGTCTGTTTTTATTCTGTAAACTGGTATAAGTCTACTGAATGTGTATGAAAGTTTAAAACTGACCATTGATTGATTTGCCTTCAACTACGCTAATATTTTTTTTGCCTGTTTAGTGGGTCAGCTTTACACATTTTTGCTCAGTGTTCACTACTTTCTTTTCCCAGGTCTCAACCAAGCACTGCAGTGGGGTTACTAGCTGCTGAGATTCTGAAAGGGGTTGGATACTAAGAAGCAAAAAGCCACAGAACTCCACTCTGTTCTGTACATAGTTTGACACTAGTTTTGTATTCTTGTAATGCTATAAACGTCATTAGTTGTGTTTGTACTGTAAAATGTATAAATTAAGCACTTGAACCCCTCACACTGTTTTGCTTATTTAGAAAACATTAGCGTCTCAATCAGAGAATACTTTTGGTGCATATGTTCAGTGTCAATGTTCATTTAACTTTCTTAAAAAATTACCTCTCTGAATGAAAGTGTTTCGAAAAATAAAGATTTATGGTTTTAATTTTTTTTTTTTTTTTTTTTTAATCAGAGTGACCAAGGTGTAATAATTCAAGACTATGGTTCATCATGCTCTAAATTGTTAAGTGCAACAAGCATCATCAAAGCATCTGTCAGGGACATTGTTAAACTAAACTGAAACCCTCTCCATAGTAGTGAAACTGCACAGATACCCGACACGGGTGAATTTTGTCCATTATTTTATTGTTTAGCCATGTCATAACCATGTCTCCAATAAACACAGCAGGCTACAATAATTAGGGGTTCTTTTCAAAACCTTCTATAGCTACAGTCAAAAAAATGGAGGGGGAGGAGGGGGAAAAACTGGCCCCCTCTGATTGCAGACCCTTTGGAACATTTGAGACACTGGAAACAGTGATCTTATTAAAGCAAGAAAGCCATATTTGGACCATTTCTCCCATTCTTGGTTTTATACAAAAGTTACACAATGTTACACTTAATCAGAATACAATTCAACTGATTAATTAGTGTTCTACACCATAAACTTGATAAAATTTTAATTGATGGAGCATTACCACTATAATTTAACACAGATTTGAAAAGAATACAAATTACTGCAAAATAAAAGACAAGTATCAAAGCAAGCTAGATAAGTACCATTAGACTGAAGAATCCTTTTAAAAAAAGAAAAATAATAAAAAATGTAAAAAGAAAAAAAAAAAATTACAGGCAAGGCTAAGGTTGAAAATTCCATCTTATGATCCACTTCTTGAGCTTTCTTTGAGTCACTCACCCAACCGAAACCTCTTTTGCGGTTAAAACTCTGACCAATGAGGACCAGAACAAAAAGTTTTACTTGCTCGTGTTCCCATAGGAAACTCAGCTTGTATTAGTGTGTCAGGCACTTCCAGAGAAACTAGCCCACTCTCTTGAGACCGCTCAGCAACTCTACAGGCCAAATCACAATGCAGGTTCATTCAGATCAGACGATACAGCTGTGGAGGGACAAAAAGTGTTAGACAAGAGCCACACATACAGGACCATAATAATCAAACACATTCAAAATGCACAATAGGTTAGTTTTGCTACCAGCATGCATTTTGCCAATCCCTCACCCCCCACACACACACAAAACTCTGCCATTCATGTTGAGCATGTTTGAGTACCTTAGTGCCTCACCTAAAAAGTAGTTTATTTACAGATCAGTATCAAACCAAGCCAACTGATTACTGTCGCCTGGAGGGAGCCCATCAATCAGGTCTTGGGTGTGACCAAGGTCAGGCAGGCCATCCACAGGGTAGTCCGGTCCAGGGTGGTGTCCACCCATATCATGCTCCATCATGGGGTCCATGCCCATGGCATCTTGTCCATACCCTCCAGCGTGGTAGGAGCGGTAGCTGGGGTCTGTGGACAAGTGGGATCATGGAAAAAGAGTGGAGGAAGGAGGGGGAGCATGTTATGTACGTTAGGAAAAGCCTATTAAACAAGCAGGTCAAAACAGCAGCCCTTCAGTTTCTTTGCCACACAGCTTGTGAAGGGGATGCTTTGCTGTACTAATCCAAAACATATTCAAGTCCATGGTCAAAAGATGCAAGCTGCCACACTCAAGGCAGTGAGTTAAAGCGTGCTTGGCACTGGTTATCTCTGAAATAATGGCTGTAAACTCACCATCCTGCCTGTAGCCAAGAGGTTCTCCCTGAGCACCAATGTCCAGACCCAAGTCTCCAGTCTGTGGGGAATGCAAAAACAAGCTCAACTTTGTGTGTCTGAGCAACATACGCAGACAGGTGACAAATCAAGTTCTCCAACATTGTGGACTGAATTCCTTCAATTGTTCTAATAATTTTAGAAATTCTAAAAATAATAAAAAAAAATTTAAATCCCCACCACAAATCTACCATGCCAAGTTCAATGTTCCTTTCAGAGCCAATGAAAATCTAGTGCTGGGCTTTGACCCAGGATTCATTTTATGGTAATAATCTTGCATGGGGATTTGGGCAGGGTTTAACAGGGATGAGCTGCTCTACCTCGTTCCAGGTCATGGGCTCAGTCCTGAACAGAGAGCTGGTAAGCTCCACAGACAGCCTTTTCTTGTAGTCCTGGGGTTTATCCTCTGACATGCGGAATAGCACTGCTGCTGCATACGTGGCTGTGTAGGAGAGATAGCACCATCAGTATAGCCAGACAAATACACAACTCAGCCCAACTTATGACCATGTCTGCAACTGAGGACCTAGTGAGACATACAGGAAGGTGTAAAATAACTAAAATAAGCCATGCGGTCACTACAAACCACTCCACACATTTGCTCAATTCCCACTTCACAATACATGAGGATAGTGCACATATAAACAATGTGGGGATCTCTGAGAAGTTTCTAACCACCACATTATAGAAAATCACATTTTGCACATTAAACATCACACAACCGCAGCTTAATTTGTTATTATGGACAGTTTAACTGAAATTCATATTTCAACCAGCAGCTGGTGCCATATTCTGAAACAAGTGAGACAAAGTGAGTACTTAAAAGGCCATAATTCTGCCCATTCTTAAGCATTAAAAACAACTCAGCCCTTTGTGATAGGTCAAAGACTGAATTCCTGGCATCTAGCAACAGACTGATAGTAGCCATCAACTTCAAAATTAAAACATGTCTCATAGAAGCACTGGAACTCCTGATACTACCTCTCTGTAAGCAACATAGCAAGTATTATTAAGCACCATTTATAAAGAAGAATGTAACAAACACTCACCAACACCCTCATTTCTGGAGTGAAGCAATTCTGTGAGGGGAGCAGTGGCTCCTTCTGCCTCAATGGCCTCAGCCGCCTCCTTATCCTGGGCTAATTCACAAAGGACACCTGCAGCTACACGCTGGATGTTTTCAATAGGAGAGTACAGCAGCTAGTGGAAAAAAAAAAAAAAGTAGGTAAGCAGAGGGGTCAGGATCACTGATACAGACGTTGACCTGAAAGTAATGAGCTTAAAAAAACATGCATTGTGGCTGAGTTTAAGGTGGTTGTTTTTACAGTATTAAGAATATTTCAAAACTGGCACTAGAATTTTATTATTAGACATGTGCTAGGCAAAAAAGTGCCAAATTTAAGACCCAACATACTGCATGGGTGAAACATTAAATAAACATTTGTTGTAGGTACAAAGCCTGGTAAGTGATAACCCTACAACTGCTGGTAAGAGCAGGAGGCTAGACTAACCTGGACAAAGAGTGGAATGGTGTTGAGTCCTCTAATGACAATCCTATTGTGAATATCTCTAGCAAGAATGTGCAGTGCTCCTGTGCAGCCCTCCACAATCTCCTCCATGCGAACTCCCTCCTGTGAGTCAAATCAAACAATGAGCATAAATTAAAATAAATAAATAGATAAAATAAAATACACCACTTTCAAATCGGTACAAATATTCTACTGAACAGTAAAACAAGACATACCACAAACTGTTGCTGTGTACCTCCCATGGAGGTGCGTCTTTGGGTGTCTTGGTGGGCTCTGACAAGTAGCTGGACCAATCTAGGGATGGCACCCTGTTCCCGAAGAGGTGCATGGTTAGCAGGGCACAGAGCCAGATTTCGGATCAATCCAACGGTAGCCTGGAAGAGACAATGATTTCAACACAGTTAACACACCAGCCCTTTTAATACAAATGAAAACATTTAAAGAGCAGCTACAAACAAAACTTCAATCCTCAGGACCCAGACCCACAACAGAAGCTTGATCAATTCCAAGAAACATTCACATCCTTCCCAAAAATCGCATGCAGACCAAGTCCATTTAAGAAATAATTCAAACCTGATGCTCTAACATTAGATGCTGTATTAGTACTAGAGAAAGAAATAACTGGCTACAACAGAGTAATGCTTACCTTTATAAGAGGCCAGTGTGATGGTGGGTGGAGGAGTTTGACCACCACTGGTAGACCATAGTGGAGCCTCACTGCATTCTGGGCCATTTCAGCGTCCTGATGTCTGGAGGTGAGGTGGCGAAGAGCACAGATAGCTGGCTCAGTAATGTCCTCCCTGTCTCCGGCACGCAGGACTGTACGTACCAGTGCCTCGATACCGCCCACCTGGCATACCATCATCTTGTTCTTGTAGTTGTTGCAGGTGAGGTTGGACAGGATGCCAGCAGCACAGGTAACTACATTGATGTCATCAGAACCAAGGAGCTGAACCAGTGTGCCCAGCAGGCCCTCCATGCCCTCCTATGAGGGGAAAATGAACAGAAAATAAACGTTATGCAATGGAAACCAATCGAAGCAAATCTGATACATTTTATGGATGGCTCAAACAATAAAAATGCCAGTAAGCTGTGTGACAGTTTAGAAATGCTGCATGAGGTTTAATCCTACCACAACAACCACAAGAAAAAGGACAATTACTCCACGACAATCTGCCACCATGCTAATGGGTGAGTAAAATACGCTGTGGCATTACAATCATATACAGCATTTGTTCATGCTTCATCTTTTGGCTTTTCGTCAAATGGTAACGGTCCTAACTGTTAATTAGGCAGGTGCTGGCGACAGCCCCCTGCTCCATCACAGATAAAGGCAGGAATAACTGTTACCTGCAGAACATCTACTTCAGCTAAGGACGTCTTCTCCATGGAAAAAGTGGGGAGACAGAAAGAGAGCTCTCATGTAGGAAGAACAGAGTAAAGCGTAAAAGAGGTGGAGAAAGAGGGAGACAAAGATGTACAATTACCTGTTTGGTGGCAGCGTCTGATAGGTTCCTGAGAGTCCACAGGCAGTTCTGAACCAGTCGCTGACTGGGATCTGTGAGGTGGAGACCTAGTGCCTGCATACCACCTGAATACAAGTAAGCCAGGTCAATTGTCTGCACTTTATTCAATTCTAAAGAACCCTAGTCCTGATCTGGACAATTATTCATTTACTAGAGATAAGAAAACACTCAATAAGTGTACATACACTTCTGAAGTAAAAATATCTGCACTCCAGATAAGGCACTTTAAATGTTTAAAGCCAGAAAATATGCTTATGCTGGAAATCTTGACTTACCAGCCTCAACAATGGCAGGCTTGTTACTGGAACATACAGACAGCACTTTAAGCACCCGGCTAGTGGTCCACAGCAGTTTCTCGTATGTGTATGTCCTCATGATGTTGACTAAAGCCTGGGGGCCTCCACTAGCGAGGATGATGAGCTGATGAGACAGAGACAAAAAAATACAGCAATCACAAACACAGTTAACCTAAAACAGACCTATATGCTACCTCAAGTGTCCAGACTTTTTAAATAGAATGTCAATAGCATAATGCACTTCTTACTTTGCTCTCTTGATTGCCGTAAGCCAGGATCTGAAGGCAGTCTGTTGTGATGGCAAGGAATTTGACATTTGTTTTGTTTAACAAGGCCACCATCTTTTGTAAGCCTCCTGCCAGACGCACAGCCATCTTGGCTCCCTCCTGGTGCAACAGCAGGTTGTGCAGAGTTGTGATGGCATAGAATAGTACGGAGTCCACTGGAGAGCTGAGGAAACCACAGCACCCGTTATCAGACACAGAAAATGCTTCAAGGCTAAATACATTTGGACCAACATCAAAACTTCTACAATGGCTGATTTAAATGCAGAATACATAGGAACAGTGTGACTGCAGGCCTTCTGAAGAATAAGCCCAAAGAACAACACGTGTGTTATAGAATGACAAGGATTTAATTTAAAATTCATTTAACAAAGTTAGAACAACATCTAAACATTGTGATTTCAGCACTTGCCAGCGTGAACAAAAACATTAGTTTAATTTACATGAATCTGGAAAATACACTTTTCCAGAACAGCATTACTACAATATATGCATCCATCCTAATTGCAACAATCAATGATAATCTTAATTAAATGGTCTGCTAGATATTAAATTTATATATGACTTACCCCAGCATTTTGACCAGAGCAGGAATGCCTCCTGATTTGAAGATAGCAAGTAGCCCCTCTCTGTGATGGGAGAGGTTATGAAGGGTGCCAGCAGTGCATCTGGCTGTCTCCACATCATTGGTGTTCTGCATGGTCCTCACAATGGCTGATACCATCTGAGGAGAGCGCATGATCGCATGGCGCGAAGCCTCCTTCTTAGAGAGTTGATGCACCATGACTGCTGCCTTATTAACCACAACCTTAAAAGAAACAAGAAAATAACAGTTAGACTGGTCCTTAGAGATATTTCCATATGATCAATGTAACATGCAATAGTTTTCTTTTAGCAGAAAGGAGTATGGACTGATCTCACACTCTTACATTTTTAAAAAATCAATACATTAAAAACATTGACCCCTACCTGGTCCTCATCATTGAGAAGCTTTGTGAGCTCTGGGATAGCACGTGTGGCCAGTTCTGCATCATCCTGATAGTTGATGAGATTGACCACTGCATGCTTGAGCATCTGTGAGGGTTCAGCTAGGCGTTGCACATTGGTAGGGTGAGCTCCATCAAACTGTGTGGAGGGAATGTGCATGCCCTCATCCAATGTTTCTGGAAACATGGCTGCCCTCACTCGCTGGGCTCTGGTCATGGCATATTGACCATCAATGTCTAAAAAGACATACAAAAAAAAAAATCGCTGTTTAACATCAATTGACAATCACTTTTTTGGGAGGAGATGGGACATTTAAAAACATTATAAGCTAATCAGTAACTCAAGCATAGCCATTTAAAAACACTGCTGCAGTGGCAGGACTTAACACTCAACAAAATGGATAATATTTACACTATTGTACCCAAGTAATATTAATACATTCACATGGTTCAGCAACCCTATTGCATAAAAACTTTCACCACTTGTTCTTTAGGTAAAAGCAGCATGATGATAAGATACACACCTGCCACTTGCTCCTGGTTAAAGTTCTGGTTGAAGCCCTGTTCCCACTCATACAGCACCTGGTTGTCCACATCCTCATCCTCAGGATTTCCCTTCCCACTGAGGGAGGGTGCAGTGGTGGTGGCCCCAGAGTGGATACCTGAATCCAAGTAAGACTGCTGTTGCCAGTTACTGACTGCAGCCTTGCGATCTGGCTCCATTGCCATGTCGAGCTCCATCAGATCAGCTGGTTAGTAGAGAAAAAGCTCAAGGTCAATTCATTTTATATATTAATATCAATATAGTAGTTAAAATTCAGCTCTCTTGATCATTAATACAAATGTGGAATTAATAGAGCTACAGAGAGAATACCCTTTAACAGAGTAAAAGAAGAGAAACTTATTGGAAACGACAGATGTCAAAACAAGATTACACTGCAGACGTAAGTTGACCTTTTAGATCACAACATGGCAGCAATGACTGACTTTACTCTCCATCAGCAAGTCTTAATTAGAATTATTTTACTGCTTAAAACATTTTTGTTGAATTCAGAAAGGTCAAGGGCTACTACTGCTGAGAAAGTTGGTAGAAAGGAATCAGAAATATGTGTAAAAAACAAACTTCATGTGACATTACTGAGGTAAAAAGGGTAGAACATAGGAAAGCTGAAAAGGAACTGGACAGGGTGTGAATATACAACACCAAACAAAACTTACATTGAGTGGCCATGTTCCTCACTCAGCCTGCTGGCAGCACAGCTTCCTAATCTGAAACAAACAGAGCCATGGTTAATTCCACACTCAGACCGTGTCATGAAAATTATTGCCAGTTCCGCTCACAGCAACCACCAGTATGTCTGCATATTCTTGGGGAAAAGTTTCAGATCAGTAATCAGACATCTGAAATGCATTTCAGGACCATCTGCACAGCTTGCAAGTAGCCATAGTACATGTGCTTGCTTGTAAAAGTAAATCATTTAGAATTGTAGTAATGTAGGAGTGAGTAAACTTTTAACTGAGTATTTAAGCAACCATTACTGTGCCTGTTCTAGTGCTAACGTTCTTAAACAGTGTGAATGTATTCTAGTCATTCACAAGCCTATTGCACACAAACAGCAGTTAAAACCTGCTAAAGCACAATGGCATTCACTTACTTGCTCCATGGGGGCCCAATTTGTCCCCTCCTCCAACACTGCACAATTGCAATTACCATAACATAAGCTCCAAGTCTACCTCCTCTATGCAAATGCGAAACACCCCTTTCCAAATCAATGAGCAACCCTAAATATACTCGCATTCCCAAGAAGGCTAACTGTGTGCTGTTAGATAACATGAACAATATTTAAGCCTCATAACTATGGAGGAAAATATTGGATATCCTGCAGAAATCATGCAAAAGGCAATTCTGCTGAGACTATATTTAGCATTCAATTTTTAGGAAACAGTGTGATTGGGTTTATAAAGTCTGTTCCAGAACACACAAAACAGACAGAAGTGTGCTACTGTTTATGCATGTTTTCCATGCACACTACTCTGCAAAGACTATGTTCAAAGCACAAAAAGTAAAAGGTTACATAAAGGTTCAATACATCACTCTCAGAGCATAAAGTACCTATTATTATCATCTCGAAGAGTCACAACAGAAACCTATAAATAGCATCTCTCAAATTAGAAATATGCTCTAGAGTTGTATGAAAGCTTCATAACCTGTGATGATTTTCATTCATGATTTGACCCATTTGCAAAAATATTAAGCCCAGACAGACAATCAATTTAAAGAACAGAGATCCCAAACCAGAAAGCAGCAGAAAACTACATGAATACACAGCACAACTTCCAGGGCCTTGCTGCCGACACGACACCACTCCACTCTATCGAAGGCTGTCTAACCAGACTACCCATCATTACCATAGTACTACACCAATGATGGATGACCTATTCTTTCTTCACAGTGCTGTCCATCTTTTATAGAGAATGTGAATATTGTTTAATATAGCATGAAACATAACAGCACTGCTGTACGTCTGAGGCTGTTGAGACCATGGCAGTCAGCAAGTGGCTCAGCCAACGGGTTTCAGCATCTGGAACAAATTGTGGAGAACAGGCCAGCAGCACAGAAGCTTTTTCTGTTTTAAGGCATAACTGCTCTCACTCGCACGCAATGTTACAGCTTGCAGAACTTTACAACTACTAACCAGGGCCCTGACTCGAAAACAAGTGAAATCATAGTAATTTCATAATTGCCACAGATTATTCTTAGTCAGAAAAAACACTCAAGTATCACTATTGCCCCCCAAACACACACACAGACAAAATAAATATATTTATTTATTTTTGACAAATGTTTATTTCGTGTGCGCGTTTGGCCTGGTTGAGGGTAGCAATATTTCAGAATAGTTTATCTGACTGAGGATAATCTGTGGCAATTATGAAAGGACTGACTTGTTTTGGAGTCAGGGGCCTGGTTAGTAGTTGTAAGGTTCTGCAAGCTGTAACACTGTGTGTGTGTATGTGGTGTTTTCCAGAAGCATCTCGGCATCTCGAAATTGTAAAATAAGCAGCACATTGAACTGAACACACTCTCACATCCACAGGATAGTATCATTATAATACTACAAAGATTTTGTGACACTGGGCCCAGACAAAAACTGGTCACTTTTCTAAAGAGTTACCTCGTAGTAATCTACAGGTAAAGTAAATAATGGCAAATTCTCTGTCCACAGGTTTAATTCCCCTTACTTGACGAAGATCAAATTTTTTATTCTTTCATTACCACAGCTCTGTCAGCCTGCATCCACTCTAGCCTTTGCTTGACCACAAAAGTGGTCAGTACCATTAAAGATAAAAAATAAAAATACAACTGGGTTAAAAAAGTCACAATCTGTAAATGCATTCAATGGCAAGGATTCACAGCTCTCCTCTCACGAATGACCACACATTTGAACAAAGCATCCACGAATACCAGAGGAATCCTGGAGTCTGCATTCCAAGGCAAACTTCTGCTCAGCAGGATGACTGCAAACAAAAGGCTTGGGATCCTCACTGCAGTGCTGTGCAGCTCATTGCCTATTCTAGACATTTTTATTACACTTAACATAGGACAATGATGACCAGTTAATGGAACAGGACACCAGCATCTATGTGGGCAAAATAAATAAAGTCGAGAAAAAGAAAATCTTTGATTTCAAAAGAAACTCACAGACAACACACTTAAAACACTTAAGGTCTCTAAACTCATTCTGCTCCTCAGCTACAGACACTGACACTAAACACACAAACGCACCAGGTCTCAGACACTCACTCCTGAGCACAGTTTAGTGGTTTTTTTTAGCCCATCTTCTACCTTGACTGGCTGTCTGTAGTACTGGTTCTTGACCTAAAGAAGAACTGCGGCACTGCTCATACTCCGACTACACGCCCGTCAGTGATGGAGATGGTGAAAGAACCACACTGACGCGCTCGGGAGAGAAACGCGGGCTGCATCCAGTGGCCTGTAGACGGAGCAGCCACTCTGCTTCAGCCCCGAGCGTTTCCAGCTGTGCGCGGTTTCTCAGAAATGGCTGCTCGGTTATATTAGTGGAATAAAGTTAACTATTGTTTAATAGGTCTTAAATTTCGTAAACCTGTGAATTATCAAACTGAAGATTGGAGGAATATCCCCGATACGAGAAGCAAAAACGACAAAGACAATGTGCCAAATAATAATCCTGGACAATCAATCGTGGTCAATGCAACAACCAGTTAAAAACAAGAGCCCAGATACAACAAATCTGTCCAAGTGCCAAAAAAAATATCAGGCAACTCAAATTGGTCACTTATCCTTTAAAACTACTGAAATAATGTTGTTCGGCGGGCTGCTGCATTATAGAGCAAAACCGAAATCGCCGTTAACAACAAAGACGAAGAAGCGAGCGACCTGCTCAACCTGCTCCACCAACACCCGGGAACGCGCCGAGGTTCTCCCCACAGACCACGCCGTTTGTGCAAAAGTCAGTAAAACCCGTCAACATGTCAAAGCGCGTTATTTTACAGCAAAAGGTCGCTGCACTGCTGGCTCGTACAACTGCGAGACTGTACCCAGGGTGCAAGTTTCAGCAGCCCCCACCCCCCCACCAGTCAGAGCCCACCGCCACAACATCGGCTCCTTGTGCCGCCAGAGTCAGGTTTCACTCAGGCTCCTCCTCGACTTCCTCTCAACCCACAACGGCCAAACTATACTTTAAAAAGCCTTTGTTTGCCGATCGAGATGCGACACAAGTACGGCTACAGTGTTCCACACGATAACCCTACACATATATAGGCACAAAACACAGCAGCTACATCACAGCACCGCCGCTGCAGGGGAGTAGACCTGCTAGAGCCGTGTGAGCGGTGAGAAGACCCTCACTCAAATAAAGCACGAAGGGGGCAAAATTAACTCATACAAACATCACAATTCCGTCGCCAAATCAACGTTAAAACAGAGAGACGCAGTTCCTGATCACTTGGCCAAGTTAACCTTGTCTAGCTGTAGTTAGGGTAACTTGGCTCGCGTCACCCACCTTAGGGAAAAATCAACAAAACTGAAAATCCGCCCTGCTGCTAAATTCACAGCGGCTCATAAACTCACTCACAAGAATGAAGGATAACAATTACTGCAATACATCCCAACTTTTGAGTGTTCAGACCCACCCTGCGCTAAAGTCGTTGTGTTGTAGTGTATTTCTGTAAAATACGTGAAATTAGCTAAGTCCGACCACCCCCTCTGCACGCCCGACCTGCAGCCGTGTGATTAGCATAGCTCTTCGCCAGCAGCAGCTCGTGTTGACTTTACTACACACAGAGGAGCCTGAAAAAGCTCCGTTAGCTTGATGACCAGCGCCAAACCCGTACACGAAGCCTCGAACTAACACAAACTTGGACGTAATATACCCCGTACGTCGAAGGAGGCATCTATAGTATTAAACATAGGCTCAAGTTTTGGTTAAGGCACCGTGTGTTCACTCGAAGAAGCTCGTCAGCTAAACCAGTTCAGCCAACTGGTGCGAGAATACACACAGGACCCGGGCACCGGGTTTACCGAGCTCACCGAGAGAAGACCGACATTCCCATCTGCCACACGACACTCACCTGTGTGAAACGTCTGGATACTCCTTTATCGACCAGAATCGTAAAGTCAACAATTTAGAAGACAATCCGTACACAAAATGTGCATAAATCACCCGCAATACACTCCACCTCCTCGACAAATCTGGGGGGAGGGGTGCTCTGCTCCCTCTCTCCACCAGGAGCGAAGTAAGATGGCGTCAAACCATTAGAGCAAAGCCATTATAAAAACTCCTGCGGCCACTGTATCCTGGCGCCTTGCTTAAAGTAGATCCCAGTCGTATGTGACTTAGACGAGACGGAAAAGGGCAAAACGGCAAAAAATCACGGATACCATAAATGACAACTGTTTATGTGTGATGCAATTTCTTACAGACGCACTGGTTAATGAAAAGAACCTCCGACTGACCTCGTTTCTCTTTTACGACTGCGTAAGAATACATGGAGTGCAGTGTGGCTCATGGACGCACCTACTCGTTAAGTTTTATGACCGTTGCAGCAGAGTGCGAGCGAAGCGGAGAGGTTTGGTAGGTGATTGACATCGGTAAACGCCACATTTTTTGTGTTTTTTTTTTAGTTTTTTGTTTGTTTGTTTGTTTGTTTTCCTTTTGTTTTTTACAGAAAACACACATTTATATTAGAATATTATAACATAGTAAATCACGACAGGGTTGGGATCGCTGATGGCTGTGAGAAAGAACTTTTTACCTTCCTCTTTTTTCACCTCAACAAATGTCCACAGACTATACAGAACAGGGCAGTTTCATTGAAATTCACACCGTGCATTAGCCTAAATGAGTAACGGGTTTAAATCCCGTTAACGTTTAGTCTGCTGTAAATGCAAAAAAGATATTCTAATTTCCCCTTTTCCCCAATAACGTTACTCAGTCTCAGATGACATGTATTTAGATGGATTGCTCCGCCTCCTGTTAGCCCCTGTACGTGTCTTGGTGGGCAGAGTTAGCTAGTTTACCAGCATTTTCACAACATAATGATTTATCTATAAGTGTCAGTGAAATATGGTCATTTTGTCATAGATAGTAGTACTGGGCATTGCATTGTCTCCACCAGTAAACTGCCATATCCACCCTGTGATACCAGTTTTAGACATATTAATATGAATTATGCCAGTGATCCATGGTATTTGGCCAGACTTGCTGTTTCCATTTTTGTTTTTAATATTTCTATACTGTGCATTTACAGAGCATGTCTAGAACCTCAAAGTTAACTGAAATGTATGAAATTTAATTGATTCATCAGATTATTTTAAAACAAACATGTTTGAACAAGTTTCCATACTGGAAGTATGGTTCGTGTTTCATTAAAGTTTAGATTCTCTGTAAGGTTTTTACATTGGTTCAATGTTAAGAGAAGAAATTACAACAAAGCAGCCCCATCATAAGCTAGGTGAGTTCTGAGTCATACTCAGGAAGCATGGCTTCATTACCCTTATTAATACAACTTGCTAGAGTTGGGCAATGTGGGAAAAGCATAATGTCACAGTACTTCAACAGATGTTCACAATACACAATATTTTGTCATAATAATTATTACTGATCTCTGATAAGTTGGAACAGACAATAAAAAGTACCAGTAAAAGCCTCATTTATTCACAATCACGTTTATTCAGTGTTTCACAAACTGCAATGAACTAAATCTTTTTAAATTGACCCAGTGATGTTCTTTTTCTAATGAATCATGCAGTTCATGAAGTACTGACGATTCCAAAGTGTGTTCAGAGAACTGTGGCAAAGTTTATAACAATAATGATAAATGTCATATTCCATATTTGATGTAGCACACATGATATCATGATAAATGGTCAAAGCAAGAAAAAAATAGCAAGTTAGTTTATAATCAAATGTAACCTCAATCTTAACATGGTGAAATGCATCAGTTGGAGCACCCATAATGACACAATTTCACAAAACTTAGTGTGCTTCCAAAGAATGTGGTATTGATTCAGAGTTTCAAACTTTATACATTTTTGTTTGAACCATTATGTTGCAAGATATTGGCTAATGAAGCACTGGATTTTTGCATTATTTGCAAGGTGGCGCTGCTCTGCGAATGAGCCAGAATGAGCTAGGGTCTTGTCACACAGATTTCAGAATTTTTGGCAAAACATTTGTGGAGCAATTGCCCAAAAAGTGCATTGTGTCTACCACACTTCAGGGGGCGCTAGCACAAATGGACACACCCACCTAAGGATGAAAACATCTTTTTCTGAAACAGTGATGTGGAGCTGCAAACATGCCAAGTTTCATGTGGATTGGTGAAGTCTAAGCAGTAATGTCTATATATAATTCTCGACCAAAAATCTGTAAAAAAAAAAAAAAGGTTAAAAAAGAACTTTGACAACATTTTATTACCAGTCATTCATTTTTATTTAGCAAGACTGAGCACAGAAGCATTCTCGTGACTCCTATTTGGAGTATTTTAAAAACATTTCAGTATATCTTATATTTTAACCTACCTTTTGTTTATGTAAGTTACTGTCCACATTTAACACAGTATTGTTTTCTTTAGGTAAGCCTTGGCATTACCCAGACATCAAAACACTAACCAGGCTGAGTACTGTGTTAGCTGGATACATCTCACTGTTCTGAAATAATGAAATAATATTCCACTTCCATACTACGTACTGCTATGTATAATTGTTGAAACATTCCAAACAGATTCTGCTGATTTGATGATCTTTTCCATATAAGATATAATTCCCATTATCAGCAATGAAGACTTCTTTTGCATGATTGAGTGGCGGTTAATGTTCTTTGCTTTGGAATACTTACTGTTAAATGCAACCAATGCATAACATTGTCACTATGCTTTTCTTTTTTATATGGTAGTTCTCCTTCTTTGTAGCTGGATATGACACAAGAAATACATTAAGCATTAATAATAAAGTGACAAGCAATTTTTATCCCTCAGTGTACTGTAATAGGAAAATAAACAAGTGCAAATTATGCAGTGACAACCACCATACAATCAACACAACTAATGACACGCATTGTTAATTTGTTTTCTTTCTGTTTTATTGTGAAAATAGTCATGCCATTACAATTGCATGGCACTTGCTCATTAAATGCTTCATAATCATCTGTGAATCATTTACTGTGTTTTATTAACATCAGAATGATGGATGGTCTGCACATATCCATAACATTAGGACTGTGATGAAGTGTTCAGGTGCCTGAGTAGGAAAAAAAGACAAGATAAAGCTTTTTTTCCAAAATAAAAAAATAATGTTTATTTAAAAGGGCCCATTGATAGTTAATGACTCCAATAGCCTGTTTACAAGGCAGAATGTTGTATTTCTCATACTGGTAAAACATTTTCATAATCCTTATACGGTACCTGTTTTCCTGTGCGTAATGTTCGCGTGCCTATCATGCATTAATTTAATGGCTGCTGTAAAAATATATTTTGATTGGTTAAAAACATCACAAGCTTGCTTAGATTGTAACAGTAAGGAAACCTAGTTGCTGTATTATTTGTAATATTACTGCTTATTCAGAAACCCTGCAGTTAAAATGGGCTGATTCTCAAACTCTTTGTAAAGGACTAAATTGTCTCAGGACATAGGCATCTTGACTACTTGACCCCTGTATTGTTTGTCATTCTCTTGCCCCAAATGAAATGCATTTGCTTTAGTTTTCAAACATGCTGAACATGTTAAATAAAAAAAATATTTTAATGTTCGTGAAAGTCCCACTTACAGCATAGTCAGAAAATTCAGCACATGAATTAAGAGGAAAAAGCAAGCACTCACAGACGCATGCACACACACACACACACACACACATACAAAAAGGATTACATATGCATCGCCCACTTTCTCCCAGTAGGCTCAGGATGAGTTTAGAAGGCACAGGTCTTGCGCATAGCCAGGAGTGTTAGTTTACCTAAAGGAGAGACAAGGTCACATCCCACAAGGCTGCCATTGGAGGCATCGAGCTCCTTGCTTGTGTTTGAGCAAGAGGAATGGAGAGTGAGGTGGTGGTGTTTTTTGTGAGAAACGCAGACTTTTCCCTTGGGAAGGCAGGGGAATTGATGCAGTGTACAGAGAGGAGTGGCACCTTTCTCTGCGCGTGAAAGGAGGGGGCGAGCTAAAACCCACTTGTGTGCTCACACGATTGTGTACCCTGACCCCAACTTAGCAAAAGGTCCCGAACTTACATCCTAGCATCCACAATAATGTTGGGCCCGACCCAGACTCTTCAGAGAACTATTGTGCCAATACATAGACAGGCACATTGCACATTCCTTGTACTAGGCCCAGATCGTATGAAAATATTGACCATGTTAGATCAGGTTTAAATTAAATGACACTGCGGATAAATAGATGTCCCTACTAGTGTCTGTCTGACATTTCATAGCACTGTTGTAGACAAGTGAGGGATTTTTCTGACAATGCATTGTTTTCCACCTGACAGCCTACTGAGATAGTAGAAACGATTTAAAAAGTTTGTTGTAAATGTTCTAGCATAAAATAACAGCAGTTTAAATCACAAATGTTAAAATAGTAAATAATTATTGTGTACATTAAAAAAACGGTACAATTGTAAAATAATACTTCTCATGGTTGATGGAATCTGAGAGGTTTTTGTGCAAATTATGTAAAATATTTGGTCGTTTGAGAGCCAGTGAGTTGACTGAATGATCTAATTCACTGAGAGAAATCACAGGATATACAGAAATATAGATAATACATATGCATCAATTAGTTTGAGATAATGGTTTGACCACATTTAACAGTGTTTGCAACATTCATTGTGGCATAATTATATAAGCAAATGTTGCATCAAAGCATGATCAAATTACACATATTTGTTCTGCAAATTCCATACCCAAAACAATTAATGTTTATGTATTAAATGCTTATATAGTTATGCCATAATGAAACTCTGATTTCCCTCAGTTCCCTTAATTCAATTAAATTAATTTCCTTAATTCAGTCAACTAACTGGTAATCAAATGACCATATTTAACAGTGTGGGTATATTTCATTGTGACAGAAGTGTATGTAATATAATGCATAAAAACATGTTCTAGTCACACATATTCGTTCTGCAAATTCCAAAAAACGAAACATGGCATAACTTGATATTTATAAATAAAAACAATTTCATAAAAAGCAAAACAAAAAGTAACTCATAGCTCCAGGCTGCTGCTATTGCTTATCATGGAAAAGAGATTTTTTTTTTATTTATCATGTGAAACCAAAGAGACAAACATATTACAAACAAACAATAATACTGTATTAAAATAGTAACTCAGTGGAGTAATTTGGAATATTTAGAATAATAAAGCTCTAGTTATAAAATACTAATAATGCATAAAACAGCAGATGGAAAAAGGCTTTAATCTAAACGGATTAAATTGCCATGTTCTGACACTTTTTCGGCATATAAGAGGCTTTACTATTTAACTTTAACATCATAGTACTCCAAACACCCAGCCCATTCTCAGACACTGAAGCGTAATCTCACTCACATAAACACATACAAAACCCTCTTTTGAGCACCTCTGCTCAAAATTCTCCTCAAAGTTTCTCGGCTTTGTAAGGCTGCACAGGCAACAATATCCGACCGCAGGTCAGCCCCTTTTGTGTTCCATTTCATTGTAGGGTTCAAAAACACAGATTAAAGAGTTGGTCAGCCACCCCCTCCACATTCATCGGCTCTGCTGTTATCCCAATTGATGCCATAGAAATCCCTAATACCGAATAAAAGTTTGGGCTTCCCGTCTCAATGCAGCGCTGTGCATTGTTACTCTAAAAGAGAAAACATCTTTTAAAAGCAGCATTAGAACATTTACAAATAGGCCAGTTAGTCTGACGAAATATTTCCATGTTTGGTAAAATTCCAAAATTATTTGGAAACATGGTCTTCTTTTGAAATAGGCCTGATATTTATATTTTTTGGTGTTGGACAAATTTCTGCCTCCTTTATAATGTAAAATCTGGTTTGTCTGCAGTGTAAAAAGAAATGTTTTACATTTAGAAATCATTGTTTCAACACATTATTATTGTTATTATAATTTTATTCCTTTTTTTTTTCTTTTTCTTCATGTTCACATAAGACAAAGGAAAAACTAAAATCCTGACACAGGGCTAATGCTGTGTGAAGCTGTAGCTGTTAGCATACTGAGTGGTATATTTAGAACACCTATGAAGCTCAGCAAGCTGTAGGTAAAATAAAAACAAATGTTGATGTTTAAATTCACACTTATCAAAGACAATTCTGTTTAATTCTGATTAGCTTCATTAGCCTAATTAAAATTCATGAGCCAAATGCAATTAATCATTGTATTCCAATATATGTAAATGCATAATTTCCCAGTATAAACAGCAAGTGCAGAGTTTTTTCTGGTAAAATAGATCATTGTTGACCATAATATAGAAGGGGCTCTCTTTTAGCTGTATGTGTTATTAACCTTTTAATCACTGCATGTGCTGCAGCCCTACTGCTTTTTCAGAGACACTGAACAATTGTTAGATGGTGGCTTACTGTGACAAGACGTGTTCTGCTGTCCAATTATGTGAATAGAAATATTGTTATAATGACCCTTAATTGGAAATGTGCACTTTGAGGCAAAAACACGGATATCAAAATGATTGTCTGCGAGTTTTAGTTTGGTGCTGTGTTGCTTGTATTATAAAATGATAAGCTGGTAGTAATTGTTAACTGAATAAAAACTACTGCCTCTAAGTTTTAGTTTGGTGCTGTGCTGCTTGTATTATAATATGATAAGCTGGTAGTCAGACACTGACTGACAGGCTCTTAGATTGTCTACAAACAATAAGTATCCTTCATCAGCAGCGTAACATCCAAAACACATTACACATCTATTCAATCCAGGGAAACACTTGCCATGCGTTGGAACCGAAAAGAGACGAATCAAAGCTAGCAAAAAGACTATAATGGTGGTGAAAAAAATGTGCTTTTTTTGAGGGAGGGTGTGAGAAAAAGGGAGAAGGGGAAAAAGAGAGAAAGAGCAGGGATGGGAGGAATATAATCTCATCACACAGCGTCCACGGTCCCTATTTACATCGAATGCAAAGAGGGCACGTCCTCCTGAACATCCCTGCTGTGCGGAGTGAAAAGCATGAACAAATCAAAGACACAGCTCATCTGTGTTTATATTTTCACACAATGAAAAACCTTCTCTTTGTATGGCATTATGCCCCCCCCACCCCACCCCATTCTTTTATGATTGTATGAAAAATGTGGACCCCCACCCCACCCATACCTCCTCCTCCCTTTTGCTCAATATTTAGGATAATTGGCATCTTTCAGCAGCATTTCCTCATTTAATTTTAAAATTAAACATTTGTTTATACAAACTATAGCATTATTTTCAATCCAGTGCTGCTTCAACCTGGGTCTCTCACACTTTTGACTTGCTATGTACAGCTGCACTGAACTGCGCCTCTTTATTATTACTGTGAATTGCAGATGCTTTTTAGATTTGCAGAGGTCAAATAAAGATGATCTTCACTATACTTCTGTCACCTGCCTGTCTATCTCTTCATCCTTCTATGTTTCTAGCTTCTCTGCCTGGCTGCACCCCTGTCTCTCTAAGAAAAAAGAGAAGAAGCTCGAGCTGATCGAACAATACGTGATGATCGACCCCCGTTCTTTGCACGCAGGCAGACACAGAAATGGCTTACACTCGTTTCCCCCCTCCCCCTCGATACACATAGCCTTTTCTTCATTCTCTCAGCCAGACTTAGCTGATCTGTTAACTTTGCTGCATCTGCATCATTAGCAGGCATTTGCTTTCTGCCCAGTGGCATCAAGCCTGGATTTCCTGAATTTTTTAACTGAGCATCGCATGCATTCTTCAGGGAAACTGACACTGTGCAGAGAGCAGAGGTTGACTGACGGCTGCTTGCCCCTCAGTGTGTTTTCTCATGTTTGTGTGTATTTGTGTGTAGATGGAATGAGAAAGTGTGTGTGTGTGTGTGTGTGTGTTTGGAGTGGAGGCAGCCCTGTTTGAACCGTCCGCATTGTTCTCTCCACAGTCCTTACTAAAATTCTGCCTATATGAGGAGCTGCACACACACACACACACTCACAGAGGCTGTGACTGTTCAGAAAAATGTTTGTACTTGTAATTTCGGAAATATTTGATGTGGTGCTATGGTCAGAATTGCAAATGTTGCCTGATGTTTGACACCTCTGCTTTCATGCAGTTAGCAAGTGGAGTACGCCAAATTCACATGCTTTGAATTACACCTACAATACCTGGAAACACATGCTCTGCTCAGTAATATTATGTCAGTTAAATCTACATATGCCCCATGTTCTAACTGAGATTTCACCCATTTAGACTGAGTAGCATACAACTAGAATGAAATGTACATATAAGCTTACAGTAAAATTTCATAACTAGAGAACAGTCCTCTGCAGCAACACTGTAATTATAATCTTTATACAGTTCAGTAATGTAAGGAATATGGTTGCTCACCTCTCTTAGACTGCTAAGGACCATTAGCACCCTACAGCAACTTACTGTTAGCAGGGTATATGTAGACAGCTACCGCTCCTTTCCCATCGTATTCCATGTGATGGTCCTCATATAATGAACATCTAGAAAGAAATAAGCATGAACCCAAAGAAACGTTGCCGTTTTTCACATGAAATATGTCGACTGAACACTGATGTGAATGCTATCCCTTGTGAGCTCAACTTTCATGTATGCCGGCGACAGATGCAGCTTTTGGGTTTTTGGGGGCCGCTCCCTGATATTTTAAGTCCAATTTTCTATGGTTTGATTTGGGGACGATGGGCTTGATGCCGGGAAGCGGTGGGAGCAAGACTGCGGACTCAGCGGGGGCCATTAGACATGGTGTGGTGGCCGACTTAAAAAGAGTTCAAGAGCTCCGGCAAAAGGGGTGGGGGGCCTAAAACTTTCACTCCTTCAGCCTGCTGTAAATTGCTATTAATGCTGCTACTGCTAGTTCTGTAGTAACTGTGAGTAACCTAGTTGCTAATCTTATGTAAAGCACCTTTTTGTTTGAAAAAAACTTTGCAGGTTTTTGAAAGTTCATACTGTAATCTGTGCATTAAGACTACCCGCAAAGTATGATAGTATATTTTAAATGCATCATGTGTAATACTTTGAATTTGTCTTAGACACAAACACACATGCAGATGGCTGTCACAGAGTTTTTACACTAACAAGCCAATCAGGGAATCAGCTGAACTCTTTTCAGATACTGATATGTCAGTTTTTATCCAAACTACGAACATGTATGCATTCAGCTCAAGACTTAGCTTTTAAATACTTAACTGAAAATGCTTTTGTTTTTGCAGCAAACAACCTTTATTGTATTAATTGCAACAATAGAACAGTTATGGCCGAAAGTCCCAGTTATCAATGGGATTCATTTTTTTCTGTTCAGCCATGACACAGTTATATTTCTACTATCTCTAGTACATAAACTTGGTATGTGAATGTATGAAACAAACATTAAGGTCCCAGTCATCTGTTTGTTCCACTTGTGCCTCATAAAATAAAGTTTGTCCTGTCACATTTTCAAGTTCCACTATGCCATGCATTTTGGTGCAAAATATTAAATTAATTAAATGAATAATCCGCTGTTTAGGCACTACCTCATGTATAAACCATTTATTGATAAAATAAATAAATAAATAAAATTGTTTCTAAAATTGGTTTTTAATTTTACTGATGATTTTAAGAAAATGAATTTTTAATGATTTGAGTAAATTTCACATTTGTGTTGAGCTGTGGTTTCAGTGGAACAAATATTAGGAATCCTCTTTTTAGTCTACAGTACAGCTGTGCTTAAGTAGCTGGACAAAAAATATGAGTCATCAACTGTTAGGGTTTACAGTGTGATACAATTTTGTCAATACAAAATCTTCTGAAATCCAGAACTTTTTAATTTTTGAATGAACCAGTGTAGTGTTTGTGGGCTGATGCCCATTTCTTTGTGCATCCCTAGTGGAATTAAGGCATCATGCATTAGTAATTGAGCATTCATGCTTAAATATACATCAGACGTATCCAAAGAGGTGGATACGGTAATTGATATGAGAGCTGATAGGAGGTCTGTTTTGTAGGTATATTTGATTTAGTATTGAAAATATTCATACATAATGGAGATATTAATGTACATCAATCAATAAAACAAGAACATACATTTTCAGTATTTCCTGAAAGTAAAGAGGTTTGGCATGGCTGCAGGTGTGAGAGTGAGTTTATTTCTTTCCTTCGAGGGGGGATTGGTTGAGGAAGCAATTTTGTTTTGTCGACCAAGGTGAGGGGTTGTTTTCACTTAGTTTTTCACCTGAGGAAAGTATTCATTTCCATACTGATACCAATATACTTAAAGGCAAAACGATAACAACATGAAGAAATATGTTAATGAAAATTACAAGTGTTGAGTATGGCAGTATGGTGAAACTTATGACTGACCATTTCAAACAAGGGCAGGCCACTTCACTGAAAAAGATGCTGTTCCTAATACAAACAGGTACAGTGAAAATGCTCACAGAACTCCAGTTAAACCTCCATGACCATTCCCAAACAAAACTGTCCATCATTAAATCACAAAACTGATGGCAATGATGAGGCTGCTATTTGGAAATGTATCACTACAGTTAAAGAAATACCCCTAAAAATAACCAGCCCTTCCCTGTGCAGCTCATTACTTAGCCCTTACACATTTTAATGATGCCAAGTTTTTCTGACTCTCACTGTTGGTTTAGCCAAGCAGCGAGTTAATTGTTTATAAAGTTCTGTTATTTTTTCTGTTTTTTTTTTCATGGGACATGAGGGGTTTGAAGCTCAATATGGCTGTATATGTGCTGGTTTGGACCTTGCGCTGTCCCCAGCCGCAGTCTCAGCAGGGGGCTCCCAATTATGCTACTGATTAAGATACTCTCACGCGGAAAAACCTAATTGGCTTCTCGCTGAAGAGAACTGCTCATTTTTTTCCACTGCTGACATAAAAAGAGAGTTACAGAGAGCGAAAAACAAGACCATCACTATCCCTCAATCCATTTTTCCCCCCAGTGGCTGTGGTTATTTTGAAGAATCTCACACCGAGAACAGCTTTGCCAGACAGCCTTCTCTACCTGTTGCCACCATCTTGTTCTGAGATAACAAGAAGGCTACAGGAGAGAGAGTGGAGCACATTTTGAGATAAACACAGCAACTGCATCATCTCTTCTCGCCTTCAAATTAATTTTTAATCTCACACTTATCTACTTGACAGCTGCTAAGACATACACATGCTCTCCTCGATCTCATTTGTTTTTCCTGCTGGCTGTGCTACCTCTGTTACTTTCTGGTGTCCGGCCCCTGATAAGACTCTTTGTGAAGGCCGCTTGTGTGTATGTGTGTGTGTTTGTGTGTGTACGAGAGAAACAGAAAGAAAGAGAGGGAGCAGGGGAGGATGGGTAGGCTGGTGGTGGTGGTAGGGGGGGTGTCTGGTGACATTTGTTCCTGGGTTTTGTAGAGGACTCCCTGCTGTTTTCTGCTGGGCTAAGCGAGAGCCTCAAAGTGAGCTAGCCAGCCAGCCCTCCAGGAGCTCTAACTATCTACCCTTCCCCCATCCTCCCTCATACGCACACTCACACTCACACAGAATGTGGCATGAATATGAGATTACACAAACACACATTTTCTAAGTTTTAAATGGCTAGGCTGTAAACCAGTGAGCCCACTTGTAGCATTAGTTTCATTCACAAATGTGCAATGATTATACCATTTCAAAAGCACTGTTTTTCAGTGCTACTGTTTGACACAAACTAGATTTAAAGGATGCGAGCTGGCAGTAGTGGGTGAGGGCAGCAATTTATAGTATACTACATTCATTTTATCCCCTATTTTTTTGAATTTTTTGCCAGCTGAGTAGTAGTTGTACCAGCAAATTGGGCGATTAGCTAATCTCAGGCCTTACTTCTAGAAAACAAAGTTAAATATCACAGTATTTGCAACAGATCATTTATGTGCACTGGTGTTTGACAGTGAGCGCTTTTGCCGTATATTCATTTATCTGTCTGAAACATCTTCAGCCCGAAGCAATCATCCTCTACTTGAATTTCAAGTGATACCATGTGTTCACTTACACTTCAGGTGCTTCGATTTTGCGCACTAGTGCTTTATGTGATGATCTGCGATCACTATCATAGTAATCATTTAAAAAAATATATCTTTACAGAATTGGCTGATCCCTGTGGTCACATATGGTTCACTGGTGATTTGAGTGGTACTAAATTATAAGAGGGTAGGGTAGTATTATGAAAGAATCACTCAGGTTTCATCAATGCTCCAAAGCTTAGGTTATTTGTATTAAACCACTCAAGAGATCTCCCATTTGCCTGAAACAGTTCTTATGTTTTTTCTTGATTTAGTATGTTTGCAGATCATCTCACACTCTCCACTTCCACCAATGTTACCTGAAGTAATTACATATATGAAAGTGAAGGTACCCATTTAACAATTAGTTTGAAGCAAACATGATAACACAGACCAAATAACCAAAGGCAATGAGACAGAAAATTAAAATTCAGTGTAAATAAACATTCCAGCGTAATTTCTATCATAGACCTGCAGGCCAATTGTGAGAGGTATTTTAACAGAGCCCTTAAATAGGATTTTGTGTGTCCACGCGTGTGTGTATGTGACTTTATACTGAGGTGTGGAATATCTCAGGCTTTCAGCCCCTGGACCCCCTGCTGTTTTTAATCAATATTATTAGTATGCCTGAGACTGGTCACCCTCACTGTAATTTTCTGTCTGCATTAGCCCCCTGTGTGTCTATGTGTGTGTGTGTATGTAACTGCATGTGTGGTAGCACGTTCTTATTTTCGTCAGTTTGATTGCACTTTGGTGCTAACTAATGTTGCCACAGGGAGAGCGAAGAAAGATTTTTTTTTCTTCATAAGGTTCATTCCAGTGTGTTAATTTTCTTACATAAGTAAGAGAGTAATATATGGCCTAAATCCCAAAAGTAGAGTCTTGAGGGAGAACGCACAAAAGAAAGGTAGAAAATATCGGACATATGTTTTATTAAATCATACTGTTGTTGTGAGTTTTAAATTTGGCATTTCTTGTTGAATCTGATGAATCTATTCTTATCAGGTTCAGCCACAGTAATCCAAATAAAAAAGTCATACTGCCCTAAAATTTATTCCATAATTAACATATCAAAGGGTTGTTACTGCTCTTTTTAAAGCATTTAATCATTTCCATGATGTGTGGCTATATTACTGTAGCCTCCCATATCCGTTGTGATTTCTGACCCAAATGAAACTCCATCTCCTGTAAAACGGAATGACCTACCTAACTGTACCTAACAGCACTTTGAAAAGCACCTGATACTGCCACTTTTTGAAGTATCATTTGCCAGAAATGTACACGTTGTGCTATTTAAGAGCATCAGTGACGAAACAGAGCAAGAACATTTGATATTAGTGGTGCTTCATGACACCATCCAGCTCATAGCATGAGTGAAACAGCTCTGTAGTCTTAACAGAAATAAAACACACCTTTCTATTGTAGCCAGCATTCACATTTTGTGCAACAGGAGCTTCTCTTTGGGATTAGAACAGACGGTCTAACCTTCATTCACTTGAGTGCGCATGACCCTGTTGCTGATTCACAAATTGTCTTTTCTTAGGATCACTTTTGGTAGGTACTACTACTGCATACCAGCAGCACTCCACAAGACCTGCTGTTTTGGAGAAGCTCTGACTCAGTTGTCTAGCCATCACAATACAGCCCTTGTCAAAGTGGCTCAGATCCTTATGCTTACCCATATTTTCCTGCTTTCTGCACATCAACTTTAAAAAGCGAACTCTTTATTTCCTGTGACTAATATATCCTACCCGACATGTGCTATTGTAATGAAATTACTAGATAGTCAAAGTTATTAATTTAACCTGTGAATTTGGATAATGTTATGGGTGCTTGGTGTGTGTGTGTGTGTGTGTGTGTGAATATATGTTACCATTTTCAATAACACTAGGATATATATATATATATATATCCTAGTGTTATTAAAATCATTAATTATTCTATGTTTAGGTTTAATTCTGTATTCCCTCTTCTAAAATACACAGTCTAACAATTGCTGCTTTTAATAACAGCATTGATCTGCATCAGCATTCGCGATATTCCTCTGATTCCACAAACAGCCTTGTAAGGGTTATAATTGCAGTGTGAAGTGAGCTTTACTGTGGGTCATGCAGATCACTGCCCAGGGGCCGAACAATTTATTGAGTGTTCTGTGTAAAGTAATAACAGATACAACTTAGAATCTCTCTCTCTCTCTCTCTCTCTCTCTCTCTCTCTCTCTCTCTCTCTCTCTTTTTTTTTTTTCTCTCTCTCCCTCTTTCTC
>JBBPDA010000009.1:11533229-11549717 GCA_037974385.1 Arnoldichthys spilopterus | reverse complement strand
TCTCTCTCTCTCTCTCTCTCTCTCTCTCTCTCTCTCTCTCTCTCTCTCTCTCTTTTTTTTTTTCTCTCTCTCTCTCTTTCTCTGTTTGTAAAAAGGGATGTAGGTATGATAATCAGCTCAAACACAAAGAACAGAAATGAGGATGTTTGACATGATGACATTCTCTCAAAATTTTTTAAATGTTATATCAGTATTTTTAGGCTACAGTTAAAAGCAAAAACAATTCCTGTCTAACAATAATTAATGAATGCACACATGAACGTATTATTGATTTTCTGCTTGGCAAACAAATTAAAAATACATTATGTTTTTGTTGTTGTTTTATTGATATTAACATATTTGACTGATGTGATTATATCACTGTCCATCAGTGCCTACTCCTGCTAGTATGACATTTTAGACACTAGATTTTATTATTATTATTATTATTATTTAATGGTTAGTTCATGCTAGACCTGTGCTACATGGCTTTGTTATAGTTCTCTTCAGGCTCTTATTGTTGTTTAGGAGCCATTCTCCTTCACAGATTATGCTGAAGGTGGGGTGTGTTGGGATAGAGTAAAGGTAGAATTTATGAGGTATTAAAAGTTTGCCATATATTGAAGCACTGATTGTCATTTTAGAGCATCATACAATAATACTGGTCACAGAACTGTATAAAGTGTAGATTTACATTAGATTTACATATACAGTTTATATATGGCATATAGAGAAAGCCTAAAATAAAGGTTTAGTTGAATTTATTGTCACTGTATAGTCCTTGTAGTCAGTATGTTCTCTGTTCATAATCCTGATTAGAGCACTTGTATTCAGTGTAATAGAAACAATGTGCTTAGCAACATTAGCATCCCTGTGCTACCACTGCCTGTTAAAATATTCAAAGAAATATATTCATTAATCATTTATTTAAAAAAGAGAGAAATGTCTGTATTCTGAATACCCATTTTAAAAATAAATTACGTATCGGAGTACAGAATCATTTACATACATGTATTCAGTTACATCTGAATCCTCAATGTATGTCACTTTCTGAGGCAGGCATAGTGTGTATTATTAGCACAAGTAACACAACTAAGACGACTGCTGATAATTAACCCATTATGGTAAACTCAGTAGAATGATTTTATGTACTATAAATACAGCTTCAGCTGCAGTGTAAGTCTTATTGAAAACAGTGGAGTGAATTGCATTTTAACCTTAGCAGCAGATTGCAGACTCAACATTAGTTCTTATTGCTTCAATTGCATCAGCAGTATCATGATTGCTGTGGCAAATTTAGTCAATTCAAGCTAAAGCTGCACATGTGTAATTTAGTGAACATCGAATGGGGAGACTAAACTGTTGCTATTCTTGTTATGGAAACTGAACGAAGTATATCATTTCACAAGAGCATGAAGTGCTGGTTTAATTTGATGGCAGTAGGGTTACAAACTGGGGTTAAATGCATTTTCTGTGTATCTGAAAAAGAGGATGAAATTGTAAATTGCACTACATACCACAGGCATACAGAGAATAAGGAATTACAGTGTTAAAATAATTCAGAGCAATAGTTTTGTTCATAATTTGATAAAGCTTTTTATTTTTGCATGTTTGATTAATTTATTATACAACACTTTGAGACAAATTAACTATTTGTTATAAATGCTTGTCAGATAATTTATTTTCTGAACACTTATACAATAATTGACCTTTATTAATTTCTGCTTCATTTTTAGCATAGAACCTTTTTTTTATTTATTTTTCCACTTTTATTTCTGTTTTTTTTTTTTTAAAGTGTTCTGAAGTCTTTGGACCCCCCCCCCCCCCCTTTTTTTTTTTTTTTTCTTTGACAAAGAACTGTGGGATTTGGATGGCATTTCACTTCTGCGGGAAATGGTGACGGCCCCTTTAGCCGCAGATGTTAAAGAGATTTCTACGCCTGTTCTGTGCTCATGGGCCCAGAATGGCCAGGGAATGCACAACTGGGCAAATAAATAAGCAGAATGTTGAGCAGTATGTCAGAGCAAATCATACAATGAATACAAATAAATGGCAAAAAACCCACAATCTATAATATATTTATGAGCGCAGAGATCAGGACTGCTTTCTGACATACATGCAGGAATATTGATATTGAACCCAGTGACCATAGAGATGGAGATAACTCATTTAAAATGCACAGAGTTAGATATGATGTCAAGAGTCAGAATGCACATCATAATATTGTGGAATAATTCTGGAGGCACTCTTCAGTGTGTATAGTGTGCAGAGGTGCTCCACTAATGCAGCTGGAAAGAAACTGGTATGTGGAGTAAAAAATGAAATACATTACTTTGATTGCTTGGCTAACAAATCTGCAGAGTGAATTAAAATTAGGCATGTTTTGTCTTGCTAAAAATGCTTGGTATCACCAAATGACAAATAATTAAGACATGAGGTGCCTATGCCCATACATAGAATTTCTCAGTCTTATAATAATATTATGGGGTGAAACTTGACAATATAATTGATTATTATTTAGTTTTTTATAATTAGCATGTTTTTATTTTGTAGTTGTATGTGTATTTGTATTTCTATATATGTGCCAAAAAGTGTCTAGAAGCTTAAAAAAGTAATTGTGAGAGAGAAAAAATCAGCCACTCGTAGTTTGCGTTACAGTAATCATTAGTGCAGTACATGCTGATTCTTCCTGCTAATTGTGCCTTTGCATAAGTATCTTGCATTTCTCCACTTTGCTTGATATTCACTCCTACAGTGTTGATGTGCAATTACTAACAACTGACAGAACCAGTCTTTATTTATTTTTTCCTGTTTTCCTCCCTGTTCTCCATCTGTTTCCCCTTGCCTGCACCTATTCCTGAGCAGAAAAGACAGAGGTTCATCTTGATTAAGATTCTGCTCAGTTAATGCAGAGTCTAGCTCTGACTAAAATAAAAACTGAGGGAGAGTACAGGGTGGGGAAAAAGAGTAATGAGGTACCATTAGCATTAGGCAGTGTGTCACTTTGGCAGGTAAAATTGTCATGACGTTGATATAATTGGGTGGTGGAGCGGCTCTGTATGAGTGCTCCATCACACAGTGCACACACATATTGCATTATTTAGGAGAGAAAGACACGACACAGCCAGGTAGCAATCCCCTTTCACACCCCATTAGCTAGCACTGATCCGGTGCTGGCAAAGAGCGGCCCGATCCATGGCGCACTAATTATTTTACATCAGTCACAGTATTTTTTTTCCCCCTACAAATGTGACCAGCGATGCATAATTATGAGCACTGGGGTTCAGGGCTGGGCAAGGACATAGAAGCTGTTACTGAAGTTATTTTCGAAGGGGAACTAAGTGAACAGTCGTCTCCACTCCCCACTCTGTCATGTGCATTGGTAGTTAAAACAATGCTGAGAAGGTCAGTGTTACTAACTAGCTGACACTGAGAATCATCTTTGTCCACAGAGTTATCCCGTACAGAACACTGAGGCATTTGCCGCACATCTAGAAGTTTGCAGTTAAATCTGATTTTAATGCTTGGAATAAAGGAACCATGACTATGCAGCACATTGTGCACTACCCAACAAACGTAGCTCACCATTAACATTATCTGTGATCTGGCAGAGATGTATCCAATCACAGCAAACACACAATCAAATTACAGCCCAGAAGTTCACCATGACACACATTCTCCAGTGTTAAGATGAGATAAAGTGAAGGAAAAAAATAAAGTACTAGCATGCAAAATTGTCATTCAACCTACCTAGTGATGTCTGAATCTCATCTCACAGAGAACACAATGGGGAGCAAACACACAGGCCGTCTGCCTCTGTCCAAAATGTCCACCTTTTGATGTCATCCTAAGCAGGTAACAGTGTCCAGAGCTTCAGCATGGATGTTGCACTGACAGGTAAAACACACCACTCTTCTTGTAAGGGATTCAGGGGAGGAAAGTTTGGTTTTTCAGTTGCTTGCCTTGTGATATTTCTGAGCCCTGAGCACTGAAGAATCCGCTTTTCTCTTCCCTAATTCTGTGGACTTGGAGCTCTGAAGCCCCCCAACTGTGCACAGTATGGTCTTTGAACCAGGGAAGAAATTCACAGATTTAAAAAAAATGGATAAAAAGCAGTGGGAACCTACTGCTCGACACATATTCCATTGTCTGCATTCATCTTTTTTTGGGTGCCTTGTTCCATTTTGGATGCACCGAGCATGATAGATTTTGATGGGTCTTTCATTCCACTCTAAGTATAATAGAGAGCTATGTAAGAGAAAACAATGTTTTTGTGGTGTTTACTATACATTATATTATTCAAAATATTTTTCATTTTAGGGTGAAAACTGGACAATTTATAAAGCATCTATTTTAATTGTGCTTTATATAAAAAAAAACTTCTTGCCTTGTTTTTCTGAATGCTTGATTATGTAAATGAATCAGTTCATAAATGCTACCACTAATATTAGTGGAGTATTAATTTTAAAAGTTTGATGGTTGATGGTTAGATGACATCAGAGTGTAAACATCACTACTGTGGTGTTGCAGATATGTTTGTGTGTGGGTGTGTGTGTGTGTATTTTTGTAAATTAATGAAATTAGTTAAATAATTTACCCTATAAAATACAACAAATCCACAGTAATACTAAGAGCAGTGTTCTTTCTTAATCTGCTCTATCCAGACTAAAAGGAAATGAAAGCTTAATTTAAATTGGTATGTGTACATGTTCAGACGGTTTACCTCTGCTGCAGTCATTAAAGGGTGCTAAAAAAAGCCAGACAACCTCTTCCTTACTTTAATTCCCTTGTAGAGATTGTTCAGTCTCTCAGAAGACAAAAACCAACAAGCACATTGACATTTTGGTGCTTTTTCCCACTGAATGCTTCCAAAGCACCACAAGACCTTGTGAGAACCTAAACCAATACAAGCATAATGCACATTGTTGAGCAGGCGTAATGTTATGCAAATTGTCTTTAGTTGAGGGGCCGGCTGCAGTAGTTCTGGGCTTGTGGCTTTGATAACCTCCATTACTGGAGGATTAGGCAAATGCTGATGCACTCCATCTCCTTGGACACTAGTCCAGGACTCAGGAACAATCCGACCATCAAATTTTTACTAAAGGAAGAGTGAGATGCTTTATCTGTTGACTGCATATATATGGATGAAATTCTCCATTAAAGCAATTTCACCATTGTTTAGTAAGGACAGCTTTAGTAATGTCAGCTCGTATTTAGATTTTCAGCATTTTATATCAAAGATGTTTTTGTTTGCACTTTCAACAAATTCAGTCACATTGCTATCACCTTTTCCCTCTCGTTTTTGTCTTTTTTATATAAATTGATTTAAAATGCAGAAGAAACAGGCTGGATGTGGAATTTATCCCTTTTTTACCTCCTGACCTACTGGTCATTTTTTCTTCATTTATTTTTGTCTATACATGTATGTATACACATTCTCAGCTGCCAGATCGATTCTTTTGCAGTGCCAGAAATCTGTTCTCCATTTACCCGTGTCCTCTGATCACATGCCATTTTAAGCACTTCAAATGCACTTAAGTCCTTTGTTTGCAAGGAAGTGAATCAATGAAGCAGAGGGTGTTTCACAGTTGTTTTTTTGTACATTTTAAATGTGAAAATTGTCAAGAAGAGAAATTGACAAGCTTTATGTGCTGGTAATATGCTTTGGTTCATTAGTGCTTGTTCTAAAGTAGTTTCAGGATTTGTATACTGATTTTTATTGCATTCTTGCAATCATATGAATAAGAAAAATATAAAAGAAAGTAATCAACATTTTTCAGGCTTCATATAGCTGTAATGTTATAGAATGGCACACATTTTTGTCTTTAATATTCCATTAAAATGAGATACAAAAATCAAAAGCACTTTTTCTACTGTGGAAAATTAAAAAAAGACGGATGATATGAGTCTTGTCAATCATCATTATCATCATCTTCCTTATTGATTAGTAATTTCCATCATAAGCTATGAATGTAGTAACTTGAATGTAAGCCTATTAAAGGATGTAGAGAGGTTGTTTAAACTTCCTCATGTCTTTAAACACCACAGTTTATCATTGCTGTATTTTGACCATAAGTGTGAGAGCGTTTCTGCATTAAAATGGATGCTGAATGGTGATTTTCAAAATCAAGCTGGCTACCATGGATTTTTTGATTGAATAATTTGATCAGTAAAAAGACTTCTGTTGATGCTGTCAGCACTTTGGCCTTCACATACCCTCTGTTTTCATCTGATTTTGCTGCTGCCTCAGACCAGTCTGGGAAAAGAGCCATGTGGCACGAGCCAAGTACAGAGTGAGAAAAGGTGTTTACTGTGGGGTGATATATGTGTTACTGTTCATCTACTTTTATATGTTTTTGGAATACAGCTGGTGAGATAAGGTTAGAACAACTACCACTATGGTAGTCCTGATGATTTTCATTTAATATATTTGCATTTACTAATAACAGATCTAGTAGCATTTATTTGATAATGTATATGTGCTTACATTCATTCCTATTGGTTTCCAGTCTGGAACACCAAGGGAGCAGCTCTTGCAAATGCTGCACTACTAGAAATGCACCCATTCATTATTTAGAACATTGATGTATTTTTTTTACCTTTACTTAAGAAGCAAAAAGCTTTATATTGATTCTTATTCAGCATGTGATGCTGACAATACTCAATAGATGAGATTAGTTCAGGAAACTGGTTAGTAGGAAATACGTTTGTCTTTTTTTGAGCTATATTATCACACTATTGACCTGTCTGGATCTGCTTTTTTTCTCCAGAATAGTTGTAGCACCAACTGGACTGTTGATATCAGAAGCCAGGGTTAGTAATTCATTATTATCAAGGAGTCTAGATTCTAGAGTTTAACTGTCTCCCACGTAATACTGTTTAATTTATTTTGTAGTACACAGACCAACCTTCTATTAAAATGAATCATTCATCAAGACCGAAGGGCACATACACCCAACCTATCATTTGAAATAATCTCACATGTTCTTTGATGTCACTGCTTACTTAGTACAAGCTGTTTCTTATCCAAGCCCACCTTTCTTGCTGAGAAACCTTTAAGTCCAGAGGTCTCAGTAGCTCTTTTGTATCAGCTGACTGTCTCAGTCTCGAATGCCAGAGAATTTCATTGTTGTGACATCAATGAGCTGGAACTCGAACACTGATAAACCAAAGAAGGTTTGGAAATGGTGATCTCCAGTCAGGAAGTCATCCATTCAGATTATTCCCTATAACCGTAGTCAAGTGTAAGAAGGTAACTTTAGACAAACCTTAAAATATTTAAAATGTTTTTTGTATAATTTGTAAATATTGCACCAGATAAAAATTCTAAGGATAGCAAGAGAGTGTAAATAAAACACACAGGGCAATTTTTTTCCTATTTTCTTCCTGTTTTTGCATATTACAAAAATGCCTTTGCTAAACAGAGAGACAGCAGCCAGTACTAGTTCTGCCACTCTGGTGGGTATACAGAATATACTCTAAATTCAGAAACATTGCGCTACCCACCACAGGGACCAATTTGAAGCCTCCCTCACACCTTGCCACTGGATGCCACACACTCACTCATGTATGCACACACACACACACACACACACACACACACACACACACACACACACACACACACACACACACACACACACACAAACAAACTCTGCAGCTCATCTCTGACAGGTCAGACCCTGACTGTTGGTTCTTTCAGTGGGCCTCTCTAGGGACCATCTCTGGTGTCTCCCCCACACCTCACACACTCAGCCACTGTGCCATTATGACAGGCTCAGAAACTGGTTTAGCTTTGGAAAAAATCTGACCTTGGTTAGTTAAGTCCCTGGATTGGGGTTCACATGCCATCTTCCAAATCTAAGCTGATCTGTTTATGCTGTTGTTAGTAGGAAGTGTGGCTGAAACACAGGCAGCCTGTTTACATTCATTTAAGATACATTATTGTAGCCAAAGAAATAAGGAGTAGTGTCATTACTGGGTCAATGCAGGGATATTTTCCCCCTCATTATTCACTGTTTAGTTTGCTTCATAAAAAGGAGAAAATAAGTGTGCAGAAGGCATATATTGCTCCAAATCACCTTCTGAACAAGTTAAAATCAGCCATACTGTTATTTTAGCCAACCAGTTGTGGATAGTAATTAAAGAAGAATTAAGTGGATTTTTACAGTATGAGTTCAGTAAATATGTTAGAACTGTAGTGGATAAAGGAAGAAATGAAGGCCGGCAGTCCAGTGGCTTTATATTAATAAGTAGACTAATCAGTTAATTGACTAGGTGTGTTTAGCTCTTAATCCTTATTATAAACAGCAGCTTAAATGGTAAGGTCTTATACATTGACCATTGGTTTTGTTCTATGAGTGTTAGTATAGTATCAGCTATGATAATGATATTGATTGCTTGTTATTAAACCAAAGCAAATTGTATGAAGTAGATTATAAATAGTTGTATATTAAGGGAGGTGATCTAAAACAATGGCGCTAACAATAAGAGTATAATATTACTCCCTGCACTTCATGCATAATGCATTATGTCCATCAGTCTGACGAAAGGCTATTTTATATCATGTAGAGTAGCCTGCTCCTTTCACATAATATTAAAATAACACTAAGTTTAATGTTGGGACCATGCAGAAACTGCAAGAGCTCTGAAACTTTTTTTCTCGTAGGTACACACTCAGTGTATTACTTGCTATTGCATGTTAATGATTTACCTTAATATTATTACCCTAAAAAGCTAATCTTACTACTAAAGATCTTACGTGCAATCAAAGAGTCTCAATAAATAAATAAAAAACTAAATGAGACCCAGTTCAATATTGTAATAGTTTTAGTTCATTTATATATAAAATCACCTTTTTACATCTTTAAGACCTGATCTATGAGCCAAATAAAGCTCAGAATGACCCTGTGAAATTCACTGATGATATAAATTTGTATTAATGAAGATTTACTGTGGAGCTATATAACTTTATTGTGGCTCATTTCATTATTAATGATTCTATACATAGTTAGAAAGGTCTCACAAAGGCCATCTGTTATTCACAGCAATGTCAGCTCAGGCTTTGTAATTCAGTTCACCAATCCTGAAATAACATGGAGCAGTGATACGCACAAACCAATGAAGTGTGATAAATAACCCTGAAACAGCATGATCCATTTATTCCCAAACCAGTGAATGATCATTAAATAGTTCTACATGGAAGTCATGAGCAGATGTGTGTTTAATTGTCTAGGTTCCAGTAGTGGCCAGTACTTACTGTGATTTGCATGATGATGAAGTAGCTTGTACAATAAATCTGTTAAACAAGCTATTTCATCAAATTTGTATCTGGGAAGCACAAGGTTCATATTTTCTGTATCTGTGGTTTTACATCACACTGGAGCAGTTTTCTATTGGCATGTGTGTTAAAGACTGATACATTGATTTGACATTAAGATTAAATTCATATATTGAAAAGAATCCAAATGTTATGAATTGTGAGCGAGGTGTTTTAAATGGAAATTCTAAATTGGAAGTCCAGGATTAAGTTTATCTAGGTGTTTTAATGTTTTTTTCTTTTTGCAGAAGTGAAAGCGATGCAGTCTGATTAGGATTGAAGCCTATTTTCCTATTTTCTTATCAGTCTCTTCACCTCCTGTATGTAAATTATATTTTGCAAATGAGCTGACCTGTGTAACCTTTCTTTTCTGACATCCAAATCTTACCCTTCTGGCACCCTCCCAAACCTTTACACACCATATTGATAAGTTCCTGACCCTTGCCCCCCACAGGTAACAGCATATGCTTCTTTTCTTGAAACAGTATTTCACTGTAATTGCATTTCCTGTCAGAAGTTTCTCTGCCCCTGCATGTGTTCGAAACCTGTGTGTGCTTCAGTAGATTGTTCAATACAGAAGGTGCAAATGCTTGCTTGCAAAGAATCTTAATAATGTGTCTTAGGTTATATAGCATAGGTGTACTGTCTTGACATGACAGTATATTCACATGGGAGATTTTCATAGTTTCAGTCAGTAATTTCAGTGGCCATTTACATATTTACTCCCTCACTTTCAGAAGATCACCTGCCTCTGGTCCTTTGGAGTCTATGAAGAAAAGGTGGCTTTAATTAGTTTGGGAGCAAATTCTAATTTATAAGTGCACTGTTTTCTTGTGTGTGTTTGTGTGTGTGTGTGTGTGTGTGTGTGTGTGTGTGTGTGTGTGTGCAGGCGTGTGTGGAATTGGCCGATAAATCAGGGACATGGGGGACAGAGGCTCTTAATTGAATAGCGGTTCACAGAACTGGAACGACACCAGAAACTTCTGCAGAGTGAAAGTGGTTGGTGGTTGTGTATGAAGCAGCACAGAGAATGATGTGTAAATCTAAACCTCTCTTAGGGGACAGGTGCCTCTACAATGGAGCATATAGTGGGTGTATGAAATGTGTTTTGTAAAATGTTGAACTAGTGAATTGAAACTATAAACTTCAAACTTTAAATTACTGAAACCCAAAAAAAGAATCTGTGTAAATGACAGATTTCACAGTAATCAATTGTAAATGATGATTTGGAGAGGGAGTTATTTAAATTAATATTTAAATTAGTTTGTTGAATAGTTTCATAGGCTTTGGTATAGGTTGAGCATTAAGGTCGAGTTTAAAATATAAAACCCATTTCCACAAAAGCTGGGATTTTTTCCAAAATGCATTAAAAACAAGAATTTGTGATATGTTAATTCACGTGAACTTAAATTTAACTGACAAAAGAACAAAGAAAAGATTGGCAATAGTTAATTGATTAATTGGTTAGTTAAATTGTAAATGTACACAAATTCATTACTTGATGGCTGCAACACATTCAACAAAAAACGAGACATGTGGTATGTTTACCATTGTGTTTCATCTTTTCTTTTATCACGTTTTAAATAATTTTGGATACTAATTGCAGTAGTTTTGGAACTAGAAATTTGATCTATTCTTGCTTGATAGAAGACATCTGCTACTCAACAATCTGTGGCATCATTGTCTAATTCTTTTCTTTATGATGTGCCGTACATTTTCATAGGTGATAGATCTGGACTGGCCCAAACAGAACATGGTCTAGTAATAATCATGACAACATATGTATCTCTAAAATCCTAATATATGCCTCAGAGTCAGTAGTACCTTTGCATACATGCAACTCACCCATGGTGTGGGCACTAATGAACTGGTGAATTTACAAAGCTTGCAAAGACAACCTTTGATGGATGGTACTGTTACCCCATCATTATATCTTACCTGTTACCAATAAGCCAACTTTATGGGGAGTCTTCCCATTTTAATGTCCCAACTTTTGTTGAGAAACCATAAATATGTGTATATTTACACAATACAATTAAGTTGGTCAGTAATACTATTACAAATCTCTTCTTTAAACTTTAGTCAATTAAATAAAGGTTCAGATGAATTAACATGTAAGATTTGTATTTTTATTGCATTTTGAAATATCTCAAACTTTTCTGGAAATGGGGTTTGTATTTAAATGCAAATCTGTAGATCATTACATTTTAGGAACACCACTGAGCAAAGATGGGTTTATGTTTCATTTATACTTCATTAATTATGTTCCACATTTGTCATAATATCAATATTTTGTTGATATTTAACATGCAGTTCTATAGGACTTTCAAGGTAAAATTTTCTTACCATATGGTCTCACACATAATTGGAAATTGTGAATTGGTAATATTGCCATTTGCTTTTTTTCTTTTTTCAGTAACATGCCAAGAATATATATGAGACCATTTGTTAAATGTAAAAGAAAGAATGTGCACAAAACTTAAATCATTATGGAAAAGGGAAAGTTGCACTGCATGGTATTCTCATTATATTAATAATTCAATGTTTCAAACATGAGATCTCCCTAACTGCCAGAGCTGTAAAGGCTGGAACAAAGCAGTGAGAATGGCAGCACTGCAGCTTTACCCAACACCCAATTTACTTGATTTAGATAAGTAAAAGAAAATGCAAGATATCAACCAAACCAGATACATATATTTCAGGTTATAAGTAATATTTGTATATTTGTAATATATGTCAGTGTGTTCTCTTGTCCCATGAACTGCCACCTTCTCCCCATTCACCATATTTATAAAGTATTCTCTTGCAGTCCTGTTCACAAAATCCTGCAGAAATGGTGACATATGACCTATGTGAGTTAAGCATGAACAGTATCTTACATCATGTGCAGATGATTTTATATTCTCATGTAAAGTGTTGCTACTGAGAAGATTTCATGCTACTTCAGTACTGGCAAATTGCCCAGTTTCTTGTCCAGTAAAGCATTAAACCTGCATTATCAAGTTTGCCTGTTGGCACTGATGAATACAGTGTGTTGTGAAGCCTTTGTAAGGTTTTGTAATGCTAGCAGGCATCACATTTTTACTGGCCTTTTGTTTCTTTATGCTACAAATTCTTGAATGCCTTAAGCTCATTACTTGTGTTATGAGAAAGTCAAAGTTAGCTAATTTAGCTAATGTAGTCAACCCCTTAAACATTAAAGGCCTTTTTGTGGACCAACACCTTGGTCTATAATTTACAGTTACAGTAAATGACTTAAATGATTAATTAAAATTTCACATCTTTCACACGAAGACCACAAGAACAACTAGTAAGCCATACCAGAAACTCTACAAAAATAGTTGAAATATGCCAGCACTGTGCAATGCAACAGAAATTACAATTTATCTACTCTTCAGTCTTCTTTTATGAATCTACTTGCTAAAATGGAGTAACTTGCTCCATTCCTGCCATTTCCTTTGCTTTGTTCTAACCTTTAGAGTTCTGGCAGTTATGTGGCATCTTGTGGAGATCTCATGTTTGAAACATTGGCTTATTGTTATGCACTGAAAATAATACCTAATGCATTTTTCTTTGCTGATTTGATTTTTTCTTTGAGTCTTCCTTATTTCTTCCAGTGGTTCCACTAATGTCACCATACATCTAAAGCACAAATTCTGTGTTCATTTTATTTACTGGTATGTATAAATGGCATCTGTTTAGTTCTCCTTGAACACCCAAGACCTAGGTATAGACTTTGATTATTCACTCCTTTAATTTAAGAATACCTTACCAGTGTATACTTTTTCCACATAAGCAGAGGAGGATAAAGTACAAAACTCCAATGCTAGAGTCAAAGCATCAATCCTCCTGGTCAAATATTACTCAACTACAAATTATAGTTGTTCAGTCAAATCTTTACTTGAGATAAAGTACTGGAGTACTTGCTTTTAAAAATACATAAGTATTCAAAATTATAATTAGCACATTGTTGTGTTTTTGCCACAGTGCTTTTACAGAACCTAATGAGTCTGAAAGAACCTACAGAATACACTGACTTGCTTGTAGAACCTATAGAATAAAAAGCTTGTTTAATTTGCTACAAAGTCTATAGAAACACCTGCTGAATTGATGTAGTACAAGCACTGTGATTTTCTATTATTTTACCATGCCTAACTTCAGTTAAATAGGCACTAGATCTCAGTAAAAGGATAATGTCATCCTGGTGTAGGCCAGGTTGACACTTCTATTACACAGCATTGTTACAAAAACACAGTTGGATGACTCATCACTGCTTGGTGCCCCACCACCATCTTATTGGAATGCATTATATTAAGTATTGAGTTTACTGGATAAAATTAAAACAAATCCTTCTGAAAGTACTTTAATACTTTTTCACTTGCTACATCAGCAGTGGATTCACACAGGCCCCTGGGTTATGTTCCAATGGGCTCTTATATGCCTTCAAGATTCAAGATTCAAGATTCAAGAGGTTTATTTATCACGTACATAGTTATACAAGTACAACATGTAGTGAAATGTACCCTGATCGTTCCTGAGACTGTGCATTTTTATATATAAATAATAAGGTTAAAAAGAAATTTAGAAGTAAAAATTATTACAAAATAATAGAATATGAATTAAAAAATGTAGGCAGGTAAAAAAAACGTATAATAATAAATATGAAACTACACTAAACCATAAACCTAACAATACAGTATAAAAAGTTAGTAATACCCACCCTTAACAATATATACAGACCAAGCAATACACTGTTAACAGTAACAGTTGTGAACTGCACCAGATTCACATTCAGAAACAGATTTCATATCTACTTCATATTCTGTTATAATAAAAGCACTTCCTCACAGCCACCTAGGAAAAATGTTTGGTAAATACAGTGATAGACCATGTACAGGAACCAGTTAGCCTGAAAACCAGTTAAGATATTACATCAGACCCAATATGAAAACTTGGTGGGCAAATCCCTAAAATTCCATAAAAGTCATAGTCTGTCAAAGTCATTTAAAAAGCTACAAAAAACCTCTTTCTCTTTCTTGACTTCTTTCCTTCCTCTCTTTTCTCCTCTTTCTAAATGGCATATATACGTTTTTAATTTTATTTAGTTAATTTTTCTGAAGTGACCTTGGCGCTATATAAATGTAACTTATTATTATTATTATTATTATTGTAACTCAGAATGCTTTCTCAGGTTGGATGAATGTTTGAAGGCACTGATGAAGTTGGTGGGTGGTAAGCTTTAAAAAATATTAATCTTTATTCTTTTCAGAAATCTCAAACCTGGATTTAGATATGGCCATGGGTGCTGTGGTGAGGAAGGTATATCTCTATTTGTAGTTGTAGCCATCATTACAACCACCAAGCTCAAGCTTTCAAAAAATTCAAATCCAATTTAAACTTGACTTATAGCATAGTTGTTGTTTACTGGGATTGATTTTTTACCTATAGAATTTTCAAAAAATCATCCACTGACTTCAAAACTATGTAAAGTAACAAGTAACAAAAACCTTTACAGAAATGTAATGGGTTCAAAAGTACAATATTTCTCTTTTAAATGTGGTGGAGTAAAAGTCATAAGTTTCTGAAAAAATATATTCTTATGTAAAGTACAGAAACATTTACTTAAGTACAGTACTCAGGTACATGATAAAAACAATAAATCTTAAGTTGTAATAGCCCCAGGAGTTTAAAAAGTAATGTGTTATGACCTTAAAAAACCAGAGTTGTTCTCTAAATCAACATACTGAAAAAGTCAGTTCAATTATTTACTGTAACCATGATGCTAACACTTTATCTGAATCTCTGACTAAATCAAATGTATTAATGTTTTGTCATTTCTTTCCAGAGTTTAAGACATTCCAGATGGCAAATTTCCTAAATGATCTTAATTGTTTTGTTAATTAAACATTTGGTTTTAAACTGGTTACTGACACATATCAGCATATCAGGGATTGGAGGAAGTAGGAGGAACCTAACAGTATAGCATAAAATCCTGTAAAATTATCTAAATAGGCCAACTTATGAAGACAGTGCACTTATACTTTGAATTGAATGCCTTGTGACCTGACTCACTGGTTTTCCTGGTGTTTCTTTTATGGCTTCATCTGTGCTGTGATTTCCCAGAAACCCAGGCTGCGCCCTGGAGCTTTGGCCCAAGTCTGTAATTACGGGAGTTTGGTTAGCCACACACCATCCGTCATTGCCACGACTCTTCACAAACCTATCATTTACTGCAAGTCCTTTATGCCGGCCTAGCAACCACAGCTCAGCAGCAGAGGGGGCACAGATGTCAGGGTTGGTTTGGGCCAGGCCCCTGGTGATGGCGCTCCAATCAGGGTGGAACATACAGTGGCCCTGGAGAAGCTCCTGCTGGCAGCTAGCCTGTTGAAGCACAAGCTTCCCCTGACCCTGTGGAAAAAAAAATAAACAAGCGCTGGACCGCATGATTCCACTGGAGAGCCTGGTTCAGAATTAGAGGCTGATAAAGTAGCAAGGATTTTCCAGCAGAGCAGGAGCATCTGCAAATCAGCCCAAGGGTATGATTGTTCTGTCCCTGGGTAGAACAGAATTGTGCTTTCTTGCAAATGATCACAAAGTGCCAATTTAGTCGAGTTTAGCCACCAACCACTGGAATAAATACCATAATATGATATACACAGATTGTGGAGTTGTTAAGCTGTTAAGTCATAGCAAACTGGATTGTCTGAGTTTTCTTTAATATGCGTATTCCATCTGTTCATTATTTTTGGTTATTCTGCCATGGCGATAGAGCAAATGTGACAGATTGTATTAGCCAGTAAAGATTTTTTTTTTTTTTTAAAGGATCGCGCCTTCCCTGCCAGAGGCCTTGATTCATTTTTCTGGATCCTGCAAGTTACTGTTGCACTTGTGCCAACAAGGAACTCCTTAGGGAAGAAAATTAAGGCCATGTTTATCATGGTGGGAGATATACTAACCATTCAAATTAGCAAGGGACTTACATAAGGAATAAATACATGATAATTATAAAAATGATCTGAATTAAAATTCAGTAAGCCGCTGGACAAGCTTCAGCAGTTATAGAGGGTCTGCAATGCAATGCTGTTCTAAATGAAATACATTTCATGCATGTATCCTTTATCTATCTATCTATCTATCTATCTATCTATCTATCTATCTATCTATCTATCTATCTATCTATCTATCTATCT
>JBBPDA010000009.1:11505650-11523775 GCA_037974385.1 Arnoldichthys spilopterus | reverse complement strand
CTCTCTCTCTCTCTCTCTCTCTCTCTCTCTCTCTCTCTTTCTCTTTCTCTCTCTCTCTCTCTCTCTCTCTCTAGGGAAGGAGCTTTGTTGTAATTTTGTAATTGTGGAGCTTTCTTTCTGCTGGTAGTGTAAAACCAAAATAATTGCATAGTGTCCTATTGTCTTTATTGAAAGATAAGTCAGTGTTTGTCTGTTAATAATAGAAAGCTGTAGGTCTTCATGCTTCTAGAATTAGAACCTAATGTTAACCTTTACACCGGTTCTAAATTAACCTCTTTAAATTAGGGTAAATATATGTATGTATTTTACTGGCAGATATTATGGACAAAAACATCTCATTGGTTATCCCAATATAATTGTTCAACTCATTATATTTTATACATAGTTATTCCTCCTAATAGTAATAAATTTAAGAACCCGGCATATTCATGTTATTCTTTATTTTATTGTTATTTGTAATTTAATTTTGTATTTCAGTTTTCTGCAGCATAACAAACATGCGGTTTTATTTTAAATCTCATTTGTTTCTTTTTGTATATTAAGCTTTTTAGCTGCTGTATATATCTAATTGAAAGTATATGTATATTGAAAGTCAGGATAATAAATGTGGGTTGCCTAATTATTTTCTAAGCTGAATCCACAACAGAATGTTTCTCTGTCCACTGCACCAGCTTGTTGCTATTAAGTCTATCAAAGATGCTTTTGCTATGTTTTCTTACCAAGGCTCTTTTTGGTTTTCATGCAAAATGGGACACAGTAGTAATTTTTCATGAGAATGACTGCCCACTTGCCAAAAGTTACTTTGTCTTTTTGTCAAAAATCATTAAACACAATGACAAAAAGGTGCTGAGAGGTCTGCTAAGGTTAACATCAGACTGATCAAGTGGCTCCCTTGAGTGCAGTTTCTTCAGCTTGAGCTTTTTCATTAGTAATTTTGCCTGAGAAAGCTATCAAAGGCAAGCCAGTTGTTTTTACCATCATTCATGATGCCAGGGGAAATGTTCAGTGACACTGTTACTATTGAAGTATTCAAAACCATGATTTGGTTACAGACCAGTTCAGTCTACCCAAACTGCCTGGGAAGGTTGATGAATAATATTTCTCTAAAAATTTTAAGAAAGGCTGATAGAATGTTGCCAAGGTGGGTGTTTTTTGGGTGAGGAAACTGAGGAAAACAATCAATATGCTGCAAGGTGGTGCACAGCATGAGAGTTCAATGTAAATACAGCCAAGTCCCTATGGGTCAATATGGCATGATGAGATTTCTCCCTGTCTCCATGTCTCCTCCAGTGTGCACATACACACACACACACACACACACACACACAAACACAGGTGCACATGCAGCAGGCACTCATCATCTCCTAGACAATCTTGGGTGCCACTTGACATTTTTAGCAGTGAAAAGGCCAGTCTAGTTGCAGTCCTGGATTAGTGTGACATTCAAGCAGAAGGTGTTTCTCAGGACACATCTCAGGAATAGACACACCATTGGTGTTGTGTCCTACTGTCTGGTTTAATAATCATAGTGTAACTTCTTTGAAGACCAGGTTTTCATCATTTCTATATGCTAATATGCTAATAGTTTTCTTACTGTCAGAACTGCCATACAGCTACAAGGTTACATTTTGAGGCGTGAGATTACAGAAAGCAAATGAGGGGAATATGGAGAAATTTTAGATACTGAGAGTAGTTTAATGTTGTAAAACATCATTATTGCCTTGATTTTCTGTTTCTTTGTTTGCTTGTTTTTTTCTGTCTGTGGAGAAAAAGAGATCCTGATGCCACTGCAGAAAATATTTGATGTGTTTTATCACTGCCAAGCACTTTCAGCAACTCTAGTGAGCTATCTGATTGAGAAGAACAGATTCACATTCAGTCATCAGAACATAAAACAATAAAACCAGCCATAAGACTTGTGAAGTGGTCAGACCAGAGCATCACAGTGGACCTACATCTCTGGACCCACCATGAATTCCCACAGGCCAAAGTTCTGCTATACACACTAATGGGATTCTGAACATATCTAAATGACATTTTCACTAACTGAGATACTGTTCATGGCTTCCTTAGAAGGTAATTATAGCAGATAGAGGTGGTTATGGCTACAATTTGGATGATTTATATCTTAAGTGGCTCACTTTCTCCTTTCCATCTCTCAATCTTGGTAACAGAGACCACTGTCACATATTGCCAAACATTATCTGTAACCATGCCTGAGGCTAGGCTTGCTATGCTTAGCTAAATTTGGCATATAGTCTATATATGAGCATTTATGCCTGGCAGTCTGGATATTTGAGATGTATTAAACCTTTACTTAATGCCCGCAAGGCAGTATGTGGTAAAATAAGTGGTGAGCAGTACAATGGTAGGGTGTAACACTGAAACTCATGTTTAAATTCTTGTCACATGGGAATATACAGTAGGTCTTTTCAAGAACTCATGATTTTAAAGAAATGTGTAGCTCAAAACCATTCTAATTTTAAAAATACCACTAAATCGTGCTGCATTGTATTCTAATCAAATGAGGTGTTAGCCTATGCAAGCACCCCCCTTAATTATGATAGCCTAATTAAATGATGTGCCTGTACCTCATTAACCCTGTGAAATTCAAGGAGAGGAGGCCTATGTCTTTATTTTGGGCATCAACTTTTCCTCCATCTGTGTTGGCAGTGATCACAGTATATTCCGAGCTGCTAATGAACCCGCACTGCTGAATCTAGGCCACTTATTTGCTCAATTCCTCTCAAATTTCTCATACATTTCTTTTCCCTTTCTGCCTTATTTTGTTTTACTTAAATTCTGGTGAATGGTCAATGAAACAATAAGAGAGCCAAAACAACCAAGAGAGAATTAATGTGATGTATTAGGTCTGTCAATAAACTCTTGCTGCATGTAAATTCTACAAAATAAATTATATTTTTAGTTTATTTAACTATTTGTGCTATAATTACTACAAATTTCAACACATGGGTCCATGTATGTATATATGTATACTTTCTGTATATGTTATGCATATATACCTAACTGGCCCCGAAAAGTGCTGTTGGGAAACACCTAGAAAATAACAATCAGCCCAAATAATTCCTGAAACAGTTCTTTTAGCGGCCTTAGCTGAATAGACAAGTTTATTCATAAATCCAGTACATATCTGCTGTAAATTACACATTAACAGGTGAAGACAAAAGCTTTTTGGCAGCATTTATGTTGGAACTCTTGCAGACAATGCTTTACTGTAAATAATTTAAGCCAAGTGGATTTAGGTTACCTTGCTTTTGTCTTTGTTGAAAGATATTGCTGCAATTGCAGATTTTTTTTGGTTGAATGAATGAATAAATGAATGACTGACTGACTAAATAAATCAATAAATTAATAAATTAATGAACAATAAATAAATTGATAAATGAAGGAATGAATGAATGAAGTGCTTAGGCATTAAATGTATGCAGTTTTACTATTGCCAGTCAATCTGCTATTGATCACATTTTTGAGTTGATTGGCATAGGCTGTGTAAAATATTTGTATGTCAAGTACTTGCCTGCTAAAACTAGATCCTTTGTCTTTAGAAAGTAAACGTGCCCTCAATATAAATACTCATGTATAAACAATAAATACTTATTTATTAGTTCAAACCATGGCCAGGAATGGTTTTCCTTTTATATATGTTGTTCAAAGATCAAATGTATTTATTAGTTTTTTTGTTTGTTTCACTGATTGCAAGGGCTTTTATTTTTTATTTAAATGTATTTTTTTGTATTTGTTTTCAATGTCAAGGAAGGGTCATGTTTTGTCCATGGGTTTGTCACTCCTATGATCTTAACAGCTCTCTTAAATATTTATACAACACCTGCTTTACTATTCCATAAGGACTTTCAATCCATGAGGTAAAGGATTATGGATGATGAATGAGATTAAAATGTACCTGCCCACCCCTCACATTTATTTCTGTTGCAAGATAAGACTTTTATGTTTTAAAAATCATTGTTTTTTTACATGCCACATATCTCTAAATGTTAACTGTTCAACTCAAAGAATCTGAACTTCATTTTACAGCCTGATCTTCATGTGTTCTTGTTCACCAGTGTCTACATTTACTGAACCTTTAGCATGATCACGGAAAGCCTTATTTAGAAACCTGCTGAAAAACTCATCTTACCAGACAACAGTCAGAACATCTTATTAAGACTGTGTTTACACGTTATATGCTTTTCCCTTGGTAAGCTGGGCCTAATTAATCTGAATTACTGGTAGGGAAAGCAGCTAAGCAGACAACACACCACATAAAACACACACTTAGTCTCCAAAGGCAGTGTTGTGGAAGAAATGTAAAAGATTTCCAGATATGGAGCATCTGCTGCCAAGGATAATCACTGTGAGGAATTGACAAATGCTCACAAGATTTATTTATCATTTTCTAATTCAGGTGCCAGTTAGTGAAGCTGGTGGAATTGTGGAGATGCATCTCAGCTAGTTCTCATGCAGCCTCAGCCCCTCGTCCAGGCAGCGTATCGACTGAACCGACAGGAAAAGAGAGAAAGGGAGAGAAAGGGAGGGCAATAGCTGCTGAAAAATTCATGCCTCTGCCAGCTCTGTCTATTCGCCGCTCAGCAGGGGCCCGCCTTTGATACTTCACACTCGCAGAAAAAAATGCAAATGATTTTTTCACTGCATAACATGGAGGGAATATATCCCCAGCAAGTGATAGAAATCTCCTGCCAAAACAACATGAAATATAGCCACCACTCTCTGGAACTTGTGTTATTTATTTATTTATTTGGTTGGGGGTTTTTTTCTTCTTTTTTTCTTTTTTTTTGGGGTGGGGGGGGTAGGGGTTGTCCACTATTTTTTGCTGTTGTTTAGATTTGCCCTTAGCAGTTTTTGTATTTTATTTTCATTGAATACACCAGACTACAAACCCCTAATTTTGGTTCAGGGTTACGGTTGAACTCATGTTTCATTTAAAAATAATGCTACCACTGATCCGGTCATATTTATTATTCTTTAAAATGTTCTGATTTAAAAAGTAGATCTGTTATTAAGTGTTTTTTTTAAACTTATTTTTACACCTATTAGGAAGGAAGCAAATGTGACAGTGATATGAATGTGCTTGAAATTCACATAAGCCAGGCTGGTTGGGGAATGGCGATAAGTAATATATGAGAAGGGAGAAGTGTCGATGTTGTTGTGGGCAGCTGGAGGGGAAATATTAGCTTTGACAGGTAGCACAGCAGGGGGGCCGCCGCAGTAAGGCTGGGATCTATTCTTTCAGCCCGGCTCAGTTTCAGGAATGCTGATTAGATATGCTCTGACATATCGGCTGTGTCAGAGAGTAATCCACTAACGCGGTCACAAACCCAACCTTCAAACCTGCTTCTCAACCACCTTCCACTACAACTGCCGCCATCTTTGTCTGTTCATTTACGCCTTGTTCGTCGAGCGGTTTTCAGCCTCACATATTTATTTTATGCCTCGTCGTTCATTTATGCGTTTGTAACATTCATGATAGGTGCATGTATACCTCTAAATAATTGGCTGTGCTTCTGTTGGAGGGTTGATGTAAGCTGTGGGGGAGGAATGAGGCATGCTGGGATATGGGGTGGGGTGCAGTGGTGTCTTGGTAAGGTTGGTAGGGAGGTGTGTGTGTGTGTGTGTGTGTGTGTGTGTGTGTATGTGTGTGTGAGGAGTGAACAAGAGTGTGTAATAATGTCTTCGCCTTTCTGGGCGCCCACATCAGCCAATTATGAGGCGACATCTGGGTTAGCTGACAACTCACTGTGGATGAGGGTGAAAAGTGAGTGTGAGTGTGTGTGTGTGTGTGTGTGTGTGTGTGTGTTTGTGTTGTGTTCTGGCAGCAGGGAGGCGTTTAGGAGAACAGATTTGGGCTCTGAATTCACAGCAGGGCAGGGGCTGGGCGGAGGGCGGTGTCAACACACACATAAACACGCACACACATGCGGCAATCACTGCCTCCACACATATTAAACAGAACAATACTTACACAACAATCGCTGGTGCACATTATTAACAATACAGAAACACAGGAACTTTTTTTCATTTTTACTCATTATTCTATCATCAAAAATGTATACAATACAAAAAAAACACTGCATTAGACATCATCAGATGTATGGGGAGACTGATGCCTATTAACAATATCAATTTAAAGTCAATGTGAATTTTCTGGTAACACTTTTAATGTGTGGCCCCTGCAGATGCAGTTATGTACATGCTCACCTTTTAATTTAACTAACATTTAACCAAATATCCATTCAATGCAATTATGGATTAAGTTGAGTGCAATAGATTCAGATAAATCTAACCCTTAGCCTAACCTTAGTGTTGTGGATGCGTTGTGGATAATCACATTAGTTTCCCCAGATAGATTAAGGTATTTGTAGATAATCTATAGAGGGCACTTAAAATAAAGTGTGACCTGTTTTCCTTTCATTCAGTAACATATTTCTGAGTGAGCATCACAGACGGGTCTCTGAGCTGGCCTTGTGTTTTTTTATCAGTTACTGGTGAAAAGAGGTGGTGAAACGTGATATAATTGGTAAATATTATTTGTCCCCACCCATTGGTGTGCAGTGATGCAAGACAAAATGAGACGGTGCTTTAAAGATGGACAAAAGTCATCACATTTTTATGGATTTTTATTCTTTCCAGTAGACTTTAGGTTTCCTTTGTCTTGGATTCTGGACCTTAAGTGTCTACCTGAGCCTGCTTTGAAAGTCATCAGGTTGTGCTTATAAAAGGTTTATTAACATTCATAACCCAACTGAGTCAAAGCATTTAACTGCTATAAAAGCTTGTGTTAGTACATCAAAACCGCTTGTCTTAACTGCCAGAAAAAAAGGCCAACACAGTCACTGCAGTAAGGAACATTAATGCTAGTCTAAACCTTTAATCGGGCTGTTGCCTATAATAAGAACTGTAGCGTATGGCTGTAGTGTTTGTTGTGCAAAGGACTTTGTTTCCATTAGGCCTATGATGCTACACAATATGGTGGTCTTATGGCAGCTTGATTGGTTCTCAGTAACAGTGGGGGTATGTGGGAGATGAATGGCATGGATCCCCTGAGGCAGTGTGGCTTATACTGAGGTTTGAGACATACATTAGCACTGTGAAATGGTTTCCTATAGTGGGCCTTCACACTTACACTGGATCATCACGCATGCTTCACTGTACATGTGTAAGTGTGTGTGTGTGTCTCTGTGTGTGTGTTGTGTGTGTGTGTGTGTGTGTGTGTGTGTGTGTGTGTGTGTCTATTAGTCACTTTTACCTTTCAAGCCTGCACCACATACAGTACTATGTATCACTGCTATCAAAAGCTTATAATTCAGTTTTTTTTAAAACTTCTTTTTCTTTTTCTTTTTTACACCATTTGAAACTAATGTGTTGGGGCAGGGGTGGCACTGGGGCTCATGTCACTAGGGGGGCCCAAACTGACCATGAAGCCCCTAAATTTTAATTGGGCCCCTTATAATGATACTCACACAACTGAACACCCATAACTAACAGAAAGATCACATTTCTTAATTTTGACCTTTATCAGTTGGCTTCCCTTAGCATCACACACACTGCCCTGACATCTGTTTGTCTCCTTTTTATTCATAACACAGCTCATTCATGGCAACAGAGCCTTCACTACCTGCTACATGTTATATTCATTATTTAACATTTGAAAATCTTAAACAGCTGGCCTAACACAACCATTTAGGTTAGTGGTAGTGAATGAGTGTCATACTGCAGTGAACACACTTGTCTGAGACAGCAATAGCAAGTAAATAGGCAAATAACAAAGTAAATTTTTTTTATTAGTTAATTAAATGTAATTTGTGTGTTGAGGGCCCCATTTAATTTATTTGTGTTGGGGCCCATAAGATCCGATTTACCACACTGTGCATTAAATTGTATGACCATTTGTATGTTCAAGTATGGACCAATAAAAATTCTAGGGAATAAAATGTCATTAGATTAATGTACATTAAATTAGAATTGTTAATGCCTTGCGCTGTAAAGTTACTATTTGGAGGATATTGTATTCTGTGTGCCATAAGCAATTTTGCACATTTCTATTGTAACTGAAATAATATGAAAATGATAAGAAGCAACAGAAGGTCATCCATCTCTGTTAATAGTTAGTCCATCTCTGTTAATAGATTATTCTATAATAAGTGACTGCATAGGCAGCCTGTGTACAGTTAAAGCAGTTCTGATTGGATTTTGGTTTGTACAGTGGTCCTGTGTGTCCTTTCTGTGGTCAGTTTGTGGTGGGAATGAATCTCTCTGCTCTGTCTCCTCACATAAACATTGGTATTGATTGACTTCTCCTGTATTTAGAGTTTCCAATTTGTTTAGAGTTTATTGTTTCCTGATTAGAATTGTTTTCCAGTTTTAATGTTTGTATGTATGTTTCTCTATACAAAGGTGAGAGGATTTACCTGTGTCTCAGAGTGGCTTGGAAAATCCAGCTCAGCCCTAGACTTCGAAATAATTAATCTCCTCCATGTTGGCTTTACTTTCACCCTTTCAGTGATTCTCATAGCGGCTTACCAGCCCACAGGAGCCTGGAAGAGGAGCAAAGGAAATAAAAGGCAGGGTGAGATTCGTCAGAGATTCGTCAGGACGTCTTAATGTGGTCTCTCTCCCCCCTTCTCCACTTGCTCTGGGGACCATGAAAGACCCCTCACCCCAGGATAATTTAGCTAGTTTTGTTTCCTTATTTTCAGTTCAGTTCTGAGGACTTTGTTGTACCATGATTCATGGTTGAAAAGTGCAATAGGAGCATGTCTAAAACCATAAATTGACAATGTTATTGACCAGTATAGTCACTGTATTTAAAAGATCAATGGTTCAGTCAGTGTCACCTTTATTCAACCTTTACAATACTGAGAGTTTAAATCCTTTAAACAAAAAAGTAAATGTTTAATATTGTGACAGACATCAAAGTACCACTCTCTTAAAAATAAAACAACCTTTAGTAAGTATAAAACCTTTGTGTAACGTGTAGATTGTTACAGTTTAGAAAGGCGTGTAAGTAATAAAGCTTAATTACATCATTAAACATCACTTTATTACTAAATATTATTATTTTTAAAATGTCAATACAGATCTCTACATTGTATAAATATCTATATATTCTATAATATCTATAAATCCACTACTTAAACATATTTTACATTTTGTTTCAAATATCTTAAGCCTTCCTACTGCTTGTGCACACACTGTGCTTCAGATTGCACACATTACGTTATTGAAGAAATAACCCTCCATCAATGGAAAGTCTAGTTGTGTGTTAGAGAATATGGGGAAATTCCATCCAGGTGTGTCTCTGCTGGGTTTAAGATCATTCAGATAGAATAGAGCTTTTAAGCACAGAGAGGCTATGCAGGCTAGTCCATGATTACAGAGAAAAGGGGGCATGGTTTCCACAGCAGGGTTTCGTATTGACTACAGTAAATATGGGGAATATAAAGTAATCCTGCTAGTAAAGGCTGCAGGCGCTCCCGAAACTCATGCAAATCCATCCACTGTCTTCTCTATAATCTTAGTTTTAATCTCAGCTTTAGTAAGATTGTTTATTAGCGCACCTCCCTTGAGCATGATGGTATCAGCTCTAACGTCTCTGTATTGCAGAGTGAGGAAGATTGTTCTGTGGAGTTACAGAAAAATAATTAAAGCTTATGTGCTGCTGATTTATGAGCAATGGTTATACAGTGAGCAAATCATGCTTTATATAAATATGCACAAACGTATAGGATTATTATGTAGCATTTACTGTATTTTATTGTCATAATGTTTGAACATTTTCTTTTCTTTTACATTTGACCAATTTTGCACATTTTCAGCTAATAATATATGTAAAACGATTCTTACTTTAAATATAAACTCCTTTTCAGTCTCAGCAAGGTCAAGTAAAGATCTCCGTAATTACTATATATTATCACTTTGCCATAAGCCACAATTAAACTACAAAAAGGAAGTCCTATATGACATTGACCATGGGACCTTATGACTCGCTGAGTGGGATTACTCCAGTAGATACTTGCTTTGTTAGTTAAGTAAAGGAATCTTCTGACCAAACATTTATAAATCCAAAACAAGATTTGTGATTCCTTGACTGAATAGACACGAGAATGCAGTAGCTACTTTGTTAATGATAATTAGCTGATTTTGGTGCACCTGCTGAAACGAGTTCAGTTCTCTCAGTGAAGCAGCAGAATGTCGAGGTGGTTTATTATTGGATATATTTACAGGATTATTTCTGGGATTTTTTATTAAGATACTGTTGAGTGCAAATTGCTGGGTCTCTAGACTACATCCCCACACTGCTGTCACAGCATGTGTCCGTACCAGATGACTTAATTACATTCTCTGCAACGATGCATTCATTAGAAGCCTTTACAAATGAATACATGGCAACCGCTGTGACCTGCTATTAATAAGCAGTGGGCACCAGGACCAGCGGGGCCCATGAAGGGCAGTGTGATACAAATGTCTTTCTGGCGCGCTCACGTTTTTTTCCATTGGTTATATTTGGCAACCAGAATCAGAGCCAGAGTGAGTTGAGGTGGAAGTTTATAGATAAATAAGTTTGAAGAGTAGAACAATATGGAATGTGCCAGACAGATAACAGTGTAATAGTGTTGCACTGGGCTTACAATAGCTTCTGTTTGTTGAGTTTGTGGGTTTATGCTAGCATATTTAAACAATTTCTTAATAGCTATTGTGATTCATTCATTCATTATAATATTTTATAACTACAATCATGATCAAATATACAGTTTATATACAGTTATCTTTTAAATACTGAAAATAAAACTATAAATAAAACTTTGATCGTCTTTATTATTTTTGAACTATTGTTAGATGTCTAAGTCTCAGGTCCAGCCAATTGGTCAACAACAATGAACTCAACAGCTCATGTCATCCCTGTCTGCCTGTCTGTGTATTATAATGTAAATGGCTGTGTAGAGCTAGTCAACTGGGCAAAACACATTTATGCCATTTTTCTGGTTTGTTTACCCATAAATAAATAATCAGGACCACAAAGCGAAACAAAGTGTTTGAAGAATAGAATGGGGAAAGGTGGTGCACTGCTGGCACATCAGCCTATGTTGAAAGCTGTCCAACTAGAAAAAACAGTGCACACAATAACAGGTAAGGTTATTAGGACTGGGCACTATCAAAATGGTTAATATGGATTTTTAAATATATTTGTGGCGTAACAGGTTCAATAAGAAAGAGGTGCGTAGAAATACAGTATAGATTTGAGTGAAGGAGGCCATTTTAAAATCCCCCCAAAAATATTTAATATAATTTAAAAATATCATATAATTGTGTAAAAGTTAGTGATGTGCTGCTTAAAACACTGTAATATGGCATTATATACTATATAGATAATATATAGTTTTTCTTACCACTCACTATATCAATTAGTGCTTTTCATCTCTGCACTCCTTTGTGCAGGGCTGATGGTTATTATATTCTGTGAATATAATTATCTGAATACTGCTTGGAACATGTCTCCTTGTGATTTACAGCACAGCCATAATTGTGTCACTGCATCATTTGATGACATGCGGCTTACAATTTTTCTTGATTAGGTTTGGTTTTTGACAATCAAGCTGAATAAAAATGTGTCTCCTCCTGTTGGGCTTGTTGCTGTGGGAGACAATGACACAAAATCACAATCACTAAAGGACAGAAGAGAAATGAAAGGAGACATTACCATTTAGCATATTTCAAAAATAATTCGGGCCTATTAATATTTTAATAACCACCTAATGCAATGTAACACATGATGATGAGGCTCTAATATGTAACCTGTTTGTAAGTTCTTTCCCTTTGCAAAAGCTGGATCAATAAAATAACATGCAATGTAAATATGCCTAAAACATATTTATATGGATGTACTGCCAATGTCAATGAAGTATCCCGTTGTTTGCAACCTGGTTTACTACACTGTGGTCAACAGGATCATGACTTCATCTGAACTGCGAATGTGTACTCAGATCAGAAGTATTTGCTGCCCCCCTGTGGTGAAATAATTTTATTGCAGGTGAGAAAATGTTTATTCATGGCAAGTTCACATTCTATTGAATAGAACACTTTGAAAAATGTCCACCTTTAGATTTAGTCTCTTATTTAGCTATTTAAATGTTCATACTCACTTACACGTGTAGTTTAGTAATTTAGCTTGAGCCTTTCACACCAAAGATTTGTAGAGTGCATGGTGATTTACACTGTTGAAACCTTTCTAATCCTTCTAATTTCCTGATTAGAAGGGGTGTATCCAGACACCCTTTGTAATCAATGAACATCAACTGCAAAGCCTTTCCAGAGGCTGTTCCTATCAATTCCCTTGATTTTAGGTGCAACACAGGATGAGCAGGTGTCTGCAAACTTTTGGACATATAGTGCATCTGAATTTAGGCTGAAGATAGGGGGCGCTACTCCTTCAGCCTGTAAAAAGGCCAACTTCTACTCACAGCCATCATCACTAGCTTAACATTTGCGTTTCAGACAGGGCCAGTGTGTCTTGGTCAGGATGGAGGAAGACCTGGAGGCCAGTGCAGTGGACAGAACGAACAGGACGAGTAAGAGGTCGGGTTTAGAGAATGGAGGCCTGTCCCACTCCACACTGGCTTATAACAAAAAATTTGTGTGCTCTCCGCCAGGCATGTTAATGTTTGGAGAAACAGTAAGTAGCCTACATTTCTTAAATAACATTTATATAGAGTAAGCTTGAAAGAAAACAAATATGTTTTACGTTGATCAGCAAAGATCTTTTCCTACAAACTGAATTAACTGAGTAATTGCTGTGTAAGTGCAGCTGTTAACAAAAAACTATGGGCCACTAAACCATTGACACGATTGGCATGCTTGACCTTGTCCTTATAGCTTTGTATGAACTGTAGTGATCATAACAAAGGCATGAAACCAAGTGAATTACATTTCTATGTACTTTTATAGTGGAATTAATAGGCTAGAAATAGTATAGCTAACTAGTAATATTTTTTCAAGACACCCCCCCCCCCACACACACACACACACACACCTTTTTAAACTGGCAAAGCCTAAAAAACTAAAAGATATCATAAAAGATTAGAATCGTTCTGCATGTCCTGTTTTTGTGCTATGGTAGCAAAAGTGGAATCCAAGCCCTCAAGACCCTCATATTCTCCATTAAACATTTTTCTGCCAGACTGTTTAATACTGTGCACCAGATTTAGTTCATCCAGTCCTAAATCGGGAATTTCCAACTTAGATTTAATGAAAAGGTGGGACAGCTAGATTCCACAGAGCAGAGGAAGTGAACAAACCAAAACAGCTTGGCAAACAGACTGTTCCTCTCTCTCTTATTGTTCGTTTTCCTTCCACAATCCATTCTGAACCCCATCCAAGCATTCACTCTGTGTTTAATCTCCAGCTAGGCATATCTGCCGACTCCAGATCAACTTTTCCTGTGATACCAAGCTTTCAGTGAGGAATTCTTTGTTTCTTATAACAGGATGGAAGTCTGGGTGTGTATGGGTGAATACAGGAACCTATTACTCAGAACTTAGACAGTTTACAGCAATAAAACCTACATGAGCACACACTGCCATTTTTGCACTGATGTTTTTCATGCCATGCCTCCAGTAATCAGTGGCATGTATAATGAAGGAGCCTGTGCTCTCAGGACCAGCTATACAGAACAAGCTTGGTCTCAGACTAAACAGAAATACTCATGATGAATCTCCAATGGAAATACCTTTAAATCAATGTTTAGGCTTAATCTGGGATTTTGGAAATTATTCCTTGAAATTCCAATGCAAACCTTTTTTATTGGATGTGCTGCTAATGTAATGGTCTATTTTGTTTTTATTTCATTAATGTTTCTATGATTTATATTAATATTCTCTGCCTCCATTACATTATCAGGTGTGTGGGCTTCTGGTGTGGACTCTTCTAGGTGGGACAGATTACTTGCACATGCCTGCACTGGGCTGGGTGATGTTTGTATCAGTGGTCTGCTGGGTGCTAACTGTCTGCCTCCTTGTACTGTATCTGACCACAGCGCACACCAAGATACCGCAGGTCCCCTGGACAGCACTTGTGAGTAGATCCAACTGAAACAAGAGGCATGATAGAATATTTTCAAAGTGGTGTGCATGCTTAAAATGACAGACAATTAAAAAATATATATTTAAAAAAATAAAATAATAGCAATAAAATAATAAATTGTGGGATGAACACACCTCTATGCATCTTATTTTAAAATGAAAAACGTATGCTCCATTTACAGATAAGGCAGGTGAAATATGGTCTTAGATCCACTGCTGTAGCTGATAGATTATATTGTTAAAAAGTCATCAAATGACTAATAATTCAATGATTTAAGCTTAATTCTGAATCTTTACCAACCTGAGTGGTGAATGGGCATACTGAACAACAGAGAATTGCCTATAAACCAAACTGCAAGTGCAGAAAAATCAATGCATTGATGCATGGAAGATGGACTGATTTTGTGCTGAAACCAATGAAAATGCCCTCATAAAGCTCAAACGTGCCCCTGAAAAGCAAATCCAGATGGCAAAACTGTTGAAACATTAATTTTTCACACATATTTTAATCAATGTATTCTTGACCACTGACACACATACTATATCTAGTGCTCATCTCCATTCATTTTAGAAGCTACTTTATCAGCAGAGGAAAGACTGCAGCTTTGCCTATAGTATAACGCTGGATAAAATCTGTTCTCAGGGGCTGTGCTTCAATAGCAGTGCTGCTGTTCTTTACATGACTGCTGCTGTTATTAATGCTGCTTCTGTGACTCAAGCCATTAGGGGGCGCTATTACTACATCAGCTGGATGGCTTCCACGGTAAGAGGAGTGTCACTCCCCCTCAGCATCTTCTCAGATTCACAGAAATGCTTTCTGTTTTCTTTCTGTCCTAATGCTTTTACATGTGAAGTAAAAAAGTAATAATGCAACACCCAAAAATGAGGTTTAAGGTAAGGGTCAGGATATATTTAGGATAGTCCTCCTGGTTTTGAGGTAGATTACTGTAAGGCTACAGTACAAATCCCTGGCTTTACCAATAGTTATAAACAAATGCTGGTCCTTACAAGGATATTAAAACTACATCTCTGTGGCTGTGTATGTGTGATTAATGTAATTTTTAACAGGCTAGTATTAAAGCAGTTACTCATTCCACTTTATTCTATATTTAGTAATAAAAATGGCAATAATTGACTGAATTGCAATGCATTTTATATAGCAAATCCAAATAATGTTCTCCTTTTTCAGGTATTTGCCTTCTTGGTTGTGCTTTGTTATACAGCAAATGCATATGTAAGCTACAAATCCTGGAGATCAAAGAGTGATGATTCCTGAAAAGAGTTTACAGAACTTACAGAAGCATCTTACAAAACTTTACAGACCAAATTATTTTATAGAATTTTCAGCTGTGACTTGGAAATTGTTGATTTTTTCAAAATATTTGAACAATCCAACTTTTCACCCTCTTTAAAGATAAATTTGATTAAAATTTTTCAGTAAAGAGCATCAGAGGCTGGTTGAAAATTAAGCAAAAGGGAGCAATGCTAACTTCTGAGGACAGGCGTGTACTTTCTCCACAGAATAATATTAAATCTGTTGAACAAATTATTGAAGAAGACTTATTTTCTTTGTGTTTTTAAGTATGTTTGCTTTTTTTTAGTTTTACACAACTGTAAAAGTTTTAGGCTGTAATATTTCTGTACCCATAATGAGCCTTTTGCACTCATTCAAAACTTTTGGAAGGTTTTTTACAGTTTGTTACATATAAAAAAAGATTCTTTGAGACTCATGTTCAAATGTAGTAGAAGATGCCTGCCTGTCATTTACATTAGTTTGTTTGGTGGTCTTTTTACTCAGTGGCCGTTTAATATTGCACTGTTCTTGTAAATAAGGTATATTTGTGTATTTTGGAAATGGGCTGTGTGTATGGCAAAGCTATGAACTGCTAAATAATAATAAAATATGATATTGCATGTGTACTGGTTGTGTTAATGAACTATTCTTAAATGTATTACTCAGTGCTGTATGTATACAGTCATTTAGTGTGAATTAGTTTATTAAAATTCACATTAAAATTTTCACATTAAAATTTCCTAAATTTTGAAATGAATGAAATGAAAAAAAAAAGTTTCTAATAAGGCAATGCATTCCACACTCAGTAAGAAACACAGTGTTACTCCCATTCTGGCATGTTTGTTCTGCATAAAATTCTCATTAAAACTCAATACCTCAACATTTTCAATGTAAATTCATGAGGACGGTGTCAAGCTTGTTCTTACAAAAATTATTTTGCTGTCTTATAAATCATTTTAAAAACAGGCGAGATCACAATGGGAAGTAAGAGTAAAACACCACCTTTCGCAGTTCTTTATAGCCTTGAGGAAAATAATAAATATAGTCTATATCCACATTTATTATACATATATATATATATAAGTTTATATAGTATGCTTCATACATTGTCTATTTATATTTTTTGTAAAGTTTACTTCTTTATCTTATTGTGCTGTATAGTTTTTTTTTTTTAAATAATCTATTGCGTTACTTCTCTTTTGCTGCTGTTACCTTTTGTATTGCTGTAGCAATGCAAATTTCCCACTTGTGGGACTAATAAAGGTTTATCTTATCTTATCACCTCCAGTAGTGCCCAGCAGTGCTGCGTGACTTGTTAAAGGTGTCTAAAAAAGTGCAATGCCAGATGAATTTTTTTGCCCTCAGATATACAAAGAGTATATTAACATGGTGGCCTAGTGGTTAAGACACTGCCTTTGAGACCTGAAGGTCGCAGGTTCGAGTCCCAGGCCCCAGTTCCCTTGAGCAAGGTATTGTCCTGCTACACTGCTCCCTGGGCGCTGTAGATAGCTTCATCATTTCATGATGATGCAACACTGGGAAAACCTAACTGGCTTCTTCTAAGCTGTTAGGAAAAACATTACAAAACATTTTATTCTTCATTACAAATATTTAAATGACAAAAAATTTCTATAAATTGTACACAGCAAAATAATGCAGCACCACACAATGACTATTTGTTTCTCATAAAGCTTAAGCATAGTCACCAATTTCATGCACACTCTGTGAAACAAATGACAAACCCCATTCCTGGGAAAAAATGAGGTATTTTCCAAAATGTATTGCACCTTTGTGATATATTAATTCACTTGGACCTTTATTTAACTGACAAAACTGGAAATGGAGTTTGTAAATATATAATTCTCAGCATCAATTTACAAATTCTACTGTATATATATATATTTGCAAAAATGTATGTATTCCAAATTGTGTATTCCAAACTATGTGTTGTGATGTCAGAGATAATATCCATTGACTGTTCTGTGGCCAAGCTGTCTTCAGAAGTCTGCAGGTCGTATCATCATGGTTGTAGCACGCAGAGAGTAGCTGGATCCTTTGAAATAGTGCCATCTGATGCCGTTGAATCTGCCAGTGTTTTGCCCATAGGAGAAGTATATGCCATTAAGATTTGATGGACCACAAGCGTCAAACCACCAGCCTTAATAAAAACAACAGATCACACAAAACTGAAGGATGGTTTGTAAAGAGGAGGAAAACTCAAAACTGCATATGTACAAGACTGATAGCTATTAACAGATATAATCAAAAATAAATCAGCTTTACTAGACGAACAGATGAAGGGGGAAAGGAAACAGAGAGAAAGACCTAGATGGTGGCAGAGTTTGATGGAAAGGCTTTTTTTTTTTCTTCTTAAACTGACACCAAGCTCCTGATTGCACCTCATGTGCATTCTCATAAAGACTGCAGTAAGGCCTCCTTCACCAAACCAGATTCAGCACTCACAGTGCTAGTGGTAATTCTGGAGAACATCAAAGTGAAAGATTTTCAGCTAAAATCAAATGCTAATGCATATGCTAATATATATATATATATATATATATATATACTGCTCACAAAAAGTTAGGGATATTGTAAGGGACTTAGTGGATGTCATACATACAGTGTTTGTTTCACTTCAGACATTTTTTGGGATAGGGAGGCAATTGTATTGGGGTGATAGACACACCTCATTTTGTGTTTTCCATGTAATGGTCTCATTG
>JBBPDA010000009.1:11475900-11498941 GCA_037974385.1 Arnoldichthys spilopterus | reverse complement strand
CAGCTGGACTCAAATGAAGGTGATCTCAAGGATGATCAGAAGAAATGGAAGCACCTGAGTTAAATATGAGGGTCACATCAAAGGGTCTGAATACTTAGAACCATGTGATATTTCAGTTTTTCTTTTTTAATAAATCTGCAACAATTTCAAAAATTCATTTTTTTGTCAGTCAATAATAGGGGTACTGTGTGTACATTAATGAGGGGAAAAAATTAATTTAAATGATTTTAGCAATCGGCTGCAATATGACAAAGAGTGAAAAATTGAAGGGGGTCTGAATACTTTCTTTACCCACTGTATGTATGTTTCATCAGCATTTGGTACGAGTTATCATGTTCATGTAAGTCACAATTTATTTAAGCAAACATATTAAAACACAAAGTCATATTACCAGGGCTGAGGTATCTGAAGTTAATGGGATGCCATTACTCTAAAGATCCATTAGCAGGACCACACATTGGTTGCCCACTCTCATAACTACATAGTTTATGTATTAGTTTCAGAGAAGTTAATGTATGGACTAATAGCTGAACAACAGCCTAGATGAAGGGGTTAAATAATTTCATTCTATCATTTAACTTAATGAAGAGTAAATTACATGTTCACTTCTGGTAACAATGCATATGTTTGCTAAAGAAAATCGTATTGCTTTACATAGTTTAAACAGCATAGATTTGATGATGAGTGGGCCAATAGAAACAGTCAGAATGTTTTGTTTCAACAGTGATGATCTGCATGAGTTTAAGGGGTTAAAATTCTTCATGTACAGTCCCATTTTGAGAGAAAAATCAAAGTTTTAAATAAATGCACTGAATGTTTAATGAATCTGAGTGAAATTGAGATGTCCCTTCACTTAATTTACCATCTTGTATTCTTTCCATGTCCTATGGAAGTCTAGAGTTCCATCTTTCCTGAGCTGGATGACCGTCCAGCCCCCGCCCACTGACTCCATGTTGCAATAGACCTGAGGGAGGTGCAGTTAAGGCATATTGAGAAACAGGCCTCCACATCCTATGAACATAACTTATTCTGCCCTGGAGTACATCATAGCTATAGTTCACTCACTGTGTTATAATGAAACAAGACCCTTTTGAAAAATAAACTACAACTGTAATTTTTTTTCAAACCTATAAGGGATCCTAAAGTTTATGAAATTGTTTGTATCTTTAACACAATTAAAACGCCTGAGAGATTTTAGGGGTCTTTTATTCTGCTTTACTCTGTCAGAGAGAAATTAACATTGATCAAGTCAGATCTAATAACAGCCGCATTAGACAGCCACATTGACCCGGTCAGTGCAGATGAGCCAGAGAAAGAGAGAGAGAGTAGTTCAAGTGCTGAAACAGTACAGTAGCACACCGCCCAGCTGTTACCTACAGAGTTCAGCCAAGAGTATTTTCAGCCATCACTGCTTCTTCTCAAGCCAACTAATACCTAACACAGTGCTGAAAGACTTGCACTGATGTTTACTGGAAATGAATTTACTCCATTTAAAGCAAATACATATAAAGGTTATGGCTCAGGATGCCATTGCATGAAGGGTTCAGTATGGTAAATTTAAACATCTAACTGTATATAGATGCAAAGTTATGCAGGTCAAACTGCACAGGTGGGAATTGTATGTTGGCATAAACCAGGTTAGCGCATTAATAGCTATACAGAGAGCATTTAGATGGAACAATTCTTATCCGGATATATCTTTTTTAATGTGACTGATGAAGGGAAGGAACTTCATCACACATTATGAGACAGAATAGCTTGAATGCTGCCATCTATATTGAAACTCATATCTTGCATAGCTGACAGATAGCTGACCTTTTTACTGTCCTGCAAGGTGATGTGGATGGCATAGACCCCGCTTCTGTTAAAGCCAGCCCGGAAGAGCTCAGCACAGTTGCGAAACTTCTTCTGCTGATCTGCTAGCTTCAGTGGACTTATTTTTTCTGCATTTGCGAGCAAAGGAGAGGAAAAGATATGCAAAATGAAAAATAAAGGAAATAAGAACATGATGGATTGTACAAGTACCAAGAAGTCAGTTTCTTACTCCAGTTTATCAATGACTTATAAAAATAGCTGTTTATTCTCTGTATAATAACCTCTGCAAACCTTTAGGAGGCATAAATTCTGATTGTTGCTCCATAAATTGGCACAGCAGGACCATCTAGATACTTTTCTGGCTCCAACAAAAGATTTGTCTGTCACTGTGTTCGGGACTTGCCCTAAATATTAAAGCAGTTCAGTATGATGCAAAACAGTCTATTGAATTTGGAAAAGGTTATGGGAAATAAATTCCTAAAAGCTCTTAACAGAAATATGGCAAGGTCGTTTACACCCTACAGCAGCTCCAATATCAGACAGTTGGAATACACATATTTTAAGACTGTTGGCCTGTGAAAGTTAGTGCAGATATCTGCAGAAGAGGTTTATGTGTATCCCTGACCTGCAACCCCTGCAGGTTTATGAACAGCCAAGCGAGGAAAATAAGGACCTTCCAAATTAACCTTGCTATCAAATTTTCACAATACACAATATGTATCACTGTATTTTTTTGTAAACAAGCTGGAATGATTGCACCCTTAAAACAGGAGTGACACCATGAAAAAACTGGTATAAATAAACAAATAAAATTAGATATCATCATAACGGGCTGACATCCAGTCATTACATGTTACTGTGTAGTTAATGCAGTTACTGTACACTGTTTATGTTTAGTCTCTCTATAATGATCTAAATGTGGTACATGCACTTGTTTGTTGTTTGTATGATGACTGTTACATTATCCATGAAACTAAAACAACATGCAATTCATCATGATAATATATTATCATTTATGCGGTTGTGCATTCTTTGACTTCTTTGTGTACCTTTCTCAAAAGAGTGGAGTTTGAGCAGGTGGCTGACTGCATCCTGTAGCTGGATCTGCTGGCTGTAGAGGGCACTATTGTTGGACTGAGCTTCTACCAGACTGAGCTCTAGGCTTTGGATGCTTGAGGTTTGGGCAGAAATGAGTTTTTGCAGTCTGCCTCCCTCAGCTGCTGACCACCTCAACTCTACACGGTGTCGTGCCTCCATGTCCAGCATCCGCTGCTCCAGAGAACTGCACACAGGATTTCTGTTGTTCATAAAAATTACTTGATTTGTGATAGATTAGCCAATCTGGTGATGACTTTCAGAAAGGCACTGAGACCCTCCTAATAAAACAGTTATCTGCAGGGTGGAAACACCTTCAAAGAAATAATGCATTAAATGTACTTGTGCATATTATTTCCACATAAATAAAAAATATTATATCAAAACAATCACTGCCAAAACAAAAAAGTAAAATAACTGTGTTGATACAGTACATTTCATATATTTGAAATGATGCACAATTAATACATTCAATAAATCATTCTTTTCAGTGTAGATATAAAAGAAAAATAAATAAATCTGTACCACTCAATACTTAGGCTTTACTTGCTGGTGTTGTAGAGGTTGTTGATCTCGCTGGTTTGACGAAGCAGATCTGTCTCCAGTTTAGCAGTGGACAGACAGTTTTCTAGGAATTGAATCTCCAATCTGGAAGTTTGGTTTAATACCTGCAATACAATGACACAATGACACACACACACACCACATCCTGGCCTGGGTAATAACCTTTACATGAAACCTTATTTACAAAAATCTAAATTGTGTAGAGTTATTTTACCTGTGTTTCCACATCTGTCAGTCGTTTTGAGAAATGAACAGCCTGAGACAGCAAACTGTTGCTCAGGTCCAGCATGGCTGCTGCCTGGTTGGGTACCGCAATATACTGCAGCTGAGCCATCTCTTCTTTTAGACCATCCTTTACATAACCCTCAATCTGCGCACACACATCCACACAGTGTCAGCAGCAGGTCAAATCAACATCTAATCATCTGACTGCAGTTTGTGGATAATATACCTGTTTTCATTAATAACATAATTTTTCCTTCTTTCACTGTTTAATTAATGCATTTTCATGAACAATTCCAGAATATTTTGAGGGTTTTCATAAAGATCAAGAGAAATTAAAGTCACTATTAGCATATAAAGCATATTAAATGTGAGTGTTATACTGGTGGTAAAAAGAGCATCACTAGTGTCCCTTACACATCAAATAATACTCAGATCTTAACTCCATTTATTTCCTTGAGACTACAGAACGTGTCTGAATGTTATATTATACATTTGTATTATGCAGTATTTTCACATCATCTTAACGTTTTCCTAGATCTACTACTCAATTCTTGATCATACACATGTATAAAATAAACTGGCAAAGAGTGCAATTTGCAGCAACTGAGACAAACATATATTGTACACATAAACACACCAAAAGCAAAGAGAAGTCAAGTTTAAAAAAAAATTATAATACACTTGGCTTTTGGCCAAATAAATAGAGGAGGATAGAAATATAGTGTTGATAAGTGAGTGATTATTTCTCATTGTGAACACACCACAGCACGGAACAGTGCACCACAACGAAATGTGACCTCTGCATTTAACCCATCCATGTAGGAGCAGTGGACAGTTGACAGCGCACAGGGAGCAGTGCTTGGGGATAGTACTTTGCTCTTGGGTACCTCAGTTGTACTTATACTGGTCTGGGATTTGAACCAGCAACCTTCAGGTCACAGGGGCCACTCCCTAAGCATTACACCACCACTGCAGTAGCAGAGACAGAAAGACTTATTAATATATTCCACATTTCATCAACACAAGATCATAAGTATTCTTAAAATACTGCCCACCCTTTAAAAATGAAGCAAAAGGAAAGAGGGTGATTAATGGAAGGACTTCAAAGCAGTTGTCAGAGAAAGAGAGACTAAACAGAGGCTAAAATGATGAACCAGAAAAGCTGCAGAAGGCCAAATATGTAAGCCTTATTTATGTGGGCTGTAAGGTTAAAACCCACTTCATAATAAAAAGTCACTCTGTGCATAATGCTGCCAGTGTATTACATCTATATGAGTTATGCTTGTCTGTTTGGTGGACTTTGTAGAGAGCAATGCTGCAATAACTGAATAAGAGATGGAATATCATGCTCTCATTGCCCTTAGCTGTGCCAGCTTTGATAGTGGAGATATAAGTATATTTTATTCAGTGCTACAAGAGGGGAGTACAAAGAGAAAAGGGAAATGGATAAACCAATGTGCATTTCAGTACTGAACTAGAAAGCATAAAAATATGGACTTCTTGCAACAGCTTGCCAACTCTACATGAGAGAGAAAGTGTGAGAGAGAGAGGGAAACTTGAATATATGCAAAAATTCAAAAAAGAAATTCAGCCTTTTGACATTCTGCTCCATTGTGATCATGTCAATATTAGTATATTCCCAATAGGTGCACTCCCATTAGAGTTTGTCGCTTTACAAAATCTTGTATTTCATGAGGAGAAGCTTTAAAAAGAGTAAAGAAAGAAATAAAAGAAATATGTTGCAAAAAAATATGCCTTTGTAACTCACAAAACTATAGAAAATATGAGCCATGAGTGTTTAAAGAACTGGTTCTGCAGCACAGTGTATAAAGTGCTAACTACAAATTGAAGCATTTCTTTTTGAACATCACACTACAGTTTTTTTCTAGCTAAGGCGGCTAAATATCACAAATGCAGTGGCATCATGACCTACCCTCTGTAGCCATCTGGTGTAGTTGTTAATTGCCACCTCCAGGTGCTGTATCCTCTGATAAGAGTGGCTATGTTTCACCAACGGAGCATCTTTCTGAACACTGTTTCCCTCAAATTCACCATCATTCTCTGGAGGCCAGCATTTATCTTGCTCCTCAATGTCCTCTGGCAATATAAAGGTGTAGGCGCACTGACCATGTTGAGTGGAGGTTGACTGAGTTCCATGGCTGCTTGCAGTGTAGTCGGATACCCCATCCGAGGAAAAACTCTCAATACTAAATGTTCTTGTTAGAAGAACGATAGAAAAGATCTGAAGACATAGGCTTCTCATTTTGACAACAGAACTTCCTGACACTTGCGTATATGTCAAATTAGGAATGAAATGAACTCCTGCAAATGAGCTTTGAGAATGAAACAACAGGCTGAAGAGAGAGCAAGCTCAGTCTAACAAGGTCTCACCCCAAAGATCCATGTCTGTAAGTCTGCATCCTTTGAGAAAATCAGATGATGTTGGAGGTTGAGAGGCAATCCAAAGAAAATGCTGCTCCATCCAACTGGACAGCATTCAAGTAAACTACATATCACCACCTTCATTCAGCAGCAGTCTTCAGTGCAATGAGGTTTCTTCAACAAAGTCTACTGTCTTTTCCACCTCTGTTGTGGCATAGTCTTCTCAACAGGCTTCACATGTGCTGTACATATGAGGAAACCAGAAAGTGGGTTTTGCAGAGAGTGTTTAGTGATTTAGAATGGAAAATACTGTGTAGACTGCTTGTTCCTGTCCCCTCTGCCTTTAAAACTGCTTAGCTCAGTACAGTAAGAACGCACTGCATGCTGCCTGTGTACCTCCCATAAAGGGTGACTGCACAAGAATGTGAGGGAGGGAGGGTGTGTATTTGTGTGTGTGTGTGTGTGTATGTGTATGTATGTACAAAACTCAATGAAATTTGTAGACAAAAAGCAAAAGATTATGTTCAGGTCTATGGCCTAAACCATATAAGAAGGCAGATGGTTGACATATTTGAAATAATAATTTCCTTTTGCCTCTGGTAACAGAATCCTCCTCAGTCAGAGGTCAAAACCTGCACATCTAAGGTTTTGTAATGGAAAATTGTTTTTGAATGAATCAGCTGAACACATTTTCAGCCCAATCATTATCAAGCCAGGAGGACAAAAGGCCACATATTGTCATTATCAGAGAATTGTATTATTAAATCTCACAGGTCTTCATTAAAGAATTAAAACATAAACAAGCGTTTGTGAACGTACTAAGACTTAGCATTCACTGGGGAAAAGACATTTTATAGCACTGGCAGATAACTGTTAATAATCTGGGCTCTATATTGTTTTGTGTTATTGTAACTAAGCTAAATCAGCACACAGGCAATAAAAGACCTGCGCCTACAGACTGAAAGAGCTACTACACTCAACTGACTGCAACTGACTCGATAACATGTTTGGCTAGGCTGTCAGAGGTCATTGCGTCATGACCCCTTTGAGGTAAATTTCTGTTACAATAATTTGACTGTATGATTTAGCTTTTTTCTGACCGATGACTGGCCCCTTGGTTCAAGAGACACTACACCCAAAAGTGAATTCATCTTTGCTAAACAGTGCCTTCACTGGTAAACTAAGTAAACTAAATTATGAAGTATTTAGAGAACAACAATATGGTTATGGACATAGATGGTCTGTTATTTATTTTACAACTAGGAGCAATGCATTGATCTTCCTTGTAGCACCACCCTCAGTGTTACTCTATGCAATGTGAATGCTTGATTGTTTCCTCTGTCCCGGAAGTCGCTTTGGATAAAAGCGTCAGCCAAATGAATAAATGTAAATGTAGATGGTCAGACTAGCCTAAACCCATACGCACAGAAAAGTATTTTTGTCACACAAGTGCAATAATAGTAAAGTAAAAGAATATTACCAAAAACAGCTTGGATAGAAATGTAAAAGTTGCAGATCAAAAACGCAAATTTAAATGCAAAGTAACATAGCGCTGCAGTGTAAATTCTAAAGTGAGTCATTGTGAACACAGCACACAGTGCACCACAATGAAATGTAAACCTCTGCATTTAACCCATAAGTGTAGGAGCAGTGGGCAGCTGATGTGGGCAGTGCTCAGGGAGTAGTTTAGGGACAGTTCCTTGCTTACAGACCTTGTACTAGTCTGGGATTTGAACCAGCAAACTTCAGGCCACAGGGGCAACTCCCCAACTGTTTTACTACTACTAGTCCACAGGAATTGAGGTCTGTAGGCTCTTTCCTTCACCTTTTTAACCTTTTGGAATAAATTAAGTGATAAACCATGTGCTCAGACTGAAATCTAGCACAACAATAGTGAGTGAATATTACCGACTAAATTATAACTGACTATAGCTGACTTTCTTCCTCACAAATACACTTGAATGATAGAAGTACTCAAGACAAATGTATTTTAGTTCAGTACATGTGTAAATTGCTGTTAAGTGCAACTACAAAACTGAATTAATAAATCACAATGATTATATACTGACAAGCAAACTAGACATGCAAAGGTATATAATTGCTTTGCTGGGACTCACATCCGAAAAAAGAGTTGTATGTTGTGAAGAAATGCATGCTGGGTTTGTTGTCATGCCGGCATGATGTTTAACAGCCTGCTCCTTCACCCATTTGGCTGAAAGCCGCAGCTTTGAGGTCACAGAGAGAGCACTTTCTAGTCTCTTCTCTGCTCAGCCTCAAAGGCCATGCAGCTGACCTCGACCACATGAACTCTGAAAAAATATTGTTTTAAAAATGTCTTGAAGATCAGCAACACTTGAAAGCTACTCGTTTAATTTCACATTTAATACGAACTTAGTCAGAATAAACCTGAATATATATGGTCCTATGTTCCAGGATGTTCAGTAAAGAAGGCCCATCTGTATAAATCTAGCTGTAGAGACCAAGCAGACATCTTAGGAAACATTAATTTAAGGCAATTCTAACTTGGCATTAAGTAGCTTTAATAAAGTTGCACAGTTAGAACAACAGGACCAGAAATGGTAAATGTCTGACAAGTATTTTTTTTCTCAAGTATTTTTTTTCTAATGTGTGCTTCATTATCCCCCTAAATCTATACATAGGTCAAAATACACTGTTTGCCCAAAGGTCTGATAGCCACTGCTCACCACATGTTTCTTCTGAAATCAAGGGAATAAATAGGGAGTTTTGCAGAAGTGGCTGCATTAGAACATCCCATTCGGTCAACAGAGCTTTTTATTGGAGAATACCTAAGGTGTGTGTCCACAACTGTATATCAGTGTCAGCAATGGAGACACCTTAAAGTAGCTGAATTCATGAATTAGAAGGAGTGTGTGGATATGTCTGGACATAGTTTTATGTTTGGCATATAGTGCTAATGACGGAGGTTCTTTTTGCTGCAAGAGGCCATCTAGTGGTGTAGTAAAACTACAGTTCCATAAGATACGTTCTAATGTTCTAAGAAACTAATGTTCCCTTTAGAAGTGCACAACTTTTGAGGTCACTAGATCTCAATAATTTATGTGACATAAGTTGAGCAGCTGCAGAAAATAGCAGCTGGAACACTTGGGTTAGCCAAATGCATGGCGTCTGGGCTTTCTGTAGCTTTAGTCCTGCTTTTGGTGCACCAGGAACAACAAGTAGGTCAGAGTCCAAAGTAGGGTAGCCTACTATTCGCAGAATTAACACTCTTCTCCAAAAAAAAAAAAAAAAACTGTCAGGGTGTATCGTATAAATGTAATTCTGTCATGCCATGTCTCCACCAGATGGCACTGCTGTATGAATTAAATCAAGTCAGTCAACAGTAAGGAACTCGAAGCCCAATAAATAAGTAAATTAATAAATAAATAAAATGAATAAATATATACATAAATAAAAAGAATAAAAAGAAACATGCTTCAGTTAGTGAGTAAAAGATCAAATTGGCACAACATGCGTAATCACAAGGGCTTTCATTAAAGTAGCAGCAGCTCTCAAATTTAGAACTGATTTACAAGTTAAAAGCATCTCAATAAAAGGTTTGTGAAATCTTGCCATATTGGCACAAAGCAGTGGAATAAAAGCGAGAAGATGACACAGGCTGTTTTGAGTGTAGACTGAAGATACTCAGAAGCTGTAAACAGGCAAATAAGGGTGACAGTAACTGACACTGGGAAAAGAGTAGATATTTTTCCAGAGACTCACTGCAGACATTTTTGAGAGGGGTTTCAGACATAATATTTATTTGAGGTGTAATTTATGTTTAAATAAGTTTAAACTATATATTGAATAACTGGAGTTGTTAAGGGTTCCAAAAAAATGTTGGACCAGGAGGAGTTTTGTCTAAAATTAGAACAAAAAGAAAATGCTTTTTAGGACCAATGTCACAAGAAAGATAAACAGATATTTTAGCAATGGAAGTGGCGTTTGGTGCCATGAAGTCACGGTAATGAGCCCCCAACTTTGACAGAGAGAGAGAAAGAAAGAAAGAGAGAAAGAAAGAAAGAAAGAAAGAAAGAAAGAAAGAAATGAACCAATACTGTGCATATGTGATTAAAAATACTTTCCTCTTTAAAATCTGTACAGAATGATGTCAGTGATACAGATGGGCTTGTTTTAATTATTTATTTAACAGTTTCTCCAAAATCACCAGGTATAGAAAAGTATCCTTTATAATGAAAATATATATTTATATTTATTCTAATACAAAAATAATGGAATGGAATTGCTTCATGTTTTTAATAGCTCTCCCATGTCCTGTTCTTTTTGTTCTTTCCAACTTTCTCATTCCTTCTCATTAACTAAATGCAGTTACTATAAGAAAGTCTGTTCTTGTGAAAAGAACCAAAAGTAACTAGTATTGAGAAAGAAGTGATTGCTCTCCTTCTCGGGTCACCCTACCTCCCCTGCCGAGGCCTTCACCTTCCTGGACCTGATATAAAAGCAAAAATGTCAGAAGTGCATTAACTATATATGGACTACATTCAACTTCAGCCTAAAAACATGAAATTTTATCATACCTTAATTTATCAGAGTCATACAAATAGCATATTAAAGCAAAAAAGTGAAAGCTGTCTTATAATGAATTATACCATTGAACCGTTTTTGAGTTTTGTATGTACAGGTCATCTATCAAAATAATTAATTTGAATATTAAGAATTTTATAACAAACATTTATATAGTTGCAGTCAGATGAAAAGATCATATTTTCAAAAAGTCAGGAAATCAGGAAAAGCATCTCTATATTAACCCACTATAAAACAGCACCACCAGATTTTACAGTCTTTATAGAACCATGTAAATGATCAGCTGCTGATCACAGTATAACAGCAGTGGAATTGTGAGGTGAGATACAGTGTTACAGTGATACAGGAGAAACAAGTAATGCCAAAACTATTATTTGTTAACAATAAATATCATTAGTTAAATCTTAAACTAGAATGATAATTACAATTCGCTATGAGCTTATGGTAAAAGTGGTCTGATTCTATTATAGTTAGTTTGCCTACCTAACAGTTCACCCAACACAAGAAAAACCATGACCATCACTTCAGTTCAGTAATTCAGTTGTTCATTACAGTAGATTTCCCCACTGTAAACCTATGGTTTTCTCTTTTTGTTAGACCAACAGCTTTAGATTGTCGGATGGTTTTTGTTGCTCCTCTTCTCATTTAGCAAGCTGATGTAACACCAAATTCTGTGACTTTAATAGGCACTGTCCCTGTCCCTAACCATAAACATAATCATAACTGTCAAGCTGGCCAGCAGCAACAGTGCCTGCCAGAGTCACAGAGTGCTATAGTCACAGAATTCAGTGTTACAGTATTATTTTTTATTTTTTTCCTAATTACAATCACATTCAAAGACCCATCCATTTTTTCATGTTTTATAACAGTTAATGTTTTCCATGCATCATGACAATTTGTATTGGCTGGCTTTGATTTTGGAGGAGGCTACAACCCCCCCACCCACACTGTAATTTAGGTCCATGTATACACTAGTGTATGAGAAACACCACAAAGCAACTTAATGTAGAGCAACAGTCATTACCATGTGTTTGTTAGGACTGGAAGACATTTTTATCCATTAAAAACACATTATGCTCTTATTAGCTTTAAATATGGTCTTTCCTGAAATATGAATGCCCTGCAGTGTTTTTAAGAGTTATTGTTTCTTTAATATTATACAACCCCAGGCTTACTTTACTCTACAAGCACAGTTTGACTTACATCTACTCCCAATCATCCGCCTACTATGTTGTTTTTCTTTAATTTCTTGTGTTTATTATTTTTCTATTTTCTTATTGTATCTCCACAGTAAAACATATAGAGAGGAATACACTCAGAGAGGACCCTGAAACAAAGTCACAAACAGCAACCTAGCTTCACATCATTACTTGCTATTTGCTACACTCTCAATCAAAGGCACAATATTTCCACACAATTTTATGATATATCTGAGCCAGATCAATGACTACAGCAGTACTGATATTTGCTCCCATGTATCTTCAGTAATTACATTTAAATGTTTATCAGCAGTGAAGAACTCTCAAGACCTTTAAGGGCTTTAAGTGTACCTAATGGTTTCTGAGAGTAAAAAAAGTATGTGTCTAATGTTTAGTTTTGTTTTAGAGAAACTAAATATTGATTTTGTTACATTAAACTTTATAATTATTATAACAGAGTTCAAACAAAGTCCAATGGTAATATTAAGTAATTTTTTTCCTGTGGCTTCCAAGTAGATGGTGAGATTTTCCATTTTTTTGCCTTCAAGAGCTGGACCGAAGGCCTTCTATGGTAGCTTAAAGCCCTGTCCCAATTGGCACACTTGTGGTTGCAAAAGATCATGTAAGAGTAGAGGGGAAGAGAAATTGAGAGAACAAGCAGTAACTCGGGGAAACTAAACAGTTGATCAGCTTCAACATTTGATATCAACTGTTCATGAAATAAGCTAATCGCTACACTCGCTAAAAATAATCTTGAATTACTCGTGGGCTGCATCCAGAAACCCTTTGTTGCCAGCAGTCAAATACTGAACGTCTAATATACTAATAGAAGCTTTAAGGGCAGTATGCTTAAATTCTTTGATAAACCTCTGAGATGTTCCAATAATTAGGCTAAACTTTAGACCTACCACTGTTAATAAGAAAACAAAAGCATAGAACCATGGAAACATGGGCCTTGATCTAAATTGTAAGTCATTCTGAACAAATGGAGAATGGAAAATGTCCATCATCTTCTTGAAACAACAGATGGCATTTTTCACTTCACTAATGCTAAGACACCTAGCAACTGCTCTTCTCTGTATTTGCTCTTTTGGACACTTCTCACAGAACTCTTTAAAGTTGCAGCCACCATGTTTCCGACAACTGTTCTAAGATGGCCACTGGGTCAGAGACATAGCTGGCAGTCCAGGAGACCATTTGGTGTGCAAGACTCTCATTAGCAGAGGTTATGTATGTCTGTCCCTAGACAATGTTCTCAATTTCTAAGGCACACCAACTCCTACAGAGCAGGCTGGATGGATGTTGATTTATCCAGCTACACTTAAATGTTCACATCATCTGATCACTCTTCCTAAAGAGTACCTACAATTTCCATGCACACCTTGACATTCACCATGGTCCACGTTTTGAGCTTGTGGCACAAGTAGACAATCACAATTTTTACTGGTGATTACATCATCTAAGGATAGACAAAGAACACATCACATGTGAGCCCAATGTGCTATTGGTGGACTCTAGATGGCAATGTGCCTTACCCCAAAAATGTTTCTTAAGTCATTTCCTTTTAAGGAAAATCTTACTATACTACAAACCTCATTTCCAGAAACATTGGAACATTTTGTAATGTCTTAAAAAAGACCAATTATTAAATTTTGTAAATGTCCATGCATCCTGTTTTTGGTAAAAAGAGCGCAAAGAGTTATTTGTGCCAAAGACAAAATGGACTGTTCAGATTGCTATCAGCAGATTTGCATATACATGAAGATTCCTATAACATTAAGGCATATCTTGGGCTTTTGCAAATCAACAATATTACTGTGTGTGAGCTGAAAACTGATCTTATGTGGCACAGGGCACCTCAATAATAAAAGAACACCTGAAACGAAAACATGTTGGAGCCATGAATGGGACTTAACAGCGGGGTAAGTTACTACAAAACATTAATTAATTAACCAGGTTTAGCGCCAAGACATGCATTACTTTCTGAAGCGAGGAATTGTAACTCAGGGCCAGCATGGTGGTGCAGTGGTTAGTGCTGTTGCCTCACAGCGATAAGGTCCTGGGTTCAATCCCTGGGTCGGCCACAGGTCCCTTTCTGTGTGGAGTTTGCAATCTCTCCCCGTGTTCGCATGGGTTTCCTCCAGGTGCTCCAGTTTCCTCCCACTGTCCAAAGGCTGCAGTAGGTTCTCAAGTGACTCTAAAACTTGCCCATAGGTGTGAATGTGTGTATAAATGGTTGTCTGTCTATGTGTTGCCCTGTGATGGGTTGGCCTCCTGTCCTGGGTGTACCCTGCTTTAGGCCCGCAGTTAGCTGGGATTGGGTCTAGCTTCCCCGCGACCCGAAAACGGATGACTGGATGGAATTGTAACTCTTACAGCATTAAGTTCTTCTCAGTTATCTAATAGCCTGTACTTACTTATGATACAGATTAAAAGGCCCTATAAAGGTTTTTTTTTAATTATTATTATTTATTACTTCAATGTTGCATGATGACTATAAATAGCTGGTTAATGTCAATTCAAGCAACAAAAATAAAATAATGAAAAAAATAATCAACAGATGAATTAATAATCAAAATGGTCATTAATTGCAGCCCTAGTTCAAGACATGTAGCTGGATGTGGACCTAAGTGCCAACATCTGTCAAACAGACCACCTGTTTGCTTCTTCAATGGCAATGACAAGTAAGCTGAAACAAGGGCTACAAGCAGTTGGCCTACAATTCTATACAGCTGCTGAAATCAGGGCCAACATCTGACCAATCTGCGAAAGCACATCTTTGTCTTAGGCAGCTCTGAAAGGTGTTTATTGGAGGGGTCTGTACGTTGGTAATTTGATCTTGCAAGGTGACTCTTCTGGAGGATATCTTCCATGGGATCAGTACTGGCTGCATCACACTGTGTCTCTGTTTTACTTAGTTTTTATAAGATTCTGGCCTGTGTGTAAGTTCATAACATCCATTGTGCCTAGCATGCCTCTGGTGGTCATTGAGAATTCATAAAACTACAGTGACATTCATAACTGGCGTTTAGAATGCAAACACACTGCATGAGTTATGTAGATTCAGAAACACACACATTTAGAATTCATCGATTTGCATTTTTCCATTATGTCTAATTTTCACTCTTTGAATAAACATCCTGAAGACATGCTGTAAAACTGATCTGTTATGTAGAACAGATTTCTTGGTGTGTATCTAAACTCTGGCCACATGCAGTCATCTAAGTTTCACTCTAGCTTATCAATCTCTTTTAACAGACCTAAAAAAGGTCGCCTGTATTTATCACTTTACTGCAATGTGTTTGCTCGTTTATATTTGTTTCTGGGCTGTATGGCTTTTATTTAGTTGTTCACACAGTATGCTGAGTTTGTAGGTTGTGGCAAATGTAGCTGGTGAAGTAACTCCCACCAGAAGCTTTTAACAACAGAACTGAATACACTGGCTACACACAGTTATTTTACAGGTTGGATGTAATAGTTTAAATATCAGTGAAAGAACTGTGGCAGTCCACAAAGACGGTCTTAATCTGTCTTAGTTTGACAGAGTACAAATGGTCTGTCAGGTTATAACATTTTTATATTTGCCCTGACACACAGTGACATTGTTGTGGCTTCCATGAAGTGGCACAACTTCTGAGAATCCCTGAGTGGTGGGGTTGAAGAGCACTTGTGGTCTAAGTGCTAAATCCCTGCTTTGAGTAAACAAATGAAAGCTTTCGACAGCCAGATCCACCTTCAATCTCCTTCCTCTAACCTGCTACAACTAAAAACATCATTTAAAATTTTAAATAATGTATAATGTATGTATTACGCACTTTCAGTGACCACAAAGGGCAAGTCAAGAACTCAGCAGTGCCTAAGGAGTTAACAATGGATGAGTGGAGGGATTTGCAATTAAGAAGAAATGCCCATTGTCATTAAGAAATTGATATGGGAGCTAGATCATAAAGTGGTGAAGGACTAGCAAAGCTAAGCAAAAATATATAAATAGGCAAACAAAGAAGCAAGAAGGAACAACCAGTGTGTTTTATAGAAGGCATGGTTTTTGGCTTCCTAAATGTGTAAAGTAAGTCCAGATATGCCAAAGTTTGGCTTGACCCCAAAGAAATGCTCCCAGTGTAGGAGTGGGAGGAATGGGAAAATATTGTGACAGCAAAACACTCTCACGCTTTTCACATCATCACACGGTCCTGACTCATAGAAAAGTGTGCGAACATACGCACACAAATGCACCCACACATGCAGCACAGCCATCCATAACATTTAGACATTACCACAGCTTCAATGGTAAGAAAAAAAAAGTGCAAGAAAAAATCTACACTTTAATAGTTGAAATTTTGTATTTACAGTAGTTTTATAGATACTCGTTGAAGCTTCTAGGCCTCTTAACATCTCTTCTCATAGAATGATGAAGGTGATAAAACAAAGCAGGCACTTCTCTATGTCCTCTTGGTAACCTGCTAAACTCTGCCAACTGGGTTTTAATAAAACTATTCACGCTATAGATCTAAAGATTTTTTAATTTACACACCTTTGTACCGGCTCTCTTTAAAGGACCACACCACTAAAGGATTAGAGGACAATAGACTGCTACAGCAGACAGAAATGCAATCATTTCACCATTGCAACGAGTTGCATCACCACATTGCTGCATTTCAGTGGCTGTGCCTTTCCCTCCACAATTAAAAAAAAAAAAATTGTATCGCATTTTCTATCAGGGGCATCAAACTGGTGGAAAAAAGCACAATAGGTTCAATTTGCAAGTCCAAAAATCTCCCATCTCCATTTTTCTATTTTAGAATTATATCCCTGATGTGGACACAAGAAACACAAGGTAAATGTTTACGAAATCAAAGGAGATTTTCTACACATAGAAACTTTACAAAGTGTACAACAATCAATTAAATGCAAGACATACATATGGCAGTTTCCTTCAGTTGGAGCGGAGAACTGTGAGAAAAGTGAATGTTAAGGGATACAAGGTCTGTGGTTGTGAAGAACCACAAAACGTCCACTACAATAAAAAGCTTCTTTAATCTTCTTTTTCTACAGTGAAAATCTGACAATAATCATTGAGTCAGCTAATCTGGGCTTTTTACGGAGTCTAAACCATTGGCGCCTTCTGACTCTTTACTCTATTGAAGTCGAAACAGAGGATTTGATCTCTATTCACTCTGCTGTTTTTCAGCTTTGGAAGGTTCTTTCATGTTCTTCATTTGCTCTGAATGGACTCTGACGATGCCCCACGTCCACTGTTTAAGCTTATGAGAATTACGTGGAGCTTTTGATCTATGGCATTAACACATTTCATCTAAGCAGCCTAACTGCACTGACCCTTTTTGTTTCCTTTCTCCCACTCTACCATGTCAAAACATTAAAGCTGCAGATAACTTATCTTAAGGCCAGAGCCCCTCACAGAGAAAATGTTATGGCAAGATCCACAGTCACAACAGAAAGAGAGGGAACATAATCCAATCAATGGTTTCCCTAGTAGGCCCTTTGAAGCGTTCCATTCAAGCTTGCTCCCTCAAAAGCCTTCTTGTTTTGTTGAAGTGAGCAATAAATATTTTACACTGGTTTTTACATTTGCCTTGTGGGCGTCACTCACATTTGTGTGAACTTGAATGACAATGCAGTACTGTAATAAATGAGGGTTTTGCACAATGTGAGATAAAACCATAAATGCTTCATTTGCAGTCATCCAATGAGATCATGGAAAAAAAATAAATAAAATGGCTGTGAATCCAAAAACAGCAACTGGTGAAATGAACTGCAAGCAGATCTGAAGCAAGAAATGACATGATCACTAGCAGTCAAAGCCAAGTGAAAGTCTCCAGTGTGCCAGAAAGAACACCAAGGAACTCTGGAAAGCAGTGCTGACCATTTGGCTTCAAGACCGCCACCTCCTTAGAGAGATTTCTCATCTACTACTTTAAATCATGTTTACAAACTACCAGATATTGTAAGTTTTGCAGTTTAATGGTATTTTAAGAAGTCAAGAAAAATGTTTACGGTCACCTATTGGAAGAAAACCTATTTACGATTTAATTCACAAGTTCAATACTATAATAATGTGTTCTAAGAACAGCTAGGAATAAGCAAGAACAGCTGAACTGCTCAGTTCATGGTGAGATGGGGACATGCTGAAACAAGAGTCACTCCAAAGGACATTCTTCAACCTTTCCTACTTTCTCTGCCACCTTCACTAGGCTGTGTTCTAGGTCTCCACAGCATACAAAGACACTTAGACATGTATTCATTATGCTTGAATAGTCTGATACATTATGTAGCCAACTGAAGAGAATTAATGATGGCTCTATATATAAAGCACATGACCGATGGGCTAGATGCTCAACAAATGCAGGTAAAGCAAGGTGACTCTACTGACATTCAGAGGCTCAGATTGTGGTATAACTTTACAGTAAGGTTAACTGAAGTGTACTCACTTTCGCTGATGTTGGGTGGCCTTCTCTGATCACTGCTAGGGGAAGCAGCAAGCCTCCTCAGGCACACCAGGTCTTTATAGTCACCGGCACAATGAATCATTCTTTGTGCTTTCTGATGTACCATGAGCCGTCACATCATAATTACAGCATAACTGCTGGATTTCAAAGCCAACCATTCATACAATGCCTTTAAGATTAGAATGCAGTTTCTCAGTATCTGAAAGCTGAAAGTACCTCCATGCTTTTCCACCTTTGGGTTGGCTTGGGAATGTCAACAGAACATGGTCCTGTTGGAAAAAATTGAGAGCCAGCATAGTGGAACAGGGCAAAGTGAAGGCTCTAATAGAGAGCAGCTGCCTTGTTTCCACAAGCTGCCCTTTCCCTAGCCCTCACAAGACTTTCACTAGCATACACAATGCGGGTTAAAAGCTTCCAGCTGTCTTTTCCTGTTTCATCTGAAGAACTTCTCATCTATTTGGGGAGTGCTACCACTGAGGTGTTGCACCACTCATTTCACCTCCAGTCTTATCATGTGGGAAAGTTTGTGGCTAAAGAAATGAGCCTAGGTCTAGTTACGACATGAGCAAGCTACTAAAGTTTGAAACACACATTTTTCATATTTCCATATACATTTGAAGAAGACACAAGACACGTGCAAGAAAAGGTGTGAAGGGCTGATAACCTCTGCCTACTATAAGCTGAAACATCCTGTAAAATATAGGACATTTGCATCAGAGATCAAACAGTTATTCAGTCACCTTTACACAAGGGTGTACTGGAGCATCAGTGTCTCAGAGAAAAAGCACAGCACTGAAATATTAACAGGTTTACATTTTGATCAAAGATAACCATTGACTTGAATTGATGGCTTATTAATAATGAAATGTTCCAATTTAAACACACTGAAGACTCTAGTTACACTGGCCAACATATTTAATGTGCACTTTCTATCAACAGGTTTAAGTCTGTAATTTTTGTTGACCCTTCTGCTCAAGCAGGAGCACAACTACTACCACTTGTTTAATGAACTGGTCTCAGTAAAACTACTATTTATGTGTATGTTGAAATTCAAAAGTTGAGAAACATACAAACCCCATTTCTAGAAAAAAAAGTTACATTAATTCACATAAACCTTTATTAAACTGAAAAATGTTCAAAGAAAATATTTTCAATAATTCAAAATTGAAGTTAATGGTATTTTGTAAATGTACACAAATTTAGACTTTGATGGCTGCAACACACTCTACGAAGGTTGAGGTATTTTACCACTATATTAGATCCCCTTTCCTTTTAGTAACACGTTTTAATCGTTTTGGAACTGGGGTTTGTAATTTCTCTGCTTGTCTCAAAAAGTTATGAGGGAGAAATGAAAAAAAAATATTTTCTTAGTGCTGGCATGGTTTAAGGCTTAATATCTCTTAAGCCCCTTTAAGTTACCCTGTAACTACAGAGGAAAGATGGGTTCTCCTTTAAAGTTTTGGTTCCTTTGGTGCCTTTTCTGACACTGTTGGCTTCAGGGGTACACATCAGGGGTCTGTACTATCTGAACCGACATTTCTACAAAGTCATGTTGAAACAGAGTGGAATAAAAAAAACAATAACACAAGGAAAAGGGCTGAAATGGTGTATTATGGACAGTGAAGGATTACAGTGATTCATATATTACATATGCTTTCCTTTCTTAAAACGGCTGGGGAGTATGATGCAAGTCGCTCATGCAAACTTGTGCTTTGTGGGGCATGAAGACCAGAGCTTTACCAGTATATAGGAAGAGCATTCAAAGCAAGGTGATGAGCCAAGGAATTTACTCTATTAACTCCTGCAACATTATTCACTCCTAAGAACAGTGAATTGTAAAAAACAAAAATACTAAAAATGGATTTTTTAAAAAATCTAATTTATGGCTGCAAGTGACGTTTTGGCTAGAGTAACATAGTTGCATTTAATTTGTTGCATATTAGCCTTGGAATGGAAAAATGGAAGTACATGGAAGTAAGTCTTCATGCAGCACAGAGTTAAAAATATAATCCTGTAACTTCATCCCACGCTTCTGCCTACATGCTTTGAATATATCTGTCAAATCAGTTTGTTTCATTTCCTAATTAACTAAATAAAAGTGCACATTAGATTCTCTTTAACACAAAGGCCAATAGACAACTAAATGAACTCACAAATTCAACATTCATATAATCAGACATGACATTTCAACTGTCTCTTAAAGCAATACTTTTGCAGCATTCAGTAGGTAACTGCAATATAAACAGATTGTTCATTTCAATTTAATGTATTGTTAGCTTTAAAAACACTAAAGTACCAACTCTGAAGTTATTCGTGTGATGGTCTTTTCCCTCAGCCATCAGCACATATTTTATGTGTAAAGCAGTCTCAAAGGAGCCATAAAAAGTGCTTTTTTTTATTCAGCTGACCAAGCTGAGCTAAGGCGGAATGGGAAAACAACTTGTTGGTAAGTAAAAATAATGCATTTTACTATAAGTCTCATCACAGCAACTAAACTGAAGTTAGTATGGTTAATGTTGTGCATTAATCTGATATTGTCGGATCAGTATATAAAGCAATGGCTACAAGGCAACAGGTCTTCGATACCAAACAAATACTTGCGTGACAGACATCTACTTCTGTATTTACAGGAAAGGAATTATACATCACTAAGCACAATGTTTACAGCATTCAACTGTTTACATCATAGAAGTTACAGAGAATACTTACTCAACCATTCCACAAAGACCTTTGATCTTTGGGCTACAACACTTTCAGGAACAGGGCCCAGAAGAGTAAACTGTATTTAGAAAAGGTTGCCTCACATCAAATATAACTATAACCGACAGCAAAATACTGGCTTACAACAGTAAAAAAAATCAAGACATACGATAGACAAAGGATTTAACATCATAGCATTATTCATACATTATTTTAATTTACAATTAAAGTATATTACAGGATGAATGCTTTTTTTCTAATAGAAAGATTAGTGATTAAATGCCCTGATGAAAAAGAAAATTCACTGTAGTTTCTCAATTACAACTGCCTAACTAAACAAACTCCTTTCACTCTAATGAGGTTGTGTGGGTCAGTATTTAATAGTATGGACCTAAAAAAAAGTGCTATCTGGGAAGCATCTCATCAAGATCTGCCACAACGTAGGCTACCACAGCCCACACAGCTGAACACAGGTTCATCTCTGCTGGGTCCTGCACTGTCATTGTGTCACCTTGACTGTGGTGGAACCAGAAGTACTTGCTGTCTGCTGTATGCAGGCTGGCACCTGGCAATTAAAAGAGAAATTGAAATGTGTGATCAGCCATTCATAACAGAGTGCAGAGAGAATGGCCAAACAGTAAAACTCTTGAACAAATTATGCATCAAATCTCAGCAAAACTTTTTTGTATGAAATATAATTCATAGCAGTCCACTTAATTCTAATAATAGGAAGATGGATGATGAAAAAACCTGCAGAATTTTGAAAAAATCATGGGTCTGGGATAAATATGGATCACTGGGTTGCAGGTGATTTTTAAATGATTGTACTTTTACTTACACTTATTTATGAGGAAAGTTGTGTTCAACTCAGTTACATTTTAGCCACTTGCATGAAGTTAAATTCCATTATGTTACATAAAGAACAGCCTCTGTACTGATTTGCAATTGGTCATACTGCTGACTTACAGTGACTTTGATACTGCTGACTTTGAGTGTCAAGATTTGACTATAAATCAAAAAAAGAGCATTAAGTTTGGTAACTTTGTTACTTATTCAGTACTTAATCAGTCTTTTGACTCTTTTGAGTCTTTTGGGTTTAGGCTGCTCTGTTCACCTTGATAGGTGAAAGGTCAACAATCAATCTGTGTAGAATGTTTTGCATTCTGTCTGTGGAGGTTAGATTTCATATATTCTTAGGCTTTCTACAGCAGCATTGTTTTGTACCAATATGTTAAAGCTGGACACTGGGTTAAACTGTACAAACCGAAAAAAGGGTCAAGGCATTTAGAATACATAATGGGATTGCCCATATATAACAGCACTGATATCAGTATCAGAGGTTTCAAAAAATTCCCATTTTACACTAAGACCCCTTTGAGATTCAAACGCATGTGTTTACAGTTAACGAGTTCTCCAGTTTCTCTAGTGTTTCCAGATGAGGATAGCTCCATCCAGAACCCTCAGCTATTCTTCAGGCAACAACGGCAACAAAGTCTTACTCAGTCTTTAAAATAGGAGACAGCTTGCTGAGCCATTGATTTCAATTCGACTCTCACATTATATAAAGTGATATAAATCCTATGAGGTTCCCTAACTGCCCGCAGTCTTTAAGTGGTAAAGTCTCGGAGTCATTGAAGTTTACCCTTGTTAATTGCAAATATGATTGTATAGGTACTGAAATACATACATATACTTAAGTTTTTTTTCCTCTCTTTTCAAACAAAACCATCAAATCAAGTTGCAAGGAGCTTTGTATTCTATCCATAGTGAGTGCATACATCATTAGCAACTGCAGCCCCTAAAAAGTTCAGTCTATCTGATATCAGTAAAAGAAAAAGAAAGGCTAGCTCGACCAGGGATGGGAAAAGTACACAGAATCAATGCTTAACTGAAAGTAATTTGTACTGCTGTACAATCTTAAAAGTAATAAAAAAAAAGAAATTATATTACTTTTAATTTATATAGAAAATAATATAATTTATATATATATATATATATATATATATATATATATATATTTGTGTGTGTGTGTGT
>JBBPDA010000009.1:11424606-11448594 GCA_037974385.1 Arnoldichthys spilopterus | reverse complement strand
AACTGAAAAGCTCTTAAGACTGCTGCTAGGAGAAAAATAAGGTGGTTATCATACTGAATATAACACATTTTTCCTGAGGTTTTTAGCAGAGATAAGTAAAGCCCTTAAATGTCCATAATTAAGAAAAGGATTTGCAATGTGAAAGTGATGTCTTAGTTGGTTTGGATCTGTGCCATTTCAGACAAAGGTGTTTGTAAAAGCTACAGCTTCTATTTCAATGTATGTACAGTAATTTAGTTACCTAACTATTCTTTTACAAAAATCAATTAGGGCTCTATATAATGCTCACATAAGTCTGAACATAGAATTTGATAAATGAAAAATGTTGTTAAGCATTAAAAGTCAGTATTTTTTAATTGCACATTGCTGAAACTGATACTTTCTATCTTCGTCTTAAATGTAAGCTTCAGCTGTAAGGAAACAGATATGGTGTCTGATGAGAAATATTCACCCACACATCGCCTCAGTGATTTTTGTTTCAGTGATTTTCAGTGCAGCACATCCTGTCAGCGAACCTGAGCTCAAGCTTTCAAAATGACAGTACTGAGAGTTTTTTCTGGAAAAAAAAAACAACATATTCAGATGTCTGATGACTACCAGTGCAATAACTGCACTGTTCACTGCCAACTTATGAAACAGATGGAACAAATACATATAAAAAAGCTGCTTTAACGCTCTGTGAACCAGGGCTGAAAAAAATCCCATAATATTTAAAATTTCAATGTTAACTTCATTTAGCTATTACACAGAACAGCCATAAGATTATAACCACTGACAGGTGAAGTGAGTATCATTAATTGTCTTGTTACAATGACATGTTAAGGGGTTGGGTAAAGTAAGCAGCATGTTAACAGTCATGGCAGCAAGAATAAGGATCTGAAGGCAAGAAGACAAGGAAAGAAGCCAGTAGGGGCAGTGTGATGCTCTGAGCAATGTTGTGCTGGGAAACCTTGAATCCTCGAATTCATCTGAATGTTATGTTTAAACAGACTTAACTAAACACTGTTGCAGACCAAATACACCCCTTCATGTGGCAGTGGTCTCTTTCAACAGAATAATAGACCCGGATATACTGAATGTATTGATTAGAAATAGTTTGAGTAATATTAGGCAGGTGGATTTAATGTTTTGGCTAAACAGCATATATAGTTTTTTAATAAACCATACCTTGTTCATAACCACAGTACAGAAAACATATGATTTATCTATGCAATTTAAATGAACAATTTGTCATCATTAGTTATCTATTCACCCAACATTGTTGATTTTTTAATTAAACCAAAGCTAGCTAAAAAACTAGGCTGATTTTGGCCTTTGATTACAGTATCTAAGGTTAGGGGACACCATTTTTATATGAGGCTAAAGTGTAATAATAACTAAAAAACAGATCTGCTGAAACCTATTTTTATTATTATTATTTATTTATTTATTCCTGTTGAAGGCCTGTTGATATACTCAAAACAAAGGTGTAGAAGCAGCCCGTCTGCAAGATTATCAAAAAGAGCTATTTATATACAAACCATGCACCACTTTTCCATACTCAGATTAAGCCTAAACCTGAACTAAAAAAAATCCAGTGATGATTCACCAATGGAGAAGAAGTTTTGTCCCAGACAAGGCTTAATCATGTTCAGATGTATTAAAGCTACCACAGAGTGTTTACCTGAGAATAGCAGTGACAGTTCAGTACACATAACTGACTGTACTCTCAAAAACCATTGCTGCTTCCTTTAAACGCAGATGCAAAACAGCGCACAGCAATTCCAACAAACCACCAGTATTACGTGATACTTATGCCCACAAATTTTACATACTCTAGCCCCTGTTCTTGCCCTGGAAATATTTAGGTGGACCTGCATAGCTAAAACTTTGAAAGTTCTGCCGATATTTTGAAAAAGGAAACATGAACTAGCAGCAATAATGAAGACAGAAGATGAGCACAAAAGTTTTGGTCCATGCTGTGCAGGGGATGTCCACACTTTTCACAGTCCTCCAAAGGAAACTGAGCTGTCAATGGGCATGTTCATCTCTAAAAATGGGCTGTTAATCAGTGTCGGTTTCTTCCTCTGAAACATATCAGGTGTTATGCCTAAACACTCCATGACTGACCTCTGACAGCTGTAGCGATCTATGTAGACATCTTGCTGCAGTGTAAACCAATCAATTAAAATAGTGCTCTTAAAAATGTTCATTAGCACTCCAAATACGGTAAACAGCCTACTTTCATTCTAGGGCCATATCATAGGGTTGTAAATGTGCCTGGAAAACCTCTTCAGGGCATTTTTTCCTAACCAATCTTACACATCAGGTAACAGTATAAAAACTGAATAAACACAATAAACATTTTTAACTTTTTAAACCTAAGATTACAAAAGTATTGGAACTGGCTACTATTCACTGATTTTTTTAAATAGCAAAATCAACATTTTACAAGTTTTATCATCAGTCCTCTTTGTCAGAAACCAGTTAAAATGCCATAATAGAAAAAGCCATCCTTATCTGGCTTAGCTGACAAAGCTTTGCTTGGCTAAAAGAGCTAGTCATGTTCTCAAATACTCCCAATTCCTGATGATTCAGACTCTGTATGTGTGTCTGTGTGTGTGTGTATACTTTAGAGGCCATGGTGCTGTTTAATCAGCTAGCTGTGTCCTCTGCAGCAGGGCTCCAGCTCTGTCACTGTGGGGGAGGATCTGACAGTGAATCTGTAATTACTGCAGACACAGCCAGCATGTCTGTCACAGATCTCCAACTACAATCCAACCAGCACACAGCACAAGATAGCACACCACAGCAAGGCACAGCGGTCACTACATGTCAAATAACTCTTCGGATCTTGAAACCACTTCACACGAAGGCATAAAGTGACTTCCAATTAGGGGTGAGCGAAAGGAAAAAAAATGTACTGAGTATTAAAATATAATTATTATATTTTAAGTACAATTATTTTATTCATACATTACACTGAACTGAATCCCAAATACACCGGACAATCTACACTCTCATTGTAATAAAACATGCATTTGCTTGGTGCTTTTTAAAGTACCGCCAATATCCACAATATGCTCAGAATACTGTACTGTGGTGTATGATCTTTCTATTCGTTGACCATTATCTTGCATCTATGCCCAGAGAATTGAATTCAGCCAAGCTAGGAAGCTTACAGAGACCAACATTATACCATCATAAAACTAGTGAAAAAGAAAATTAACTAGTAACATTTGACTGAAATTTTTTTATTTCTTAAGCATTCATTTGCGACGAATGTTTTTCCATTTACTACAAATTTTATCAATTTCAGCATTTTGCAACAGTGATGAATAACTGCGTTTTAACAGTTACTTAATTTTCTTAACTCCATTTTAACTTTGACCATGAGAGTTCCAGAGCCATAAATCAATGGACATAACACAGGCAAAACCACCCTAAAAACTTTCTCCTGCTGTGTCAGAGACAAAGTGATGTCATACAGATTCATAGATTATGCCATGTTGAGTCATAAAAATCTAAGTTCAAAACAGGCTGAAGAATGAACTTAGATGCTCCTGTAGCTTGCATTAAGTTAAATTTGCTCACACACCTCAAAGGCTATAGTGTATAAGGTAAACATTCTGTACAGTCAATGTCATATTGATGCTTACAGCACAAAAATGCAACAAATACAGAGCAACTCTGGCAGGCAACAGAGGAAAATTCCAGAACAACATCTAGGGAAATTCACTCTTTTTATTTGGCTTAAATTCTTGGTTTTAAACCAGTATATTTTGTTCATATTGTATGACATAAGTGGAACAAAATAATATTATAAACATGTTATTCCTATTAATGATTTACAAAACATCTGAAAAAATGAATTTCCATTGTCTAAAATATTACTGTAATGTTTCTCATTTCAGTTTAGTGCAGCCTTATTAATTAAGAGTATTTATTAAGAAATTTTTTTAAACATGAGCTGCACAGTTTGGAGGAATAAACAAGCTTGTGCTAAACAAACCCAGATACTGCAAAAATGGCCGAATGTCAAAGGAAAATAATATTCCAGTTTTACTGACCACAGTGTTATGTTTAAAAAACCAAGAAGTCAACAGCATCAAAGTGTCAATCATTTCAATGATCAGGGTCATTGGCCACAATTTGACCCCAACTCCCAGATGAGGAGGAATTAACACATTGACCCCGTTGGTAGTTGACTGCCCATCACTCCCCATACTACACATTTTTATTCAAATTAGAATATGACACAATATGATACAAGGTATCTATATTGGGCTTATATCAGCAGAAAATGTTGACTCCGATATTGGAGGGAAAAAAGAAATCCTGTAACGAGTCTAGCCTGAAATACCACACTCACAATGTGGGATGATATGTTGTTAGCTGTGTGTTTCTTCCTGGGGGGTAGTACAGGAGTAGAACGTGTTGTCATGGTGGCCTACTTTTAGACGTAAATCTTAATTGAAGTGCTTCAGTAAAAATAGCTTTTTTCAAAGCTTAGTAGCTTTAAAAAATACATTTCACTGATGAAAACTTTTAAGATTCAAATAATTAGTTAGATAATTAAGAGAACTTCATTAAAGAGTAATCTACTCGTAGAGAGTGTTCAACATTATTAAGCAATGCCTTGCAAAAGGCATGACCACAGTTGCTATTTCACAAAAACTGAATCAGAGATGTCAGTGATTCTGCATTCCTTACTGACCATTTCCTGCCATGGTACAAAAAGAAGAACCCGAAATACAATGATTTTCATGCAGGACAAACCGCCATCACATGCTGCAAAAACGCCATTGATCCTTTGGTTGCAATGGGAATAAAGCAAGGAAAGATCATAGTGTGGCCACCATCATCCCCTGACCTCAACCCTATTGAGAACCTGTGGAGCATCCTTAAAAGGAAGATCTATGAAGGTGGGCAGCAGAACACCTTAAAGCATCATCTCTGGGAGGCAATACAGACATCCTCAAACGAAATACCGGCAGAAACTATACATGGCCTTACAACGTCAATAAATAATAGACTGATATGATTGAAGTCATATCAAAGAAAGGCCCCTATATTTACATGTAACTATTTTTTTATTTATTTATCTGAATTATGTTTTCTATTTGAACATGAGCCTCCTTATCCAAGACACACACATAATTTTAGTTTCATGTTTATTATGACCAACTGAATGTTAACAAGCTGCATTTTGCATAATAATTTGGAAATGGAATCTTTACCCAAACGCACTGTTTAGGAAAAACATATGTAAATTCCATTTGCATAATGATGTTCATGACAGTAATTAACACTAAAGAGAGTTTACATGGGGGAAAAAACAAAAGGAATGATGTCAGAGGAAGGATGGACTGATCGCTTGCCTTTGCAAATCAGCTACACTACCAGCTTTGCTTCAATCACAGTGCAGTCATCCACCCATGCAAACCCATTCAAACATAACCACAACCACACACACAGTCTGTACAACACAACAAGCATTCATGGCTTCACATTACAATGAGACACTTGGGCTTAATCACACAAACCACTGACCATTAGGAGTGGGCAGCATGGCTTTTTTGTCATGATGATAAATATTCATCACAGTTCCCCTTCCTTAGCATATCAAGGGTGTCATCAGCACTTCTACAATACTGAACAAGCACATGTATCATAGAAAACAGGCATGCATGCTGATTTCAGTGCAACAATTAATCATTTTTATATTTTAAAACATTTTCGTGAAAAAAAAACCCTGGGTAAAAGAACAGCTCAATTTAAAGGAAATCATTGAACTGCAGTTTGACAAAGAACATACAGGGTAAGACCAATCCGTTTAGAGTCAGATAGAGTTGTTTGGTCACTGTAACAATACACGTGCGTAATGTAAACCCAAAACAAAGAACGCTGTACCAACTGTGAAGCATGGTGATGGAAATGTTCTGGTTTGGTGTTGCTTTCTGCTTCAAGGACTGGGCAGTTTGCAGTAATTGATTTAGTAATGAATTCTGCATCATATCAAAGAGTGCTTGAATATTATACATTGATTATATGTCGATATTTTTGAGTAAATTATTTAAATGTTGTAGTTTTGTTCAAGTATATCACGTTTATATGCAGGTACAAAATAGGGTGAAACTTTTGCCTGTTTAAAAATGTTGTTAAAAAAACAAACAAAAAACAAATCTACAGATTTCATAGGATGTATTACATTTTTCACAAGAATATATGCCATGATTTGTATTGTTTCATTAAAATTTGCCAAAAGTCTCCATGTACACTATAAAAAGTCAACATGACTCACACAACACTGTTGTAGTTTTGGGGGTTAAATTTAGTCTTTTTGGAACCTTCCATTGTTCACACCTCCTTATTAGACAAAAACCTGCTGAATTATCTAGTGGATTGTGCTAAATTCCACAACTGTTTTTGGTATAAATTCCCATTTTCTCAATCCTCAAATGTGTGTGCACAGTGTAAACCAGCAGTGTAAAATTTCATTCAACTCTAAAATGAAAAAAAAACACCCTGTCTTTTGCTACCGATATGCTTATGTTACAATATGCCCCCCCATGATCATAAGGGCCCAAACAACGTCATCAGGAGTCTTCCCAATCACAGATGGCATGATGGACAACAGACAAACCAGAACCCCTTCAAATGGACAGGACAGCAGGCCAATACCAGACACACAGCTGAAGCTTCCTACGCAATCAAACAGTGACTGCAAACAGTCACGGTGTCTATAAAAAGAACAGTGAACACCTCACCAGGACTCAACACGCAGGCATGTCTTTTTCTTCCTAATCTGCATCCGGTATAAAATAAAGCTGATATTATCCACCATCTGTTGTGACTTAAGCAGGCATTAATAACAAACAACTTTTCTAAAAAATGTTAAATTAAGTCTAACTGCAGGTCAAAAATGTACACAACTCCGCACTCATTTAAACCTGTAGATCTCAGTTTCTGTTAAATGTGCTTCTGCCACAGGATAGTAAACAAAGTCAAATATATTATAGTGGTCCAAAAAAACAAACAAAAAACTGTAAAGATTGGAAGGGATTCCCCATTGTGTGAAAAGCTGTGCACACAAATAGGAAAAAAGTATTACGGAGTAATATTCCTCAACATAAAACTACAAGCGAATATTTTTATTATCTACAGTGCAAAATGTGATTAAAAAATTCAGGGAATCCGAAAACCTCCGTAAGCAAGGTCGAAAACTAATAATGGAAGGCCATGATCTTCAGAACCTCAGGTTGCACTGCATTTAAAACTGACATCATTCTATAGTGAAAATCACTGCAAAGAACACTTCTGAAAACCACTGTGTGTGAACACAGTTTGTGGCTTCATGCTCAAATGGAAATTTAAACCCTACCATGCAAAGAAAAAAACAATTGTAAACATAATCCAGAAACGTGGCCACCTTCTCTGTGCTCATTTCTGATGGATTAAGGTGATGTAGAAAACCATCCTGTGGTCTGATGAATAAAAATGTGAAATTCGTTTGGAAAATCACAGATCTGCATCACCCAGGGTAAAAGGATAGCGATCCAGGTTTTCATCAGCGCTTAGGTAAAAAGCCAGCATAAGTGATGGTATGGGGGTGCATTAGCGCACACATGGCATGGGAAACTTGCACTTCAAAGAAAGCTCCATTAATGCTGAACAATATATACAGGTTCTGGGGGAACATATGCTGCCGTCCAGATGTTTTTTTTTAGGGAAGGCCTTGTTTATTTCAGCAAGACAAAGAAGACCCCGAATGGCTGAGCAGCTGAAATCGTATATCAGACATGAAATATTTCAACTTTAAGCAAAACTCAACAAAAAGAATTTTACTGACGGTGAGTTCCAAAACCATGATAAAGTCGTCTGCTTTTGGGATGACCAATGACAAAAACCTTAAACACTTCTGTGTGTACATTATATATCCAAATTACAGCAGCACCATTTAAAGAGTAAATGTCACTCCAGGCGCTGCATGTGTCATCTCTCAGTATTCATGTGATGATTCATTCCCATTTTGCAATTTCTGAAAATAGTTGACAGATACATTTTAAAAGGAAGGGGAAAGTGGAACAGAGATTCTTGAGCTTGTAATTATGTGAAAGAATTAACAGTTTCGTGAAAACCTAAAGGGGAACAGTAAATTTGACTTTTTTTAGTGTCATAAGGCACTGCCTTGTGATAGGGATCTGATTTTTTTTTTTTTAAACCATGAGTTGTTCCACTGAACAAAGGAGAGAAAGACCATGCCCGTGACATTCTTATGGAGGCATCAGAGAGACAAGTCCCAATAATTACTGCAGCATCAGGATGTGGCCAGTCTGTATACTACCATTAACTAGCTCAACCGCATCAAACATACAGAACTCGATCCATAAACATCCTCATACCCCTTCCTTCCAAACACGAAAAGAAATGGACTATCCACAAGCATCCACTGACCCAATCCTTTTTCACTCAGAAGTACGTAATACAGAACTAGCCACTACAGACTTCTATATTTTTACATTATACGTTTACATTCTCAGAGCTGGAAGAGGCAAAATATAAAACATTCAATAGTGAAATGACCAAGAAAGCATATATTTAATAGGGGTGTAAATCATTCATTACAATTCGATCCAATCGATTATTTTAGCCAAAGATCTGATATTAATTTGCTGTGATGTGATTCGGTTTGATGCAGTTTGGTTAATTCTGTTCCATAGTGGGTTCTGTAGTCTGCAGTGTGAAATATGATGGAATTTCACACAATCTGCTACATTTCCATCAACTTACACATGCAAACACATTAGAATGTGAACATTTTATTATTAAAGGTCAAATGCAGCAGTGTAGTCATAAGAAAAAGCAGCTTCTCATTACAAAACACTCACTTAAAATCGATTTTTATAGGTCACATCGATATATCAGATCATGCTACTTTGGTTGAAGAGGTATCAGACAAGACCAGGAGGAGCTCTACTGCACAAACACTTAGAGCTATTATTGCTAGAGACTTGGAGCACCACTGGAGGGAAATCTGTTTACAAATATGAATACAAACATTCAAGGTTACATACAGCAGAGAATGTAATGGAAATGTTTGTGCCACTACTTTTCATTGAGCTCTTAGTATTACTTTCATAAAATTACATCATAAAAAGTGCTAATAGAGCAGCAATAAAAATCTCTTTACTCAGCAGAGCTGTGGAATTCTTTCCCACTTATGTAATAAGGGAGTTCAGAAACAGCATACAGCTGTATCAGAGTATGTTCACAGCAGTGTTGCTCTGTGTGTCTGGAGTGAAGGACAAAGATCGCAGCGCTCCAGTAAAACCACACTAAAGTCTATAAAACAGCAGTTTACGGCAGTTATGGTGTGAGCTATTTGTGTGCTGCTTTTACACAGATGTGGCCTAAAAGGTTAAGGAACATGAGTGACTGCGTTACTTTTTTTTCAATTTTATAAACAGCAGTGTTTTCCACCACATCTTACATAAAACAGCAATTTGTGGCAGTTTTGAATTTAACTGAGAAAATTCAACAAAGCTGAATGTTCTAAATAAAACACCTCTCTAACACAAAGTAGAAACATTTTTACGTTCCATTCATTTGGAGCTAGAACTCAAGCAGGAAGAACATCCAACTCGTCAGAACCTTTGTTAACAATTATGTCACTAATTAGAAGCCAGCTATGAGTGGGCGCTACAGACTCCTGGAGAGATGTGTCACGACCAGCATCACAAAGGGCAGCGCCTGATGGACAAGTCACAAAGGTTTATGCTGTTCGTAATTGGCTCCAGGTGGAGGTTATATAGTTGTGCTGATCTAGGGGCCACATTTCGTCCTCAAACACGTATCAAAATTCTTAGAAGAACAGGGAAATGGAAACAAAAGGCCTCTATAACTGGCTATCTGATCATCCTGGTGAGTCACACAGATGAACGTCATACATATGTGTATGAGTGGTGACTAACTGGCTGGTCATGGTTTGAGCACAGCAGTCTTAACGTTCCAAATAAGAATAGGTAGATTGATACTAAAATCGATACTTCTATATAAAAAGGTCTGTTTTGGAGAATCAACGCTGACACAAATATACTGCTGTTTAAATACTGAATATTCCTCCTTATATTAATCTATTCCTTCGCTGCTGAAAAAGCAGTGTAGCAAATACATGTCTTGTATAGGACCTAATTTTCCTTCCAATCTTTATCTCCTGTTCTCATATGCATACATAGGCATATAAAATTGAGTGAATGCTCTGTATTGGCAGATCAAACAGAGTTATGTCACCTAGGTAAGTTTATGTGGTGATTTATTTCATACCCAAAGTAAACTTTTCAGTGTTCATCAAAAATTTCACAATTCTCAGTTTTACATGCACAAGAAGATACTAAAGGTATTCGGTATTGGTTCACTAGCCTCATTATTACTTGGTACCAGACTGAAAAGAAAAGTAGTGGTATCTCCCATCCGTAGTTCCAATTCACAATAGTTCTATAAAGGTCTTGGGAGCTGTCAAGGGAATAACAAAAAAGATACTGTTGCATCCACTATAAAACCCATGCATCGTCCCAAAAAATGGGTTATCGATGACTGAAGACCCTGTCTTGGAGTGTACATGCACTTACCTGCTCTGGGTGTTTACTGCCTGTGATTTCAGCCACTGTATTGAAAGAATCTACATCTGGCAGGTTCTGTGCCCCCATGGTCAGCCGCACAACGATCTTTGAGCCTTTGCGGGCCATCCTGGCCATCATCTGGGCGTCCTCCACTGTAATACAGGCTGTGGGGATCTGAGGCACATCAGACTGGTACCACTGCCAGCCAGTGTGGGGGCTGTAACAAGAACAGTGGTATGAAGCATTCAGAAGTGATAACACAAACCTGACTTTGTAATCTCACAAATGTAACACTTTTTTTTTCAAATATAGACGTGACAAAAAGGCAGATGGGAACAGACCTGTCAATGGAAAATGATGCGACAGAGCAAATCAGTGAAGCCACTGCTCCGACTCGAGCAGCCTCTGATGCTCCTGAAGTACGATAAGCAACTGTTTCCCCATAGCTAACAAAAGGCTGATTATACACCACAATCTTGCCCTTAGCCTCATTTGCCCTTCTCTTCAGCTCTTCAAAAGACTCCACCACCAACACCTCGGCTTCAATACCTGCCAGTAAGAGCACAGTACACCACAGCTTAAGTTTTTAAAAGGCCCTGCTTTTAACCTTTCACTGAATTATCATTTAAAGTACACTTCATCTTAAATACTGTTGCGAGCCAAGAAAAAAACATGTATCTCAAAATGGTAACTATGTAGGAGAAGGCAAAAGTGTTCCTTACTTCTAATGAAAGTACATGTTAGAACAAGTGATTTAGGAGCGTTCCTATTGGTCTGTTCATCATTAAAGTTTCACATAATGTAAAGGCCATGTAAAGGCATTGATGAAGTAAAAGAAAAATAATAATTATAAAACAATGAAGATAAGCGGTTTTCTCTGGGCAGTGATGATATGCAAGCTCCTACACAGTTCCTAAATACACCAACTACAGACCTCCTTTGGGAGTTCCAACACTGCTTCCCAATCCAAGAATTGACAAAGTGTGGTTTCGTGGAAGAATCATCATAGCACTCTCCTCTCCTCTGACCCAGTGAGGGACTTTCACTGGTTCTAGATGTACATTCTCCAGTCTGTCCTGCTTCAGAGCATGGCTCATATATTTTATAGCCAGATCCAGATTGTTGGATCCACTCAGTCGGTGTCCAATCGTATCAGTGAAGGTGGCAAGGCGCTCATATGAACGGTTCTGAGCTTTCCCGTACACTGCCAGGTCTATGATTTTCTGGGCAATGTCAGCATAATTTGAAATCTCTTTGGATATTTCTTCAAGGGGCTTATGCTTGTAACCATGGGGCTTAGAGTGGCACTGGATTACCGTGGCTATAAGAACGAGTAAAGTCAAATACTCAAGGCCACATCTGCATCGTCCCATGACTGTCATCTGAGGACAAAAAGGGGAATAGGTTACACGGTATTTAGATATCGAGTGCACAATATTTTTGGAAGGAAAACATTTAATCAAGAAAATTCTGCCTAAGATGATACAGATACTTTTAGTCAGTAATGTCGATGTGCTGCTGTGAAATGTCACTTTGCAGATAAGGAAGTGAAACGAAACTGGAGTCATTCAACAAGATAATGTGTTTTTTCCTACAACAGATCAGCTAGTTTTGAACCACTGCACTGAATTCAAACTTTTCATCTCAACTTTCTCAGTGAAAACACCAACTGAACTCTACTTTCAGAAAGTCGCTAGCCCGGAAGCTAACGAGCTAAATGTTTGTGTAAACAGCAGCGGGAGTAACTCTCGTACTTTAGTGAGACAGCGGTTTGTCGGTGATCTGTATATGCGAAGAAGATCTGGAGTAAACTCCACAAATTACAGGCATTTTCTTCCAACTACCTTCAAATTCAAGAGGGAAATTCAGATACACGAACCTTGCTAGCATCGCACTGCAGGACGTCAACACCACAGACGTCTCTCTCCACCCCTCACATGCACACGCGCGCACACACGCACGCTTTAGGAATGGAGTGCGCGTTTGGCTGCATTAAGGCTGAATGCAGGTTTAGCCTTTAATCCACAATATCAGATTTCAGAAAGTCAAATTTTAAAAATTAAAATAACAAAAAAAGTAAAACGTTATTTTGAATATGAATTTGCTCATGTAACCATTAGATGTTTAAAAATATATTATTAAATCTTACATGGTAAAATATAATTCCTAATATTAATAGTTTTACATACTTTATTTTACTAGTATTTGTAACATTTCATTTAGTTTAAACTGATCTTATTTTAGAAAACTTTAAATTAAAGTTTACCTGTTTACTGATTTGTTTCACTATAACACACCTGTTTTCTTAAGTGAGCAGTTTATTAATGTGTGTGGTTTTTTAAAGCACTATGATGTGCAGTAGAGGTTTAGGAAGCAGTGATTTAAATAACCCCCAAAAAGGCGTCCCTACCCACAGCAAAGAGAACTCTCTACACCCGGGTTGATCACATTAGCAATAAAGATCATAAGAGGAGCCGGCCTTGTTGGCTCCTGTAATTTTGTCTGGTGTGGAGGCCAAGTCAAACAGACATAAACGAGGGTCACCCATCCCTAAGCTGCACGACGAGCAGCTGAGGAAGGAGCTGCTCAAAAACCAAATCGAGCTTGCAATCTCCCTCTCATGCTTGCTGGCGTGTGGGGGATTTGCTGGTAAGCTAGATAAGAGGGTACATCTAGCATCTGGAATTGTTGTCTTGTTTTGAGTTTGTCAAAGTCATTAATATCCTGCAAAACGTGACAGTGACATGTCCCAGATCAATCTCTGCAAACGTCTTACATTTCCTTTGTACTTTTTGTTTAACAACTTGGAGAGACACTTGAGAGATGTGGCATATATACTGTGATTGAACCCAATTCTCATGACATTTACCAAGTTATTATTCTCACTGGTCTACACAAACATGCACACATGCGCGCGCGCACACAAACACACACACACACACACACACATACATACACACACACAGCATATTACAAAAATTAAGAATCTGATGATAATCTCCTAATCTCCAAAGGTTGACGTTCATTAAAAGCATATGCAGAACAGGTGCTGCAAAACGACCAGTTTGAATATTCCATGAGAAAATGTTTATTCAGTAGTGTTTCTTATTACAACACTGTATTCATAACTCACTACTTTCATAATGTTGCCATTTTCACTTATGCTTATGAAGCTCAGTCCTTCATATCTTCCTGTTGTACAAATGTCCTCAAATGCCCAAAAATGGGAATCTGTTTCAAAACAGTAGGCACTTCAAGGGCGTTTAAACATTTGTGAATACACATTTTCATAGACTTTTTAACTAACATATTACATTTAATATGTTGTATATAAATAATTATATTCTATAAATTATTGTATATTAACATATACAGATAAGTCACTGACTCAAAATGATCGGGACATTAAGTAGAAAGCATGAACATGAAAGAACATGAAAAAGAATTAGAATGTAATCAAGGAATTATTACAACACTGTTTAAAGTCTTTGGAAAATTATGAGAGATTATCAGTATTATAACAGGAATGCAATGGGTATACTAATAATAACACAGCAATGGACTACTACAGATTTAATAACCAAGAAAAAAATGAAGTGCACTTATGCTGGCAGTCACCCTATACAACTTATTCTGAACAATGATCTGACATTTTCGATTTTTTTCTTCTCAGGAATTACTGGTCGACACAGAGGTCGATCGTCTAATGTCTCAGATGGCATGAAAGCACCACCAAGTTTTCATCCTTAAACAATCTAGGCCCCAACAGAAGAAATATTTCAACATTAGTATTCTTAGCTAAGGCAGCCAAGCAAAACTTGTTTGTTCAAGCTGTAGTCGCAACCTCAGATCTCAGACATTACACTGTCAGATTCATTGCGAAGATAAAGTCAGCTTAACCAGGAGCATCGTCAGGACTCTCATCTCACTGGAAAATAATGAGAGCACCAAAGTCTGAGAAGAGATTACAGTCTCCCAAACCTGTCTAACTTTTGTGACTATGTAAACAGATGCCCTAGAGAACATTTCCTAACTTTATTAAAATTAAATGACTTTCTAATAGCTTTGACTCAAGATATCCATCAATAAGAACAGCTTTCTAAAAGTCTGGCCTAAAGCACTCCCACACATTTGAGCTAAGAACGGTAATGTCATTGTTTTCAGTGTCTGCAAGTGCAGTGCCTGAACCTTTAATAACAGACATGTTTAACATTCAAAAACAAAGATGAAAGATGTTTAAAGACGAAAAAGTGATGGCACTTTCACCATTATCAACTTAGGTGGGGAAAAAATGAAAAACCTTGAGTTTAAGACTAGCCAGAGGGCTTTAACAAGGATAAAGACACAGTGACATTAGATTTACTCAAAGTGTCAAGTAGCAGTGCGTACTCAATGAGTTCACATCACCTTGCATAGCAACTTAAGAATGAGAAAGAGAGTGAGAGAGATAGTGTGTGAGAGAGCGAGAGCGAGAGAGAGAGAGCGCAAGAGCGAGAGAGAGAGAGAGAGAGCGTGAGACAGAGAGAGAGAAAGAGAGAGAGAGAGAGAGCTGAAGCATGTCAGGATTTGTTCTTGGCTTGATAAAAAAAAAAACAGAAATTTGAACATCTGGGGATTTGAGTCTGGAGGGATTTCATCCAAAATGAAATATGACATGAAGACACTTTGTAAAATGGTTGGTCCTTTCATACAGATTCAGAATTCACAAAAATATACAAATTTAGTTTGACTAAACTAAGAATTCTAAAACTGGCATGAGCCCAAAGAAAAATCTATACAAAATTAAAAATCCTGTATCCAAACAATGAAAAAGGTCAACGCTGACATGTGATGGAGAAACTGCAGAAATTTGATCATGGTAATGATTTTACATAACAGTTGAGATACAATTAAAGTCCACATTTCAACCTCTTTCCTACATTTTTAAAAAATACAAACATGTACCTTTACAGTTATAAAGTAGTCAATGGATGAAGTCGCAAATAAAGATCCACTGTTTTATATTACACATTATTTTCTCCAACAATTTCAAAATCCACAGAAGAAACAAATTGTAATCCAAAATGAAAACACAAGAGCTGATTGGCTTAATAAAGCAAAAATATCTTTGTTATTAAATACAATTCCCAATAAAATTCTCCTCAGTCTTTCACCATTCCAGCTTTTCTTTCAGAAAACTGAGGAATTGGTTGTCATACTGATGTTAATGTTAAGACTGATTGATCAGGCATAAAACTCCTTGGTTGGAGCCTTCTGATAGGCTGTGCTGGGTGGTTTACGCTCCCCCAGATCGTAGCTGCCCTCATCCTTCTTCCGCATACGGTACACCAAGAGGAGGATGAGGAAGATAGCAAACAAGAAGCCGATCACACCGCCAGCTATAACAGCTACAGAAATACAGGAAAAGAAAGAAACATTCAACATACTGTATTTAATGATAACACATATAAAGATGAAGATCACAACCATATAAGAAACACTTTAACTCATTAATATATATATAAACAAATAATGAATTCATCTGAATCTGAAAATTGACACGTTTACAAATAATGGTTAATGTATATTTTTATGTGTACATTTAAATAAAAGAAATACATAGTGTCTTCTTGTACATTTATAACAAACTCCATAATTTTAGACAATTTCAGTACATCATCAGTGGATTCTAAGCATCTAAAAAGGTATTAATTTTAAATCAGTTTACATTTACAAACCCCATTTCCATTTTTTTTCCAGGGATATTTTTCCAAAATGCAAAAGAACAAAAAATCTAATCTAAGTTCATGCATGTAGGTTTACGTGAATTAAAAATTAATTTCACAAATTTTAGTTTTTACTTTCCTGAAAATGAGGTTTGTAGGTTAGATTCTTTAAAAATGTTTATATATTTATGTAGATGTATAGAAGGGCGTGTTTAAACCATGTTTAGGCCATTTTTAATGTGTCAGCATGCAGAAGAAATTGAAACTTACATTTATAATCAATCATAGGTTACACACCTTTAAAAACATTAACTATTCATAAACAATATCAAATTTAGTGCAAAAGTCAATAACTAAAAAATACATACTTAACACATATTTTAAGAGCAATTTTAACTTCACATGTATGTGATCTACATTTTTATTTTTATTATATTTTATCAGATATACACATTGGATGAATTCAGCAGCTGAAAAATGTACATTTCAGTGATTCCCTCCAAGAAATAATATGTGTAAATCTGTTTCCATGTACTGATGCACAACCCATTTATTAGTGAAAGGGAACGTTTTCAAAGTACAAGAAAACACTATAATACATCATTTGCAAACAGATATAATCTGACAGTACTACAATAAACTCAACATACCTGCCAGCACTTCTGTCCTCTGGAAGAGGTTTTCTGTGCGCACCTCATGTTGTTTGTCAGATTCTTGTGGAAGACCAGGGGAACTGCTGGTGCTGGTGGCTACAGTACTGACCTGAGGCTCCTCCGTCTGATTATCCAAAACCTATAGACAGAGTACAGACAAAAGCAGAGGAGAAATCAGCAAAAACAAATAATGCATTTAACATGGGGTAGAAAATTACTATGACTAGCCATGTTCAATGCAATCCAGATGTAACAGGATAGTGGCCCACTTTTTGTTGTTTTGGCTGTTGTTCAGCACACTAAATCTGAAATGAATCATTAACTCTGAGGTTAAAGTGCACACTGTTAGCTTTAATTTGAGGGTATGCATCTTTACAGGGTAAACTGTATTAGGTAACAAACCTTTACGCTCCATTTTATGGGACTATAAGCAGTGTTTACTACACTTAAAATATACTTAGGCAGGGTGTACAGGTAAAATTAGCCTCAGTTAAATATTTTTTATTAATCCTTATTGAGAAAAAAAACAGTTTATCTTTGATTCCACATTATTTGTACAAAATACTATTAACCATAATTTCATTTAGGATGATTCTAATCTGTCAATGTATTGTTAATTCCTGTATTGTTCACTGGAGGAAAGTGAAAGTGACTATATGTCATTGTGAACACACTCAAACACCACAACGAAAAGTGACCTCTGTATTTAACCCATCACAAATGCAGCAGCTGTCAACAGCGCCCAGGGAGCAGTGTAGCGGAATGGTACCTTGCTCAAGGTACCTTGTGCCCGGGCCAGGACTTGAACCTGCAACCTTCAGGTCCAAGAGCAATGGCCTAACCACTAGGATACCACTGCCCACCATGTTCAAGTACACAAATAAAGGCAAAACCTGTCTACTGGGTGAAATATTTCAGAAGTTAGTACAGATAAAGTACAGACAAAGAGCAGTGACAACCTGTCATCTGACTCAAAACAGGTGCAATACAAAAGAAAAACACAGCACTATTTGTGAGCTTTGTATGCTTTTTGTCAATCTGTGACAAGTAAAATCATACTTATTAACAGAACTGAATTTCGGTTTATGATTTTACCAGGTGCAGTCTTGTTTACATGAAATGCATCTTCACCTTTGTATCAATTTGATCCTCCAGTGTGGTCACCATGGCTTTTTCTTCCTCTATGATTGAGGATGTTTCCAGGCTGGGCTGCTCAGTGGGTTCCATTTTCACATTCAACAAATCCTCATCATCGTTATCACTGAAACCTGAATGTAATGGACATAAAATGTGTCAAACTCTATGTAAACATTTTTCCACATATCCAAACCCTTCTGCTAACAAATGAATTCAGCATCCTTAATGTGCCCTTTACTTATACAGGTGTTTAACTGTGAACATAACAGCTTGTATAATCCCCATAGAAAAACACTGCTAATAGAATGTAATGTTCAGCAGCAGCCCCACATGAGCCTAAGCCAAGTGGCAAGTGTTGGCTAGAAGGATATAAAGCCCCCAACTATTGGGCTGTGGTGCAGTGGAACTGCATTCTTTGGAAAGATAGAGCTCCATTCATCATGTAGAAATGATTTGCAGTTGTGATTTGTGATCGAGAACTAATCATCCATACCTGACCACACTAATGCTCTGGCTGCTAAATGCAATTAAAATTCCACACAGCAAACTTCTAGCGTCTAGTGTAAGACTTTCCAGAAGATTAGAGGCTGTTACTACAGCAAAGAGGCACAAACTCCTTATTAATACCCTTAAAACATTAGCTGAGCAGACTTAGACATACACCATGCATTGGAATTAGGAAAAGGATGGTTACCACTTTTAAGAAAATACTGCAGTATAAAAACAAATGCTAATCATGCATTCACATTTTAATAATCAAATGCATTTATCATCTTTTTAAATACTAGGCACTGCCTCTTGTCCTGGGTTTACTCTGCCTTGGGGCTAAAGTCAGCTGAGATTGGCTCCAGCTCCCCTGCAACCCGAAATGGACAAAGCAGTCACAATGGAAGTGAAGATCCTACTAGTGAAAGTGACTATTTGTCATTGTGAACACACTCAAGCACCACAACGAAATGTGACCTCTGCATTTAACCCATCATATGTGCACAAGTGGAGCAGAGGGCAGCTGTCAACAGTGACCAGGGAGCAGTGTAGCAAGATGGTAGGACTTGAACCTGTGACCTTCAGTTCACTAGGGCAATGTTCTAACCACTAGGTCACCACTGTCCTTGATCAACTCAAGTTTAGCTATATTCTGAACAGTAAAGTATTGCTTATAATAGATGTATTTATTTAGATTTTAGTTAATGTGTTAACATACAAAGAAGCACAAGATTGTTATCAAACATTATCATATAATATTTTCAGTGAAATGACTTAAATGTGAACCAGAGCTTTTAATACATTTTTAATATGTTTCATCAAAATAATGGTAATTATAGTGAGTGAAAAAATGTTATTTTCCAATCATTCTATATGGTAGTTGAAGCTGAAACATTACATATGCTTTATACAACTCTGTAAAAATGATCATTTTAAAGAACCAATATTTTCCTGCATCTACTGTGCTTAAAAACAGCTATATAATTTCAAAATGCAGAGCAAATACTTGAGCAGAGTGTAAACATCCTTCTCTATAAGGCAAATTATCTGGAAGTACTGGTGAATGGTGTAGTGCTTGATTGCACTGAGAAAAAGAGGGAGCTAATTCATTAATAATGCAGGGCTCATGTATGGACCAGACACCTGCTGGATAACACCATGGTCTTGGCTGACCGCGTCTGACCGCAGGTGAAACATCTGTGCTCTCATCAACTACTGCTGTTGTTTAGCAGCCAGCAGAAAGCCCTTCTGCCTGTCGTGGCCACACAGAGACCCTCCAGGAATTTGGCCGCACTGTTATAAGCTTAATGAGCTGTGCCAAACTTCCACACTATGAGGCCAAAGTCTCTACCCACAATAAAATGTACTATAGACTCAATGGTAACAACACTCATAACATTAAACAGAGGAATAGGGTCTGCAAATGTCTGATATAAAGATTATGCATAACTAACTAACACAACTGGTTTTGTATTCAGAAGCTAAGAGGCCACAAGGATCTGCTTCTCACACAAAGGGGATACCGTGGAAAATATTACAATTTGACATATTTTCCACCAGGCACAGGAGTATGGCAGGACACTGTTACTAATTCAAAAACAGAACTATCCATACCCTAGTTGAGTAGATTCAAGCCAAAGGTGACAAAAATAGAACCATTTTTGTTTCCTAAAGAACCTTTTTTTAAAGAATTGTTCTTTGAAGAACCAGTATTGCAATTTAGATGTGTGAATGTGAAAAACCTTTTAAAATGTAAAGAATTTGATTAAAACGTAAAAACTCTAAAAAGAAACTTTATTTGTAATGGGATTTTTTATTATGTTAAATTTTACTCTGCATTCATTTGTTAGTAACAGACAGCAAATCTGGCTGTCTAGTTTTATGATGATTCTGTGATGACGGACTATCACTGTCCTACACTATTTCCAGCTGCACCCATACGCCCGGTCCCTCAGCAGTACCGACCACTGAATACCTGCCTTTATCACAGAAGCAGATATGGTATGGCATACTTGACCTCAATTTTTGTCTTTTCTTATTTGCCTTTAAATTCACTCGAAATGATATGAAAAATGACACAATTTAATCTGGGTAAAGTAAATAATTTACTTGAAATAAAATTCCATATGATACATTAAAAGTTTGGATTTCTTTTTCTTCTCATGTATAGACACCATAACCTTCATAAGTTGTCATGCTTCAAAGAAAACCCAGGTAAGTGATTCAACCCTGACATTTAGCAATATTTGAAGCGTACCTGATCCTGAGCCAGAGTTGAAGTCATCATCATCAACAGGATAATCACCTGACTGCTGTTCCTCTAGGTAGAGGTCATCAACTGAGGCAAGTTGACCTGACACCTGCAAAAGTAAAAGCACACGATATTATGCTTTATGGAAAGCTTCATTTAATGAACTAATAAATGACTGTGATGCTGGAAATTTCTGTAAAGAACACAGAGCCACAGAAACTGTGTCATCATGGCTACTCCTCAAAATAATACTTAATCTTCTGACAATCATCCTGCTTCCATGCCTCAGCTTAGAGTGCAACCCATATCATCTTCTGGATTGGATTAATGCCCGAAATAGCAAATGAAATAACTAGATTTCAGATTTTCACTCACAAACCAAAATTCAATCAACTGATTTGTGAAAACTGGCCCCTGGTGTAACACTGCCAAAAACAGACATTAAAACAAAACAATTATTTCCATTAAAACTAAGCAATGTTTGAGTTAAAATGATCACTGTTTAAGTGAAAAGTTTTAGACCTCATATACATGTAGCACAGAAGTTTTAACTTATATTCTGAATAACATAATTGCAGAACAGAAACAAACAAAAGACTGCAAGGTCCCCCTCACCTCTGTTTCCCTGGAAACCACAAAGAAAGCAGGGAATTTTGACTTTCTGCTAGAAAACAAATTCAGCAAGCAGACTCCCTGACATGCTGAAACACAAATTTGTGAGAAACAATAGGTTTTGCTGCTTTGACTCCAAACCAGCCTTTCAAGGATGTGAGGAGGAGGGTGTAAGCAAAGATGGATGTGCGTTCTCCTCACTTAGACACAACAACACTCTGAGCTATCCATTGTAAAACAGACATTTATGAAGAGAAAGCATATTGAGCTAGATGCATGTTCTTTGAACCTATGAGCCAGTCTTTATTCTGTCTCTGCACTCGGTTTCTGTCAATATGACAGCAACAAAGGTGGCACCACAGTGCTTTCACACAATATCAGGTCTTTTCAACCACATGACGTGTTAGAAAATTTGCAATCAGTTCACTGACAATAGTGGGGGTTATGCTCTGTGAACCTCATTGTGTATGTGTGTGTTTGTGTGTGTGTGTGTGTGTGTGTGTGTGTGTGTGTGTGTGCGTGTGTGTGCGTGTGTGTGCGTGTGTGTGTGTGCGTGAGTGTGTGCGTGAGTGTGTATGAGAATTCCCGCTTTCCAAAAACCAAAAGGAGAAAGCAGTAAGGCAGACATAATTGCATACATGGAGTGCGCATATGCATGTGTAAGAGTGAATCTATTCACTAAGCTGTCAGGCACTGATTTGACAAGGCTCAGTTTGAGGGCTCACTCATATGGAGAAATGACTTAGGATTAAAATGTGAGTGTGAGACAAAAAAAGAGAAGGAAATAGAGAGAGAGAGGTTTAAATGAAATAGTGGCCATAAAATAACTCCATATTGTGAACTCACTGTAAGAACAGGCATATCTTTGCTCCAAATGTTCAACTGATGATGGGCCTATTTATTATTCTGGCTGATTTAGGTAGTAGAAGATCTCAGTAACCTGAGCAAAAGTAAGTGTTAACTGTATCTGAGTGCTACTGCAAAATATTTTAGGATAACTATGAATTGTGCTAAATTAAGCAAATATTAGGTAAACACAATATACAATATACCATCTATATATTTAAATATTTAAATTTCTACTCATTATAATTAGCATTGTTATTCTTAGTAGTAGTGTGATTTCTGTCTGTTTGGACCACACTGGAAACACTGGTCCACACTGGTACACTGCCCTGCACATAATGTGGTTTTTCATATTTTGTACACAAACAATGCTTCCCTTTGAACTACAATTTACACAACCTCATTGGACAGCTCAATGTGCTTGCAGGAGAATCCAACTGGCTAATTCTATTAATTCAGCTAACAGTCATCTGCACTGGCTAGCATCATGCTGACTGATAGAGGAGTGGCAGGTCCATTGTTCCCAGCCAGAGAGAGAGAAATGGGTCTTGGACTCTCATCCACAGAAGGCTCTGGCATCAGTGGGGATTTAACTCGCACTAATAATACAGCATTAAATTGAGGAGTTCATTTTATATGTGTATATTGAGTATTTAGCAATGTCTGTGAATGTGGCTTTTTATAACCAGGACAATCCATTTAAAGCTGTAGTCACCTTCCTGCTGAATTTAGTTCCCAATCTAACATGCTGTCTTTGCCCCTAAAGTTTCTGATCCAGCCAATCAAGGACATCTGAAAAAGTTAATTAGCCAAGGTAGGTGAGGCATATTGTGTTAGGAACTATACTCTGCAGGGAGGTAGATCTTCAGTATCAGGGTTTGTGACCACTGATTTAAAGTTATTTTAAGTAATCATCATTGTTGAGTAGAAGTTAAAAGACACATTTTCACAATTTCCAAAGAGAAATCATGGCATTTTACTTGCTACCTATGAGCCTAACTTGAGAGGTGGCCCTTTAAAAGAAGGGTATGATTATTTTAGGATTTGTCACCTGGGTGAATATGCAGAAAATGTAAGCAGGTTTCATATAGAAGTGCTTCAGTGAGTCGTGAAGTCAATGCATAAATTTGTGTTAGTTCCAAAATGTCAGCGCATCAGACTGTCTCAGATATCTTTCTCTTAAAATAAAATAATTCCAGGTTGCAGTCATCGAACAGAATAAGAGTGCAAATTTTTGGCAGAGAAATTAAGCAAACGTTCTGATGAAGTGTGTAATAAAGTATGATTATCTCTAAGGCTTTTTAGACAGCTGGATGCCTCTTCACTAGCTTATGGGTATTTCAAACAATGTGCTTGCATGCACAACTGCATTTATGAAAGGCAAAGCTGAGGCTTTCATTACCTGATAACTCTGTGATATATATAAAGAGTTTCAGTGGGTCAGAAAGTAATATACACTGTGAGCAGAGGAGAGTTGTAAAAGGGAAATGAACCAATATATTGAAAGATTTTCCCCTTACAAAGCTTCAAATAGAAGTATTACTGGCTGCTGGTTACAGCAAAGAAATGTGTTCAGAGTATCAGACTTACTTTTAAATGGGTGTGTAGTAGAATCAATTTGCAGAGAGAGAGAGAGAAAGAGAGAGAGAGAGAGAGAGAGAGAGAGAGAGAGAGAGAGAGAGAGAGAGAGAGAGAGA
>JBBPDA010000009.1:11372894-11404891 GCA_037974385.1 Arnoldichthys spilopterus | reverse complement strand
TGAGTTAAATATGAGTGTCACAGAAAAGGGTCTGAATACTTAGGACCATGTGATATTTCAGTTTTTCTTTTTTAATAAATCTGCAACAATTTCAAAAATTCGTTTTTTTGTCAGTCAATATGGGGTGCTGTGTGTACATTAATGAGGGGAAAAAATTAATTTAAATGATTTTAGCCAATGGCTGCAATCTGACAAAGTGAAAAATTGAAGGGGAAGTCTGAATACTTTCCGTACCCACTGTATGTATGATACACGCACGCACGCAGGAACGCACACCAAAGCTGTTTAAGCAGTATGAGGGTGACCTACACAATATTAGGTAGGTGGTGTTAATGCTATGGCTGATCGGAGTAGATTACATAGCCCTTGATCCTGTGAATTGGCTATGAGTATAAACAGAGCTGGTACCTGTCAGAGTCTGGGCCTTGGTTCTGGGAGGGTCTGACCAATTCAACTTGATCACTCTCTCCTGAGTCAGACATTTCCATCGTGCCAAAGAGTGACAGGATAACCTTATTCATGTTGCCATAGAAAATCTGACCTTCGTTTGGCCTCTGGGGAAGGTCATAGGCTAGATAAAAAGCAGTGAAAACACAGGGTCAACATTTCCTTAACTGGACAGCCTTTGTGCATTAGTGTATGTATGTAATGTGTAATGTAAATGTAAAAAAAAAAAAAAAAAAAAAAAAAAAAAAAAAACATTTATTAGATGTATTAAATATAATGTACATAGGACGTCTTACGTTCTTGGATCAGCTCCTCTCCAAGGAAAAGCTCATCAAAAGCAATGTTCTTCAGTAAGCTGTTTTCAGACAACAGTTTTTTCCCTGCTTCAGGTTTGGCACGCAATAATCTAAGAGGAAAAAAGAATTAATGCAGTTCTATAGTCACCATAATGGAAGAGATATTTTGTGCTTAAGGCAACCTTTAAAAAAGCAACTGTATGGAACTTTAAGGCCACTCGTGCACTTGATGCATCACTTTACTCACTTCCTAAATTGTTGGCGAGAGACTTCATCTCCACAGAAGAGGCAGACAGTGGCAAGAAGTGCAGTATGTGACCGGCAGAGAGCCTGCTCTCTACATGAAGCCTTCATCACCAGTGTAATGACCTGCAAGCACATCAGAATAAATACAGACCCCCAAAAAAACAAACATCCTTTAAAAGTTATGAAGTGGAAACAAATCACAAATGCTGTTTGATCATCGAACAGTGAACTTTTGGTTTACTCATATTATCCTCAACACACACAGGGAAACTAACTTTCTGTTTGCCAGTTAATTTACCTCTTGACTCCTCTCCTTCAGTACAAACTGTGATGGTGACAGGCTGATAACTGTAGACTCCATGATTGTACGTTTCTCCAAGTCACTGTAGGGCACTGCTCTAACAAATGCAGCTCGAGAGCCTGTGTTCCGCACGCACACACACAGCTTGCTAACACGACCTGCTTGAATACCACTCAGCGTGGCCACATAGCCATCAGAGCGTTTCCGCAAATCCTCCAGAATCACATTACTCGTCCCCCCATAGCCAGACAGAGGAATCTGAAAGACATTTTCAAGTACGAAAGTACATTGCTTTTGATTATTTCACATTTTATACTAGTAAAAACAGAAGTAGCAAAAACATCTCAACAGTGGCCTTGAATCTATTAAAATATATTTCACTTAGTTTTAATATCTAAACACTCTCCATATGTATTAGAAGTCTGGGGTTTAAAGCAAGGTGTACCTACAGTGAATTTGACTCCAGGTTGTGAAGGTCGCACAGCAGATTGTTTGATCTCCAGCTTGGCCAGCATGGAAGCAACACGAGTGGGAGCAAAGAGGATGTGGACCGTCACATCCTCCTTGGGTTTGATTAATAACTCTCTGTTCCGAGTCAATCGTTCTTCAGGGCCAAAAGAACTCTGCAGCTAAGATAGAAGGTAATTATTGCACACATGTTTAGCAGGGTTGCACCAAACAAACAAACAAAAAAAAACCTTAACTGAGCCAACACACACATACATACGCACACAAAATCCAACCTACCTGAAAGCAGTCCTGGTCTTGACCTCTGATGAGGAGGCGTAGCTGCTGTGATGATGTTGGGGAATTGTTTCTTAATACCAACTTTTGCTGCCTGCAACACAAAAAACACAATGCCATACAGTTTCTATATTCCATGTTTTGGCTTTCCTGTATACATTTCTGAGTGGGCATAAAGCTTAGTGTGAAGCTGGTGTACTTACACAGCTCTGCCCAAAGTGACTCCTCCCCAAGCCATAAACTGCTTGTTTGAGAGGATAGGTGGGACCTCCCCATGAGGCACTGATCCCAAAGCAGAGGACAAGTTGGCAGAATTTCCCTGGACCACCTCTCCCTTTAAGACCACCTCATATTGAGGCCCACTTGGCAGCACAAAGATCGTCAGCACACTGAGAGGACAAAGATTCATATTCCGTTAAAGCCCCGCAGGCTATTATTTACATATAGTCCATGTTGTGTCAACAGCATAAAAGCAAAGAAATCAAATGCCAAAATACCTCTCTCTATACTTTTGGCTGCCCTGTACATTGAAAGTGACAACAACACTCTTCTCTTCTCCAGGTCGTAAGAATAGTTCATCTGGCTTCACTGTGAAGCAGTCATCCACATCAGTACTCTAAAACAAAAAATAAATCCACATGACTGAATAAATAAAATATAACTGAAAAGTAAACAGAATATTTATGTATCACTGGTTCGGATAATAGACAAGGATGGCTTGTGGCTCACCCTTTTGTACCATAATTATAATACTTTTAAGTTTAAAAGTAAAATGTCTAAATGGAAGACAGCAAAGAATTGGTTTTAACATCTACAGTATATAACACTGTGAAAAGATTCAGAGAATTCAGAGACATCTTGGTGCGTAACGAATGTAATTGAATGTGTGCGAGACCTTCAAGCCCTCAGGCGGCACTGCCTAAGAAATGGTCATGCTGTGGGTACAAATATTAGGATTTTAAGAGAGACATATAATTGCCATCAAGGTGATGTCTCTTCCTTGGACCTCCATTCTTATTTCAGCAAAATGATGCCAGACCAAATTCTGCAAAGGCTACAACAGTGAGACTCATTTGCAGAGTGATAAAGATATGAATCACAAGGTTGCCAATAGTAATTGTTATACATTTCTTTTAAGGGTTCACGATCAAGAAATATTAGATCACCAAAGACTGGGATGCACTACTGAAAGCAATGGAGCTTTCTTTAGCATTCTGAGCAACTGTAGGATAAGATATTTAAAGACACAAGGACACTGTTAATTATATCTATATTTAAACATCGTTAAAGAAACTGTACCTTCAATCTGAGTTGGACATCAATGTTGCCTGCATTTTTCAGGGGCAGAGTTTGCTTGACTGGCTGACCCAGAAGTGACTGAAGAGAAACTGTCTGTAAAGAACAAATAAAGTGCAGAACAAAATCACTTGTCATAGAATGAAAACTATGAAAGAATATGAAAGTCAGCTTCAAAATAATGGTCACAACCAGCTACATGAGAAAACAAACTGTATTATATGTTGTGCCAGAGTGGATTAAAGGTACATCAGCACTGAGAGAGGAACACTGATCTCTATTTCACAGTCAACTGCACCATTAGCCATCAGAAGTTGGTATTATTAAATGCTTCAGCAAACAAACCTCCCACAATTTGAATAATGATCAAATGTTAATAAGGTAGCTACTATTGAGCCTTATTTTACCACCAGTCATTCATTCAAAATCAAGAGGATAAGGTAGGTATGTATTCCATGCAAGTTACCTGTAAGTCCTTAGGGGCATGTACTCTGGCTGTTCCTGACCTTGCCTTGAGGGCAACACTTTGGATCACATGACTGGGTCCAGGGCTGTCCACCTCAATATCCACACGAGCACTGTATTCATCTGGTGGACCCAATTCACCTGCATCACATGATACAGTTGTTTTCGAAGCACAACTATAATAACTTCAACAATGCATAACAATGTACATTATGACCTTAATTACTGAAATGATTCATAGCTGTACCTATGTTGGTGCTGAATTTCTGAGGTGCATTAAAATGAACCCACACCATAAAGCTGTCTGGGTTCTACAAAAGAGAAAAAGCTTTAATAAGACTCAATGTAGAACTAGCCATAAGTGTATAGTTTATGGCCTGTTTGTACACAAAACATGGCAAATACAATAAATCAGTTACAAAAATAAAATAGCAGAACCTACGCCTGGCCAATATTGCTAATATTGCCACAGCATTTTGGGCTATATCATGATACAGCCTTTAATTCTTTTGGCAGGATAGATAGATGATTTAGAAGTAAACGTTTTAAAATTGTAAGAGAAATCTTCATCATTTTTTTTATTGGCTCACATAGTTGTATACTTTTTTGACACACAGTGTAGTAGTGTGCAGTCAACTCAATTTTCACAATATAGTCCCTTTCAGTATCCAGTATAGAACAAGCTCTAGTCCTGGTAACAACCAATCTGATGCATAACATTTGTACGCTATGAGGGGCATACCCGCATACACACTTACATCTCCACAACTAGAATGCAACACATGGTTCATGACTGATGGGGCAGAAATGGAGGTTAATCGCCCACCAGAATGGAGGGAGGCATCTGCAGTCATAGGAACAGGACTCTTGGAGAAGCTGAAGCAATGCCAGGCAGAGGCATTCTGGAATAAAGAAAAATGTTTCAGGTGCATTAGAATTGATATTAAAATTTCTATGACAGAACCAAAACAAACCAACAAACACCACTTTTACACCTCCCAGTAAGAGATAAGTGAACATAGAAATCTCACTAACCGCACTAATGACCAGACGAATTGGCACAGTCGCACGAGTCCTGTTGACTAGTTTAAGTGGCAAGGCCTTGGCACTGCCTCCTGCCAGGTCACCAAAGTCCAGACAACCGGTCTTGCCAACATCCACCTGTTTGTAAAACATCACAGATTTAGCTTTTTCCAGCTTTTTCATCTAGCAGTGTGAAGTCATGTGCCATCGCTCTGCTCAAGCATCAAATCTCAGATCATAAACTTTTAGAAACAAACATTCTTACTTCAATTGCAGGGTTTTCAGCCACAGCAATAAGGACAACTTTCTTGGCAAACACTTCAGCCTGTGCCACAGTCTCACTCTCAGCAGAGGCAGGCCAGGATGACACACTGAGGGTGCACTGGTACAGGCCAGCTCTAGGAGCAATCAACAACACCTTCTGCTCTTCTGTGCTCTTGGGTCCAATAATAGTCTTATTTTTCACAATGAGCCACTGGTATGGAAGGGAATCCACCTGGACAAGATGTAAATTATTGGGACACACAACATTACAACAATTACCATTAACTCACATGTATTTCAAAATTTGGTCTATAAAGAGAACTTCAATTACTCAAAAATTGTGTTCAGGCAATCAGCTGATTAAAGAAAATATCTTTACAGGGTTACCAAAAATGTAAATGGCAGCAATATGAAAAATAGTTAAAATACTTTTGTTAAATATATGTTAAAGACTTATCAGGTCAATGTATGAAAAGTACTTAATATGCTTTTAATGTAATTTAATGTAAAGTTGATACTTTTGCCAAATTATTATTTTGTTATTTAATAATTGCTGAACAAAAACTAAAAGCCTGACATGATGACAACCACACACGACATCGGAATTTGCTAAGGAAACAAACAAAAAAAAGTAACATAGGAACATAAATTACAAAACAAAATCATGTGTCAACTTAATAAAAATATTAGACTTAGGTCTATAAACCAGGTATGGAGGTGCAGTTGAGATAGATTGCTCTAACCTTTTGCCCATCAATAGACAGGTTTACTATGGAGATGGCAACCTGCTGCCAGCGCTCTGAGGGATTAAAAATGCTAAGTGATGTCTGGCAGGCAATACCAACACAACAGGCTCTGGGAAACTTCAGTTCATCTGGCACAACAACTTGGGCTAAGAAAAAATGCAAATTAGGAATACAATAGTCACATATATAAAAAACAAAAATGACAACTACAAAATGATAAACACAAAAAACAGCAGAACTGTATTTATTCTATTGTAATACAAACCCCATTTCTGGAAAAATGTTTGCAAAATGCAGTAAAAACAATAATTGAATTTGTAAGTTCTTTTGAAGATGTACTTATCTGAAAAAATACAAATAATTAACTTTTAATTTTGGCATATCAACTTATATAAACAAAGAAAATAATACATAACAGACTTAAAACAATTTGGGGCAGTGGACTGTGTACAGTAACAAAGTACTAAAGTACTATTGAGCCCATGTGCCCGTATCCATCACAGGAGTATTACAGTTTCTGATGTGGTGCCCTCTGAGGGCTCAAAGGTCAGACACATTCAACAGTAAATTCCAGTATTGTCCTGCATTTTGCTCCAGATTCACTGAACACTTATGTACTTACACACACACAGCACTTACACACTTTGCTGGATGCTCCTTTTATACCCATTCATGATTTCCTCAACTACAACTATTTGACCTGCTTACTGCATGTTTCAAAATTTAACTTGAATATTCTAAAAACTTTTCATTCTTTTGCCCCATCCCAACTTTTTTTAAAATGTGTTGTAGACACCAAATTCAACTACAATTTATATTTCCAAAAATGCTGTCAGCTGGTCAGACATCTAGCCCTCTTTTGTTGTACACTTGTCAATTAAATAAAGTTTCAAAAGAATTTACAAATTTCAAAATATTTTCACTGCATGCGGTTACAAAAAACTGTAATAAGGTTAATACATTAAATCAGGCTACAATAACGAAACAAACAACAGGTAGATCACACCATGACAAACAATGAAACCAACACTTACTTGTGAGATCAGTCAAGTCCCTTGAAGACCAGGTTCCCACACAAGGTTGGCCATAAGCTTTGCTCAGGGGGTACTGATGTTGCCCAGCATTCACATATCCAGATGACAGATTTGTTGGTCCAGGTAGATATGCCGGCCCAATCTGTGAGTTAGCACCTGTAATCACTGAGGAAACACCATATGGTCCAGCCAGTGCTCCTAAATGGTATGCGGAAGCCTGCAAAGTTCCTTCTGAGTTCAGAAGCTGGTGTGCCAGCTGAGTGCTAAGGAGTGATCGCCCAGTTAGAAGAGTTGGCACACCAGTGGTTAGGTCTGATAAAGTACCCTGGGAGTTGTAGTTAGGGGCCAGGCCATATTTCAAGTCTTCTGATTTGTAATATGAGGAGGTGGGGATGCCATAGCGTGATCCACAGAAACCCTCACTCCCTGTTCCTGATATGTTCGGCACATGCTGTGCATTATGTTCCATTCCTCCCCCAGGGTGATGCTGGATGTTGAGGTTGCTAGAATAGCCAGAATCAATCTGTGTGTACAGTCTGGGCCCCAGCTCAGACTGGCTTTTTCTTGGATCATGCTCTGTTTGGCTACAAAGCCCATGTTGTGAAGTTTTGTTGGTAAGATCAGATGTCTCTGTATGTTGAGGAGGTTGCGGACTCTTTGAGGAACCAACCGTATCTTCATTACGGTTCTGATGGACAGATTCATTATCATCAAGAGGTTCCATTGGCGGAGTAGGACTTGCTCTGATGATGGTGGTGCTCAGAGTCATTGATTTATTTTTCTAAGAAGGCAGAAGACGACATTCAATTAAAACATTAGTTCACCATATACATAAACACTTCTATTGTAGACCAAAGAAACTGGCTTGTGGAAAATAAAGAATGTTACGTAACAGAAAACTTTGCTTTTTGTCACAGCAAGCACTGCCAAGACTAGGACTGATAAGCTAAAGTTATGTACGAATATATTGTTAAGGAAAAAAGTTTAGGATAGCTTAAAATTTTAATTTGGCTACTTTGCTACAGTTTCACATCTTATCTAAAGTTTAAAAAAATCTAACCCAACACTAAATGTCTCTTCAACAGGTCCACCAATGGGAGAGATCACTTAAGTAAATCTTTACTTTATCTTCTTTTTGCTTGCACAGATGTAATATGGTCATCTACCTGATAAACGGTGGTGAACCCACTGATTTTCCTACTCACCTTATGGTGATCAGGAGTTGGCAGGACAGTGTTCTCATTAATAGAGAGATATGTGAGTCTGCTGAGAGACGGACTGGAACAGTGAGATTGAGGGGAGACGGGATCAGCCTGAGGACTCCTGTCACCCATACCACCACTAGAGAAAGGAGGAGACATTTCCCTAAGGCACAAAAAATAGGTCAGTTTACACTCTGGCAGCAACTTGAGCAAACTTAATCCTACAAAAGGTGATGAGAAGAGGTGCTTACCCATACATGCTAGGCAGTGAAGTTTGGCTTGGACTTGAATGAGTGAGAGGTGAGGTTGATGGTCTAAAAGAGCAATGACCAGCCTCCACGACACGAGAGGCGCTGGGTTCGGGTGAATCTTTAAATAGAGAAAGCAAACACACGCACAGACTTTATTATTGTGAACTTAAAGACTTACATACATTTTCATTCTTCCTCAATTCATTGTGATAAGACAACTGTCAGACAAAGGGAAAAACACACATAAAAGGTTAGAGTGCAAACAAATTTAGGAACTTGCCAAATTTGTTCTGAGCAGTTCCAGAATTCTGTCGGGCAGCTGTTTGTTTTTCTTTCCCAACAGCCTGAGATGCTGGTGGACTCCTCAGTGATCGTGCTTCTTCTGTGTCACTTTGCCCAAGACAGCTTTTGCCACAGGGAGTATGGGGTGAGCTCCTTAGTGTAGGCAATTCTGAATGACTAACGCTTCTAAAGCTAGTTTTTGCAACAGTAGAAGGGTCTGATGTGGAGTCACTGCATTTCAGCACGGCAGACACCTGTGGTCGAGCTGTACCAATTTTGACTTTGGACTCCATGCAAATCATGCTTCTTACAGCACCAGAACTGCTTTCCATAGCTTTGGGTTTGCTGGATGATAATGATATCAAAGACGGTCCTGCATCTACTGATCTCCTCGCTGGGTGTGCTGTGGCTGTTGGTATGCAGCTAGTTTTCGGCCGTGGAATTGAACTTCTTTTCACATTCGATTTCTTGACTTCTGTTACGTCAATAGGGTTACTTAATTGTTTGGGTACAATACTCGAAAGAACTTGATCTTTCTTTTTTACATGAGCATGTTTTGAAATCGAATTTTCTTCAATATGAGGCCCAATCTCATTTTGCAAAGTGGGAGACTGTTGCTGTGTTGGTCTATGAGACCCCGCCAAATTTTCAGCAAAGCTAATAGCATCAAGACAGGACTGTGAGCCGGAGGCATCACTATCACTGCTTAACACTTCAGCTTTCTTAAGGTATTTCTCCATGTCCAGACTCAGGTCAACTAAGGAAGAGGTTTTCTGCAAGGCATCCTGCAAGGTACCTTGTTTAGGATCAGGCCCCTCCATACGCTGATTGCTTTTGGAGTGACTCTTTTTGGACAATTTCATGATCATTGCTGCAAGCTGGGCTGGGTCAGAGCTCATTGAGGCATCAGCAATAACTGAAGCAATTGTGCTAATGCTTAGTGTTTGACTGCTACTGGAGTTGGATGATTCTGAACTGTGGCCTGAGTTCTCCTTATGATCCAGTGATAATGTAGGTGGAACCTAAATGGAAAAAACAATGAACAAAAATAATAAACAAACGTTTGACACACATGCTTTAAAAATTTTTTGCTGGAGTAATTGGAGAAAATGCGTAAGCTATGTAATGGCCATGTTCAAAATGATCCCCAGACCTTCACTTTGACGTCTTTTCCATTTGTCTCTAGGTGTGTCGGATTCTCAGACTGGAGCTCAGTTGTTGCAGCTTCAAGTGTCTTTTCCAAATCCTCTGTGGTTTGCAAGCAGACAGAACAAGTCAGCCTACATTTTCCATAAAGCCGATTGTGAAAAAGGCCCTTGTGGAAATTCCAGGAAGACATTTTAAACTCATACCTGGATTCATGGTCTCATCTGTGTCACTGTACTGGACTACGGAACTTCCTCTGGAAGAGAAATCAGAGGGCCGGATAAGAGCAAAAGGCTCCCTCTTCTCTGGAGAGTTGATAACATACCCAAATGAGGGCTAGGAGAAATAAGAAATGAAATGTCAGTTGACTGGCACAGAGCAACTATACAGCAAACCAGGAACAGTCTGATATTAGTGAAACCACTAAAACAGTGCAGACATTAAATAACCAAGTGGCTTTTCATTGCTGGGATATCTGCACTGACCATAATGGCATTTGATAATTTTGTAGTAATTTTGGAGCATCTGGTGTGTTAGGGCAGCTGCTGTGTTAAGAAAAACATATACTGTAATGCACTTCTTTAAATGACTGCACAGCTTTTTTAGAGATGCTTCTGGTTTGCTTATGAAAAACTTACCCTTTTAACATGATCCTCTTCACTATGCCATAAACAGCCTAAAGCCTCAGACCTTTGCTGAAAAAACTCCCCCAAGGAAATGCGTAAATAACTTTGGTTTCCTTTCTCAAACTCCGTTGAGACTTGAGACGCCCTCATTAGCATCTGACTACTAGAAGGAACTTTCCAAGAGGTGTCTCCAAGGCTGATGCTGCCATTAGGTGCTTCAATCTTCTCCTCCTATCAGAAAAAAGACCTTAGTTAAGCCCACCTGGAATGGAACGGAGTCTGAAACAGGAAAAGGGCCCAAATCTCACCTGCATAAATTGATGCTCTTTATCAAACAAATTTTGATCCTCAATTATTTTTTCCATAGCCTGACCTGAAGGGTTACAAAATATTTTATATAGTAGTGAAAACAGCACAAGAACTTTTGGGCATGACTCAATCATTCTGTACTTACTGCCACCAACAAAGTCCTCAGCTTTAAACTGGGCAGCAATATCCTCTGGGATGTTTGCCTCCATTTCCTTTTCAAAAGAGGAGTAGTAGGCAAGATCAGTTACCCACTTGCCTTCCTCATTCTGATAAACAACACTATGAGTAACATTTGCACCTAGGAAGAAACAAAAGTTATTTAGAATTTTTAATTAGCAAAAAGACAGCGATAGATTAGAAAAGTTGCAATCAGGAACTCAACAACTCTATTCCAAGATATATCACCTTGACAATTCAGTTCCACAACATCTGGACAATGATTCCATATATCAATGTTTTCATTTTCACATGGCTGAAAGCTAGGAGAGAGATACTTGGCCTCCAGTGATTCGCCAGGAATCCCCCCACTGCTAGTAGGCTGTTGTTCGGCAAGGCTGGCAGAGTTCCCACAAGGGCCTCCACGGAGTCCTAAAGTCTGCACTGGTTCAACTGCCTCATCACTCTTTCCTTGTGGGTCTTTGACAAAGAAAAACTGAAAACTGTTCTGAGTGCCTTGAAGGATGGAGGCATCTGAAGCAGAGTCCTGAGACTGGCAGCCAGCACCAGCCCTGAGGTAAACGGAGTCAAAGCGTTCTTCCGTAGATACTGCACTTGAGTGTGAACTATCCATGGCATCCTGTCAAAGGGAGGTTGTGGTATTTATAAACATTATCTGAAGAAACCTATATTCACCAAAAAATGGTCAGTAAAAACAGACCAACATAGTAGTAGTAGGTCTCTTCCCTATTGTACAAAGCATGACAACACCCCTCAAAACAATGGCCAAGCACTAAACAAAAGTATCTCAACATTGAGAAAGTAGCACATTGACCACCCAACTCTGCCACTGTGAATTGGCAGAGCATTTAACTTACTTAAACAAAAACATACGGGTTGTTTCGAACTCACCAATGCCTCTTGCCTATCCTGATTCATATTCAAATTAACAGAGGAAAGGCTGGTAGGGCCAGAAGGCTCAGTTTCACCTGTACCTACAGGGCCCACACGGTCTCCCATCTGGAAACAAACAAACAGACAGCACAGTGTTATAAATATCAAATAGCACTGTCACAGCCATATCATCATGACATTTAGAATAACATATATGTTATATAACATAAAGGAAAATATGTCCTATATTGGGGTGGTCCGAACAACTATATGAGAGAGAGAGAGCGCAAGAGCGAGCGAGAGAGAGTGAGACCCTAACCCTAACCATGACATCCATGGTTCACCTTTTTGCCTGTGCAAAGCAACAGTGTTACTATAAGGTAATATGTTGAACTAAAATATAAACATAGTTAGTTTAGGTATTCACACCACTGTCTCAGGGTGCAAAACAACAGTACTGCTTATGACATGGCCACGAAGCCAAGAACAGACACCAGAAAAAAGATTATATGTGGGAGCACTAAATTACTGACAAGAACAATGCTTAATGCAAATTTTCCAATAAAAGGATTTTTCCTTTCGGTTGGAAATTTAACCAAATATTCAAAATTCAAAGTCTGTAAAATGCCATTTGGGCCAGTCGTGCATATGTCATCTTATAACATGTTACATTTAAAAATATTTTGCAGTTAGGTAAAACCTACCCATTCTTTAAACTGATCACAAGAAATCAGTTAATAAATGAATTGTTTTAAAGAGGCACATAATTTCCATTTAGTTATTTTAAGATTTAGATTTACTAAAAAAAAAAAAAAAAAATTAATTAATTAATTAATTTAAAAAAAATGTGTGTCAAAACATTTCAATCTGATTATTGAAAGGCTTGAGAATATTGTTTTGGTCACATCCCTCAGAATGTGGAGAATTACCTGGCTATGTCCTATGAAGCCAGGTTGACCTAATCCAGGTAGTTGTGAGAGTAGCTGATGCACATCCTCTCCTGTTCCACTACTACCGATAATGCCCAACCCCCGTAAGACATCATAGGTTGTCTGGACACCAGTAACTGGAAGAATTGTGGACACCCCACCGTCATTTCCATCCTCTTCACTTCCACTGCTCCCATCACCCCCTCCACCATCTCCTAAAAAATTCAATCACACAGAGATAAGTACAACAGGTAACAACAGAACTCAGACACGGCTCTGAATATAAAATCACTACTACAGTTGACAAATTTGCAATATTGCAATTTGTAGAAAACTGTTTACTGTCTACATTCTGGTCACCTGTGATGGGGGAGTCAATTACTTGTCCCTCGGCGGAGCGCCGATGCTCAATGCTAGTTCTGGAGTCTGTGAATTGTGTACCTGGCTGAGGCTCATCATCAGAGCTTCCACCTTCCAGTCCTGGCCTAAAATGAGGATGATGGCTTTCCCCAACCTGTACATACATTTACATATTGCTTCATTGTTGTCAATGGCTTTGAATTTAAATTTAAATCTTTCTGGAGGACTTATGAAAAACAGTAGCAATTCTAGATTTAAGGTTACTTATTCATCTTATAAACAGGCAAAGTATAGTAAAACATGTAGTAAAATGTACCCTTATCATTCCTCAGAACGTGCAAATCTAGACTAAAACCAAGAATTACATTAAAATTAAAATTAAGAAAGCGTAATTAAGTAATAAAAATAAATTACAAAATAACAGAAAAATAAACTATTAGGAGTTAAACAATAACTGTACATAACTGATATACAAAAACAATGTAAGGTAAAGTGCAGAGTGGCCTATTGTTGTGTAGGAACACAATGAAAGGTGGATAGCAGCCAGATATATAAGATATATTCTGCAAATAAATTCTAGCGGGTATTCTAGCAACATTAAGAATAAAAGTGGGATTATATTCTACACTTACTAATTGTCTAGAGGTACTGGGCAACAGAAATCTGGCTCTGCTGCGGTTCTGCAAGGCTTCAAGCTCATCTTCTGTGTCCTCCTCATCACTAGCAGGGCAGGAGTCCATGCCTGTGGCTGCCAGTCGCACATCTGGCATGCAAAAGTCCCCCTGAAATTGGATATGTCCAAAGAGCAGAGAGAAACAGAAAATGTTTAACATAAGCTCACTGGTCTCTTTATGTACCTGATTTTGCTTAATTAACATAAAACATACATAATTCAGTGACATTGTACATGTTGGCAAAATCTTAAACCTTGTACCCTGATCAGGGAGATAAGAATGTTTCAGTCAATGATTAAATGAACAAGACGAACAACTAAGGCAGCTGTTGTTGGTTGTAGCGATTAGTGTTAAGAACACTGATATGGATTCATTACAATACTAAACATATTGAAAGGAGACAAGAGACATTCCCCAAAGTTTCAATACTATTCATATCAACCATGCCTTACAGCTAGGTCCTTCTTTTGGCACACACAGGGTCCACATAAATCACTATTTACACTTCTCAGGAGCAATGTGGTTTGTAATGCTACAATGGCAGTGCTAAACCAGTTTGCTGACCTGTATATAGTTTGGTCATTGTTCAGTTATCATGAGCCCTGAAACAATAACAAGATGTCTCACTAACCAGTCAAGAGGGCTAAGCTTACATGAACATCTGTTACTGTAAAGCACCTAAAATGTCCTAAGCATATTTTTGCTTAGACAAATATGTGCTTCTGGTGTGAGTTAAAAATAAAGAATTTGGTTGTTTAGGTTGTTTTCTCTCATGCCACTCTCTCTGCAATGCTAGTGTGAACAGTAGTCTCACTTTATAAAGTGTATAACTGTATAAAGAGACTTTTAAACAAATGCACCTCACCATGATTTGCTCTCTTCTTGCTGAAAAAAAATAGTGTTTATTTGGATATGTATCTCCTGGGGAGTAACGGTATTCTAAAACTAAAAGATTTTCCATAATCGACAGCTCATTCAAAAGTATTTCTGTTCCTTTCTGATGCAAGGAGAGAAATTAAAGACCTTAGAGTATTTGGAGTAAAAACCTAAGTCACCTACCTGATCAAAGTTATCCAGGAAGTTGTTTCTGTTCTTGGAAGATCCATCTTGTTCAGCAGAAAATGGCTGTGATAAACCAGACTGCCTGCCGGGTTGCTCCTAAGTGATATTTTTAAGACTTTATGGTATGCATACAACCACATGATCAGAGTCAGTTGTACACAATCAGTTGTACTATATAAAACTGTGTTGCAAAATATTGAGTGGGAAACTGATTCATTATAAACAGATGAAAGTTTTAAATGAGTCCATGCAGTAAATGAGTCCATACAGTAACCTTTACATGTCATTAGTCAAGGTGTTGTACTACACTGGCAAAAACCAGAGTGCAGCATGACCAAATTGTTTTTAAATAGAATTTACAAACTAAGGGTATTAACACCAAAAACTCACAGGAGCAGGGATCTCTTGGCCCTCTACCCGACCTCTCTGCATGGAAGGGGGAACCAATTTGTTGAAGTACAGCTTCAGCTCATCATCATGCAGATTGTCCACTTCTATGTCATCATCTGAAACATGGAAACAGTACATCAAATTCAAAGTCCACCCTGTTCTGAAAGACTATTGTGTAATTTATTGTTTTGCCTGGTGTACAATGTTTTATTCATCTTATTACAAAATTACCTTATGAAACAAATGAAGTGTAGAACTTGATACTTATCTGATAAGTTAAACTAGCAGCCCTTCAGCTGCTAAAATAAAAATAAAAATGGCATATTTAAATTAATGAAAAGTAATTAACTGAAATGAAACCCAGCTGTTCATTCTAGCCTAGCATTTGGGTTTTTGTTGATTTTTTCCCCTGTTGTATCAAACTCATACCAAATCATGACGTCCAACCCTTGGGGTGAACTGAATTGTATGTGTGTGTATACTCCAATTCTTTTACCGCACATTTACCTAAGGTCATTAAAGAATTTCAGAAATATAAGTTAACCTAAACTCTGAAAATAGCTATCCTTAAACATGAGATAATTAGTAGATCAACCCAGGAGCATAGATGACATATGTATTTCATACAAACATGCACATACCCATATGTATTAAAAAAAAGAAATTAACAGACAAGACTAACTAAAGTAAAACATACTTGGACAAACCTTACTGGTCAAAGTACTAAAATATCCTTAAGAACCATCTTTAGTGAACCATCGTTCATGATGCTACTGGTAAATTATATACTTTACAAAGTTACCTGTGTTATCTGTGTTCATACTGTCAAGTGACATGAGCTTCTCATTTGCCAGGAAGCTGGCGACACTACCACTCAAAGCATCGCTGTCTGTTCCCTCACTTTGTGGACTCTCTTCCTCTATGGTTACTGGGAGCAATGTACCCTGAAATAAGCAAAAGGGTCACGTACGATCTCTAAATATTATGTACATTTGTCTAAAATTGGGCGCCAACATATTGGTAGAATAAGCTGTACAATTCTTGCAGCCATACCTGAGCAGCCATAGTTTCTTTATTTCCAATATGAGAAAATGTCAACAGGCCAGTTGAAATGTCTGAAAATGGATTTTGGTTGTGTAATTAATTTTTGGGTTTAAGTTTAGTTACATCTTGCTTTCTGGTGGCACACGCACACATTTATCAACTTCACACAAAGTTCAAATAACCGCCAAGTCCTCCCAAATATCAGATCACCCAAATAACATCATGCATTAAGAAATATATAATGGATGAACTAAAAGATATATATTCAGAACTTCAGTGAAAAATACTTTTAGTTTTTACTTTCCCAGTTTTCACAATTGAATGGATGGATGGAAGTCTACCTCCATGTACAAATAAAGAGGCACATACTATGGAAAGCACAGCTGAATGCAAACATTTGGTGTACTTGTGGAGCAACAGCTGTTACTCCTCCTCCTATTTATATAAGAATTGACACTAGAGTGAACATCATATTGAGAATTAACAAAGTCAGTTAAATTATTGTACATATTCATGTGAAAATATAAGTACATCCTATGGAAAGAATTTCAACATATCTGAACAAACAAACATTTCACCCTATTTGATACAGTGCCTATAGATAAAGCTGGTTATACTCCATAAGATACAAACAAAACATAAAACTGGTATTTTGTAGTCATTTTAAATCACTTTAACAACACACGATAAACAGATCAGTCACATAGAAAAAACAACCACACCCTTACATACACAATGACTTACAGTCCATAAAATTAGAACAAGGTGTTCCAGATTAGGTGCCATTGATTAGAACCTCCTGAAAGTGGAACATCTATTTTAAATTTGACATTTAGGGGCTGGCGTTCTCTTTGCTGTAACGGTCCCCATGCCAAGATTTAAAGAACCATCTAGGCCGTTCAGAAAGAAAGAGAACAAGAGGCCATCTGTTCGAAAGTTGAACCCGAGTTGGACCTTTCAACAGTTATGATCATAATATTAGCAAATGCAGCAAGGAGTGGCTCAAAAAGATGAAAATGTTTTTTTGAAACTTAATGAAAGGTGTGGGATTTACAAAGGGTGGTACATGCAAAAAACCCTCAAACATCTTAAACTCAATTGAAGGAATTTTGCATGGAAGAGTCAGGGTCAAACCTCAGCAAGCCGATGTCACAAACGTGTGAACAGTTAAACAAAATGCCTACAAGAAGTTATTTCTGTACCTACTTTCTCCACACAAGTAGATCACAGCCTTTGAAATATTCTTGAATAAATTATTTAAAAAAAAACTTTTCCTTCTGGTTTTTCAAAGTATTCTTTGTAGGCAAAGAGGGTGAAATGTTTGCTTGTTAAAACAATTTTATGTTAAATAATTGTTGTAAATGCAAAAAATTGAGAAGAATGCTTAAGTACCATCGGGGTAATCCGAGGGCCGTGCAGGAGCAGGTGTGACTCTCACTGCTGCAGAAGCTTTAGACCCAGACACACATTCTGATTCATCCAAATTAATTTTCACCAACAGGTCTGAGAACCGATGAGCAGTAATGGGGTCACCTGCATCATCCCTGAAATTAAAAATTTCAGCATGGATTGAAGTAATACAGGAATACATTAGTGAAGGATTTTTTGATGACTATTAGATATGTACTCTATTATAACATTGTTTCTTTTTGTGAGATGAATTTCAAATGAAAATCTTGTCTGGACAAATCAAACACCAGTGCCACTTTTAGTAAAGATAAAGTGAAAGAAACAGAATCCTGGATTAACACTCACAAATCATCTTTAAAGCTGAGTGCAAATTTTTTCTTCTCATACTCTGAGCCTTGATAACGCAAAGAAAGTGGTCGGTCATCCAAGAACGATGCTTGGACATCGTTTAACCTAAAAGAAGGAATAAATGAGAACTAAATATAGAGCACAGTGAAGTTTCTAGGAGACCTAATGGACTTGTCATCTTGGAACACCACAAAAACAGCAAAGGTTTGCTCTGCCTGAATGCTCACTGTCAAGAGGCAAACTGCACAAGCCTCAAACATAGAATTAAATGAATGGTCACCAAAAATTATATTTATACAGTCTTCTCCTTACATCAAACGTCTGAAGCTTGCGTCTTTAGGTTTGAACTGGAGCATTGAGGCTTATGTAGCTAAAAAGTTATGCAATGCTATGTCGATTTTCTGTTCATCATTCCTTTAATACACAGCATGAAAAACAAAACATTAACTAGTTGTAGCCAACAACTATGGGGCCGCATAAAGCTGCACGTTGCACGCTGTTATAATGCAGTAAACATGCAAACGGGGGTCTCCCACCTGTTGTCTGATGTAGCTCTAATTTTAGCCACAGTGGAAGCGGCCACGGGCAGCCCGAGATTGGAGCCCAGAGTCACATTGCCCAGAGTAACAGAGCCGCTATTGGCGAGTGAAGCGTTGGAAAGGAAGCTGGGAAACGTCTCATCTTCGAGATTTCGGAAACTATCCATGTCTGTGACTCACCGACACAAGGGCTCACCACATGAGCTGCAAAAAATAATCCTTGATTGAGGAAAAAGAGCAGCAAACGTTTCTGATAAATTAGCGGTTATTGATTATAACGTTCATAGAATCAAATACCCAGAAAAAGCCACGACTGAGATTTATAGCATCTAAAAGCTTATCTCTTGAGAGCCAGACAAATCATTATAGGATGAAGTGAGCAATTCGGAAATGTAATGTGTTAAATTAACGTAATTAGTGACAACTGACAACCTAACGTTTCGGCAACCCACCACTGTTTACGTTTTCTCTTCCAGTTGACAAGTTTTCCCTCATGTTTTAAGCAGGCCTTGTAGTTGTGAAATGCCCTAGTACAGCACTGTTTTACGTTAAGAATGCTTGAACATATACACATCGCTCACCCGAATCTGTTACGAAGCAACTGATCGTCCGAATATCTCACTTTAGGCTAACGTAGCGTGAGCTAACGGCTACATGGCGTTAGCTGGAAACTCGGTCAACGAAGCTGAAGTACGGACTGCACCTTTATATACGATCACTTCTGCCAAAACTACACTTATCCACACAGTTCTCGAAGTTTCACCACTATATTTATCCACTGCACGCTCACCTCCTCGTTAGTTTTCCATTGCCTCTGTAGCGGCTGAAGAGCACCAGCGAGAACAGCTAACGACCCAGAAGCTGCGGCCACAAAAATGTCTGCGAATTATCTCCTTCTCTCCTTCCCCACCACACCATACAGCAAACAGTGGGCAATATGCAAGTTCTATCAAATCAGTTGCTTATTGCTGTAACATGAAACGTTGACATGTTATTATATTATGCTATGATGCGCTGACCACTAAACATTTAACTTTCCAGATGGGTGAAAAATGGCCAAAACAAAGTTGAGCCATAACCGAAGGAGCCCGCCTCTACGTTTCTGTTGGTGGGCGGGGGTTATGCAGAAATCTCCTATCTCATTGGCGCGCTGCGTTTCATTCATTTTAAACGACAAACCAATCGTGTGAAGAGTTAACTGGTTTGAAACAATGTGGCCATAATCCAAAATCTGACGGTAATCAGCAGGGAGGCTTGATACCAGCTCGCTTCATTTTTGATACCACGTAATACCAAAGCTAGTATTCCGATACCAATACTGAATCTTTTGAAAGTCTTCTTGTGCACATTAAAATTAGAACTATTTGTGAATTCCATAGTGAAAACTAGTGAATGTGAATACTGAAAAATTACATTTGAAATAATTGAATTAAATATGTCCCCATATAAACTTCATTAGAGTGAAACCTCATATGATCTGAAAAGGGGCATAAAATGCAAACATCTACTGATGTACATTATATAAAAATAGTGTATATTTGTATTGTTGTTTTGCAAATTGGATTTTGTAAACTGGCAGAAGGTCTTCTATAAACAGAAAGTATTCCCATCTCATGTTTAATAAGGAAGGTCAGTATAGGTTCTTATCCATGCTGTGAGTTCTGTGCTGCTGTAAAGGCATCACCTTACTTGACAGAAAGTTATAGTCATGATAGAGAATAAAGAGGGTGTGGTAAGACCGGGGCCGGCTCTACTCTGGGGCAAGAGGGGGCAACGTCCCCTCAAACAATTAATAGTGCTTCACAACATGCAGATAGGAGGTTTTTCCCACTTTTCTTGGATCATTTGGCAGATGGGAACTTCTGCAAGCTGGAAGAGCTTCTACAAAACAATGATCTAGATTAAGTTAATAATTAAGGTTGAATTATAAATAAAATTAAGTTTGTTTCCAGGTGAAAGGATGAGCCAGTGTAGAAGCTGTAATAGTTACTACAGTATTTGTCGTACACTAGGGTCAGAATTCTTTAAGTGGAAAATTCTTTAAATTCAGTGTCTTTGCTTCCTTCTCTACTGGACATGAATGTGGCCGAGTTTCCCATAAAGTTTCTGTGCTGCATAATTAGATAATGAATTAGACCTTCCAGTTGCCATACATTTTATATTGTTGGTTGTAAAGATCTGGATTGATGTTTTATTTTATTTTAGCAGGCTGTACCTCCTATGGAGGCTCAGGGTCTTTTGGAGTGCAGGGGCCGCTCCTGAAGACCTTTTATGACTGTAGTGACTCTACTGGGGCAGCAGCATTACCACTGGGGACAGAAAGAGACTGAACAGGCTGATCCGAAGGGCCAGCTCTGTTTTAGGATGTCCTCTGGACCCAGTGGAGGTTGTGACTGACAGGAGAATGGTGGCTAAGCTGTCATCCCTGTTGGACAACATCTCCCACCCCATGCAGGAGACTTTGACAGCACTGAGCAGCTCCTTCAGTGACAGGCTTTTGCACCCACAGTGTGGGAAGGAGAGATTCAGAAGGTCTTTCCTACCAGCTGTTGTCAGACTGTACAACCAACACCTGGCAGTTTGATCACGCACACACAAAACATACACATACATCCAAAACATCAAAGACTAAAAACTGGAATGTTCACTTAATGTCCAATATGTCTCATGTGCAATATTACATCACTGTGCAATATTCAATATTCAGTGCAATATTCTTCCATGTAATATTCACCATGGTGCAATTATTCTTCTGTCTTTTCATACACAAATGTCTATATTTTTTGTAAAGTTAACTTTTTTTATCTTATTGTATTTTTTTAATTCTATTTTTCTGTTTTATTTTTCAATAATTGATTTTTTTATAACTTGGCTTACACTTTTTAGTTTTGTTAATATTAGCAATAGTGAGAAGTGTTATTGTTGGGTTGGAATATATTTGATATAGGCGTCCAATTAAGGTAAATGTAATGTTTTTAGGTGTTATAATTTGATGAGGAATATTTCATTTTATAAATTTTTTTTTCACTTTTCCCCCTGAGGGATGGCCACCTTAACGTGGTCAGGGGGTTTGTGTGCCTCAGTGACCCTAAGAGCTACACCAGCAGAAGTTTAGCCTTCAGGTGGGACAGGTCCTATGGTAAAAGGCTGACAAAGTACAATCCAATTACATGACAAAAACAGTTCTCCAGAGCTACCCCACCCCACCCCTTTCCCACCTCCATTGCCACCATGTGCCCCCCTCACATTTCTGTCTGCCCCCTCATATATGCCTGTCTAGAACCGGCCCTGGGTGAGACCAATGCCAACTGGCAACAAACCTGCCAGCTGCCACACACAGCATAATATTTACAGCAAGGCATGCCAAATACCTATGCTGTGTAGAGTAATACCAGCTGTTAACTTATTTCTATCTGTATAGCCTACTGTAACTGTATAAAAAAGGTTTTTTTTACCTAGAATTTCTTAAAATTAGAAAAATCAGTGTAAAAATTAACATAGTAGTAGTAAAAACAACTTCTTTACTTTTAAAAGCATGTTATACTTCAGCTTTAACTGGTATAAAATATATTTTGGAATAATTTCAGTTGTCACTAGGAAAAACTCGTAACTTGGCTTTTACCCAATTCAGCAGGAGGACAATTATTGTGGATTAACTTTAACAAATGTGCAAATTCTGTTTTGTTAAAGACAAGCTGAGCTGTGGAAAATTTAACACATACATATTTCAATTGAATCACTGCTACTGAAATAAAATATCTTATGTTGAAATTTAAGATTTATAAATATAAGTATAAAATGTACTTTTACAAATAAGAAAAATGAACATTTAAATCATTTAGTTTTCACTAGTAAGAAATCATTGTTTTATTAGTTAACTTTGAAATATATGTACAGTCATTTGGAAAAAAAATAAGTATGTCCTATTGAAATGGTTGATTTTTTTCTATGTAATTGGACAAGCAAACATTTCACTCTTGTCCTACAGTGAATACTTGAACAAAACTACAAGGAAAAGTAGCTTACTCTTTCCATTCCTCTCTCTGAGGGATTACTGGACAATGCACAGGTGCTGTACCTTGCATCATTACCATCACTTCAGTGATAAATCTGAACATTTCAGTACCACAGATAGTGTGAATCTGGTATTTCTGGATGTCTTATGTCTGGAGGGCCCAGCTAAAGAAAGTAGGAACTTCAACCACAGGTAGAACATTTGATTATCTACTAACTGTGTTTAGCACCTCTTTCCCATAATTTTTTTCTGGACAGCACTAGAATACAATCATTTCTGGGTTGCTTTCAAGAAGGCAAATTGGGTTATTAGGATTTAAGGGTATTTCTTTAGTGTTAAAATTATTTATTCATCTATTCAGTCAGAGGGCTTACTAACCTCCAGAGCCCCATGCATGTACATGGTGGCAAAATGTCTACTTAAAAAAAAAAAACATTCAGTAAAAAGTTGTACATCTTTTGATAACTGCTCCATTGATAAAGGAGTATAACACTTCAGGTAGTAAGACTATCACCATTCCTTGTTTTATCAGGAAATACAATGAGCACATGGAGAGTGTAATTTTAAGACTCATGAAATTCAAGTGACATTAATTACTCCTGGGATAGATTTCCAGTTATCTTAGCTAATATACAAGCAAGACTTGCAGAGTTTGACGAACCTTGTCTACTCTCCTACCAGAGAAGGCTCCACCAAAGTGCAAGAGGAACATTCAATATTGACCAGAAGAAAAATATGAACTGTTTTAAAGTTGTGCCCAAAAGGAGTTTAATGGAAGTGGGGCAGTGCTGCAGCATGCTACATACAAAATTAGATGCAAGAATATCAAAATGTCTATTCCTTTGTTTCCAACCTTTATTGATTAGCAATAGTATAAGCTAAAGGGTTAAAATCACAATAATGTCCATGCATAAGTGGTATACAAAGCCAGCATTTAAATAGACATGCTCTGCATACTTCATTTCAATTTGTATAAAGTAACTGCTTGAGATTGAAAATACTTAAAGTTGAATTCCTAAATTCATAAACCTTGACTTGCACATGCTTTAAAGGTCTTGATTTAAAATGAACAAGTTGAAACCATTTTAAAAACTGTTATACCCAGTTAAGCAGCCATCCCAGAGCTTCTGCTATACCACCATTTACTACCAATTTCTCTGAATTCAGCAAGTTTGGCAGTCATACTTTGGCTAAATGTTTCTCTTAAACAGGCTGCATGGACAGGGCAGTGGGGTTTTAAAAATCTTTACAGACTTGATAAAGTATTCAAAAACAATTTATTCAACATGTTTGCAACATTAAATACACAAGTCAGTTTGACCAATACTTAAAAGCCTTACATACTCATTTTCATGTCAATCCAGTCTTATTAAAGCATCACCCTTCTTTGCATAAAGGCTTTTAAACACAAGTTTATGCATCCAAGTGGTTTGTGTTCCCCTCTCCAATACACTGCAAATAAAGGTTTTATTGAATAACTCAAGATTTGTGTTTAGGATGCATGACTGTCAACTTATGACCACCCATGTACACAACTGTGCTAAGACCACATATTCAAAAGACACCTGTTGTATAGGCAACAGTCAGAACCAGCAGAGTAAAGGATGCCATCAGAACTGAAGGGCTTCCATTACAGTAGTCCTCATTACAGCATTGCTTGGTCATGGTGTAGATTGTCTTATTGGCAGGGAACTCCACAGTGGTTGTGGTGTTGCACTCAGCTTCAGGAAGACAGCCCTTCATTTTAATGTCCAGGACAGAAGCTAAAATACAACACAATTTAGTGCAAACTTCATTACTGCACCAGATTCAGCGGCTCATGCAATGCCTTTAAAGGGACACCTCACTCACCTGCCTTGCCAGTGCCTACAAAACACTGCTCCCCAGAACTGCAGTTTGTTTTGGTGGTGTAGCACACATCCCAGAATCCAAGATCACATCGAAAGCATTGCAGAGTTTGTCCTATGAAAAACAGATGGGGTAAACAGTTGGCCCACCTGACTCCCCATGAAATTTAAAGACTTTACAGGCAGCATGAAATGTAATGGTAGAAATAACCTTCACTTTAATTATAGACTTTGTTATAGCACCTTGGATGAACCAGTCACCAGCTTGAACTGGTTAATTTAGGCTGAAAGCTACCCATCCTATGTAAAACTATGACTAAGGATTTAAAAAAAAAAAAAAAAAAACCTTGCATACACAGGCTCAGATATGGGCATTAATAGATTACTGCAGGTGTACCCAGCCTTTTTAGAGGGTCACTATACCTAATCTGTCCTTGAACCGAGTTGGAAGGTGTGCTTTGTTTGGTATAAATTGATTGAGTTTTGTATTGCATATAATGTAATGTAGACATCAACACTACCCCTCTAACCAAAACCCTCACTAGAGCATAAAACCCATCTTCAACTGAAACAATCTAGGAAGTTTCACTGCTGCACATGTCTACAGGATTATACCAGTCACTTTGCTAAAGTAGAAGCACAACCTCATGCCCAACTGCTCTGCATAATCAGCTGAGAGATGCTTAAAACCAAATGACAGCAGCAACCAAGCCATATGGATATGGAAAACAACACTGAACACTCACTTAAGAACAAGTAATCAAGTCTTTATCCAGAACTGAGCATCTCACCTGAACATGACACAGCAACCATCAACCCCACACAAAGGACCAAATGGAGCCTGCTCATCTTTCACAGAGTGTAAGAACGGAAATGCTGAGTTGCCCAGTCGCTTCCTATTTATGTGGAATCTGTGAGCGTGGCTGGGATTGGGCAGCATTATTGCATCGTAGGCCAAACAGATAAAGCGTATTATCTTATTAAGCATTGATCACGGGCAGCCGTGAAAGAGTGACGTGTGAGCAGCAGCCCAACCGTGCAGAGATTTCGGGAAAGGCAGGTGCTCAAATGAAGGCGGAGGACGGCGACCGACCAAATTATAAGTGGTCTTCGGCTGAAGCGCAGGGATGGGCAACTCTGGTCAGTATAAGACCGGTGTCTAGCATATTTTGGTAGTTCCCTTACTCACACACACAACCTGGTAATTAACAGCGGAGCTGAAGCAGGACTATTTAAGCAGGGAGTGCTGGACACCAGCCCTGCAGGACCAGAGTTGCCCAGGAGTCTGCTGTCCATTCACAAAAAAAGCCTGCCCGTTTAAATGTGTCTGTGTTTTCAGCTCAAGCCGTCCTTCATGTTAGTTTAGTTTCAGCAACATTACACTTAATCCAAAGCAAGAAATTTCACTATTGTTAAACTAGGACTAAGTGTCCAGTTTATAACTTTTACACAGTAACTTTTACACAGTGACGCCTGCAGCTTATCAGAAGTGCCCGCATGCGCCAACTCTCCCTGCCATTGGTAAGGGGCGGGGTTTAGCAAATGATGAGCGGGGGAAAGTGCGACGACTGCTATATTACACGACCAATTAGCGCGTTTATAGAACGGATTTGCAGAAGATTTGGTAAAATAACGCAGACACCCTCATCTAATCAAGTTCCTCTAGGCCACTTTTGCAGCCGTTCACTACTAAATGCTAAGGACGCGCAGCCCCTGGAGGGCGCAAGGGGCCACTTTATAAAGCCTCCCCTCTGCACATGCCTGCACTAGCCTGTAGACAGAAATAGGAGTTTTAGTTGGGGTAAGCGGTTTTTCATCACACAATATCGATAGTGAATACTTTCTTAAAGCAGTTAAATGTCTATTTTAACGGAACGCTACTGTCACGCAGAGCTACTAGCAGATCATTGTTTTTATCGCAGTTTCTGTGGAAATCTCTTTATTGTCGGTGGAAATGCTTTCAGATGTTAGGATGGAATGTCATCTTAACGTAAGGACTGGCATCGGGATCGTGTCCTGCAGAAAAAAAAAGAAAATGAGGAGGACCGTCGTTCTCCAGCGTGCAGCAGCCTTCAGCCCCGCTACCCCCGTTTTGTTTGGCAGAAAACCGCTGTGCACGTTTAGAGCGCTGAACGCGGCCCTGTCGAAAGGGGCGTGGCCTTGAACTCAGCTGCGGAAGCTGCTCCGCCGGACAGGAGCTCAGCGCGTCTTATCCTCTTTGACCAGGACGAATTAAATGGTGCAATGCGAGCTCTCTCGTGCTACTTTATCCTCACATAAATCCCGGAAGATATAATCAAAGATCTGTGAAGTGCCGAATAGTATTTGATAGCAGCATTTATTTTTAAACTTCTGATTAACCGGTCTAAAAATGGACCAGGAGCAGTTCGAGGACGCAGATTCACCTGGACAGTGGCAAAATCTCTATAACGTAAGTTAATCGAGGGTTAATTTTGGGACGCGAATTTTACTGTCATGTTCTTTTTTAAACTACATAAGCGGCTAAAATGAGTAGTCAAACGCCGGACTAGCTAACTGTTAGCCTGGTTGTTGTAGATGTTCCGTATGCGCATGCGCCGGATACCTAGAAACGGTGATGAGCTGCGGCTATAGCTGGCTCGGTAATCTTAATTATGCTGTTACCAAATGTGGATCTCTACCATTTTACAACATACACCATATATTACATACGTTTATTAATGCCACCAGCACCGGGTTATGTCCCCTTTCTTCCACCTGAAAAATTAGATAAATCAAATTAGCTGCGTTCCTGCAGCGCTCCGTGTAAAATGCAGCGTGTCTGGGAGAGATAGCGAGGTTGGCACATGTCCTCTACTAAAGTTACGTGTTTACTTTGAGAAATTGCAGCAGTGTGAACCGTAAGTCGTGTTTAATTTCCAGAGCGCGTTGGTACACCAGCTCTCAGGACTGCTGCTGCTGATATACACGAGGTGCACTCACGCTTCCTGTGAAACGTGCATTGATATGTTTTCTGAGAACTGAAGGGGGATTTCTTTAGAAGTGTGTGTGTCAGAGCTGAAAGTCTGCTAGCTGTTTCTCTAGTATTAACCTCACACCAGCAATGCACTGACACAAGGCCAAGCTGTTTTCTTCTTCTTCTAGAATTACTGTCTCCACATTGCTCTGTTTTATGATTTATCATAACAAGAGACCTGCTTCTCAGTATTTCAGCATAAAGCACTTAAAAACAACCCATTTGCTGTTTATTTTAGTCTTCCATCAGTAATGAGATCTGCTCAATGTGTTTCAGTTGATCATTTCATGTTGTTATTGTTTTAATTAGGAAATCCGCAATCAGTCCCAAGAGTGTTCCTACAAAGTGGCAAAATTTCCTGAAAATAGGAACAGGAACAGATACAGAGATGTCAGCCCATGTAAGTGAGAAGACAAAATATAAAATGATTGTACTTTGAATAGATGCTGAGCTTTGCAGTGTTTATGGCAGATGGTGTGTGTGTTAAACAAGTTAATTAACTTCTGTTATTGTCTTGAATAGTAGTTTTCTAAAAAGTTTAATTTCTATCAGCAACTTCTGATGTCTTTCAGATGACCACAGCCGGGTGAGATTAGAAAATTCAGAAAACGATTACATAAATGCAAGCCTAATACATGTGGAGGATGCACAAAGGAGCTACATACTAACACAGGTATGAGTGATTTGTATAAATTGACCTGATGTTCTGTGCAAATCTGTCGTTTAAACATGAGCTGCTCCCTTGAAATAATTTTCTCAGAAGAGTTTATGACTGTTGTGTGTGTTTCCCCGTAGTGTTAAAGTGCTAATCAGCTCTCTGGGGTGATGCAATATTCATTAAAATGTAAAAGGCAGACACTGGTCCTATATTCGTGATCAGAACAGCTGCTAAACTGACCTGTTACTTTCCCCAATTTTTAATCATATAATCTATTTGAAATGGCAAATCTTCTTGTAGTTTTGTGGTTTTAGTTATTAAAATACACATGGACTTATGCAGATAGACATTGCCTGAATATGGACATGTATGTATATAAAGCAATTAGCCAATAAGAAGTGAATAAGACTGATTGTCTTGTTTTAATGGCAAATGTCATGGGGTGGGAAAATAAGGCAGCAGTCAGTATTTGAAGTTAATGTGTTGAAAGCAGGAAAAATGGGTGAACGTAAGGATTAAGCACAAGCATAATATCAAACTGTCATGGCTAGACAACTGGGTCACAGCATCTCCAAAATGGCAGGCTTGTGGTGTGTTCCGTGCAGCGGTTTAAACCAGGAGTGTCAATATACTGGTATTGATAACATCGGTCATATTCAGAAAATGATGTATTGATATTGTATTAATAATATAGATTATAATTTTGTAAATAATCCATTGCCAGTAACTGTGGTTCACACCACACCATAGTTCAGAGCAGTATTGCTCCATAAAGCTGATTGCCATTAGCCGTAAAATAAACAGGTGATAGTATCCAAAAGCTAGCTATGCGTGCTGCATCTGCTACTGCCAGATTAGAGCGAGACACTCTACCCACAATCAAAAATAATTATTTTTCTATATTTCCTATTATTTTGCCTTGATATTATTTATCTTTCATAATAGTTATTGTGAATTCTTTTAGCCACAATAATTGTGTAGTGAAAATTTTATATTGTAGGAGCCCTAAATAGTACTTACTAAAAGTGCTCCAAGCAGAGACAACCAGTGAACCAGCAACACAAACATGAGAACCCAAGCCTTGTCGGAATTGAAAGCCATCTTGTCTGGTCTGTTTCCACGTAGGAGCTACTATAGCTCAAATTGTTGCAAAGTCAATAGAGTCTATGACAGAAAAGTGTATCACAGCTTGTGGCCTGGTCTGATGAATCACGTTTTCCTTTACGTCATGTGGACAGCCAGGTGTGCATGTCATTTACCTGGGGAAGAGAACACCAGGATGTAATATGGAAGGACGACAAGCTCGCAGAAGCAGTGTGATGCTCTGGGCAATGTTCTGCTGGGAAATATTAGAACCTGGCATTTTTGTGGATGTTAATGTGACCCATACCCCCTACCTAAATATTATTGTAGATGTACACTCCTTCATGCCAGTGGTATTTCTTAATAGCAGTGGCATCTTTCAGCAGAAAAATGCACTCTGCCGCAATACAAATATTGTTCAGTAATGCTTTGAGGAACATGACAAAGATTTCAAAGTGTTGACCCTCAAACTCTCCAGATCTCAATCTGACTGAGCATCTGTGGGATATGCTGGACAAACTAGTCTGATCCATGGAGTCACCACCTTACAATGTACAGGACTTAAATAATGTTCTGCTAATGTCTACATGACTGATTCCTTGTACATGCACATGACCTACACTTTCAGATTTTGTATGGAGTCCATGCATTTTTGTTTCTGAGCTGTTTTGGTAGCACAAGGGGGACCTGCACAATACTAAAAGGTGGATTTAATGTTATGGCTGATGGTGTACATATATGCAGATATAGGGAAAATACTGTTACATCTACAGAAAACTGTCATAAACCAAGGCACAAATGGCTATGAATCCCTTCACATTTCGTTGTGCTGTTGTTTGATATTATGATTTGTCATAGAAGGAATATCGAAGTTAAATTATAATAAGTCATATTCTCTACTAATACATTGCCACTGTGTACTAAGCTGCTGCTTGTCATGTGAGTAGTAATGCTTAAAAATCTGTCCATCTTTCCTGCCCTGCTGAACTTTAGTTGACTGACTGGTAAGCTACAGATTTTTTGGCCTGTCACGGTATCTGAAAATAGTCCTACTGTAGAAATAAGCATTCTCTCATATAGCCACATGAGTCTTAAGAGCCTGACATTGGTGTTTTTTTTTTTTTTTGCTGAAATGTGTGCCGCTAATTTATGACAAATGCATTAGAACATAAGCTAGTCTTTTGGTTGTATTTTACCCATTAATGTTCCTATCTAAAATTTTACATTTTAATTGACAAATGTGATCTGTGTTTGCCTGAGCCAAAATAAATTCAAATAAATAAAACTGTATTGCATAAAAAGTTAAGAGGTAAGAGTTACATTAAAACAATGAAATACCTTTGGTCACATGGGCCTACTGAATTGTAATAACACATGAAGAATCCAATCTTGATTTTGACTAAAAGTATATAAACCGGGGCGAAACTGTTTATCCAGGGTTTTAGATGTATTTTCCTTAAACCCAAGAAGCATGCAGTTAACAAATACATCACCATAGTTATGTTATGAAACAATATTTGTTGCTCTTTAAAAGTAACATGCTGAACATGGTCTTGGGTAAGTTGGCTAAACAAACCCCCCTTTAAATACTCATTTATCATGAGAAGACATGACTCATTTTTGTATACACGCTCTTGGCCAAAGAAGGGAATTCATTCCTTTGTATGTAGTTAACATTTTATGTTTCTGATGCACAGGGACCCTTGAGAAATACTTGTGGTCACTTCTGGTTAATGATCTGGGAGCAGCGATCTAAAGCGGTCATCATGCTCAACAGAGTTGTCGAAAAAGGCACTGTAAGTGAATGTTGCTTGAACTCTTTTCCCTTATACATGGATGAGATACCTCATTGTATTCCTGCCTTGTATCAACCCCAACACACACACACACACACACACATTCCAGTACCATGTCTGCGTCAATGCTGTTGTGCTGAAAGTGATCCGGCACTCAAATAATACCTGTCCTTTGTGAATCTTGACCTTTGATGAAAGGGGTTAAAGGGGGCTAACAAATGGACTACAGCCTATGACTATGAAGTGCACCTATAAAATGTAGCTGATAAAATGGACAAGGTGTATATGTAGGTGTACCTAATAAAGTGGGTTGTTGGTGTATGTTCACTGCTTACCTGCTTGTCTATAACTGTCTTTAAATGTTTAGGGTTAGCACAGGCCAAATCACTCATCTTTTGATGTCTTTGACAGGAGAAATGTGCACAGTACTGGCCCTCAGAGGAAGAACGCCAAATGGGTTTCAGTGACACCGGGTTTGTGGTGACTCTAGAATCTGAAGATATCAAATCTTATTACACGATAAGAAGACTGGAGCTTCAAAACACCAAAGTAAGATGCTCTTCTGCTGTGCTTTAGTGTTACCTCTTCAAAACGAGGGGTTCTTTTTTTTTTTATCAGTTTCTGTTCTCGTAATAGATCTCCTTCACCAATTCCAATGAGTAAAAATTCAAAATGAAACGTGCAGTTTAACAGAATCAACTACATGGAGATTAGTTTGTAGGACATTAGAGCATCTGAGGCATGCTGGCTAAAGTAGCCCATACTTAAAGTAACCCTTAAGGCTGCTTACTATGGTATCGCTAACTTCCTGGTCGTAACATGGTTATGGGTGTGAGGAAGTGAAAAAGAGAAACATAAGACAAACCCTGAGATACTCATTGTGTAAACATAGAGGATAGAACACAAATGGTGCAAATTGGAAAATGCAGCAGTGACTGTAAATCAACAACTATAGCAGAAAGATTTGTTTCAAAAGGAGCTGTACAGACACTGGCCCTGTTTTTACTGCAGCTGTCCAGTATCATTCTATGCTCATTTTGTCCAGCAGTGTTGGGGGGGGGGGGGGGGGGGGGGGGGGGGACTCAAAAAACTCCCCAAAAAAAAAAAAAACCCCCCCAA
>JBBPDA010000009.1:11357325-11372794 GCA_037974385.1 Arnoldichthys spilopterus | reverse complement strand
CCCCCCCCCCCCCCCCCCCCCCCCCCCCCCCCCCCCCCCCCCCCCACCTTAACAAAATTCCCACAAAAAAAAACACATCATATACAGCATTCCACACACGTTTATTATTGATTTTTCTCCTTTGTAAAACATATTCAAAATGTTTCCCAGTGTAATAACAGATTTGTTCTGGTTTATCTATAGACAGGAGAGAGCAGAGACATCTACCACTTCCATTACACCACATGGCCTGATTTTGGTGTGCCCGAATCCCCCGCATCTTTCCTCAACTTTTTATTCAAGGTCAGAGAGTCTGGTTCATTGGAGCCTGAGAACGGTCCAGCTGTGGTTCACTGCAGTGCAGGGATTGGCCGATCTGGAACGTTCTCGTTGGTCGACACCTGCCTTGTCCTGGTAAGAGCCTTCTAGAACCAAATGTTTCCTATTGACACACATTACTTATGATTTCTTTTTAGGAAACTTAATTCTGATTTTTCCTTGTTGAGTATTTATAAAACAAGTCCATTTAGTCTGTGTTATTTTTTTTGGTAATTTTTAGATGGAAAAGAGGAAAGACCCATTCTCTGTGGATATACAAAAAGTGCTGTTGGACATGAGGGAGTATCGCATGGGCCTCATCCAAACTCCAGACCAGCTGCGTTTCTCATACATGGCTATCAAAGAAGGAGCCAAGTGCATCTTGGGAGACTCCACACTGCAGGTATTATAATACATAATTACCATGTTTCACTTAAATTACAGTTTGAGTTAGTTACAGAGATTTAACTCTTTAAACCTGTAAATTCATATTCCTTTTATGCTCAATATTAAGCTCATTCAAAAGTTATGAAAGTAACAAGGAGATTTTTTGTGGACATAACTGACATATCTCTTGCAAAAATGTATTTTTGCTTTCTTTTATAACTTATATTTGTTTGGATAATATGCAGTATTGTTTAATGTCTTTGTACTGCAGCAGCAGTGGCAGAAGCTGTCTAAAGAGGACAGGGACCCAGAAGTTAACTTGGGGTCTTCACCTAGAGACAACACAAGCCCCCCAGACAAACTGAATGGACAGATGGGAGAGCTAGGAAGAGAAGGTGATCGGATAGAGCTGCCAAAAGAGGAGCAGCGAATGGAGCTTAAACCAGATGGGTATGGTGTAATTTCAATGGAACATCATTGTCTGTCAGTTCAGAGACGTGTTTTTCAAAGCATATATTTTGGATTAGTTAACTAACCTTGAATTTAGCTTGTGGTGACAGTGATTTAATATCCCACCATTTTAATTATTGAGGCAACGCTTATTGAATGGGTAAATTGGGTAATGACATCTCGACACAGTTTTTTTTTTTACTAATCACTTGGTTTAGGTAAGTGCTGGGTGCACATGCTGAATTGCCAGTGAAATGAGCAACTTAAATTGTTTTCATTGCCTTACCAACTTAGATCAATGAATACCACACGAGGCATCATTACCATTGTCAAATGCCTAAAACCTTGACTTAGTTCATTAATATCTTCCTTTGTGACTGATACCTTATGTTTCTACCCCTTGCATGACAGTTGACCACTGCTTAGAGTAAAATTTCACCCAAAGCAATAATATACCATGTAAAAAATGGTAGTCATTTCAGTACATACAGTAGTCATTCACCAGAAAAAAAAATAAAAATGTTTCTTTAGAGAGATCCTTAAAAATGTGGAGGCTTATTATACAAGTCATTAGTTCGATGATAATGTCCAAAGGTCTGCTCTGCCAGGACTGTAAAGCTTCTTTGATTTAAAATGTGTGACAGAATACACAGCTGCAAGCTTTACATGAATCAGCCTTTTCACCTCACTCCTAGAAAACCACAAATTGTCTTCAACTTAATTTAACACCAGATTAGACCAGTGCTCTTTTTCCCTCTGTAGTCTGCGTAAGCGGCATCGGGAGGAGCGGATAGCCAGCACAGCACAGAAGGTTCAACAGATGAAGGTGAAGCTGAGTGAATCGGAGAAGAAGAAGGAGAACTGGTTGTACTGGAGACCCATTCTCTTAAATGTAGGAGCTGGAGCAGCTGTAGCACTAGGACTGTTCATGTGCTGGGCTTTTCTCTCCCAATGACGGAGCATAACAATACAGACTCTTTCCCCTCGTTTTTTTCATGTTGGGACCCAGGTCAAAGTACTCTCTGATAATGAGATGCTTGGATTTTTGCAAGCAAAAGATGCTAATCCCTGGTCTTTGAAGAGTGTTTTTTACCTAAAACATTCATACTGGGACATTCTGCCTGATTTCTTGAATGTTATATTTACTTTAATCACTTTAGTAATTCCATTGCTTTTCAAGCACTCAACCTTGGGCCTTAACACCTGTACAGTGTTAGGATGCTTGATCCGTTAGATCCAGTATAGAACATGGATGTTTTTTTTCCAGAAAGGCATTGTTTCACAGAAATCTGTTTTGGTAAGTTTCCTTGAACTTTGGATAAAAGGTACTTTTATGCATGGCTCATCAGGAGAGAGATCCCTTACAGTTTATAAGAAGACAGAATTTATTTCCATTCATGGTCTTTATGTTCACATCTCAGGAGTTTTTAGTAATGAACTGATGATAGATTTTGTCACTGAATAACAGTTGGGTCTTGCCCAATTTTGAAACAATAATGTATATAGTAAAACAAAGTGCTGAACAAGGAAATTTGTACTTTTGTCTGTTTATCTCAATGGAAAGCTTTGGTAAAGCCTTACCAGCAAATGTCATTCAGTGTACCTTTTCTGAGTTCAGATCAATCAAGTCTACTTTCTATTTTGTCTACCTTTTTATATTTTGTACAGCTCCATTTTTTTTTTCAGTCGTCCCATGAATATTATAAGGCACATGGTTTTTGGAGCCTGTTTCAACATGGTCTAAATATAGATTTTAATTGTCCTTTGAGGGCTGTTGTCTGAAGTTAATACTGATTTGCTGATTTAGTGAATTCTATGTGAACCAAATCAGAGGCCTTATACAGCCCCATTTCCTGGAATTTATTAAGTATTTGCAGAAGTGACTGCTGATGTCATGGTTATTAAATTAAGTTATGAAAGACTGATTTTTTTTCCATCCATTAAGCAGGGCGTACCACATAAGGGGAAACACTTTTGTATTCTGAAGCCAATATATTTTCTCATTGGATCCAACTTTCTCAAGTCTTTTTTTAGTATTTTGAGAAACTGGAAAAATGAATAGATTTGTACTCATCACATCAGGGACCAATAAAATGTACTTCAAAGCTAAAATACTTACTTAGCAAACTAACAATGGAGAATGTTATATGCTTACAGGTAAAATTACGAACATTTAAAAACGATTAATAATTTATTTTAATTTACTTTTTCAACTTATTTGTTCCAGCAACAAAACATCTTTACATATAAGAAAGGGTTACACTGGATTCAAAGTAAAGTAAGTTTTAAGCCAAATTTCACAGCCAACAGATAAACATGGAAGAGCAAAAATCAAATATGCATTCGCTTGATATTATCGGCTAATGTCTACATTTAAATGTGTCAAATGAAACTTACCAGCAAACAATAAACCGGCATTTCTCTTCCGTAATTCCCGAAGTGTCGTCCTGCCTCGTCATGTTCTTTTATTTAGCAGTGCTGCTTCCCCATCGGGGATCTGCAACATATTTAAGCCGCACGTTACACACCACTGAAGCTCAACTGCTGTATTATTGTGGCTGTAAAAACATTACTAACGATACACACTTGCTCTAAAAAGCCCAGAGAGTAACGGGACTTTTATGTCATTGGGTTTAAAACTCCTGACAAATTTATAAAAAGGGGGCGTATAATCGTAGAAAAAACTACGAAAAGGTCCTTCGTACACACGGTGAGACGTATGGCTGTCTAAGAAACGCCTGATTTAAATACAACCAAAAACTCCACTCTCAATTAAATCAGATGTCCTAATTTAAATATTTAACATCCTACTAAATATGTTATATTTTTATTGAACAGAATGTCCAAAATGATCTAACACTGTCTATAAATGTGGTAAGATTGGGGCTGGCTTTCGTGAAGCCACTCGCCCGCTGTCTTTTCCGCCAGGATTTAAACTTGCGACGAGAGAGGGAGGAGGTGCTCCGTTTGACAACAGAAACAACCACCGATAAAGAGTAATGTAGCGGTAATACATCGCTAAACCTTAAACTTAAGTTAGACTTGCTGCACGTTTTTTTTGCGGGATTGGGATAAATGAACGTTGAAACATGTCTTTGCCTCCGGAGAAAGCGTCTGAACTAAAACAGATAATTCAGGATCAGTTGATTAAGGTACGTGGGTTACCAAGTTACACAACTTTTAGGCTCTATACACCGATCAGCCATAGCATTAATACCATCTGACTAATATTGCGTAGGTCCCCCTCATGCTGCTGAAACCGCTCTGACTGTGGTGCACTGTGTGATCTGATCCATCATTCATCATTCACCTTTAAACCAGTATCTTTTCTGTGGGTCCCGACCACCCAGGTTAGCTTTCACTCCCCACATGCACCAGTGAGCCACGGTGCCCATGACTCTGTTAATGGTTCACCAGTCGTTGTTCTTTGGATCACTTTTGATAGGAACTAACTACTGTACACCTGGAACACTCCACAAGGTCTGTCGTTTTGTAGATGCACTGACTCTGTCGTCTAGTCATTACAATGAGACCCTTGTCAAATCTTTTGCGGCTCAAATCCTTACACACGCCCATTTTCCTGCTTTCCAGCACATCAACTTCAAGAACTGACTGTTCACTTGCTCCCTAATATTTCCCACCTCCTTGACAGGTGCCATTCTAAAGAAATAACTAAATAGTCAGTGGTTTTAATGCTCTGGCTGATCGGTATAGATGTTTGTAACCCAGTGTAACTTGCAAACTAACCTGATACATTTGCACCATTTTCAGGTAACATTGTATGTCACACAGATAGTTTTAGCATCAAATTCTGCATCAATTTCTCAAGTCTTTATTGTTCATATATATATTTATTTAGCATTATATAGCATTTAACTGACTTCTTGTATGGACCCTTACAAAGTCCCATGAAAGTATGTTCAGAGAGCCAGAATCAGAAGTTTTGTGTTTCTGAAAATACAGTAAAATATTAATATTTTGCCTTGAAATATCTTCATGGTGTTATATTGGCCCCCCAGGAAATGTCAATGCCTGTGGGGTCTGATGGGGTCAGACATTTATGATCACTCTGTAGTTTATATCACTATTCATGTGTTTAGATGGACATCCATGGGAAAATTCAAGCTGTTCTTGCAGAGACACTGAGGGATGAAGGGGACCGTAGAGATCGGCCACTCTCTGAGGAAGACTTCCTCACAGCTCTCCAGCGCAGGGGCATCGTAGAAGAGGCTATGAAGGAGCTGAAATTTACTAATGTGGTAGGATTATTACTGTGAGATTTAGTAGTTCTCTTTTAGTATTAGAACTTACACTACAACTGGATTTTAGACAGAAGACTTGGTGGTTGGTCCAGTTGGTCCTTGAAGACCTGAACAACTAGTCCAAGTCCTGGCAGAGCACAGCCCTGCATGTTTCAGTGTTTTAATTCACTGGCTCTATGGCACTTAGTACTAAATAAAAACTTTATGGCCAGTTTGCCAGACCTAGATTAAATGGAAGCCTTTAATAAAAATGATTTTCGCATTTATTAATCATTTAGACTGCAGTTTGTTCAGTTTCAGTCCGGTCAAGTACTTTTTGTATCTTTATATCTGTTAATGCAGCATTCATTATTGTGCTTAAAACAATAGCAAGATGTTTTTTTAATTGTTATGCACTTTAAGCAGCTAAACAGAGGCTATGTTCTAAAAATGAGACACTACACTGAAATGAGACACAAATTTAATCAATATTATTTGACACAGATCTGATCAATTGGTTCATTTCCAGTTGTGGTCTTTTAAACATTTTCAGTATGCGCTAATATAATCATATTGAAAACAATCATGTGGTCAGATTGGAATTAGATTTTTCTTTTGCTTCAAACTTCGCGTGCCATGCTCATTCCTGTCACCAGTGTGTCAAAATGTATATATGTGGGTCCTTTCAGGACAGAAGTATGTTTACACTAATGACAACCATCAGAAACGTGATTGTGTACCTTCAAGGCATACAGATTGGGTCTGAACAATAAAAACTTGAATAGGCCAGAGGCTGACCTACGTAAGGTACTAGTATGTCACTGTTAACTTGTTATGCTTTGAAAATATGCCTTTTTGTACATTAGTACATTTTTGTATGTTTTATTAATAAACGAAGTGCTTGACAATTAAAGCTGTGGATGTTTGCCATGTTCAGTTATTGTAGTATTTCTCATCACTTTATTATTACATGGACAATATTATGTTTTTTTTATTATGTTTTTTTCTTCATCTTCCTCTTATATGTACGCTATTATTTTTTAGGCAGATCTACAAATCAAGGCAGATGCTTTGAACAAGTCTCCAAATCGCTTCTCTGAAAAGGGCATTACACTACTTAAAACAAGTGAGGACTGCATATTTCTTATGTGTTTTAAAAACTAATAAAAACAATGATGAAGATCATGGTTTTGTACAATAATTGTTTTGTAATTGCAGGCTTACGTTTTTATGTTGTTTTCTCTCCGTAGCCAACATCAGCCCACTGAGGAGGTACCTGTACCTGCAGGTTCTAGGGGGCAAAGCCTTCCTTGAGCACCTGCAAGAGCCAGAGCCTTTACCAGGTCAGGTGTGCTCTACCTTCACACTCCACTTACACTTCCGCAACCAGCGTTTTCGCTCCAAACCTGTGCCATGTGCTTGTGAGCCTGACTTACAAGAGGGATTCCTTCTTGAAGTACACCGAGATGGCCCAGGTAACCACACAGAAACTCAAATTCTTCTCTGTTGCTGAAATGTTCTATCTGATCGTGATTAAGGAAATGGCTTCACAGTTTCATAGTTATGGTTTCTTACAGATGTATTGGGATAGTGAAGTTGGACCTTTTTGTTATATATTTGTTATATAGCTCCTTACTGATGCTCACTTAAATAAATGTTTCAATGCTTACCCAGAGACGATTTTGTGTCTGAATTTATTTGTTTTGTTAGTTCTGCAGTGATGATATTAGGCTATAATAGTTGAAGTATTGTTACTCAAAGATATTGTTAAATACCTTTCATAATAAAACAAATATGCACAGAAAATTGTAGAAATAAAATGGTTCAGTACAGTTCAACACTGGTTAGTTTTTTTTACCTACAAACACATTTTTGCCCATTTGCTACCATTTCTCTGGTTTGGTGATGAGAAATGATGGTACCCACACAAATGCAGATGCAAAGAAACTACAGTAGATGTGATGTTTGAAAACCTATTTTCAGGTTTCTTGGCTTGGTGACATTTAACGACAGGTGTTTGTAATGCAGGGTTTCTCTCTCTCTCTCTCTATTTACTTTAGTTACATTATTACTTTTATTATCGTGTGTTAGTGTGTGTTACATAAATACAGTTAAGAAGAGGTTATTTGATTAGATATTGCTGTATCATGCCAAACCATATCTGTGGAATTTATTCTAACCTCACCTGGTATCTGTGCCACTTTTTACCTTTCATTATGATTGTGAAAACAGGGTCCAGTATCTCTTATTCACTGTTAGCAGAAAAAACCTCTTATGTGTTCTGTGAAATAAATGAATGTCAAAATTCATGTTTATTTTGTATTTTTCGTGTGCACCAGGTGATGCCAGTAAAATGGCTGATGCCACCACTATGTTGTCTATTTGTGACCCAGTGCACATGGTGTTGATTAAAACAGACACCTCAGGGGACACCACACTCATCTCCTCTTATTTTCTGGACTGGCGATCTGTCCTTAGTGCCCCCAATGGAAAGACAGCAGTGTCTGTGGAGTTGCTTGGCGTAGGTGAGATTTTGTCCCTTTATTCACATAGTCATTCACTTCACCAATATCAGTTGTCTGACTTTGGTTTAAGAGTCATTCAAGTCTTTAGATTTACTTTCTCTTTTGCTGAGTCATGGGTTTAGACCACAATTACTGACAGTTATGCTTTATATTCCCATTCAATGTGTGTGTGTGTGTGTGTGTGTGTGTGTGTGTGTGTGCGCACATTCGTGTTTGCACATGTGTTTTCTGTAGGAAGTGAGTGTAAAGTACCAGCTGGTGTTCTTAACCTCAAGTTGGAGGTGTATCCTCCCCTCAATGAATCTCTGAGCCCTGAAGTAATCAACACACAGGTAAAATACTAACTAATATTCTTCTTATATATATACATATATATATATTTTTAAATCTTATTTTTACTTTTATTTTATATTCTTTCTTATTTATCATGTTATTCTGCTGAGTTTACCGGTTCTTCTTGTCCAACACATTTCATTGTACTGTTGACCCAACGTTAACATACATATGACCAATAAACCGAACTTGAACTTGAAATACTACAAATTATTATTAATTTGCATTGCATGTCTGTCCATGTTTTGTGTAATTTAAAAGCAGAGTATTCACAGCATTGTTGTTTCCTATTTCTATGTTTTAATTAAATGTGGATTTTATTAAATTCATTGTACATTTATATGCAAGAGTTTTGGCACCCTTGGTCAGATGAAAGTGTGTACACATTTATGCCACTGTCACATTTTATGTTCTATTTCATTTAGTTTTTCCAGTTGTTGTTCCAGTTAATGCCTTTTAATTTAGCAAATTAATAATTTTGCATGAAAATATGCAGAAATAAGTCCTATTCAAGTTCCATGTATAGCTGGTTTTATCTCCTTTTCTTTTAGAAAATTAACAAAATGTGTATCCAGGTCAGGGGTTGCCAAATTTAATGCTAAAACTTAATGCTTGCGACCTCACTTTTCACAGCAATCACTGGAACGACAGAAGACTGCAGAGAAGGAGCGTTTGTTTCTTGTCTATGCTAAGCAGTGGTGGAGAGAATTCTTAGAGATACGGCCTTCTCACCAGTCCAAACTAGTCAAGATCTTTGCCCAGGTGAGTAGTAATTTAATTAATTTATTTGTTTGTTTATTTATTTATTTATTTATTTTTAAACCATTATGGAGTTCACAAAGTGATATGTTATACATCTGTTGTACATTACTCTGGATAAGAGCATCTTCTAAATGCTGTAAATGGTAATATGTGCATACCCACTGTGGATAAATGTTTAATTTTGAGCCGACGACTCAAAATTTGTCTTTTTCATTTGACTTTTGGATGCACAGTGTGTCTTCTTGCCATCTGTATGTTGTAGGATGAGAATGGTGTAAACCGGCCAGTGTGTTCGTATGTGCGTGTGTTGCGCGCTGGACGGTTGTTGGAAAGTCCACGGCAAGCAGCTCGCTTTGTCAGCCTGCTAGCTCAGGAGAGAGCTCCTGTAGTGGGGGGAGGAGCACGGCAGGAGCAGTGGTGCACCATGATGGCCTTCCTCTGTAGGAACAAGGTAGCCATTAAAGTCCTATTTAATATGAAAAATTATATGTTATATACTCTAACATTGCCTGTTAGTCTGAACGTGTGTGTTTGTGTGTGTGTGTTTGTTTGTGTGTTTGTTTGTGTGTTTGTTTGTGTGTTTGTGTGTGTGTTTGTGTTTGTGTGCGTGTTTGTGTGCGTGTGCGTGTGTGCACGTGCTGCGATGGGTTAGCCTCCTGTCCTGGGTGTACCCTGCCTTTTGCCCATAGTCAGCTAGGATTGGCTCCAGCTTTCCTGTGACCCAAAGTCGAAGTAGAAGGACTATTTATGCTGTATTTGTAATGAAACATGAAGTTGGTCAATATTCTTGGACAGATGATATCCACAATATGCTGGGGAAATTATTTTCTGATATTGTATCGCAATTTGTCAGAATAACAATAAATATGGCCATATTGCTGGTGGCCTGGTGATGCAGTGGTTGGTGCTGCTGTTACCTCACAGCAAGAAGGTCCTGGATCTAATCCCTGGCTTGGCTATAGGTACATTCGGTGCAAAATTTGCAAGCTCCCCCCGGGTTTGCGTGGGTTTCCTCCAGGTGCCCATAGGTGTGAATGTTGTATGCATGGTTCTCTGTCTGTGTGCTTGGCCTCCTGTCCTGGGTGTACCCTGCCTTGTGCCCATAATCAGCTGCAACTTCCTCGCAACCCGAAATGGATCTGCCAACGTACATGTTGGAAAGTCCATCACCTTCTTTTTGTTTGTTCTACGTGTTCAATCCTACTCTGTTTGGTTGAAGAATTTAAATAGTGTTTGGGTGTTTTTAGTGGGATTGAATATTTTTGAAGCCAATTTACCTCATGTGCATTTCTTTTTGGAGATTACTTTATCTTTGTTTGTTTCTTTAATGCTAGGGTGATTGTGAGGACCATGCCACACTGCTGTGTAGTCTGCTACTGGGTTTTGGACTGGATGCTTATGTGTGTGTGGGGAACAAAGTCAAAAACATCCCTCACACTTGGGTGATGACCTGTGGTACTGATGGCACTGTAACCTTCTGGGAGAGCCTGACTGCCCACAGGTAGCAGCTTTCCTACCTCAACTGTCAAAACATGACAATCACTCTTCTAGTCCAGTCATGCATGCTCTCATAATTGCCAATTGCTGATCTGAAAATCAGCATGCTTTCTAAAAGCTAGGCTTTGAGCATACAAACATAGTTATGGCATAGTGTTAAGGGACTTTAAATTAGTTGTTTTTGTTATTGCAACTTTGTGAACATACATTGAGACAGAAATGATGTAGAGCACAAAGTCTATTTTCTTCTTTTTATAAACACTTTACTGCTTTCTCATCAGGTACCTCCACCAGCCAATTGACCCTGAAGCCCCTCCTCTGGTTCCTCAGCCTAAACCCGCCTACTCGTATCGCACCCTCGGCTGTGTTTTCAACCACAAGACATTTCTGGCTAATTGCCAGCCCTCAGACTCTGTGGAGCTGTGTGTGTTTGATTTCACAGATGGTTCCCGCTGGAAGGCTATGAGTGAAGAAGCAGTGCGGTCAGTTTGTGCCCCTGGCTCTACCTCTTCTCTCCCCCCAATGCCTCCTCTCTGCTCACCCTCTGTGCAGCCCAGTGAGGCCAGCAACCAGCTAGAGCTGGAAATGCGCTATTTACTGGCTGAACACCGAAAGGTAGGAAATATAGTTGTTACATGTAATACATACCCCCACACTAACAGATGGGATTTTCATTTGCTACAGAAAAGCATTAAGTGCTAATTTTATTAGAGGGTTCTGACAGAAAGTTTATTAGTGAAAATTACTAATTAGTATTAGCAATGTACTAATTCAATAGACAAAAATTATTAGATGAGTCAGATATACAACAGACATTGTTGATCCTCATTTTGTTACTGTTTGTACTAATATGTGGTTGTAAAATCGTAACAGTGAAATTCTGTAAACATTCTTGGACAATTTGATTTACATTTTTACAGTCTTCAAACAAATTCAGGGAAAATACCAATTAAAATATTATGTTTAGAGACAAATGTTAATGCACAACCAAATCATTGAGTTTTTCTTTTAAGTCAGTGTCAGAAACCAACATTACTTACCTACTACTAGTGTCTAACTAGTGCTTTATCAGAAGACTTGTATTAGATTGGTAATCATATTGGCTTATGTTCTAAAAATGTATCCGCTACACAGCATAACTATATTGAATAATTATTTGTAGTTATTTGAGTGTAAACTACAAGCAAGATTTTATAAAATCTCTCTCTCTCTCTTAGGATCTGGGTTTGGCTACAATCTGGGATGATCACCTGTCCTATCTGCTGTCCTCTGCTCTGGCAGCTTATGAGCTGGAGCGCTGTACAGGGGTGTCGTGTGGAAACGAGGAGTTTCAGGATGCTGTTAGGAGAGCTGTACCTGATGGACATACCTTTAAAGGTTTTCCCATTCACTTCTTACACCGCAATGCCCGGAGAGTCTTCGCTACCTGTCTCAGGTACACACCCACACTCATTTTACTCCTCTAACCTGTTCATCATCAGAGACTTACACCAGACACAGACAGACAATTTATTTTCCAAAAGCCCAGTAAACTCAGACACCATTGTCACACAACGGTATGAAGAAACATACGTCTTTCCTGTTTTGAGTTCTGAAAAATAAACAGACATTGTGATTTCGAAGTAGCTGACATGTCACTTATACATGCCTGAACAGGTCCCCTTTTTGTGAGGAGATTGTGTGTTGTCGTGGAGACCATGTCCGGCTGGCAGTGCGGGTGCGTGTGTTTGCCTATCCTGAGTCTGCCTGTGCTGTCTGGATCATGTTTGCCTGCAAGTACAGGTCGGTGTTGTGACACCCTTTTAGAGCCAGAATTAATCTTCTTCATTTCCAGTAGGTTTTCCAATGTGTGCTTATGTGTGTGCATGTATGTATGCCTACCTTTTTGAGTATTTGTATTATAGCCTGTCAGTTTGCTAAAAGGTAGTATTTTTTAATAAATGCACTTCTGTATTTGAATATATTTTGTAAATAAATGAAAATGTCTATAACATGTGCCAGGACTCAATATCTTCATCAACGCACATCTCTCTCAAAGTAGTGTCATTTGGGTCCAGTAGATGGCAGTGTTTACCTTGTTTGAAAACACCACATGCTCTTTTTTTCATATGAGCGTTTTGTGATTAATGGGCCACTAAAAATAGGCTAAAATTGATTGGAATGAAGCAAATGAAACCCAAATCCAGTTAAGAAAGTTTCTCAGCAAACATCGGTAACATCAGTTGAAACACTGTGGCAATAAGAACATTTAGTGAATCTGATTAAATTAATGTTCTAGAGACAATGAACCAGACCACATGTTCACTTGACCATATATTCCAGATGACCTACAGTCATGTAAAAAATGATTGCATGCCATGGAAATTGTTTATATTTTTTGAAACAGGCAAACATTTCACCCTTTTATATACAGTGCCTACAGATAAAAATGACTTTATATGAACAAAACTACAAGGAAAAGTAGCTTTTTCAGTAAATTATTCAACAAAAATATCAACAGAAGAAATAATCTTCTTTGGGGTCAGAAGCAAGTATTGCCTCCTCTAGCAGAAATATCTTCTCGAAGGCATTTTGCGTAATTGTCCACCTCTCTCTGGCATTGTCTTCATGCAAAATTGCTTCAGTTGCAATGTGCTTGAGAGTTTGCATCTACTGCCCTTTTCAAATCACCCACAATATTTCATTTGTGTTCAAATCTGGGCTTTCACTAGGCCATCCCATTACCCTCTATTTATTTTTTTTGAGCTACTCAATGGTGGATTTGCTAGTGTGCCATTCATTATCCCGCTGAAAGGTCCTTCTCTGGGCCGAAAGTTTTGAAAGGATAGCTTCACATAATCAAACACATGTGGCCAAACAACTCTATGCCAATTTGAAAACTTTGCCTATGTGTTCTCTGGCAAACTGGTCTTGCTCTAATGTTTTCTTGGACAACAGTAGTTTGTCCTGACAAAATCAAATTTGCCCAGTATATTTCAACAGTTGCAAGAGTTTACTGCAGATACAGTGGTGTTTCTTGGTGTTCCTGGAGACATATTTTCTGCTTTTGGGATTAATTTGCAGAGGTGATCATTACATTATTTTTTACAATAGTTTTTTTATATCTTGGCACAATGACACCACACATCGGATTAAATAAGATAAATTCATGCATTAATTTTATGGTGTAAAAAATTAAAAGATGTATTTACTTTTTCCTTGTGACTGATCTGTTTATTTATTAATTTAAATTTTGAAAATTACTATGAACGTACCAATTTATATTTGTCATTTGTTGGAGTAGATCACTTTTATCTAAGCACTGCATTAAAGAGAGTGAAATGTTTGCCTGTTTAAATATATTGGGCAAATGATCAGCTGTCATGGGATGTATCTATTTTATACTAAAATTACTGTGGACTTCAGTACTGATGTTCTACTACTGTTTCTTAAACTGATTTCTAAACCTTTTTAATAAAGGTTGCCTTTTGTATTATGGGTAGATTCATGATTGTAATACATGGGTATAAATAAATATGTACAATAAACCTGGTCATGAAACTGGACACTGTTCAAAGGTAATTAGGTTAGATTGTTCTTTTTCAGCAATCCAATTCAAATTGAGCTGTCCTGAAGTAAATCTACCAAATGTTTTAACATTATTGTTCAGCATGAAATCACATTTACCTTTGCATTACCCTAAATGTAGTTTATCTCATATGGCTGATTAAGATCAGGCCCTGTATTCATAAAGCTCATTGGTGGAGTGCTGATATTAAACGAGATTTCTCTCTTTTTCATGATTAACTTACTGACCAGGACACATCCTAGATCATCACTCCTACGCTGAGAAATTCAAATCACAATCTGGGGCAAATCACATAACTAGCCCATTAACATAAAAATAATATAGAATAAATTTTTTGCCATTTACTCAACAACAGGATTTCTGTTGCTGCTGGTTTACATCAAAACAAATGAATTTGTAAAATTAGGCCAAACAATGTATGACTTATATATGACTGAAATAATAATACTTGTTCTTTTTCTCTACACCAGGGGGAGACAAAGTATGTCACTGAGTGTAGTATGTTCATGTGTCTCAAGTGTCTGAAAATACAGGTCCTTTCTCGCCCCATAATGATAAGAATAATAGAAGACGACTTATCCATCTAAACCAGTACTTTGCGCCTTTAAAGATCAACAGAAACAACACTGTCAGATTTTGGCCATGTTGGTTAAACTACAAAACCTGAATTCTTATGTTCATGGGTTGCTTTAAAAATTTTAAATAAACTGACAATTAGTTTAAACAACTTCTGCTTGCATATGAAAAATATATACTAATTAAATGATGGTAGGCTCTGTGAGCCACTGTTTTTTCAACATAGTTGAACAAGCAAACATTTTATCCTTCTTACTACAGTCCTTAAATGACACAAAAATAAAATTGTTTGTTTAAATTATAAAAATAAGTAACTAACAAAAACAGGTTAGTAACATTGAAAATGTAAGTAAATAACATTTGCCCTAGATAGTTCTTTAGGTTTTGTTGATGGCACCACATAGTATATGAGAACACCAGACCCTAGATGTCAAGTTTAAATAAGGTTTCACAGGAGGTTCTAATCAGTGGTACCTAATCTTGAACACTTGATTCTAAATGTATTGACTTTAACAAATGTTATGGATGCCTGGCAAGATATTTTTAAAAAATATATATTTAATTCATTGATCTAAGTAATTCCACTGCAAAGCAGATTGGTGCTGGTGAGGGTTTCGTACAACTTCTAATTTTTCCAGGACTTGTCACCTCAGCATCCAGAAACCCCAAAATATAGTTACAGGATCTGAAGGTAATTTCTGCAACTTATGGTCTGAAAATGCATATACAGTGGAGGAAATAATTATTTGATCCCTCGCTGATTTTGTAAGTTTGTCCAATGACAAAGAAATGTAAAGTCTCAGAACAGTATCATTTTAATGGTAGGTTTATTT
>JBBPDA010000009.1:11334091-11335791 GCA_037974385.1 Arnoldichthys spilopterus | reverse complement strand
CTCTCTCTTTCTCTCTCTCTCTCTCTCTCACTCTTTCCCCCTCTCTCTCTCTCTCTCTCTCAAAAAAAAAATCCAGGGTGCCACATTCAGCTGTTTATTTCATAGACCGAAGGTAAAATCGAGGGTCTGAATGTAGGAAGCGAATTATTAGTCCGATAGGAGTTTAATGAGGTGAAGAATAAATGAGATGAACCTGTTAGGATGAATGTGGACATTGCTCTCCCTTTAAATAATCACAAAGGAATCGTCGTCTGCTGGCTGTGCTCTAAACGTGAGAGTGATACGATGCTGCCAGTGCAGAATACCCCCTCCCTTCCCTTTTCCAGCAGTACTGTGCAAAAGGATCATGGGTCACAATCAAGACCCATATGAAATAAGTAGTAAAGGCAGTGGCTTCATAGATAGTGACATTTAATGCAGGAAAAGTGCCAAGTCGTCACAGCATACAGGGGTGTGCTTGTAAATAATTAATCTTTGCTCTTCATGTCTGCTTGTCAGTACAGACTGGGGGCTTGTATCCTGGCAACGCGCCATGGTTTCCACATGCTGCAGGGAACGAGAGGCCCTCAGGGGGGAGCCAATCATTTCCCTGCCTGGAGCTGAAACAGCACAGAGACATACACACACACATACACACAGCCACATGTTTAAACATATACATATACAGTGCATACAAGGTTAGAAAGGCTACTGTTAAAGGATATTAGTGCACTGCATATAATTAACTGAAAGATTTCTTTTATTTCTCATATTTCTGTAACCTATGATTAATAAACATACCTTTAAATGTAAACATATAATTATTATTCCACAAGAAAGAGAGATTCTGCACAAGTAATGGTTCGAAAGCATGCTTTTGGAATTAACAGCTGGAAGGTGCAATTTCCAGTTTGCTATTAAATATATAATCAAAATCACTGTGATCACAGAAGGTTCACAGGCTGGAGGATGAGACTCCAAAACCATCTTTGACAGTCAAATACAAGAAATCTAAAATAAAGTGTGCAGTGGCATTCTGTGCAAATCAAGTCTTTTAAAGGGAGTCTCATATCTCATGTTCTGATTACATTGTTCCTTTGTGTGGGAGAGAAGCTCCTACAAATTCACACCCTGTACATTTTCTGCACTGTAAGGAATCATTCAATGTTTTAACTAAAAGTTACCTGGTGACCTAAGGTTTCTTGTTGTGCAACCAGGATGCTTATGTACTTTTTAAAGCACTAAAGCATTTTTACAGTGTATCATTTCACAAAACAAGAGGTTTACCTCTTTTAACTGTGGAAGTAATCAATTTTTTATTATGATCAATTAGAATCTGAGTACTGTCATTTTTTGTAACTGTAATGAATTAGTTACAGGACTATTTCTGTGTTTTAAATGCATAATCCTGTTACATCTATTCCTTTAATCCCCTAGACTGAGTATGCACTCATGAATGCACTCATGTATGTATGAGCATATGCTCTTATGAAAACACAAAGCACTGTGTCTCTCTCTCTCTCTCTCGCACATACATACACACACACACACACACACACACACACACACACACACACACACACACACACAGACACACACATACACGCACACGCATATGCACACACACACACACACACCCACACAAAGTGTTAGGTGTACTCAGTTTGCCTCTAGCTTGAGCTATCTTCATGTCATGGCCTGACGTGTCCCTCTCATATCAT
>JBBPDA010000009.1:11321591-11331591 GCA_037974385.1 Arnoldichthys spilopterus | reverse complement strand
CTTGTGTCTTTGAGTATCAATTTCGATCTGCTTTTTCCCAGGGGCGGATTCCTGTACTCATTATTCAGCTGCAGACCTGAAGGAGTCTGGCTGCTGGTTTTGATCCGTGCATTACTCACACGTGCACTTTGTAAATAAGCATGTGTTACGGCAAGAAAAACATCAACATTAGTGTCTTGAAACCTGCCACCTGAATAGTGAATTACCAACAAAAATAGTCACTATAGCAACAAAACATACACTTCAAAACGAATAAAACAACTATACATAATGATGTATATTCATGTGAAAAAATAAAAATTTACCATAGTTAATGTTTTCAACATAAATGAACAAGCAAACATTCACCCTATATAATGCATCGCATACAGGTATTAAGGTGATATAGGTAAGTGGTAAACTTCAACTTGTGACATAACATTGATTTAGACTATTTTCTATTCATTATCATAATTTAACAGAAAAAGTAAGTACATCCTTAAGGTCCCTAAAATTAGAATCAGGTGTTCCAGATTAGGTGCCATTGATTAAAACTCCTGCTGTCTTATTTGATCTGCCATCTATAGCCTTCTCTTTGCTATTGCAGTGTGTGCTGTTATCATGCCAAGATCTAAACTCTTCAAGACCTTCAGAAAATAACGGTAGTGGAAGCCTATGAAGGATTTAAAAAAAAACCTCTGAATTATTTGAAATAAATCATTCCACTTTAACCAAAATAATCTACAAATTGTGCAGATTCAAACAACTGCCATATTGCTGTGGACTGGCAGGTTTTAGAGATCCATCATGAGATTGGCAGGTAAATCCTGCAACTCTTGGAGTAAAAGTACATGTGTATACTACCATAAAGAGATTGAACAAATTTGACCTGGACAGGAGGCATGTGTTTTCTCCAGTATGTGTTCACCTGAGAAATTTGTATTTACTTATATTCTCAGCTTATTTCAGTTAGCCCACACATTTCTCTTACTTTGACATTCAGGATCACAGAATAATAAGATCTACTTTGCCCCTTAAAATATAACAATTCTGCCTTTGTTCAGAATTCACTTGACATACCAATCCATATCTGTAACAGTGGCTTACAAGGGCCATTAGGAAGCACGGGGCAGAACAGCGAATTTGATTAGCTTTAATTTAAAATGGCCTCCAGCAATGCACTGTGATGTTGGCTAACTCAGCTCAGCTGAGTGACAAATGTCTGCATTTAGAAAAATGTGCATAATGTTTTGAGTTCAGCGCTTTGCATGTGGATTGACTCCATACAGTGACAAGAGTAGTTTCACTTTTATGTGACAGTAACAGGTTTGGTTTTTTGGTTTAACTAATAGACATTTACAGAGCTTCTTGTTCTTTTACTTTATAACTAAAGGGCACCTCTTGACACACAGTAGCATGACTTGAGAAATATCTTACACCAGTAATCCTATCTACTCTATTTCTTCATGCCCCAGTCCCATCTCTAGTCCAGCATTGAGTTTGTCTCATCTTGATCCATTCATTGGGGTTCTGGAAGGCTTTTCATTGTCCTCTAGTGCATCTGTGCCGGTCAGTGGGTGGTCAGGCCATCTCCTTCAGCCTTGAGTAGACCTTTAGCCAGGCCAGCATGCTTCAGCTGCTTATGACAAGCTCATAAATCCAGGGGTGGACGGTATGTAAAAGAGGACATGAAGCAGACATCTCACCTGCTGTCCACCTGCTGCTCATGTCCTACAAAGAACAACGTCTCCTTCTGTACACAAAGATAGAAGGCAGTAGGGCATGTTGAAACAAATTTAATGCTCTTAGTGCTCAGAGGTTTACATTCAAGTTGGGTCTGTTAAAAGTTGCAGATCAATATACAAGACTCTCAAAAATAAAAGTGCCAAAAAAAATTCTTAGCATGCTGCTATATAAGAACCACTTTGGTTCCCTAAAAATCCTTTCAATGTATGGGTTCTTAAATAGCTACTTTCATAAATGTGACATGCAAGTACAAAGTTTGAAAAACATCAACAATTATGCAAAGGTTTTATACCTTTGTTGAACTGTTTGTCCAAGCCATTAACTATTTAGGATTCTTCATTTTTAAAGCACAGTGAAGGTTTGGGTTCCATGCTTGTCCCTCCATCTCTGAAGTCAGTATAGAGCTCTTTGGTTGAGTGCAGCACATGTTTGCCTCAACTCATTTGTGACCACACTCACACTATGGTCACGGTCAGAGCTGGACCTGAGGTCAGCTGATCTGTTCTCCTACCAGGTGAGAATGACTGATGTGTATGCCATCAGCATACATGAGGCCTCACACCTGTGTCTGCTGCCACGCCGACCTAGCAACCACCAGGAGAGCATGTGGTTGTCAACGCCGGATGCCTCTCCATCTGTTGGCCCAGCGGAGAGCTTTGGCTGGCCCAGCAGATTGCTTTGGTTGCCCAGTGAGGGCTGAGGTAGTGTGAACCTGCTGAATTTGACCGTGTTTCTCAGCATGATGCCATAGGTGGGCTGTCAGACCAATGTCTAACACAGACCTGACTTCTGTTGCCTTTGAACAAGTCTGACCCATTTAGCATGTTAGAGGAGTTCAACACCTGTCAAAGTCAGAAAAGGACCAATAAGAAAGGTTTCTGTAGACCTTGTTGACCTCGCTTTGATGCCTAGAGAGTGTGCAGAATTATGACACCCCTTGCTGCTGGTTTAGCTGATCTTAGAACAGTGTTTGTATGTAGACAATAACAGTCCTGTCTGTGTTGTGTGATAAATTATTTTCCCCTACAAAAATTTGCCTGGCATCCATTGTTCATGGATTTATTCATAGAATTTTTTCTTCCTAGCTGTAGTGTTTAGTCTGCACTGTGAGTATCTTTATGCATGAGATATGAATGGAATAGATAGGACCAATGTGATGGACTGATTGGGACAAATGTTTTGAGTCTTTTGGCAACATGCTAGCCCTCCAACCTACAATGGCTCATCACCATTTGAAAAGGGATTGATTGAGCTGTCATACAGATTAAAGTTCATGACCCAAGGTCAAGCACATCTCTAATAAAAGGTTTTAGAAGGCTGAAAAGCTATTGATTTAAGTATTAAGCTAGTGTCTTTGATAAAAATGAGAATGACAGCAAAAATGTTAGGAATGGAATGGGGTAATAGAGATGTCAATACATAAAAGGACTGTCAAAGTCATGGGAAAGGACTTTTAAATCCTCATTTTATATATATCTGCATATATCTGAGCTCTTAAACGGTAGTTGGTGGGGTTTTGAGGTAATAGAGGCAGAGATTAGAACACAATACCCACTGTTCCTCTTAAAGGAGTTAAATTTTTTTTTACCTTAAGTTTTTTTGCTTTAAATGCAAATTCAACATATTCAGACTAACAATTGTAACAATAATGCCCTGAAGACTAATCACAAATTCTGGTTTACATATTGTCACTCTCCAAAGAAAAACACTTTTCTCCATTTTTTTTACTTTTATTTTTTGCATTAACATAGCAGCTACGCTTTACATTGTGTGAAACTTTCATGATGAACAGACCAATAGAAAGTTTTTCAAACTCACTTATACTAAAATATTTTTCCATAATCTTACATTAAAAGTAAGGATTGTTTTTGCCTTCTCCTGTAAAGGTACTGTTTTGGAGATACTTGTTTTTTCTTGCACACTGATGGTAACACAGTAATATTTGGGCAAAATTAATATATCACAGACTTACAGGTTTTTACACTGGTCCGTGTAATTTAATGTAATTGTGTTATGAAGGTGTATCCTAGAAAAAGTCAAACCCATAAGCATAAAGTTCAGAAAAAATGAATTCACATGGCCAAATGTAATGGATGTTTGACTAAAATATACTCTTTTAGTTTTGCCCTGGAGCTATGAGGTTAATATATCTATCATATAACATATAAAGTTATATTAAATTAATCTATGAAAATAAGAAAAAGTAATAAAAATGAAAGCATAAAAGCACACAAGAAGATCTACGAACCGACAACAGGCTCATGGGTGCCCAAGGTTCACTGATGCATGTGGGAGAGAAGGTTATCCCATCTTGTCCAACCCCCAGAACAGCCAATGTGGCACAAATTGCTGACTATGATATAAAAGTGTCAGAACACACAATACATCACAGCTTCAGACTTGTCAGAGAAGCCATATTGACTGTAGCGATGAAAGTGCCTAAAACAGGCATGTGAGCATCAGAATTGGACTATTGAGCAATGGAACAAGGTGGCTTGGTCTGATGAATCTTTTACATTACGTCAATGGCCAGATGCCTAAAAGTTAAGTATATATGTGCAATAATTCAAAACTAGCTTTAAAACTGTTTGCTGAAGAAAAAGAGAATGACAGAAAGTTGTCATGTCCAAGCATCGCACACACACTTTGTTTTCTTCCCACATTGTATCCTGGTGCCATCACTTCCTCAGGTCTATGTCTTACACTTAAGCAGCTGTCCATGTGATGTAACACAGGAGTCAACCAGGTAACCTTGTGCCATTGGTACAGTTTTGACGTGTGTGTTCATTGTAGGTGTTTTCAATGGTAAGCAATGGTTAGCATGAGCACTCTGTAAGAATTCATGGCTCATAAGTTATGGCTTATCAGCGTATGGTATATTGGCCTAAAGACAGGACTAAATATTACATACAGAGCAAATCTTGCTGTCCATCTGTGTGGCTTGAAAGCATAGTGCATACTTTTAGTAGAGTTCATTTTTAATGACATTGAATCTATGCTCTTCATTTGGTGATGACTTTCACCTTCTCCACCATTTTCTTCTCTTCATTAACTTATGAGCAGATGGCTGGTCCTTAAGCTCTTTGCTGGGTGTGTGTGTGTGTGTGTGTGTGTGTGTGAGAGAGAGAGAGAGAGAGAGAGAGAGAGAGAGAGAGAAAGAGATATAGAGATACATAGAGAGAGACCGATAGAGAAGTGTAAACATATTTGCCAGCTAAAAGCTTTCCATTAACTTTATACAGAAGTCTCATACCAAAAAAATTCATTGAGAAACCCATTTTAATCCCTTTCTTTCTGAAAATCATGGAATTACTTTTCCTTCACAGAAGAAAGTAAATTCCCCTAAAGTACTTTTTGGTTTATATGGAGAAACCTGTCTGAAGAAGTTCTGAGACAAATCCACAGCAAGTGTAATTTCTATGGAGCAGTGTTTTGAAAACCATGCTGTAAAAAGTTCTTTTCATGTAGAAACGCTCTAAAGGTAAATGATACAGCACTCTAATTGCATTTTGAATATATGAATTTTCTTCCTTTCTTAAAGACTGATCACTGAAGTAGATCAACATGCAGATGTCAATGAAGTTGCCTTACATTCTTTCCCAGGCACTGCACTGGCTTGCTAATTGAGATGTACCTTGCAGAAGGAATGACTATCCATGCTCAGTGCTCTACCAAGCAACATCTGGTGCAGGTCAAAGTAAAAGGCAAGCCTGCTTTTCCTCCCTCCCTCCCTCCATCCCTCTCCTTCCATCCCTCTCCCTCCACCCCCTCCCCCCTCTCTCTTTGCTCTCTTTCCCTCTCTCTCTGCTTTCTCAGCTTCATAGCTTCTGCGTTAAGCTTGAGTACTGACTACAATAGATAGCCACTTTATTGTAACCTCTTCAGTCGAAGTGTACTCCTCTTGTGCACTGTACAGATGGAAGGCCATGATGAGTCAGCTAAAAAAAGCACAAACCTGAATGCTAACTGTGCATGAACACCTGGGCATGGGTCCAGGGGTATACATAAAAATGACCTCTACAACGTCTCCCATTTTGCAGCTGTCAAAGTTTCAGCTAGCCTTGTTCTCTCTCTCTCTCTGTCCCCCCAATCCCTCGATCTTCTCCCAGCAACCTGGAGCATGACATAGTTCTTGGCTTGTCTCTCTGTTTCACCCACAACCTGTTCCTTCACAAACTGTTTATTGAATGCAATCATATAGAGATGGAACAGATCCGATTCAGTATTGTGTGCTGATACTAAAGTAATTCACATTTTCGATGTTGGACTAACGTTAGCATTTCTCGTACTGATATAGATTTTATTGCTGGACATCACAAACTGGTGCAGTTTCCAGACATAGAGGGCTGATCACTAAACCACACACTTCTGTACTTTACATACTACATTAGTGGCAGCATTTCTAATGGTTGTTTACTTACTTTTAAACAAGATTTAGTGTGGTAGAAAGCAGTTTGGGACACAGCCAAATGGCAGCACTGGCACACTTGATAAAGCCAGCTTTGACCTGCCTGAAAGGTTAAGGCAGCTGCTGATTGAGCAGTTAATTGAGTTCGCATTGTAATGAAAAGTGTTTGAAGGTAGGTACTTATGTTTATGCTTTTTATTTTAGGGTTATGAATATTTTAAAGTTAAATAGTGGCTTAAAAGGGCTACCATGCTACACTATAGCTAAGCATAATTACATGACAAAAATGCTACACTGGATAAATTTGGTCAAAATACCTAAAATCCTTGTTTTGCATGTGTGTGTGTTAAAAATAAAAATTATATTCATATTATGTATATAATATTATTAATATTAATGATATATTAAAAAGGATGTAGGTAATTTGACAAATCTTACAATTTCTTATCAGGTTAAATGAAAATTTCCAGCATTCTGCAAAGTTTTTAAGGGCATGGATAGGTCAGTTAAGCCATGTTTTCTGAGTTCAGTTTTGTTTCGGGCTGTGCAGGCCTAGAAAAGAGATAGACTAGATTATCTTTCTCTGTATGCTTGTTCTCAAAACTATCTTTGGGGTCCTTCTATATTGTAGGTGATACCTGGAACAGCCCTATACACGTCAAGGCTGTTTTTGTAGAAAAAACTGGGTTAGCGCATAGAGAAAATGTGAGTACTTCAGCACCTTACAGATTAGAAGCCAATAACTATCCACTAATTGTATGACTGCTCTGAGCAAATATTTGGACCTTTTTGGAACTTTTTTGTATCCTTCACTTTTCTTCCAATCAGAGAGTTTCAGAAAGACACAGAATGGCTCATGATTAATTTGATCTGCTTTTTTTGCTGAGGATCTGCCTGGTCTTTAGGGGTTAGCGCAAAACTATTGCTGCAAATAACATTTCAAATGAAAAAATGCAAATGATGGGTAAGACTCCACACTCTGTCCCCAGGGACACTCCTCCTCTCTATCCTTCTCCCTCTCTTTCTTTCTTCCCTCTCAGTAGCTGGATGAATATCAGTGGGGGTTAAATCAACCCATATTGGAAATAATACAAACAACATCTGAGAAACATCTTTCTCTCTGTGTGTCTTTCTCTCTCTCTCTCTCTCTCTCTCTCTCTCTCTCTCTCTCTCTCTCTCTCTCTCTCTCTCTCTCTCTCTCTCTCTCTCGCACACACACACTTTTCCTCTCTCTTGTTTGCACACACACACACACAAAGCCCTTCCCAATCAGTCAGCCAGCTACTTATCTCACCCACATAAACTAGAACTTTAGAAATTAGCTCATTTATTTTGGACAATTAGGTTTATTGGAGTGTGACAGGGAAAATTTGGAGTGTGTTGAAGCGTGAAGCTGGTAACAATAGAGTGAGCGGGGCAATTGAGGAAGTGAGCTGGTCTTCTTTGGCACTGCGGTATTTACTTATCTACATAACCACCACACTGAGGTGATCTCCTCCAACTGGCCTTTCTTCTCTGTTATATGGCTGCAGCAGTAGTGGTGAGAAAGACGCCATCTCCACAGATGAATGTGATGCAGCTCAACATGAGAAGTTTAACTGTTTGAATTAATATGTTTTCTGAGCACAGAAGAAAAGGCTTAAAATGCAGTGTGAACCATTTTACTTCCCTTAAGAAGCATTTCTGTAGGCTAAATTAGATGTGTGAGTGTGACGAACCATTTCAGGGTATAAAGAACCTGCTGTCTTTAATCTGATATACAGGGTCTCTTCTCATTTACAAAACTTGTTTTTGGAAGAATCATCCAGCAAAAAGGTCTTCAAGGAACCAAAAATAGTTCTTCTATAGCACCACAGAAAGAACCATTTCTAAAATTTCAGTCTGTCATTTAATAATCAAATAAATCAAAGGCAGTTAAATCTTTAAAAACTTTTTTGTAGAATTTCCAGGTGTCTTTTCAGTTGGAAATATGGAGGGAGAATATTAAACGAAAGTGTAGCTTACTATGCTGGGAGGGAAATCACCAGGTAATGGGGAAGTCTTACCTGTACCTAAACACTGTAAACACTTTGTTTGACTGCAGTTAATTTCTGTTGGCATTGCACACCTGTTTTATCGTAAGCAGCACAACAATGCTCAAGAGTGGGTGGATATTTTATTCAAGAACAGTTCTTCCTTGCGCTTTAACATTTACCTAAGCGCTCAGATTAAAATTTAAAACCATCCTCTCTGCATTTAATTTCCTCGCCATTGCCTACATAATTCATCAGACTACGCTGGTTGATTTAATCCGTCTCTCAAAAGGAAGGGAATGATTTGCTCTGAGATTTCGTGAGCGCCCACTTCTCTTTCTCCCTCTTCCGCCTGAATCTGTGGGGAGCAAAACCGGAAAACAAAGGAGGCCATTTATCTGCCGATTAATATTTAAGACACAATTTTAATAAGTAATACTATTCTACATAAAAGAGATGTTTGTTATGGCCCCTTGTCTCATTAGTGATGCGAGTGCACCACATCTTGTGCTATCAGCATCTTCTCAATATTAACACGTTCACAGATGGAGAACTGATTGTCTTACTAAATGTGTGTATCCCTTACTTCTAAATGATCCTTGCTTTTATCATTATTAATGTGCTTTCTACTTCCAGTTGATCCACAGCCAGCTTTATAAAAGGATCCTGCAAAATTTTGCTTAATTACACTGTGGGGTTTATGTTTTAAAATGTAGCAGGATCAAATTTAAAAGCTCTCATCTTTTCAGAGACTTAGAAGTGTACTTTCAGTGTAATTGTGGAGTTAACACCGCTTATACTAATGGTGTGGTGGAGCACACTTACATACTGGCTGCTAATTTTGTGCATTTTTTCAGTGCTACAGTGTGATAAACAATTGAGTACTCTTTCAATACTTTGATTCTTTGTTTAGATAAGCACACACAACAATAATACTGTATTTTGCCTACTGTGAAATAAACGGTGCATGCTAATTGAGCAGAGATGCACCCATTAGCATATCTAAAACATACAGGTAAGCTAGTGTAGTTTTGCTTACAAAAAGCAAAACCTGTTGGTTTTAAATGCAGTGGCATCAGTGTAAGACTACACTCTACTTTTCAGAACATGTGGAATAAGGCCATATTTTTAAGCTGTGATAACACACTGTTCAGATATAGTAGAGACTGTGTGCATCTGATAGACATTGCAGCTATAGCAAATGGGCTTCAGTATGTATTATGCTGTTGTAAACTGTAGCTACATTTTGTGTATGACTAGTGTCAGTATATGTGTGTAATATTCATTGTCTGTGAAATTGATCTTTCTTGTAAAGAGATTTCAGATTTCAAAGAGAATAGTTGTGGTGAAGATGAAAAATTACTACTAAGCATATCTATATGACCAGCAAAGATATACTGGTGCATGCTGAAAATAAAGAGGAAAGAGAAATATGAACTTTAAAGAAAAACAGTGATACAGAAAAAACTGTAACCATGGCACCTTTTAACATGTCTGTAATATATATCCAAAAGATTAGCTCTAAAAATTAGTGCTTTATTGAAAAAAATGTTTTTAATGTCATGGATTTTGCAGGTGTGCTTTATTTTGGGTGAAACTGAAATAAGTCCTTAAAAACTATGATACAGCACTGAGAAGGGCCCATCAGAGAAAACACAATATTCTATATAACATTTATATAACACTGGGGGCCCAATATTATATTCTCTCATAGTGCCCAAAAATTTACCCTGCTTGCTTGCTTTAGAATAATTTCTAAAAAAAGTGCAGAGATTCTATGTGTGTGTGTGTGTGTGAGAGAGAGAGAAAGAGAGAGAGAGAGAGAGAGAGAGAGAGAGAGAGAGAGAGAGAGAGA
>JBBPDA010000009.1:11264993-11300156 GCA_037974385.1 Arnoldichthys spilopterus | reverse complement strand
ATAAATCTAAACACTTTAATGTCATTTATTTACACTGAATATACATAGATTTTACATTGAAGCTAAAGTACATTTTTCTCCTTTTGTGTGAAGTTTTCTATTTTTGCAGATACAAAAGCATTCTTATAATAGCAATGTCATATATTCAGCCCACCCAGGTCATGGAAATCCAGTTCACTCAGTGAGGCTGAGAGAAGTTTAACTTCTCACCTCAGATATTATCTGTGTGCAGTCATGTAACCAAGGACATACCAAACATGAGCCAGTAAATCTTATGTTCCTGCTTCTGATGTATGCTGTATTTTCCGAAATGGTGTGGCAGTTCTGAGGCTCAGCAGTGGCTGTTGGAGCGCTCACAGTCCATACGGAGCTGAGGAGGGCACAGAGCAGCCTGTTTGAAAGTGCCAGGTGTTTTTGTGTCATCCTCTCTGCACCCATAAATCTCTCTGCGCTTGGCTCCTCTGCAGGTGTGGGGGAGATTATGCTGCTCCAAACGGCATCAGGCCCTCCGCAAAACAGCTCATTTAACGAGGAAACTCAGGTGTGTGTGTGTGTGTGTGTACATGTGTGTAGTGGAATGGTATGTTTAGGTGTAATGGCATTAACCTTTCATAAAGTAGGTTAGGTGCAGTGTGTCTGTTTTTGTGCATGTGTGTGTGTGTGTGTGTGTGTGCGGGAGGAGGGGGCGTTGCAGCTTGAAACCAGTCAAACATGTAAAAAATGATAAAAAGTTTTGGTTTAATTGCAACAATGTGTAAGTATTAAAAATATATATTAGGCCTAACCCTAACCTCTGTCAACAAAAAAGAAAGGTCTTTTCATTTTTAACTATATTTTTTAGCCAATACAAACACACATACACACACACTAGAAGGAAAGGAACTATATATGTTTCTACTGTACTGGGAAAGAGTTTCAGCGACACATGCTACATAACCTGTTTGATAGTGTGATATTTATTTAAAGACAATGTGTTTTACTTCTCTGACAGGGAGCAAGAAAGGACAATGTAACAATAGTGACATTTGAGATACTCCATAGCAGGTTCACTGCTAGGTTGTTATAAACACTGAATGCCACCTAAGTCCAGTACCCAAAGGACTATAAGAACTATCTAAGAACTAAGGACAACAAGTTCAACAATGCTTTCTCAATGGCATTCTTGTACACCTTCGACTTTTCTTGCATTGGATAAGAAATTTGATAAGTACTTATCAATCGTAGTTCACTGAAACATCTAGAAAAAATATTGTGATAGTACAAATTCTAAACTTTTACTCAATACAACATTTGTTTTTGTAAGAAGAAGAGTAGAATGGTCTTTTTTGATAGATTTTATGGGACCATCCCTGAAGTACATGCCATGGTTTTGAATTTTTTTTTATTTCATTATAAAACAGACCTCAGAATTTATGTTTCTCTGTTAATGCAGAATATACATTGAATATGTCTAAAACCTCTAAAACTATAAATGTAGACTTGCTAACCAAACTAAAGCTAAATACCCATTTGGCTGGAATAACTCTTGCATAAAGCTATGCATAACATCACTGTTAAGAAAAAAAACAACATCTCCAATATAGGTTAGAGAGCTTGAGTTGTTCTGGTGATTGGGTGAGCAATTTACTGAACTTCTTAAGATCCTGAAAGACGACTGTTCTTGGGGTTTCATGACTCTTAAAAAGCATTCTGAAGGAATTATGAGGATAAATAATATTTAGTGCCCCTGGAATTAAAGTGCGCAGTGAACTTTGACAGTTTGAAATCTGCAATGGAGACATTCATTTTTGCTCTTGCTTTTGCTTTTCCTGTCAGCATGGCTGTGTAAACAAAACAGGTCACACAAAGCCCAGAGCTCTATAGACATTGTTCACACTTGAATCTTAAAGTGTCAGGAACAGGGAGGAGATGGTAGGTGTGAAATGGAAATATATTTGAAGCTGGTTAAGAGGGAGGAGAAGTTTCAGACATTTTCTTTCCCCAAAACTTCAGTCATTTCATAATTCATTTAAATTTAAATGGTATACAGGCTAATGCCACTTCAGACATGCCAGGCTACAAATCCGCCTTTACACACATCCACCCTACTTTGTGAAAGGTTAATGCCATTACACACACACACACACACACACACACACACACACCCAAATCACCTCTGCACTAGACAAACAGCATACTGTTCTGTGTTGTTTTATAGGTTCACTGTGCTAAAGTTCCTCTGTCATCCTGTGACAGACTCCATCTCTTATTCTGACTCATTCTCTACCCTTCTGAGTGCAACAGAACAGCTACCTCTGCTCTCCTTACTACACCACCACTGCCTCAATATACCACATTTACTGATATACTAATATATCCAGCAGCATCTAATTATACACACCACAATTCAAAAGTCTGGAATCACCTTTTAATATTTTTAAATCAGTGTTTTCAACAGCATAAAACAACATAGTTACACATTACAATAACTGTACCAGTAACTGCGGCAGTGGTGGCCTGGTGGTTAGGACATTGCCTTGTGAACTAAAGGTCGCAGCGCGGTCATCACTGAGATACCCTTGAACAAGGTACCATCCTGCTACACTGCTCTCTGGGCGCTGCTGATAGCTGCCCACTGCTCCACATGTGTACGTTTGATGAGTTATAAATGCAGCGGTCATATTTTATTGTGGTGCTTGAGTGTGTTCACAATGACAAATAGTCACTTTCACTAAATGTAAATAAATGACACCTAATTGCAAAATGCAAAATTTTGTAAGGCATTCAAGTAAGAATTTCATTGTAATCTGTATACGGTACTTATTGAATCTTGAGTCTTAAATCTTGATGAATAGAGCTGATGATTTCCTAGGCCACATACTATCAATAATAAAGTTTTAATAACATTACTATACAAAAGTCTTCATATTTCAAAAATGGTCATCAAATCTCAGCATAAAAATAGAAATAAATAATTTTGGTTTGTTATTTATCCTTATTTATCCTTTCTTGTTTCTAAAATGCCAGAAAATATTGAAAAAGTTCTGGATCTCAAACAGTGTTAGATGATAATATTTTAATATTATTATGCTTTAATATTATTATGCTATTGTTGTATAAGCACTTGTCGTATATATGCACTAAAGAAATTGCGTCTGTTATTTAATTTACAACCACCAGCAATGTGTTGGTCTCCGTGTAGCACCACTCTCAGTGTTGATCTATGCAATGCGAATGTTTGATTGTTTCCTCTGTCTTGGAAGTCGCTTTGGATAAAAGCGTCAGCCAAATGAATAAAATTGCTATTGAAAATGAAATGCTATTATTACATATTAAATAACAATAATTTCAACTTTGAACAGTGGTGTACTATTTTGATGATGTATTCACCAGCACTTCTTCTCATCACTATGTATTTGGCATGTCAGGTCAGCTGTCTGTCACTGTCAGACCGCTTCTCAAGAGTGCTGGGCAATCTAATTTACCATCCAAACCCTCATCTATAGACGTTGCACTGAACAGGCAAAGTTTATTGATGTGTGGTGCTGCTACACTACTGTAATAGCTTATGACAGCTGAAATATTGGATGGTTATTATAGTGATGCTAGGGGGCTTCAAACAGAAAGACCTGGGAAAAAAAAGAAAGAAACATGTATTTCTGAATAGACAATAGATGTGGAAAGAGAGGGAGAAATTGTTTGGTGTTGCAATACAGTCACGCCCAGCATTGTGTAGTAATGAGTGCAATCAAAAGCGACAAATAAAATGCGTGCACTCATAAACACTCGCAATAACCTTTTTATATGGAAGATTACACGGAATAAAAGGCTTTGATTTGGAGTTCCTCTCCTCGCAGCATTGCTGAATTGTGTTTATTTGTTACAGCAAACTATAATCTCTTTAAATGGCATCTTTATTGAAGAAATTATTTTCTTTAGTGGAAATGATCCACTAAGTTATTAGTGGATTAGAACAGAAACAAGACAGCAATGCTCAATAGCTTTCTTTCACTTAGACAGAAATGAAAAGAAGTCAAATGTCTGGCTGAATTTTTTGTGTGAAAAACACAATCTAATATTAGCTAGATGTCACATTTGCACCGTATTATTTTACTACATCAGAAAAGGGGGTTTATATTGTAATCCTGGTTAATGTATTAATCATTTAACTTTTTAGTTCTATGTATTGTTTCACCTTTATTTTTTCCCACTTTTTAATGGCAGTCTGTCATTTTGCTAATGTATAATTAGGAGTTCTTGGATTTAAAAACAATCAAACTCTCACAAAATGCAAAATCTTTACTGTGCCGATATTTGTCAAACTATATTGAGTTGTAAATGGATTCTTAAATAATGTATAAGCCACTTCTGTGTCCCCTCCTCAAAATATGTTCTAGCTGCTATAGATGGGGTCAGTCCCTTGTGTGGGGCATTCAGAAACGCTTAATGTGGCTTACTTTACTAAACCAATGATTTAGAAACACAGTTTCTCTCAAATATTACTAACAGGCTTCACATGATCACTTTAATAAACCAGCTGTGGCAATTTTTTTTTACCAGGCTTGATGTTGTTTAGTGACTTTGTCTGCTTAACAAAGTTACTATATAGTTAGCATGGATATTATGATTAAAGAGAGACTGGATGCTTTTGCATGTTTTAAACATGCCAGCTAACTATATTTGTTTTGGTAAGTCTGCAGTACAAAGCTAAAGAGCTGAGTATTTCTGTGCAATGCTTGTTGTCCAGCATTATAAATAAGCTCATACTAACATTAAACAGCAAATTAAATGACTCACCTTCCAGTGTGATAATGGTGCCAGTGGTGAGGTCGATCAACAGATGCACAGCTGACATTTTGACAAACAGCACTATCTTCTCAAAATGGCAAATAAAAATCTCTGAGGCCATGTTGGTTATTTCATCTAATCTCAGCATCACATCCACCACTGCTCCACAGGATAATCTGTTCTCTGGTTGTGCTCTGTAACAGCACTTTTGCTGCACCGTATGTTATTATCATCAGATAGGCTACCTGCTACTGTAATAGTGTCTGTCCAGCAGAAATGTTATAACAGCAGATTTGAGATTGTGCGGTTTCCAGTTGCTTTCAGAGGGAAAGACATGGTTTGTTCACTTTTTTTTATTCGCAAGACCCCTCATATAAACATGAAGGTCATTTTCTGTTATTTTACTGTGATTTTATTTTATTTAATGATTTATATTTTAGCTGATATCCATGCTTCCTCTATAAGACCATGTCTAACTTCAGTTAAATAGGCACTAGCTGACCTAAGGTTGGTGTTAAAAGGATAATGTCATAATGTGGGTCAGGTTCACTTTACTTCTATTACGCAGCACTGTCACAAGAACCCAGATGGATGACTCTCATCACTGCTTGACTAACTCCCTCTATTTTATCAGCTATGTATCCAGTGCCTGTGTGATGCTGCTACCAGTACTTTTACATTTGGCTCTTGTATGCATTTACACACTGTGTTAACAGCAACAGTTGTGAACTACACCAGATTCACATTTCCAAACATATTATTTAAGAGTTTCAAGTCACATCTTATATCTACTGCAAAAGAAATTGTGAGCATTTCTTTAGAGTAACCTAGAAAAAAATGTTTGGCAAATACAGCATGTGAGCATGTATAGAAACCAGTTAGTTTAAAGACACAAACTTGTGAGCAAGTGTGTGAATGAACTTTTAAAACTATACGAATCTTTAAAAATTCTCAGACATGGACTTCAGATATGGACATGAGTGATGTGGTGGGGAGTGTCTGTCTCTATCCTTTTTGTCATCTCTAGTTGTAGACTTGATTACAGCCACCAGTACCCAGTTTAAACTTGACTTACAGCATAGTTGTTGTTTTTTACTGTGATTTTTTCTCTTGTGATGAACACAATATCGCCTATTGAATTTTAGAAAAAAAAAATCATCCACTGACTTTACAGAAATGTAGTCCAGTCAAATATCTTTCTAATGTAGTGGAATAATGTAGTTTCCAAAAAAATACAAAAAACATTTCTTAAATATGGTACTCAAGTAAATGTACTTTGTAATTTGTCCACTCCTCTCAGTGACCTCCCAACACATGCAATGGTTGGGCTCAGCCCCTGATATCTGCTTCAATCATGCCTCTGGTTAGAAATTATTCTACATAAGGTCAATCTGTAAGGTGCAGTCTTCTGTTGCTCTTTCATAAATGATGAATTTAACAACAGTAGTACAGCTGGTCAATAAAAAAGTTAATGTATGCACTTCATCAGCAGGAACCGGACCTCCTGAAGAAGGAACAAACAGAGCAGAGTTAAGAAATACAGAGAAGTAGAAACAAAAGCTCTTTGGTATTTTAGAAAGCAATTATGTGTCTTAGGCTGACCCATGTAGGTCCCAGGATACGTGTGTGTAGAGCGTATTTGTGTTTTGTTAGCCTCCACTGGTAGTTGCACCGCAGTCTCCCATTAAGCTAAAGTTCTCTGGCTCTAGATCTTCTCTCTTCTTCCGCTGCCTTGCTTGTCTCGTCAAATAAAAGTGCTCTCGTCTCAGTCCTCAGAAATGAACATCAGGGGAGCAGGAGCTTGGGTGCCTGTGATGTCTGACTAGCTTGTTTTCTTATTGTTCAATCAGCCAGTTACCCCCGCTGTCAAAACGCATGTGTGTCTCCGTGACAACCCCGCCAGTCAAGTCAAATTTTCCTCTCTAGAACGGAGGCCTCTTTTTTATTCTGTGAACACGTTCTTCTCCCATCTTTGGGATCAACCTTCCTTTTGAATAAATCACGAATGCTTACTTCATCCCTGAGGTAAAGCCTGTGAGAGCTCACACACACGCGCACACACCGGGATCCGGGAACGTGTGGAATAATGCAATTAACTTGCCAAAGTATCTTGGGAGGGAGAGGGAGAGTGGGAGGAGGAGACAGAAAACAAGAGAGAGAGAGAGAGAAAATGAGAAGCAGAAACAGAGGAAAAAGAAAGAGAGAAAAAGAGAGAGAGAGAGAGGGAGAGAGAGAGGGAGGGAGGGAGAGAGAGAGAGAGAGAGAGAGAGAGAGAGTAACAGAGAGAGAGAGAGAGATTTTAATTCTTCCCCATTCTATGTTAATGTCTTGGCACTATTGTGACTGGAGGTAACCAGAGGACCCCAGAAGCATGTCCCTGAATCCCCCTCATACCGTCTACATTAAAGTAGACCAGATATGCTGTCAATCAGCCTACAATGTAGCTTATTACTGAGTTAAAGCAACCCACTTGAATAGTCTAAGGTGCAACATGAATCAAAACATTTCAGACTTATCAATGTGACTACTGGGCAGTGGTTTTAGTTGGCTGTGGTAGTAAATCCTAATGAGGTATATCAATCAAGGATAAAGGTACTGGCTTTTGTTAAAAATGTTGTGTGAAAATGTTCTCCACATCATTATGCTGGGTAGAAATTACTTAGGACTTGATTTCTTTATTTTCTAAAGCATTATTATTTATAATATTTTCATTCAGACCTTCTAAGTAACTTAAAGGTCACCAGAGTTTACTCCATCCCAAACTTTTTTTTTCAATTTCATATCACTGTAAAAAAAGGGCATAATTGTGATATATATTGGGATATATGTTTTCAAACCCACCAATATTCCAGAATGCTAAAAAGGTTTCCCCAATAAATGGAACAAAAATGTTATGTCTGCACCTGTACCCCACCCCATCCAATCAAAAAAACATTTTTGTCTGAATTTCTTTTTTACCTTTACAACTTCTGCACAACAAAAACGATCCCCTCCAGTTCTGACTCCATGGCTTTGCCCCTGATTTAAAATAAAACTGCCTATAACTCCAGTAATTCCCCTGTTATGCCCCCAATTAGAGTTCAATTACTATAATGTAAATTCTGACACTTTATTTTTTAATTCACTCTTAAGCTCAGTGTAGCTTTCTGTGCTTCAAAGTCTTTTGATAGTGGAGCTGGAAATGTCTCAGATATCAGAACTCAAAACAGCAGCAAGCTGTAGAGTTTTTTTTACAACTTTATTTCATAAACTTTTTAAACTTTTTTTTGTTAATAAAAAAACGATAGTTATTTAATCGCTCTGTAGAGAGCGGAAGAGTGAGGGACCCTAAAGAGAGTTGTCAGTGGATCATATGATTCCTCATAAATGGCTCATTTACTTCCTGCTAAAAAAGACCTAATCATCAAGGAACCAAATTTGGCAGCATTCTCCACAGTGAGCATGGATGAGACTAATTTACTAAACATACCCTCCAGTCACATAATTACATGTAATTTTACCGGCATAATTAACTAATTTAATTACTACTCCTCAAGAGCATCAATTATTGATATTACCGAGTGTTCAGACGGGCTGTGGCGACGCGTGGAGCATTCAGAGGACACCAAACACATGCTGGGCTTCCAAGAGCTTTGGCATGGGTACAGCAGTGTGTGTATGTGCGTGTGTGTGAGAGAGAGTGTTTGTGTAAGTGTGTGATGCCAGGGTGGCACTGAGCTGGAAGGGTGCCCAGTCTGTGAGTGTTCACTGTAGAGAAAGAGGCAGTGCCACTTACATATGTGCGCTTGTGTGTGTCTATGCGTGTTTTTGTGTGTACCTGTGTGTGCAAAAAATGTCTGTTTTTATGTGTAATTCCTCTACAGATTACTGAGAGTCATAAGAGTTGAGTTATTTTACAGTTTTTCAGGTTGAATATGACATGTTTGGATATAAAAAAATTAATGAGACATTTGCACGTCTCTTCTTCTCTTCCTCCCTGACTCAAATGGAAGCATTAGAATTTATCAGTATATAAATGTAAGGTTGTTGGCACCACTGTGATCTTGCTGATGAAATATGGCATTATGAGAGAGGTGTAGTATGAGGGCAAGCTCTGCATCCATATATATAAAGTTTTAAAACACAATTTTTCCAGTTTTTATTGATAATTTAAGCAGTTTGATTAGAGAAAACAACCTTGGTTATTTTCTAATGGTATACTTCCCAAAAAACATAATATTAGGTCACAAAAAAAAATGCATCAGAGGGTATAGGAATGATGTGTTCCAGCTCTGCTTTTGTTCAGGTTTGTAATTCATCAGCAGAAGGGATTGTTCGCATTAACCCTCAAGGCTTAATTTTCTTCCATTGCAGCAGAAAAGATGTACGTTTCTTAACTTTGAGGGAAAAGCCTTTTGTCTGTAAAATCTACATAATATTTCAGTTTTTGGTGATCTAAACTTTTTATTTATGATGTATTTATTTATTATAACTGCTTACCATAGTGCATTTTAAGGTTATTCATTGTAATTGAACTGCTTAAATTACAAGTAAATAACTGAAAAAAAATTAGATGTTGTAAAACTTTTGATCAGAAGTATGTATATACACTTTTGTAGTCATCCATATAAAGCCTAATTGGAAATAACAACTTAGATTTGTTAGGCTGTCAATAAAATGTAATATTTTTTATAAAAGACTAAACTTTCATTACATTTAAAACATTTGGCAGACACTCTAATCCTGAACATCATCTTACAGATATAATTATGGACATAATAGAGGAATTCAAAAGAACTGGGACACCTGGTCACTGTACCTATGGGAAATTTGATGACTTTTCATTCAAAATCCATAGACATAAATATTAAAATTGTATAAAAATTGGACAATAGGGGAGATATGGGATCATATAAATGTTCTTTGATCATTTAAATGTTTTTTCATTATCATCTCATTTAACAAAGATAATTCCATTAGGGAAGCTTCTTAAAAGGTTCTTTAGGGAACTAAAAATTAATTGTCTACAGAAATACACAAATGACCTTTTCGCACTCTTATTTGTGTGTTTAAGTATTAATGCAAGATAAAAAATTTTTATATGTAAAACAACTTAGAGACCTCTGCTAAAAATGGAAACTTTGTTTCTAGTTTTCACTGTTTGTGAGAAACTCAGATAAGCTAAGTGAATATAAATCTTGCAACTTCACCCAATATGTTACTTTGTATGTTGTTATGTTGCAACAAACTGACAAGTTAGTAACAGTTCAGTAAATCTGGTAAATGCAAATGCAGTAAATTAAATTCAATTGTATTTCTGATTTATTGACATGATATTAATCTGCTATTTAACAGCTATTTAAATCATTGCTGTATCACAATTGTGTGTGTAATATTGTTCTGAATTATGTGAGTTAAACACACAAATGCCAGTCATGATCATGAAATTTTAGCTGATGATTAATTGCCATATAAATATTAAACATTAATATTTATTGTTGCTTTGTAGTAAAGATGTGATGTAAAATGCAATAAATCAATCAAAGTGCAAATACCAATTTGAGTAAAATAAATCATAAACAACAACAAAAAAACCTTTTATGTTTTATCTGACCACCTTGATTGTATTTTGTAAAAATAAACAAATTCTGAACTTGATGCCTGCAGTGCACTCAAAAAAGTTGGGACAGGGCAAAAAAGAGTGAAAAGTTTGTAGAATATTTAAGTTACACCATTTTAATGCATTCAACAATAAACAGGTGAACTAATAACATATGAGGGGGATCATGATTAGATATACTGTAAAAAGAGCATCCACCAAAGCTCAGTCTTTTCAAGCAAGAAAGGATCAAAGCTTATTACTGTGTGGCAAACTTGATAAGATAACTGTCAACTGTCAGTTAGTTCAAGGAGAACATTTCTCAGCACAAGATTGGAAATAATTTAGTTTTCTACCATTTATAGTACATAATACTGTGAAAGAATTCAGGTAATCCAGAAAAATCTCAGTCTGGATAGGACAAGGTCAAGAACCAAAGATACCATTAAATGTGCACGGTGTTAAAGCCCTCAGAAGGCACTGAATGAGAAACTGTCATGCTACTGTGATAAATATAGCTTTGGGAGTACATGACAAAAAAGCTGTCACTAAACATAGCTTACCACTGCATTAAGAGACTGTGTTACAGACATCAAATTCTAAATTCTAAATTTGTTAATATTTACAAAATACATTTAAGGTGTTCAGTGAAAATGAAAAAAAAAAGTTCTTTGTACATTTGTCATTTAAATATAGGTTTTAGAGAATTGACAAATCACAGATTCGTGTTTTTTCTGCATTTTACAAAATGCCCAACTTTTCCAGGAAGAGGGTTAGTATTGATTTAACAATTAAGGCAAGTGCAGCTTTGATTCTAATCAAAAACATTACTCAGGGCCCACCGCACTGCCCTCTAAAGGTGTTAATAACCAACATCAAATAAACAACTGTTATTTATCACTGCCCTCTATGCCCTGATTTTACTTACAGAAAATATACATGGCACATTATACAATGCATTATGTTGTGTCCATCTCTTTCATTACTCTAAATCCCATAGAAAGTCACAGGGTTTAATGTAACATGATGCACAGAACTAATGATAAAAGGACTGATGCACTACAACCTTCTTAAAATATATGACCACAAGACTTTAAGGTTTAGCATATCTGAAACACTTAAATCAATTCACAATGTGCTTCATAATGCACTCATGAATTTCACCAGATGTTTAGAGCATTCAAAACTGTGAGGGGCTGTGGCCTTGGACTGACTTCAATATAGAATACAAATTTTCTCTGTATAGTTTTCTTTTCTTTCAGCCTGGTGTAACTCAAAACAGTCCAAGGGCCACTGTTGCACACAGCTTTAAATCCTCTAAACACCTGGTGTAATTCATAAGCTAATTATGAAGCCCTTCATGAAGCAATTTAGACTGGATTGGGGGAATGCTAAACCTTGCAGTGTTGTGGTCCTCCAGATTGGAGTAACAGGTGTGTAACCTCTAGTTAAATTGTAATAGCATAACTTCCACTTCAACACAGTACATGATCATTTCAACAGAAACATACTTTTTATTTAAGTTGCACAGACATCAAGTAAAATCCCCTTGTTATCATCAGCTCTGCACTTTATACACTGAAACTCTATGCCTTTTATGAGATTTGGAGGTTCTACGCAGTGACCCTGCCAGCATTCATTTGATGTGCGGTAAGAAATACTGCACTGTGGTGTGAGAGTTTTTTACAGTTTGCTGTGAAGAATCACTTTTAGCCTATTTGTTCCTACATGTGCACAATATTGTGTATATCTTAAAATATATCTTTTTATTATTTATAGTTCAGTAAGCTCATTAAGAAAGCATTTTGCTGAGAGCATCAGCATTCTCTTTTGTGACATCAGCGTCAATTTGAAGCCAATGTTATCCTCATGTTGGGTTTCATTTTTCAGAGTAGTGGGTTTGTGCTAAAAGTGAATATTGAAGTTCCTTTCACAAGTGCCTGAAAATTGTCTATACCTCATCGAATAACTCCTCTTCCATGCCAAAGTGGAACAAAACAAACTCACTTGACATGCCAAATGTATTCAGTGTCAGTCCTATAAGAGTGGGAGTGAACTAGTGTCATTGAACAAGCCTCTTGTGCCTCCAGTGTGAAGTTTCACTGTTTCCCTGGGTGCCTCTTTAACAAGGCTGGTAGAAATGGCAGCCCCAGACAAGATGGCCTTCTTTACTCCTTTGGTGTTGTTCACAAGTTCTCATATATTATCCTCCATATGATTCTCTGACAGTTTAATGCCAAGCACTACACTTAATGATTCAGAGCACTAAATGCCTGCCTGCACTCATAAATAACATCCCTTAGACACTCTCAACATTTAAATGGGAACTGCAGTCTAATGTTAGATGCACTATAAGTATAGGAACTATTTGCTTGAGGTAAACTTTAAAAGCTCACCCTCTAGCCATTTTATCAGATATGCCTACCATATATCTATGTAGGTTTACATTCGATGGCTGTACCCATGCATCTACATGTCTGTTGCTGTACAATTTGTCAGCCACCTTTTACCTTATCCATCAAAAGAAAGGGACCACCATAGGACCCTCACTTATCAAATGTGAAATTTTTTGGGCAGTGGACCAGTCTCAGCACAGCAGCAACATTTATAAGATGACAAGTGCTGCACACAAGATGACTTACAACTAAGGATGCACTGATATGGAATTTGTAGGCTGATGCCGATATTCGTGACCATATCTGATATCTGCATTTACTGATACAAAAACATTTTTAAAAATGCTGAAATTAGAACTACATCTACCTGGATTTGAAGAAAATACCTTGCATATAATATAGTTATTTCTATAAGCTTAAAAATTGGATAAAAGGAGAAAAATGAAAGACATTTTAGAGTGGTAATCCAGCATTACCTAAACACTTCACTTTTGCATTATTAAATATCAGTTTGAAATGTGGGTCAAATCTAAACACATTCTTATTATTTTTTAGTTAGTTTGTATTGCACTGGTACTAGGGCATCAGCAAAACAGCGTTGCTTGAGTTCTAAACACTGTGCTTATTATTTTTATATATATTATTATTATAATATTTTATATTATATATATTATAGGGGCAGTGGCAGCCTAGTGGTAGGGACTTGTGATCAGAGGGTTGCCAGTTCAGCTCCCATCCCGGGTACTTTTTCATGCACAGTTTGTGTTAGCTATTCTCTACCTCTTCATTGGTTGTTAGTGTATGGTTACAGGACCATTGCATATTTTGGATGGGTGGATTATTCTCAGACTAACTTTGATCTCGATATGTTTGCATTTACATTTACATTTATTCATTTGGATGACAAAGGGACTTCCAAGACATGGAGCAGTAGTGCCCGGGCCGGGAATTGAACCTGCGACATTCAGGTCCCAAGCGTAATGTCCTAACCACTAGGACACCACTGCCAATGTTACTGAGCCAGACACACTTGTTCCAGTGCAACACACACTACCATGCAGTTCTCAAAATGGTCACCACTCAATATATTGGTGGTCCTTTGGAGGTCTCTTTCAATAGATGGATGAGGCAGGGGGCTGCAGTCAGTGAGGGTAGGTGGCAAGTGTAGAAAGTGGATGTATCTAAAACTTGCAACTGAGTGTCAGCAAGACAAGTAATGTATTTGCTATAGTGATACCCATTTCAGGCTGTGAACAGTAATAACACCACACTGAACTGCTAGAAGAGCAGTCAGAAAATTACATGATCCTTTAACCTCCCTAAATCTGTATTAGCACCTTTCCTATCAGACGTCCCTGCTGCATGCCTGCGGGGTTCCATTGTGGATTACTGGCTTTGGAGCTTCAGGGTGTGTTTATGTATGAGGGGGGTTGTAGTGATCGCAGTCGCTAGAGTGATGCTGCTTTACGTCAAAGAAGTGCAGCACACTCTAATTAGATTCATAACAGCAGGATGAAAGTGCAGGCTGCATGATGAATGTATCACCCACATGCTGCTCAATGGGATCTAGTGGGAGCTGGGAATATGTCACCAAATTCAATCCCAGAGGGGCTCTGGAGAATGCAGCCTCATGCTGTTTTCCGTAGTAGAGCTGGACAATAGGGGATATTTTTATAGTGATCATAATACACATTTCTGTAAAAAAAACACAACACAAAGGCCCATGACAGCAATGATAAAGTCTCAAAGTCTACAAAATAATGCCACACAAATTCAAATGTACCACCTAAATGAATTTTTTGCTGTAGATTTGTATGTACTGATGATGTAATCGTTGTTTGACCGCAGTGACACAGACAGTTGCAAAGTGAACAATGTGAAACATGTTAATCATAATTATTGGTATAATATTTATGAAACGCTAGCATCCATTGTCTTGGCTGTGTGCAGAAAATTCAGTCATGTCTCATTTCACTACACGATGAGCAAAAAGCACTGTACATGACACAAGGGAAAGGATTCACATATTAAGCGGTAGTTATTCGAGTAGTTTCATGGACTGGGTGTTATTTTGCTGCTATGCCTGCTGATAGGTATAAAACCATCTTGCAATAATTCATTCATTCATTCATTAATTCATTCATTTAAGAAAGGACATATTTTCTTTATACTACATAAGCAACTGATAGATTAGAGCAATAAAGTCATAAATAAATATTTTTCAGTTATTAATATTTTATTTTGTTTTTGTAAGATTTACAATGCCACCCCCATGAAATATGCATATACAGGTTTTTTGTCATGGTGCACCTTTACTCAACTAAACAGTATTACTTTCAGTTCTGCTGCAAATTTATATCCCTTAGTATTCTCCGTCTTCTCCAGACGGCTTTAGGTTTCCACAGCGTTAGGGACATCTACCAGAAAGAAACAATTAATGCCGCATAAGCAGGAATTACAACTCCAACAGCAAATGGAGTCATTCCAAATATATTTCAGCCCAAGTTTAATTCGTTTTCCTTAATTTATTAACAAAAAGGCTTTAAACTACCAAAAAATCAAGAAATAACGATAACAGTGTTATCTTTGCATTACAATCATTGCTTAATACTATGACTATATAGCAGACATTACAGAGTCATCAGTCATCTCATGTAAAATTGTTTATGTCATGATCGTATCAAATGACTTAATACAGCCATTCCCAAAAGCTGGTGTCTATAGTGTAGCCTATAAGCACAACCTTAAAAACTTGCAGCAGAGGAGCATGTCTAGCAGCCTGCCACCCATAGGTAACATCTCATTCTCCCCAGTCCATGTGCTGACCCTGGATCTACCCATCTTACAGGCCCAGTCCAATTACTAAGTTGAGGTTATCCTCACATAATACTTGTGGCCATCAACTACTGTACTTACAAATGTTCTTGCATTGTTTGCAAGATGTCAGTCAACCCTCAGCTGCATCCTATTTACCACAGATGAAGACCCATCTTCCTGCTAACATCAAAGCTTTAGATAGATGAGGCCCCCTGTCCCCTTGATCTAAGCAGTCAGAGCAGTGGACTGCCCAGTGGGCCCCCTGACACTAGGGAGCTATTGGCATTGGCATTGACACACCATCTGCAAGTTTGTCACGTTGGATTACAGTTTAGCAGTGTAGATGGAGGAAGGCGAGAGGGATGACACAAAAGGGAATGGGAGAATGAGAAAATAGATGAGAAGGAGAGGTAGAAAGATCAAACCCACTCCAGCAAGAGAGCCTCAATCAGACAGGCCCTTATCCTGGGAGAGGGGACTTAATCCCCCACTTCTCCTCTACCTCTCCCTACAACGCACTCGCTCATTCCCTCCACCAGCCTCTTGGCTCAGTTGCTGGGGGACACAGGCACCGTGGTGACAGGGGTTTGTTGTCCCCATGGGAACTCATGGATGCCTGGTGCCCAGAACCTTAGGGTTTCAATTGTGATTATCACTAAATATGGTGTAAACACACACTCACACTCCTACACACATACAGAATCGGTTTAAAAATCTTGTCAAAACATATATTTCTTTCTTACAAAAGACTTACTTTCTTACAAAAATCTACTTCTAATTTGTAACAAGAATGGTCTAAGTCTCATGTAAATCTCATCCTGACCTGAACATTATCACAAAGAAACGTTTTCAGTTAAAGACAAAGAAGAAACATCCTAGAAATAAAGGATGTGAACACACACACCCACACACACACGCACACACGCACACACACACATATACACACACAAACACACAGGCACACAAACACGCTTGCCTCTACCTGCTTCAGCACAACGTCTGAGAATGCACAGATGGTCATCAACACTCGACATTCAGCAAATTATGACAAAAACGATTCTCGTCATTTCTCTTGCCTATGATCTCTGTCTCTCTCTAGTGGGATGAAGCCAGCTGTAGCGTTATCAATCTAAGATGGTGGACCTCATGTTTTAATGTGCTGTATTCAGAACCGTTCTCTATGACTGCATACTCTAGAACGTCCTGCCTGATAACGAAGCTAATTTTAACTAATGTTACCATGCCATATGCTTTCTTTTCTCAGTCAGCAAAACAGACCTCCATTTTTGCAGGAAGGTCTGGGCTTACTGAGACTGCAAGTGCCACACACACAATTCACAAATTCGAGTAAACATGATTCTGGCTAAAACAATATCAAAGCAACTAAAGATCATGTAAAAATAATACCTGACAAATAAAATCACCTCATATATCTATGTGGATTTGTGTAGCAGCCTGCAGAAACCCATAACATGGTAAACAAACATATTACTTTTGTAACTATAAAGTTGAGCACCACTGAAAACCCGGAACTGAGAAAAGAACATTTCAAGATTCTCCTGCCTCCCATCAGTGTTGTGTTTTATCAGGATAGTAAAGAGCTTTTAAACCATCTGTTTTTTATTTATTAGTCACTGCCCATACAAACTTCACTATTAGCCCTGCATATGTTGTTTCAAAATAGTTTCTGTTAGAGCAGGAATAACAAGACAACAGCACTCGCTCACTTTTGGGTTTTAAACTGGTTGAAATTGTTTTCCAATGCAGGTGTGATGAATCCCACTGGTGTGATGAATCCCCTAAGGTTTTTTGTTTACAAAGTCTGATCAGCATGAGAAAGATGGATGTTAACTGCTAACTGGCATTTGACCTCACATATGTCATATATAAATACATTTCAAAGATAATTGACAGACATTTGCAGACTGTCCCATATACAAATAAAAAGTATCTGACAATGAAAAGATTATTTCACAAGTTATGTACCAAACATTTAGTGGGACAGTTAATGATCTTATCATTTTCTTACACCAACCTCTAAAAGAAAAATGTTACATATATTGATCATTTCTCTTGCCAAGATATCATTTTGCATACACTTTATTTTAAGAGTTGCTAGAGATTATCTACAGCTATGAAATCTGAACTATTTTGTGGTTTTGGTTTGAGTGGCTGAGTGGGAAGTTGTAGTTTAGTGGGTAACACTGCTGTCCCATTCCCCTGCAGCTGTAACACGATCTCTATAGAAAGAGGTAAGGTTTAGCTATTAGACTCAGATTACGCTTGATTTAATAGAATCTATTACATTCAACTGTATGTTTTCTTGGGTCAAATAGATATTTAGACAAGTTTGTTAGTTTTAGTTTGTTAGATAAAGTGATCATCTTCAAAACATCAGCAGGACATTCTGAATTTAAACAGTTATGCATTTTTGTAATGTATCATATAATGATATATCAAATTAATTGTTAAAAGATTATATAATTTTACCATCAATGTGGTGGGGTTTTTCCACCATTTGACAACACTAATTGCTCTTTAAAGTGTTAACATTTCATGATAAATTGACATGGAATATAATTTTGTAAAATTAACATTACCTTAACAACATTTGTTTTTCCTCTCCTGCAATGTTACTAAAGAGATACAGATATATGAGCTTGTATTACAACTGCAGTAATAAGTTATATATAAATAATAAGCCTTTCTTGCAACCAACTTTGCAACCTTCTCAAAACTTGCCCTGAAGAATTTAAACCCTACAGAAATGGCCATATATGGGCACACGGAATATGCTGAGAATATGATAATTTGTTTATTAGACATATTAATGAATATTTTGACACCATGGAAGGCTCTCCCGAGGAAATTATGGAGTTTAATAAGGTTGGAAGTAAGGCAATACTAAGGAGCACATAAATATTGCAATGAGTTCTCAGCATTTCCCTGGAGTCCTCTCTCAGCAACAGAAGAGGTGAATAATGCATGAAAAAGGCTTGGAGGAATAGCAGTACATTTGAGTGTAAGGCACAATGGGAATTTTAGAGAATGTTATTTTAGGTGACTGAAGGAAGTGTTTCAGTTTGTATCAGATATGTGAAAGGTTTTATCATTTGTTTGTGAATATAGTTGAGCAAAACAAAACTTCCCACATTTAAAAGATAATTATTAAGAAAGAAGAAAATTCAGTGACAGGGTTCATAGATAGATGGTAGATGTACAGGCAAATGTAGTTTCCTGTGCCTTTTACAGTATCTGTCCCATTTAGTGCCTGAAAACTCTGATGTCAACCATGAAATTAGTATTTTAACATAATTTCTCCTCTTGGGGATTTAGTGTAACACAGCGAAACTCTCTAGTGAGTAAATGTCAATAATTTCTGCATATTTCTGTCCTCTACATTTATTTTTCTAATGTAATGAGCAGGACATTTTAATAAAGTTATGCAACTTCCTTTTCATGGCTGATTCGCCCCCTGGTCTGTTACTGCTGAGAAATGACAGACTCTTCATCTTTGCTCTCATCATTGCTATCAAGTAGGCGACAGTCTAGAAGGAAAAATTAATACATTAACTGCAAGGAAAACTGCACTTGGCAATTTTCTATTAAAGCTTGATGTGCCTGAATTTAACACAGCAGTAATTTTATTTCTTATCGGGTGTCTTTTGAACCTTTCTCTTTTTTGGAGGGAAATAACCAGAGATGAAAATGAACTACAGCTCGCTAATTATACAAACTGTGTGGCTTTGTACCTTGAAATTGACTTGGGGTTCACAGGCGGGAGGTAAATAGCATGGGCCTCTCTGCTCACTGCCTTCCCGCGCCCTTTCATCCCGTAAACAAATGTCCTACATCTAAAGCATTCTCATAATTGTTATGCTAACCTTGGAGAAGGAAACCTCGCCATTAGCATTTGAAGGAGCTAAATATTAGCCAAGAAAGAGAGCTCTCCTTTCTTAAAGACCCTGAGAAAAAAAGAAGAAAAAAAATCATGCCTCTTCTTTTGGTATGCAGCCATCTGTGCCACCCTTCGTTTCCTCGCTTGCCTCGGTTCAAAGAGAGTGAAGACTTCACTCATAAGGTTAGAGATAAGGTGATGCTGTTTTTCATGTGAACATATGTATTTGTTCATTTATGGATGCTGCTGATATGTCCTTTCTTTCAGCTTGAACTCAGCAATAAACCTGTACAGCATCATAAAACTCAACTAAACGACCCATTTGCTGATAGGAGCTGCTGCGCTACTGATTTTCTCACATTTCAGCCATGACTCCAAAAGCCATTGGGATGAAATATAACATGACACATGCTGACCAGCAACAACAACAAATATTAATTTATGACACAGAGTAATCTGTAGATGCTGTGGAAAAATGCAAGTGAATGGTAGGATTAAAGAGCAAATCAGATGAAAGTGTGTGGATGGTGGGGTGAGGGTGAAAAGATGAGTGAGTTAATGAGTAGGGATCAGGCTGTGGCCTCCGTTCTCATTACAACCCCTCTGTTAATCCTCTCCCATTCCCACAAGAGTGCTTTTTGTGTAGCCTTAAAAACACATTCCTTTACAAACACTGGGAAACACAGAGACTGTAATGCGTGCGCAAGTGTGTGTGTGTGTGTGTGTGTGTGTGTTTGTGTGTTCAGGCAGACTATGGAAGAGATTAAAAAACTTCAGATGTATGTCCTTATCCAAATCTTCAGCAGTTTTACTACATTTGTGATTTTTTTTTATATTGCATGGCATTAAAGTAAAATGTTGGCACAAAACGCCATTAACATTGTTAACATGTTAAGATTCTGTTCATTTAGTCCCATTATGTATAACTGCAGCCTGATTCAAGTTTAAATTCAGATAATAAAATATTTGCTGCAAAATGGCACAGTATACTATCCAAACTGATACAAAAGACCAAACTGACTTTGTGACAACAGATGAATTGCCAATGAAGGATGAGTAGAATTTGTGCACAGAGTCTTGTCTCATTGAGCGCTTCTGGACTGAATGCTCCTATTTCCTTGCATGAAGAAGTAAAGGGCTGTGTCTTGAACCCAAATACACAAGAAATATATCACTACCAGTAGTGAAGATATATATCAGTGGCTTAACATTGGTTTTTATTGTTATTTACATTTTTGTGAAACCCCCAACAGATGGTTCACTAACATATGCTTAAGCTACTAGCAAACAGAAAGTCTTGGACAGCATTTCCTCTGATTAAACTGGATTGAGTTGCAAAGCTTTATTGTCATTGCATAAGTATATGATTAGGTTTGCAACTTCTGTACATGATTCTATAAAAATATGAATAGGTAAAAGTTAAAATATAACAGTAGATAAAAATAGCAATAAATACAAAAAAACAAATACTGACAATATGATGGGTAATGGCAATAGAACAGAAGCAATGGCAGTATCAGAAATAAGTAAAAACTCATTGTTAAGTAAAATATAACAGTAGATAAATGCCAATAAGTAATGCATACAGTGCAGACAGTGTTACAACAGTAGAAATAGTTTATTACACATGTACTGCAGTACTTGTTTGTGAGACAGCAATGACAGTAACAATACTGGAATTAGTAATAACAGTGCAAAAATGGCAGTATTCAATAAGAAGTAGCTTATATGGTGGTAAAGTGTAGTCTGTTTCTTGTGTGAGGTCAGTTCTATTTTGTTAAATTAGATTTAACCCTCTAAACTGCATGAGTAGTAATTAATAAACAGGCATAAATTGAGGCTCATTCTTCAGTAACTGCTTTGAATTACTCTGAACTCTAACTCTGAAACAAATAGCTCATTAATGTGACTGAGCGGTAACAATTGATCTATCTATTGCGAGCTTTACAAGCTCAACATTGACAAAAATCCCATTTAAGGTAATGAGAAATTAGTATGCAGCTCAAACTTTTGGCAACTTTTATTTCAAATTATATTTATTTTGTATGCTTGTAAAAAGTGACACTTATAGCAAAGGTCAGATGTAGAGTTTTAGGTCATGTCAACTATAGCGTGGTGGCAAATTTGTGTTTGACATTTCCAAATACCTAGAAACACAGTTACATACTGCAGTGCATTTTAAACATTTTTGAAACTTAACATTATATTTAAAAAATCACTTCAGTTTTTTTAGGCAGAACAAGATGTTTGCCAGCATTGTGTAAGGTTTAAAGAAATCTCAGATAATGCCAGCAAAACATTCTTACATCTGTTAACAGGATGATAAACCTTCCTCTGTCTCTCTCTTTGCTTCTCATTTTCATTCAAAAAATGTTGGTATATATTAAAGTGCTAAATAGTTTTAGCATGGACATAATAATCTAAAAAAACATTGAATTCAGACAGAACCTTCGCTTTTGTGGAGGTTCTTTAATACTTAAAAAAAGTTATTTGTTAGTTGATCATTTATAAAAAAAAACTTTTTAAACCTTCACCTTCTGATGAACAGTTAGGAAACCAAAAGTAGTTTATGGCTATAAAGAACCCTTTATGGCGTAATATACATTGTGTTTTATACTCTTTCTGAATTTTAAATTAGGTGTTTGTTTATTTGTATGTTTATTTATTCATTTATGCATTTACGTATTTATTCATTATTGATAATTTTTATGGAAATGGACCCAAAAGTCCCTCCCTCTTTTCTTGTTTTAATGAAGGAGCACTCCTATAGACATGCCCCTGCCTCACACACACACCCCACTATTTCAGTGTCTGCTACATTCCATTCCATTTTTCCTCTCTTGGAGCGTAGCAGGGAATGGGATCAGAGTTGGGAAGAGCCAGTATGCAGCAGCAGAAAGACACACAGCAGATGGTGAGCTTTTGTAGGGCTCTGTTCTTTCAAAGCGCGGGAAAAGCCCTCTCTTGCCCTCTCTCTCTCTCTTGCTCTCTCTCTTACACACACACACTCTCTGACCAGTGTAAAGGTATGGACCTAGCAGATGGTGAGATCACTGAAGGCTAATTCTTTGAGAGGAGAAACTGTTTGCTTAGGGGACCAGTACAACACTGGTGAAAAAAAAACGAGCTGTTCAGTGATGTACCTTTATGAATACCCCACTCAAGCTACACCCTGCTCCAGATAAAGAATGCTCTAAGGAGACGAGAGGATTTCTTGAGGTACTAAGTGGTTTGGGCACTTTAAAATCAGGCATCCACTACACAATGTAATACGCCCTGAAATTTTACCCTGAGCACACTGTAGAAAACAGAAAATGCTCAGGTACATACTTACTGTTCAACAGCGTCCCAGGAAACAGGTGCTTCTTCACAGGGTAATAAGGAACAACAGCCTCCCACTCACTAAAAACCAGCAAACGCTGCACTGATTTGTAAAGGGAAATAGAGCATGATTTTGGATGCATGAACAGAATGTTTAATTTGAAAATAAATCATATCATATGTAAATCCCTTCATATGTGTGTAACTCATAATGCACATAATAAAAACTACATCTATAACTATATATGTTTTATTGTATTTTATTTTATGTTAGGGGTAGAAAAATCACATATCACAGAAATTTTAGTTTACTATGTGTGTGGGTGGGTGTGTATGTCTTTGGATGTACATGTGTGCATAGTGTTGGGATGCAAATGGAAATGTATGATACACTCTTCCTCTTTAAAACACTTGTCCTTACCGGCCATAATACCTTTAGGTATTGTTAATATAACAAAAAGTAATCAAATATTGGGAATAAATGTTCAAAAAAACCGAAATGGGGTATCTGTATTCTGTTCATGCTACATTTTGAAAAGGCAATATTTAGAGTACAGCTGCTTTTCACCTTTAATGTGAGTACTTCTAGATTATCTCACCATAACATTTAAAAAAAGAGCATTAAATATCTAATAGAAACACCATCATTACTTGCTTACTAACTTTTTTTATCAATGTGTGGCACATAATATACATATTAATTAAACAGATAAATTCAATGGGAGGAATCAACAAATAAACAAGCAAGAAATAAATAAAGAACAGATGTTTCTGCTAAAGCCTGAGTAAACTGATAAAACACTGTGATGAACCAGTTATTTATCTCAGCATTGCTGAACTCTTTTAAACACTGACTGAAGCAAACTCGGTAGTGCACATGTTTACAAGCGATACTTTTAGTACTGATATACTGGACTCATGCTCAGTGAACCGTAGGAGCAGCAGTGGACTGAAGCAGGTGATGAGGGCCTAAAATGCTAAGAATTTTGGAACTCCATTAAAAATAACAAATGAAAAGTTAGAATGACATAAATAAAACAGCCAGCCAATAGGAGTGAGAAATATTGTGAATGGAATAAAACAGCAGAGGTTTTTCATCAAGATGTGTTCAAAATGTTGTGTACTGTAACAGAACATATATCTGTATTGTTACTTTTTAAAGTATTGAAAAATACTGCCCCACTGTGTGTGTGTGTGTGTGTGTGTGTGTGTGTGTGTGTGTGTGTTCAGACATTCACCTTGAGGGTTTAGTCAACTATTTGGAAAGCACCTATCATTCCTGCTTGACTCCATCCTGGATTACATACAGTAGCCATACTCAACCCAGTTTATTTATGCTGTCTGCGGTTAACTTGCATAATGTGCCATACTGTCATTCTGAAAGAATAACAGGTAAAAGGTGTGTGTGTGTGTGTGTACACCCATGCTTGTGTTATTTCAGATGCTTGTACAGGTTTCTCTGTAAATAGTGAAGCACCTGTGTAAATGGGAGAGGACAGCTGTCGCTCTGTTTCTGAGGAAGATGAGGGAGATTAAAACACAGAGCAAACTTTGTCACTGAGGATGAATGGGGAGAACGGAGCAACCACCCTATTACTCTGACGCCATTCTAGACTGTGTGTAATGGCTCACTGCAGAATTCCAGAAGTAAAACTGAAGGATTCCCACGGTCACCGATGACATAACTGTAGAATGAGTCAAACTTATGGCTTTAGAGCTCAAACAGCCGAGGGGGATCATGATGCCTACTAAAACACTGTACACTCATATTAAATGTTTGGGGATGGGATGTTCAAAGAGTTTACAGATCTTAAAGTGGAACTTACTTGCACATGCATGGTGATAAAATGTGAAAGTGACATTTTGTCATTGTGAACACCACAACGAAATGTGACCTCTGCATTTAACCCATCACACATGCACATGTGGGGCAGCAGGCAGCTATCAACAGCTCCCAGGCAGTAGAGTATTTGGACGGTACCTTGCTCAAGGGTACCTCAATAGTGTCCGGGCTGGGACTTAAACCTGCGACCTTCAGGTCCCAAGGGCAATGTCCTAACTACCAGGCCACCACTGCCCACTATATTTTTACTGCTCTTTTATTGTGTGTAAATGCTCAGGTCAGTTGTGTTGCATATGTCTAATTACATACATTGGCCTCAGGGCAACAGATTTAATTATGTACATTTTTATTACATATGTTTCAAAGGACTAACAGACTTTCTCCTTTTAATTACTGTCATTTATCTATAGGAGTGAAGCTCTGGAACTGCATATAACCTGCAAGTGATTTGTGGGCCACATCTGTCAATATGCTACACACAGGTTATTTTCTTCTGCTTTGTGAGCTGTAAGGGTATAGCAACACCAAGTTTAGAATGCAAATATGTGTGTAGCTGCAAAGGTTTAGGCATTTAGTCATTATGTTGGGCTAACCATTAGTACATGTCTCAAACTGTTAGCAACCTAGCATGTATATCTGGCATAACATTACACATGTAAAGTGTATCTATCTAAAGTGACTATCTATGGAATTTCATTGCAATGGCACTTGTCTGGGGGTTGGGATATAATACGCAGCAAGTGAACAGTTCTTGAAGTCTATGTGCTGGAGGTAGGAAAAGCGTAAAGTTCTGAGCCATTATTGTGATGGTGAGATGACTTCGACAGAACTTCTCCAAAACAGCAGGTCTTGTGTTCAATTGATCCAGGTATGCAGTAGTTAATACCTACGAAAAGTGATCCAAGGGAGAAGAACTAGTGAATCATCAACAGGGTCATGGGCACCCAAGGCTCACTGATGCATGTGGGGAGTGACGGCTAGCCCATTTGGTTTAAGAAGTGAAAGCTGGCACTGAGAGAAGGTTGTCAGAACAGACAGTGCACCACAGTCAGAGCTGTTTCAGCAGTATAAGGGGAACCTACACAATATCAGGCAGGTGGTGTTAACATTATGGTTGATCAGTGTGTTTGTGTGTGTGTATGTACAATAGGTTACATTATATATATATATATAAAAACAAACATTGTTGTGAGTCAAATAATCACAAGTTGCAACCTGATGTATGTATTTAAGAGTTAAATACGCATCTTCTGTTCACATCTCCTAAGGGCATTTAAAGGCTAGGTGAAAGGATGCAATGAGTGAAGAACAAAGCATCTACAATGTGTTGTCCAAATTCAGACACATGCAGAGAGGAAGAGAGAGAGAGAGAGAGAGAGAGAGAGAGAGAGAGAGAGAGAGAGAGAGAGAGAGAGAGAGAGAGAGAGAGAGGAGAATAAGAAAAAGGGGGAGGGGTAGTGCATTCCATGAAAGGTCACCATCAAAGATTCATCCACTCAAGCCTTTTGAAGGGCTGTCGTTCAATGAGATAGCGAGATAGCAGGTCCTCTCTAGCTCACTGGACAATCTGCTCTCTCCTACAAGGTCAACATGGAGAATGGCCTGCTGCTAAAGGCACATATGCTTACATTCTCTGTCTATACTCAAAAAGCTTGGCTTCTAAGAACACAACATCATTATTTGATCAGCATCACGCCAAAGGACTGTTGTAGGCAGAAAGAAAAATCACCATCAGCCAAACATCATGTCTGTTTTAACATGCGTAATGTACTGAACCATTATCCGTTAAACTACATCTGTAATAGTCTACATTTAGAAGCATCCAAATGAGGCATTTATAAATTCCTTTATTGAATGCTTACACTGCAATGTGTAGATGCTGGCTAAAATATCTGATCAGTAATAATGATGATTATGATAACGTATAGCTATTTTCACTTTTATACAGAATCGTATCATGATAAAGGGGTATGTATGTATGCAGAGGTAAAGCTCTGGTCAAATTAGAGTTTCGTTTATTTTAACCTACAGGAAACACGTTTAAATATGTCTTTATTTCTGCCAATGTCAGTGCAGATTTTATTTATTTAAAAAATAATTAAGAAAATATTGAATGTGCCATAACATTTCCACTGGCCATATTTTATATTTTACAATATTTTGAATTCAACCAATAAACAATAAATGTGAATAAAAGGGGGCTTTCTATAAAAGGATGTGTCTATTTCATCACTTAACATGAAATGAATAGGCATTTGTTTAGGGGCACCCAAGTTTTTGTAAACAGCTGCTTATATTTTACAGAATATTAAAGAACACTACAAACACTTACATACTACTTTATCTTTCCAATGCCTAAACATAAATATATATAACCACTGAATCTAAAATGCATAATAGTGTTTATACAGTGTTTGTCTTGAAGTGATTTCCACCCGAAAGCAGTTCACATCACAGTTCATACTTAGCTCAGAATTAACCTGTGTTTAAATGAAGTATAATCAGTTAAAATAGGCTCTGACTAAACAAGTATAACACCTAAAAGGCTGGTATTTTTGTGGTGATATGATAATTGGAGGGATTTATGCACGGTAAGTGGTTTTGTTATTGTTGGAGTATGCCAGTGCAAGAGTTTTAGCCCCCTTTCAGAACATGACTGATAGTGCTATTTGCAAACCCTTTTGCACCTGCTACGCTGGAGGCTGTTTGGCCAACCCACCTGCATAAAGCAGGAAGCATTTTCATAAGAAACTTTTGAGATCAGTTTACACGTTAAACTACTTTTTCCATTTGCTTTGCTTTTTAAAAAAAACTGGAGAGAAGTATAGAGTGGAGTCTAGCATGTTGCTTCCAGAAAAACTGCAGAAAGCCAAGTGTTCACTGGAGTTTGCAGCATGTGATATGATGCCAGTCAGTGGATTCCAGTGTGAATGAGTGACATCATGGGTTTGGCACTGGATTCTGACCTGTGAAGAGACTGTGAACTGACTGCCAAAAGAGTGAATGATCTATAGCAGCATGGTGCTGGAAAGCTACTTGTACTTATCCTTATACAGAAAAAGGCATGTATTGAAAATATATAAATATAATTTTCAAAACAAAATTCTGTTTTCTCATTTTGTTATTTTTCATAATTTGCCAATACCAGAGGCTCTTTACATTGTGTCACATTTTTAAGATAAACAGACCAGTAAAAAATTATCCAAATGGTTAGGAATTTCACTGGCATCCATTCAAAGCCAGAACATTTCCCTTCTTCTGTAAAGTTTGCATTTCAAAGGTACTGTACTATCTGCAGCACGGAATATACTGGCAAACAATGCATTGCCCCACATGTGCACATGTGATGGGTTAAATGCAGAGGTCACATTTCGTTGTGGTGCTTGAGTGTGTTCACAATGACAAATGCATTTAATTTTTTTGTCAGGGGCCTGTACACAGCTGAACAGTAGTTATATTCATATGTAACATATTACATATTCATAATCATTCACACCAATAATCTGATCATTATCCTTATAACTCCTGAGTGTACTAAGAATCTGGAAATTACTCAACAAAAATCTTCATTTGGATCCAATGTGTGCGAGCATATCATGTAAATGCTATATTGTTTATGGTCTTGCCACAACTGTTTGCTGGTGGAATGACTGAAAATAAGAATGAACAATGACTAAGTTTGAGTAGGGTTAATTTCACTGCATGGTTATGTATTGTGCTTGAGAGTATTGTGCTGCAATGTGCACGGTTATCTGATTTTACTGAAATGATGAATATATCTGGCAAATGGAAGAAACAGTGCATGAGCTTCTGAAGATTTCAGCAGGGAATATGTATATATAAGCACACTGTACTTACAGCTAGTTTACACAGGGGATCTAGATCTGCCTGAAGCAATTTATTCACTTATTAGTTACTCAGAGGTAAGTGACTATTAGTTAGGAGCCCACACGTATGTGCGTGTGTACACACAGAGACACACATACACCCGCAGACGCACCACACATACTAATCATAATAATAATGATAATAGCAATAATAATTATAATAGCAATAATTATTATAATAATATCAATGTTATTATTGTTGTTATTACTATTATTACAATGTAATGTTGTTACAATTAATGTATTGCACCCTGTTGACTGAAAAATAATGCATCACACGTACACGTACACGCACATAAACACACACATAAAGACGATAAAGACATAAAGACACATTCACACACATCAAGCCCCCCACCACCACCACCTACCCCCCCAACTGTCAAAGACCCACCGCAGCCCGTGGCCCCGCCCCCTCCTCCGTGCTGCTGCTGCTCGAGCGCAGGCATGAGGAGGCTCCTGATTGAGCGCCTTCTCGCCCAGACCTGTCAGCGCTCCGGCGGGTGGCGCCTCCTCCCTGCTATAAATCCGCAGCGCCAACTCCACTGCTCTCTCCACGACGCACGCTGCGCGCTCGAGCGGCTCAGAGCTAGAGAGGATGACCGCAGACTAGAGTCCGTCCCTACCCCCTCTCTCTCTCTCTCTCTCTGACCAGGAACACCGCATGTTATATTTTCTGCCCGCTGTCCAAACAGCACCCACCAGAAGGCAAAGCAGACCCCCACCCCGCCCCAACCTCTACCATCTCCACCACCACCAGCCCATATTTTGGAGTTTCGTCTGGAAGATGAAGGCTACCGCCCCTCTTCGCCCCCACAAGGACTCCTCCAGCCTGCGCCCTGCAAGCTGCGCCGCGGAAGAGGAGGAAGAAGACCTGCTGTGCCTTCATTACGACATGAACGACTGCTACAGCCGTCTGAGGCGCCTGGTGCCCACCATTCCGCCGCACAAGAAAGTCAGCCGGGTGGAGATCCTTCAGCATGTCATCGACTACATCCTGGACCTGCAGCTGGCCCTGGAGGCTCAGCCGGCCCTCTGGAGGCCCCCCTCAGCCCGCACGCCCCTGGCCGTGCTCAACACCGAGCAGGTGAGGGCTGGAGGTTGGTTTGGTGACGGTGGCTTTTTGTCGTGTTGAAGCGTTGTGGAGGAGACAACGCCGCCAGATGCGGTGGGTTTGTTGTTTCTTTTTCTTTCCACACCCGTATACACGTGAGTTTCGCCCGCTCGCGTGGGGATTGGCGAACGGGGCGCTTATCCCGCCTGTGCTGCGCTACAATTGGCTAAGAGTTCTCACAGACGGTGGAGTACTCCCGAGTATGAACTCCTAGCCAATCGAAACCCAACTGGGTGGGGCTTCATGGAATACGGGTGGGAAAAAAGAAATAACGTCGTTTAGCACATCATGGTAATCTGCGGTGTTGTGGTACGTGTAGGACACGGATGCTGGGTGTTTTATGGCTTTGCCAAACACAGCTTGTGTTATTTTCATCCCTGCTCCTAAATGAGTCAATTTTTAGTCACGTTTTAGTTGTTTCCCTGCCCCAAGCACACCTGATTGAACTCATTAGCTAATTAGTGCACAAGCGCGCGCGCGTTCGTGCACACGCTCAAGGAGTGTGTTAGTGCAGGATACTGAAATGCGTAATGGACGCAAAAGCAGGAAACATTGGAGTAACTGAGCACATCACATCACGTTGATCATGTTCATTCTGCTATCAACCTGTGTGTGCGTGCGGTAGTGAGTGTGTGTGTGCGCGCGTGTGTCATTTCTCTCTTTAATATGGTATTAAACCCACAGATCGTCTGAAAAAATTTCATTGTTCATGTTTTCGAGGGACACATGCAGTTTGTTGAGAGCAGTGCGCATGTGCAGTAACCAGCTCTCCATATAGCTGATACGGTGCGCTTATGTGTGTGTGAGAGGGTTTACAGTCTGTTTACTTTGTTTTTCAGAGGACGACAGTGGTCAATAAGCAGGAGGACTCGATCCTGTGCCGCTGAAGTGTACCGTAATGGTGAGTGCATTTGGTGAAATACACTCAACATCTGCATGAACGCTGTTCACATTTACACACACAGGATGGCACACCAGTCCTGGCACTAACTCTAATACTGGTGGCATGCATCATAATGATGTCGGTAGTGTTAAAAACATAATGAATAGATATATTCATACAAAAAAAAAAAGAATTACAGAGACATTTGTACAGGAAGATTATTTTAAAAACATTTTCACATTTGTGTAATTCATTAAGACAAATTTTCCTTTAGGTAATGACCAAAACATAACATGTGATTTAAGATATTTTGTGATTTTATTGCCAGAATATAGACACCCACGGTCAGTAAACCCAGTTACACCCCCCCCACCCCACCCCCCAATGCAGCAATGCAGACACGTATTTCACTCTAACAGTCAGAAATAGCACCAGAAATGTGCCAGATATACTTGTTTTACACAGTTTACTGTTACAGACACTGGTTTGGACTCGTATGTGAGGGAAACGCTGTAACTTAATTTGAGTAACACCACTCATTCACATAATGTCTGGCAGGGGAAGCAGAAGGAGCGATAGTTATATGAGTGGAATGAATACTGTGGTTCATTGCTAGCAGTGAATATTGGTAGTATATCTAGAGCTGGTCTAATGGACGCCGATTAAGCCTAGATTGAGACTATATGGTCAAATCAGTGGGGATTTGCCTTAGACAAACCATTTCAGTCTAAAATTAAGCTTAATAAAGATCTGGAAGCCCAGCCCTATTAGATTTATGGTTAATCTAAACACTGCATTCTGTAAAACTATCCCTGTGCCTACTCATGTGCCCGTATGTGTTCACTGTAAGTCAGCCAGTTAAACACCAGCAGCTTTCGGATGCAGCTGTACTTTGCGCAATAAACGTCCCTAGTGTAGCAATCTCACTAACAGAGGGTTAAAGCAAGGGCTCTAAGGTGAAGTGTCCAGACTGGTTTGCCTGCAGCTGTGTCTCTGTGTGTGTGTCTGTGTGTGTGTGTGGACTGTGAGTGTCACAGCCCTGGGCCCATGGAGTGCTGTGCTCGTTGTTTGACCTGGTTTGTTTTGGGTTGTTGATCAAGCATGCCCTCTGTTTTGTCGGTGGCGCCAGTCAGTCTGCAGCACGCGGTTCACACACCCCCTCTATTCATTCGCTTCTCACAGGTGTGCAGTGAGCCCATCCAAAGCCAAGCCAAGCTTCGGCAGGGAATCCGACACACACCAGGCCCAATCGCAACGAGGGATTGCAAAGCAGTCCCGAAACTAATGGCTACTAAACCATAACATATAAACATTTCAGTGTTAACTGTCAGCAGCGACAGGAGCAGCCAGCTTTCTCCTCCCTTCAGTGTGTTTCCTTTCAGAGAAGGGAAAAACGCTCAATTTGGACAAAGAATTACCCTCTCACTCTCTCTCTTTCTCTCTCTCTCTCTCTGTCTCGATGCTGAGAGTTGCCATTTGATTGACCCTAAAGAAGCACCAGGATAAAGCTCTGTGTAATTTTTACTAAGAAATGTCTGTAACGCTTTACAAAATAACATTGAACCTTAAAATGTTCTGGCATCTATTGTTAAAAATAGGTGATTTGTGTTCCACAGGGATTTCTCTGCAATTAAAATTGTTTAATATTGTAAAGAAGGAAAATTCTTGTTGAGAAATAATTCTGTAAATAAAGAAAAAAATAGGATGTTCTATAAATGAATGTGGAAGAAAATATCTATATGCTCAAACTATTGTAATTATCAGATATTTTTTATTGAAAGGTTTTGTTTTGTAAATATTGTGTTTTCACATAAGTGTAGTGAATAAATTCATGATTGTTCTGCTAATAAAGTTCACGTCATAAAGCTGATTATGCTTCTCTCTGTCCTGTTTACTTGCACATTCATTAGAAAGTGGAATTTCTATACAGAGTCACAAATTGTATACGTTGCCATTTGCACTGTGTTTTATTTGTAATTTGAATAAGGATTTGTAAAGTGTAAAAGAGAGATACTATAAACAATTTCAACAGGATTGGAGCTTGCAATGTCTTCACTGCATAACGTCTGAGTCAACTCTTTGGAATACTGTAAATAATAAATTTTTTAGCTTTCATCAAATGTTAGCTCACAGAATGTGCCAGGTTTAGGCAAAAACTGTAAGAGTGCTTTCAGGTTAAGGCATTTCCAGACTGCTTGGGACACATTCTATAGCACTGTTCTGTTTCATGAATTATTGATGGCCATTGGGTTTCATATTGCGTGACACGCCTCCACATAGACATCGGTAAAACTAATGATGCACTCATAGCTTCACTGTCCTAGCACATATTGTAAATACAGTAGCCACAGTGTGAATGGACATTATGGCAAAGTGAAAAAAGCAATATTTTCTACAAATAAATGCTACACAAGGTAGAAATGCACTCTTGAATATAAAAGCTCCTTAATGGTTCTTGGCCTGAACACAGGGTTCTCCAACATAAAACCTCAATTGATAAAAAAAAAAAACTTTAAAGAACTAATGTGCATGATCTTTTGAAAGGTCCCACTCACACATCTCACACATTTTTGAAGAACCACTTACTGATATTATCTTTAGGGAAACAAGCCAAGAGTGGTTGTTCTATGGCATCACTTCAAAAATTATTTTTGGAGCCTTTCGTTTTAAGAGTGAGGTGTATAATTATACATGTACACCATTATGTTTTCCCCTAATATTTTAAAACAAATGAATAGAAATTGTGCACTAAAATGTGCATAAAAAGCCATATGTAACTTTGTTCCTTATAGAGAATGTGGTAAATTCAACAAAAATGATCATTTGACCAGAAGGACTCAAATGTTTAGAAATAACTGTATAAATCTATTCATGGATCATCATGTTAAAAAGCAATTATACTTTATTATCCATCTCCCAAAACTACTGATAACGACTACACAATGTTTCTCTCTTGAAAGTCACAAAGTTTGAATAGTATTTAAGTAATGAATTGTTTACTTGACTCACAATTAATATGCACAGATAATTACAATTATACATAATGAAATGTACTGCATAACATACATGCCAGTTTCTATATCCTCATGCATATGCATATGTCAATATATCCCCAACACTTAGCCTTTTGTTTTCATTATAACATTTTTGCATTTCACTTATCATTAAATTATATGCATATACAGCACATTATTAAGCTTATGCATATAAATTAATTGCATGCAGAAAATAATTGCTCTCTTTGTTACAACCCTGAAATTGCATAAGGATTGATGGACAGCAATCTCAAACTATGAAAACTTTCCTAAAGCACTGAGTTACATTAATTCACACAGGATTTGGACTGCTTCTTGGAAAACCGAAGCATTAATACATTGCATTGTCTTCATTTCGGATGATTGTTTTACGTATCATTGAACGGTCCCTCTCTCAACTGTGCCCCCTAATGGAATAATCTACTCTGGATTTGAATAATGTTGAGGAAGGCGGATTCTTCTACTGTGTGCTCACTCTGCAGTTTAAATGCGACCTTGACGAGCAAAGGATAAACAAAAATAAGGAAAAAACACTTTTCTCTTTTACAGATTATTGAAACCCCCAAGAGAATCAGCAACCGTGATCCTCAGTCTTAAGATAAAGTGATGATCTGATAACCTGTAGCTTTATATATATGCAGCAATGCAGCTAAAAAAGGTGCTGACATTGTAAGACAGCAAATTTTTACCTAACTCATGTCGAAAATACTTAGCTCTCATTTACATTGGCTACACTGTTAAAAAAAAATCACAAATACTTTTGCCTAAAAAGAACCCTTTTAATTTCCTAAAGAACCATTTTCATCTCTTAAAAACCTTCGTTTTTTACAACTTTTATACCTACGTTTATACTATATATGCTTCACACTCTCACATCTCAGGTACAAAAATGATTCTCTTTCAAGAACTATACATTGGCAGTAGTTCTCAAATTAAGGGCCATGGCCATGCAACCCCAAAAACGAAAGAAAATTCTGAAGTTGTATTTTAACATAGTAATGTTTTATTCTATTAAATCAGCTTTGGCCACATCTAATTAAAAAATGATAGATGGTAAAAATTATTAAAAGGTAATATACCTTTCACCCAGTCACAGTCATCCAGCTCCCCCTTAATAGGTCATATGTAATGTTATAGAAAAGCTCCTCGTGTCTTGTATAAAAAGGTCAACGATAGCTCCAGGGTAAGCTAGACAAATGGACAAGGGTCTGGTGGGTGTGGAGGCAATGGGGTGGGGGCACCGTGGCACTATAAATAAATGTGGCATTAGACAAAAAAGTTTGAGAACTGCTGCTTTAGGGAAACAAAATGGTTCTATTGCATCATGCAGAGAACAGTTTCCCTGGAACCTTTTATTTTTAATAGAAAAATATATTGTCATGCTTGACAAGTGCACCTCACAAAATCACTGTTGACTTTTTCATGTTAACTCGGGATCAGGTGATAATGATTAGACTAGATTAGTCAGTGTAAAACAGCTGATTATGTATGTGAAGTCTAGCTAAGCCTTTATGGGCTTTTGTTTGAGGCTACCACACCTGACTGCATCTCTCTCTCTCTCTCTCTCTCTCTCTCTCTCTCTCTCTCTCTTTCTCTCTCTTTCTCTCTCTCTCTCTCTCTCTCT
>JBBPDA010000009.1:11229180-11257268 GCA_037974385.1 Arnoldichthys spilopterus | reverse complement strand
CTCTCTCTCTCTCTCTCTCTCTCTCTCTCTCTCTCTCTCACTCTCTCTCTCTCACTCTCTCTCTCTCACTCTCTCTCTCAGCCTCTGTCTTTTTCTTTCTGTTCCTGTCTCTAGCCCTCTCTCCCTCTCTCTCTCTCCCTCCCTCCCTCTTTTGCTCCCTCCTCATCTATAGCTTGCTAGAATAGAGGAAATGAAAGGTCCCTGGAGCTGGTGGCAGCTATAATGAGAAATGAGACTCACTCCTCCAATCTCTCACTGTGCTGCTTAATGGGCTCATACTGTAGCTAAAGCAAATGGCAAGCTTTGGGGCCAGACACAACCTCTTTCACAGCCTGTGTCATTAAGAGAATCAGTGACTCTAATCAAATGTCATTTTAAAACAAAAAACAAAAACCAAATCAGTTGTGTGAATTTTGCCAGAATTCCAGAGACAAAGATCGGCATAGCATATACATTACATTTCTATAGAATAAAATTTCCTTGCATGTGTGTCAACAAAACAATTACATCCTAATACATCAGATTATTCGTAAAAACGAGAAGTAAAAAAATGTATGTGCTCAGGTTATTGTAAGAGCTATGAAAGTGCATTAATACATATTCACTACACATTGTTATTTCCCCACTGGCTTGCTGGCCTCTATTCTGGTTGTAGTAGGCTTAGTTACAGTTTTCCTGTGCCTGAGAGGGAGGATAGTAATGACGCAGAGAAACACGTCACTCTCCACAATATTCACACACATTGTTTGACAACAAAACCACCCAACTCCTAAATAATCTCAAAAATAATTAATTTACAGTGAAAGGATAAAATCTTCTTGAAGGCAAATAAATAAAAAAATATATATGTATCATGTATCATTACTGTACAGAAAAAAAAACATTTTATAGGAAAAAGCAAAAATGTATTTATTAATATAAAATTAAATTAAATGTCTTTTCATCACAAAATGTTCATACAACGTAGAAATTTGTTTTCTGGACAGCGATGATATGAATTCTGTTCAATATCAGATCGTACAACAAGATAATAACACACTAATGCTGTGCTGATGCATTAAGGGTGTATAGTATTAGGATATAAAGTTTCTAAATCTTGCTGATTGTTTTGCCCCTCACCGGAGCCTCTAGACAATTGATGGATTCTGCCCCTTACCTTGCCCATAGCACATACATTTAAGGCTGTATCTTACAAGTTATACATCTCACTAAATACATGTTATGTTGTTGCTCCCAAATTCCACCCGCATCTCTGAAAACACCTACATCTTGTCCTACACTGGATGAACACAAATGAACAAACAGAAAAAGAAATTTTGACATTTGTATACATTAGTGGTTACAAAACCTCTTCCCCTCAAACATTAAACCTCATGGCACATACCCTTCCTGCTTTACATACACATGCACAAATTGCCACAATGTATTAGATCCCTCAATGTACTATTTATGACATGATTACACAACACACTGTGGGTCTATTAGTAATTAAGCCTAGTCCTGGACTACACAGCATTCTAAATGGAGATTTTTCACTTACAGAAAATGTAGTCCAAGATTAGATTTAAGATCTGTCCAGGAAACCAATATCAGATTTACAGAATAATACTGAACTGATAAACAGATATGATTGTAAAGCTTGTGCCATAGGTTTGGCAGCATGAGCTGTCTGCGGTATCCAGATGAAAGTAAACCGGCAGTAGTGGCTAGTGTTTTGGACCTTGCCCTTTTGAACAGAAGGTCACAGGCTCAAGTCTTGACCCAGGTACCAATGAGGTACCCTTGAGCACGTTCTGTCCCATACACTGCTCCCTGGGCGCTTCTCATAGCTGCCCACTGCTCCATGTGTGCATGTGTAATGGGTTAAATGCAGAGGTCACATTTTGTTGTGGCGTTCACAATAACAAAATAAGTCACTTTCACATAATAAGGCACATTTTTTACTAAACAGGGTGAAATGGCATTTAGTCATCCTGCTACAGACTACTCCCCATAGAGATCAGATTTGCTGCAAATGTTGCCTTTTTTTTAGAAACAGTCTAAATACTGCCTTGTTTTCTGCTTCAGGTAATCAATTGGCTTTTCTTTTGTCTTTATAATACTTCCTATAATTCCTGCACCTTTTTCCGTATTCTTTTATATTGCATGCTTCACTTGTTTTGTTTGCTTAGTTTAACTTCTATCAGAAGCACATAGGTTTACTTTAGTGATAAAAAATTATTACACATTATATCTTGGTTCGTTTGGGGATATTTTATTGATACAAAATCATTTTTTTCTTGCACCAACTCCTCAAAAAAACTGTATTTTTGTCATTACTTGATCTCAACATTTAAACCTGATAAAAAGCCTCTTTACACCCTCACACACACACAAACACACACACTCACACTCATACACACTCACACACACACACACACACACACACACACACACATTTGCACAACAGATTGTCATTTTAAAGAAGTGTACCTGCTCCTCATACCCTGGGCTTCTGTGACCATGTGTCAGAAAAGGGAGTCCCATGTTCAAATGATGTTTGACAGTGACTCCCACACTTTATTGGACTGCTCTTTGATATTTGTTGACCATTGTGATAGGTTGCAATCATTTAAAAAATACATGTACAGGACATGGGGTTAATCAAAACGTTCTGTCTTCTTGTGCTTTTGAAGCTTATTTTAACTTATTTTAAATCTTACTTTTATTCATCTAAACTGATTTTAATTATAACTTTTGCTTATTTTATCTCTGTAAAGCACACTAGATGACCTCTGTGTGATAATGTTCTATTTAAACAAAATTGACTTGTTTTCACTCTTTTCCACACTACAACAGACAATAAAAGAAATAATGGACTGCATTGTCATTCTAAAAAGAAGGAGCTTTTTTCTCCAACACAAGCTTTTAACAAATAATAATCAATAACAAACAAAACATCTAGCTGTTGGGATTTTGTTGTGCTGGATGGATGTGGTGGATCACTTTCACTCATGCACACATGCCAGATGAAAAAGTATGCAGTGCTAGTGGAGAAATCTGTATTTACTTTTGATTAAACTCAATATTTAGATCCACTTGCAACAATTTCAGTGAAGCTCTTTTGTTCAGAAGCTGGTGAGTGGAGAGCAAGGGTGGCAGAGCTGTTGTGTGTATGTCAAGTGCAAAAGTCAGAATTTTAATGAACACCCTATTTCACCGTCCAGACTATGTACAAGTGTCATACATTACAGTTAAAAATGCATTCTGCAATCTGCCACTACACACTTCACTTCCAGTCAGTGTCACAGAGATCACATACTAGTAAGGAAAGAGTTAAGGCAGTGGTAGGTCAGTTAAGGTTTGAGGGGATATCAGCATGTTCTTTCGTTTATCGGTGAAGGGCGCCACCAGGAAGCATGCTGCTCTTTCAGGCCAGTCTGAACAAAGCACAGCATTTTCTTCCTGAATGACAGCAGGACAGTGCTTCTGTGTGTGTGTGTATGCGAGTGTGTGTGTGTACACATGTGAAGGTACGTTTGTTGGCATATTGTAGAAAAAACTAGGAAACAGTCCTTAATGGCAAATAAACTAGACTGCAAAGATGTCTCAGGTGCAAAAGTACTTCAGCACATCTAGATGGACAGTGAGAGAGAGAGATAGAGAGAGAGAGAGAGAGAGAGAGAGAGAGAGAGAGAGAGAGAGAGAAAGGGAGAAAGGGAGAGAGAGAGAGAGAGAGAGAGAGAGAGGGAGAGAGGGAGAGACAGATCTGGATAATTGACCAAAGTACTGCTTGCATTTTGCTAATTACCAGGGGAGCCAAACCAGGTCTCCTTGTGGATTTGCTGAGGCCTCCTCCTCCTCCTCATCTCCCTCTCCCTGCATGGATCAGCTGTGCAGCTGTACTTTATTAGGAAGGTGCCATCAGTGCTAATTTATGCTGATTCATCTGAAAGCCTCTCCACATGGAGACACACACAGAGGGATTCTGGTCTCACCGCCTCTATTTTAAAATAACCAGAGGGCCATTTGCAAGGCTGGCTTTTACCGAGAATGTATAATGTAAATTTTTTAAAAGGCCCATAGAATAAAAACAAATTTTTTCTCACTTTTCTGAAATTTGACTTGTAGTCTGTAAACACTGTTAAAGTTTTAGAATGTACTGTTCACTCCCCTGTTCATATAGGCCATAAGTAAAGACAAAACTACAAAAACCGGTCCATTTTACATTTGTGATGCCCCAAAAGCCAATAAATTTAAATATATCCACCGATTTAGTCTACAGCAGTTTAGCATTGCCCAGTCACTTTCAGATAATGAGGAATCTTTCAGACTTCAGTTTTGAATGAGATCAAAGGGCAGCCAGTCAGAACAGAGGTCATTTACATCATTTACACAGTCTTAAAGGCACAGTAATGAACATGAGCGAGATTGTAAAATTGTCATCTAGCAGACACAAATGGGGATCCAAGATTTAGAAAAGAAAATATAGAGAATACAGGTCCTTGGAGTATTGTTACTGATTGAAAGTCTCTGCACTGCAATGGTTTCTCCACTTCATAAAAACCTATGTCTCGTATTCTAGTCATAAGCTTTCTGAAACATACAGATTAAATGCAGTGACGAATATATACAAAACTATTAATAAAGAGAAGCACAGTGATGCTGAACAAAAGAAAACAGCACAATAAAGAAAATGCAAGCGTCTGCTGTCTGTATGACACCCTAATGCTCACCCAACCATAAACCCATCAACCCAACAATCCAGATTATTTATTTATTTCAGTGTGCCAATATTTATTAATTTATTTTCACATACCCTCTAGTTAGATTAAGTCTAATGTGGCCCCTTCAGTAACCCAGTGCTTTATTTGCACCATGTAAATCTCATCAGCCATTCAGGGCCATTCCTAATATGCTTAGACAGCTGAGAGTCATGTATTATTCATGAACTCTGAAAATTTCTTCATATAACTGGATCCCAATTCTGGATGAGGTAATATGTGTTGTGGCAACAACCAGGGTTCATCTGTATTCCAAAAATAATGAGATTGCTTGTATGCTTTATGAAATGTAATCCATTATGATTACAGAAACATCAAATCTCCCCAATTCAATGTATTATTCAATAGTTTTTGGGGGGTGGGAGCATTCATTGCTAGTTTAATATCTGTATTGCAGGCAAAGTCGCAAATTTCAACCTTGATTATTCAGATATTGTTTACATTTCTGCAAGTGTAATAGGGGTGTGGAAAAAGAGTCTTGGCTGTGCATGATGATGGTCAATTTGCAATGGCAGAAAATAGAGCCACACTTAAATTGGATTGTTAGATCATTATAAATTGTCTTGAAAATCTTTGACACTGAGTTACTCTACAGCAATTAACACCAGTACTGATCTATTTTGTCTTCTCTTTGACCTTGTAGGCACTTATGGTGTTTAGCTCATGCAATAGAAAATAGGCTTTAACAGCAATCAGCATTTTTCCATTTTCAGACTCACTTTCTTAATAGTGAGTAAGAGGTGTGGTGAAGAAGAGGGAGAAAAAGCAGTAAGAGGAAAAGAAGAGAGGAAAAGGAGATAACAAGAGAGAGGAAGAGGAGAGAAGATATGAGAGACAAAGAGAAGTAAGAGGGGTTACATTGAGGAGAAAGAGGAGTGAGGAAGAGGAAAAAGAGAAAAGGGAGTGAGAAAGAGGGAGAAAGAATGTAAGGGAAAAGGAGGAGAAAGACGAATTCAGGAAAGGGAGAGTGGAAGAAGAAAAAGAAGAGGAGTGAGGAATTAGAGGTATAAGGCTTAAGGATAAGTCTGAGTTAGTGTTGTGTGCTGGTCTGGATGCTGCAGTAATTGTCTGATTATACAGGTCTCTCCTCATTAATGAAGCTGCTCTCCTGCGTTTGGGAACATGGTGCGCCACCGAATTACCACTACACCGCTCTCATGCTGAGAAAGCTGATCACTCATTAACAGTGACTGAGCGACGTTAACAAGCCATGTGTACAATAACCACACACACACACACACACACACACACGCAAAATCCAACAAATGTCTACTCTCCCATAGACATATAACCACAATCAGGGACATCATATTCATCCATACACACATACACTTCCTTCTGTATTCGCTTTCCTTCATGATGACCTGTCCTGATGTCACTACGAGACAAAATACCTCAGAATACACACATACTGTACAGACCATAATGCAAATACATTTTCAACACATTGAAACATTTCTGTCTTATCCTGACACTGAGTAAACATCCTTGTCTTTGTTTACACCTGTTCACTTTATGCTTCTTTAGATTTACAGGCCCTGCCACATAAAAGACTTATTTAAACTTATATAACTTAAACTGATCACTCAGACCACTTTAGGAGGTGCAACTATACACTGTATGTGAAGAATATAGCTTAAAGGGTGATGATTCCTAAAAGCTGTTTTCTTTATAAACATTGACTTTCGTGCCAAAGTGTGCTTTTCTATTAAAGAGGAAAAAAATAAAGAGGAAAGAGAGAAGGAGATAGAAAATGGTGGAGACAGAGTGGGTGGGAGGTAAAAAGGAATAAAGAAAGAAGGAGAGTGGGAAGGAATGGAAAGAGGGCAAGTGAAGAACAGGAAGAGATAGAAAGAGAAAGAGAGTGAGAAGAAAAAGATAGATGGATAATAAGAAGACATGACTGTTGCAAAGAGACAAAAGTTAATGAGGGCTGAAGACTGCGGCAGCGGCGGCCTGCTCTTTGTGTGGCACACGCCACTCCCTTTGAGCCTCCTGGCCCTTTATTAACACCATAATACAGTGGGGGACTTGAAGTGTGCAGCTGCAAGGAGAGAGAGAAAGAGAGAAAGAGAGAGAGAGACAGAGAGAGAGAGATGGGTAGTTTGACAGTCCAGAAAGGGAAAAAAACGTCAACCACAAAACAAAGAAAGCAGCCTGTACAGCCTCAGTCAGCATATTGTTTGGGTGACATGCACTGCTTTAATGGTGTACTTTCTTACAGATTATAAAGGCACATTTCTAGCCACAGTCAGCACACACACACACACACACACACACACACACACACACACAGAGTGCTCACTGTCTGCTGTCTTACCCTAAGTGTATGAACCCAGGTTTACAGCTGCAATCAGCATATTGTTGAACACTTGCATGACTGTACTACTGCTGTGCTCTTTCAGAGGTCACAAACTCACTGCATGGCAGCTTATGATCAGTCTCACAATGCCTATAACATCAAACTCAGTGGACTCCTTACCAGTTTAAGCATATTTGCTTTCCAGTATTACACTTTAGCTTATCAAAGTCAGGGAGAACCAGGAAATGTGGTTTTTGGCAGCTTTAATTTTTTTTAAATAGCATGTGTGTTTGTTCCAGGTGCAGTGGCCTGATTATGTGGCTGTTGTTGTGCGGTAAGCTCTCTCTTTAGCTCTCCTGATGGCTGAATTACCCCCTCGTATGGCACATAGGTCTCAGGTGTGAGGTCCTGCTGTGCTTGGCTGGGACAGGTGTCCAAAAGGGCGCATACACGCTAATTAAAAGGCCATATTCACAATTACCCCTCCCTCACCCCACTCTTTTCTAAGGGCTTATCACTTTATGTATGTGTGTGTGTGTGTGTGTATTATTTGGTCTTTATACACACGCACATACACACGCCAGCTTGAAAATAACACAGAGACATCTGACAGATGCATGCTGGGAGCTTCTTTACCGCTCAAACAAAAGACAGGAGACAGTTAGCGGGCAGCTCATGAGTGTGTCCTGTGGAGGACAATAGCTACGATGGTGTTAGGGGTTTGGAGGTTTTAATGGAGCAGGAGAAAAGAGAATTTCACTGATGGCGTGGTCACATTTGCTTCTGAATCAGATAATTATGCAAAAAAAAATCTAATTAATCAAATAATCTTCGTGTACCAGGACATTTTTTTCATTTAACTGCACTTGCTTCTAGTGGTCCCTCAGCATCTGAGCACCACTTATGCTTGTACATTACATCTTCGCTGGAGAAAGATGCACCTCCCCATTTGATTGAAAAGGACTAAGCAGGAGCATGTGCTTGATGTATTTAGTAGCAGAACCTCTCCAAGTAAGAGGGCAAAAGAATACAAATAAAAGGATGTGACTGCTTCAGATGAGTCATCCAGCAAATATATTACTCAATTTCATTTTCATCCAGTCAGTGTGTGGACAAGAAGCAGGTTGTTACTGCCTCAGCAAGACTCTGCTACTTGACTGAGGGGTCTAAGCCCACTAGTAATACAATAATTACTAGCAATTTTTTATTACCTCCAATGCTTACACCACTGATCAATGGCTACAGATTAAATTTTGCTTTTTAATGTTTTCACAGTTTCTTTTTTCTCCGCTGTTCTGTACATGAAAGCAATCAAGCAGAAGAAACAGCACATGAAAGTAGTGAAACAGAAGAAACACAACTTTAAATTGTAAATTGTGTGGTTAAGGCTACTTAGTGAATCATTGGGGTAGATCTCTCAAAATTGGACACCATCTACATTAGCCGAAAGCTAGCAGCGGCAACAGAGACACAACACATCCAGGCCATCATTTGTTTGACCCACTACCATCTGAAAAAAGGGTCAGAATGATCAGACTGTGAACAAACAGACTGAGAAACAGCTTTTTTCCCAGAGCTGTAGTCTCCACTACACCCTTCAAATCCCTCAAACCCAGCACTCCTCTAGTCTACAGGAACAGTAACACAAACTCTAAATATATTTTACGGACATTCACTAATATGGACACACACACACCATACCTCCACATACAAGCACCTTATTTTAAGGTAATCCACATCATCACTTTTAATACTGCACAAAAATAACTACACTGTGATACTGTGATTTTTTTCCAGATAATGCTTCTGCTTTGATAACAGTGCAAATGCGGCTTTCTCCAAAACCTGCACTTATTCTCTCATTAACTGTTGTTCTTTGTATTGTCTTCTTTTACTGCAGATATAAGTGCTCATATTTTCATAATGTTATAAAGAAGCATTATAAGGTGAATTACAAAATGTAGAAGACCCTTATATATTCTGTACCCATTCAAATGCTGCCTCTGATGTATTTCATTAGCATAGACTTCAGTTTTGTAGGAAAAACACTAAAAAGGGGCAAAAAGGCCTCTTTGAAGCAATGCCATTAAAAAACACTGTTGGTTGCCTAAAAACTGTCACAAAATAATAAATAATGTAAATACTCTCTACCAGTTAAAGTTGTTTTTCACAGCCATGAATCATTTAGAAATTTGTATTTTTGAGAATGAGCATGAAAGAGTAAGTTAGCTCAGTGCCCAGTATTTAACCTGGCCCCAGACAGTATTGTGCTTCATACTTGTAGTGCATCATCCACAGCAGGGTCCTATTCAGGCAAGACTTGTTCACAGAGCTTCCTTTCGTCCAGCTGCAGCATTGTCTTCAGCTGTTTGCATAACAGAGATGTGTTTATGTGTGGAGCTGATTACATGAATTCATTTTCCAAGGGCCACTTTTAGATCAAGTGATCTGAAACTCTTTAGCCCACAAAGACTCTGCACTCCTGGGTGGATTAGTTTGTTAACTGCTATGTGCTATTATTTCTGATTCTCAACACTTCTCAGAACTCTGCCCATCCTCTTGTGTGTGTGTGTGTGTGTGTATGTGTGTGTGCATGTGTGTTTGCTTGTGAGCTATTCAACAGCCTCCTTGCGCTGCTCTCGTCTGCTGCCACTGTGCTCAGCTAATGCACCCCGGCATTAGCATAGCGTTTGATGTTGAGTTAGAAGACATTTAGGTGCTCCGTGTTTAACAACTGTGTCAAGTGTTTGCGCCGTCTATTTACTTCAGTAATGACATCAAACAATATGCAGCCGGCACCACGCTTAGCGCTCAGGAGCCCAGACAACACTGCTCATCAGCAGCATGGAATTAGCTCCTACAGGATTCACTGGAGTTCAGTGTTACAGCAAGTACAAACTGGGCTCAAGCGAACAACAGAACAGTTTGCTCAATGATAGTGATTTAACTGCGATTTAAAGGAGGGGAAATCAATACACAGAAACACACACACACACACACATATACCCACAGGAAAATGTAGCATCCATAAGATTTATTCTCACACTTTATTCAGTTGTCATTTTTTCCCTCCTTTCTTCTTTCCTTCCTCCCCTTGTTTCCTTCTTTTCCCTCTTGGGGGCAGATAAAAGAGCCATCGCATGGGTGGACAAGGCAAGCCTGATGAATGCAGAAGCAGAGGAGAAAGAGGAGGAGGAGAGCAGAGGATAAGCAAGGGAGAGGAAAAGAGAGATACACAGAGAGGGACAGAGAGAGAGAGAGAGAGAGAGAAAAAGAGAGAGGAAGATTAGAGGGCTGAAGAGGGAGAAAGGGCTCTCTGGGAGAGCAGATAAGAAAGAAGAGAAGAGGTGAACAGGAGCACTTGTCAGTGCAGATGCAGGACTCGATTTGCCAGGGAGTGGAGGTAGAGGAGGTAGAGGAGGAGGAGGAGGAGGAGGACACAGAGAGAGAAAGAGAGGGGGGGGGGCTTGATACAGTGTTGCTTAGTTATTACAGTTTATTGTGGATTTGGCAAAACATTTGAAAACTGCATAATTAGCAAGAAAAGAGTGAAAGAGGTTGAGCAGTCTAGAACAGTGTGAATGGAACACAAGTTTGTAGGATTTTATAGTGTTTTAGAATAGAGTAAAGGGAGAACTTCATTTAAGAACAGTGTGGATGGTGAAAAGCATTCCAGAACAATGTAGATGGGGTAGAACATTCAAAACTGTGTGAATGAACAGAGCATTCGAGTGTGAATTAAAGAGAACATTTTGAACAGTGTATATGGGGAGAGAACAGTTTGAACTAGAGAAGAACATTCTAAAACAAATGTACATGAAGGAAGACATTTTAGAACAGTGTGGATGCGGTAGAACGGTGGATGCATGGCATGAATGGGTGACTGTGTGAATGTATAGACCATTTAAGAACTGTGAGCAGGATACTATAGAACAGTATAAAAAAAGGAAAGTATTCTATAACAGTGTGAAATTGCAAGAACATTTTAGAACAGCATGGATAGAGAAGAACATTATGGAAAAAGGTTAATGGGGAAAGCTTTGTAGAACAATATGAAATAAGGAGAAAGTTTTAAAACATCATGTATAGAGAAGAACATTATGGAACAGTGTGAATGGGAAAAGCATTCTAGAACAATATGAAATAGGGAGAAATTTTAGAACAGTGTGACTAGAGAAGACCATTATGGAACAGTGTAAATGGTAAAAGCATTCTAGAACAATATGAAATAGGGAGAAAGTTTTACAACAGTGTGAACAGAGAAGAACCTTATGGAACAGTGGGAATAGGGAAAGCATTCTAGAACAATATGAAATAGGGAGAATTTTAGAACAGTGTGACTAGAGAAGACCCAATGGAACAGTGTGAATGGAAAAAGCATTCTAGAATAATATGAAATAGGGAGAAAGTTTTAGAACAGTGTGGATAGAGAAAAACCAGCTAAGTATTTGGCAGCTTTACTTTTCAGAGTGTAGCGAGTGTACTTTTTTCTTGTCTAGCTGTATAACAAAGAAGAACTATGACAAACATGAAGAACCTTCAAGAACAATGAGTGAGGCACTATAGAACAGTATAAAAGAAGGAGAGCATTCTACAACCATAGGAAATAGCAAGAACGTTTTAGAACAACATGTATAGAGAACAACATTAGGGAGCAGTGTGAATGGAAAGAGCATTCAGAACAACATACTAAAATAAAGTTTTAGAACAACATGGAGAGAGAAGAACATTATGGAGCAGTGTGAACAGGAAAAGCATTCTAGAACATCATGGCTAACATCAGTGCAGAAGATCAATGGAAGAGAATGTTTTTAGTTTTCACTACAAAGCACTGTGGAGGTTCAGTAGTGTAGAAGTTACACCCCCAGCTTCTCATGCGTGAACTGAGTTTAACCTTGATCATTGATTCAAACAGCTTTGGAGTCAAAAGATGATAAAGCCCAAATGCTATGGGGTCAGATGCAGCTACTGCCATTTAATTTACATGTCGACATATTTACACATTTGTGTATATGCATGATGCGTGCATGCACGATGTGTGTGTGTGTCTGTGGATTCTCACATTTAGTTGGACAAGTCGTCATTGTGGGGAGGAGAGACAGCCATGGCCTTTTGATATGAGGAGCAATAGAAAGGTCGTCAGCTGGAGGTTGATATGTGTCAATCACCTCCAGAAGAGCAGTTCTGTCAGTACCTCTACCTCTGGACCCCATAAACATACACGCACACACACACACACACACACACACACAGATAATGCTCCAAATATCAGGTGAGGAAGAGAGTGCTGGCAGAAAGGAGATTGCCTGACCTTATTGTTTGCCTTCGTCTCTTCTTTGTTCTTCACAAATAAAGGTTTTTTAATAAACTGAAAAGGTCCTGCGCGGCGGCCCGGGGAGCCGGAGAAAGGAGGCAGTGAGGTATGGCACAATGTGGCGGTGCAGAAAGGAGCAGCTCATCAGAAAATAACAAAGGTGCAAGTTAAAGATAAGGCGGCTGTCAGAGATTAATCCTGACGCCTTGATTGTTTTCTTTAATACCAGTCTTGCCACGGCAAGCGATAAGTTTGCTGAGTAATTTAGTTTTTCTCTTTTTTTGGGGGTGAGAGAGAGAGGAGGGATGGTGCGGGGAATAATATTCAGGTGGGCCCAGTAATTGATTTTCTCTTTTTCTCCCTCTCGCTCACGGTTTTTGCCAAATAAAAAGAAAGGCAAAAAGTGCTTTCGTTCCACTTTCTTTTTCCACCCCTCACTTTTTTTTCCCTGCAGATTAATAAACTTGCTTTATTCAAGACTTTAAAGCAAAGTCTGTGCCTGTGAAAGCTTCTTTCTGTAGGCCTGTTAAAGCTTTTTGTACCAATCTTAAAGTGAAGGACGGCAGACCACCATCATATGAGCCTGAGTTGAATTTAGAAAAAATACAATAGATCCGTATGCTTTAGTGCAGTGCAGAAAAGGATGGAGAAACATTTACTCAGCACTGTATTTAAAGGAATGAAGAATGTAAATAAGGCTGTATATGAAGGGTGTCCTACTACACGGGATTTTTAATAATGTCCTCCAATACATTGATTAGAACAATCCCAAAAAATCAGACACTGCTTTAACAAGATTCAGAATTAATTATATGCTGTATGCTGTGCCTTACAATTGTAAACTTTATTTAGAATTCAGTGATGATATACTGAAGTGTGAAAGCCTCTAAAGCAATACTACAGTAGAAGGAATACTACAGTTAAAGCAATACTACAGTGAGGCATTTTAATTAGTACCAATCAAGCACTACTTGTTTGAATTCTCTTGAACTGCACTCCTGCTATGAGCACTACCTTAGCACTTTGACATGTCTTATAATTTCACACACACTGATCAGCCATAACAGTTAAACCACCATTTAAGCATAACCAGTGAATTGGTTACAGGATCATGGTGGTCAGGTGTTTGCTTACTTAGGGAAAAAGGCAAACCATCAAAGGAAGTGTGATGCTCTGGGCGACATTCTTCTTGGAAATCTTGGGACTTGGCATTCATGTGTATGTTCCTTTGACACATACCATTGACACGGTTGCAGACCAAGTACACATCTTTATGGCAACAGTGCTTCCTAATGGCAGTGGCTTCTTTTGGCAGGATAATGTGCCCTGCCACACTGCAGACATTGTTCAGGTATGGTTTGTGGAACATGACAAGAGTTCAAGGTGTTCATTTAGCCTGCAAATCCCCAGGCCTTCATCCAATCAAAAAAAAGTCAAATTCATGGAGGTCTAATCATCCAACTTATAGGACTTCAGGGATCATCTGCTAATGGCTTGGTGCCAGATAACACAGCAATCCTATAAAGTATACGGGGGGCCTACACAATATTAGGCTGATGTTATGGCTGATGATAGACCAGTGTACAAATAAATAACCATCAATATATAGTGTCTTGAACAGCATCTGACCCAAACAATCTGCAGAAGCCACTGATTTTAGTTTAAGATCCAAGATAAGATTTACACACTAAAACTGTACCACTGAGGATTTTTTGAGTGATGCCAAAGAAGGACAGCTTTAGATTCCTAAATGAATCATGTTTGAAAAGGAATTTAAGAGTAAGAGCAAAGTATTAAAGAATCACTGCATAATATAAAGAATATATGCCAATTTAAGGATTCTTACTAGCACCTTTATGTTATATGGGGGAATCATTATAACAGACTGTGTCTCACATATCTCATTAATACAAAATATTTCTGTTAAGTACCATTTATTAAGCATTTTTCCATTTTTTAAGGAACCGAAAGTGGGTTCCTCTATGGCACCTTGCAATAAAACAAGTGAGTGAGTGATTATTATTATTTGTCATTGTGAACACACCACAGCACAGCACACAGTGCACCACAATAAAATGTGACCTCTGCATTCACCTCAGTGGTACTTGTGACCTTTAGGGGACAGCGTGAACACAGTCCCCCATTCCCAGAAATTATGAAGTCAGGTTTCCTACATTTGGGGAATGTGCAAGGGTCAGCATGACCAAAGTGCAATGGCTGAGCCTCACCTTGGGTGAACCTCCTTCGTGATTGTGGTATCGGCTCTGCCTGGTAAATTTGGCAGCTTTATTTTTTTGAGTGTTGTGAGTGTCCTTTTTTCTTGTCTAGCTGTATAACATAGATCTGCATTTATAGAACGTGCTCTCAATTAGGCCCTGATAACAGAAAGGTTGTGTGTATGTACAATTATATTGCAACCTTTTATAATCATCTGCAATAGCACAGTGCTCACAGTTACTGCATCTTCCACTTAAAAACTGCTGTCTTCTGTGCTCTTGACCTCCACTCCCCTCAGTATTTCAGTCATGTGCAGTTTTAAACCTCCTTCACTCATTCTTTGTATTTGTTCTTTTTTCTCTCTGTCTATATCTGTCTATGTGTATCGCTCTCTGTCTGTCTGTCTGCTTGTCTTGCTCTATTTCTCTCTGTCTGTCTGTCTGTCTGTCTGTATTTCTCTCTCTTGCTCTCTCCCCCTCTCTCTTTCGTTCTATCCTCTCTAACTCGGAGGCACTTCTGAAGATGGACACACTCTAGGGTTGTTTTCCAATTACCGTGTAGCCTTAGCAACGAAGGTCATTACAATTACCCCTCCGTTTAGCCTTTCTCAGTGAAAAGCCGAAAAGGGTGGTTTGGAGATTGTGCTGTGTAGCGTAATGTCATTGTGCTGCACTCAAGTGCCTGTGTTGTAAGTGGGCCACAGAAAAGACACCTTGGAGAGGAGTGAAAAAAGCTTTCAAAATCAATATCAGACAGCATCTATTGTACACTCAGCAACATCCTATAGCACAGTATAGCCGGTGATGATGATAAGCCAAGTAAATTTCACAGCGATTCTCTGAAAGCTGATTTAATGTCATTTTTTGTGAGGACAACAATTTGACAAATACAGTTAGTAAAATGAAGAGGGTACATGATGCATATGTGTTTTATGGTGATGTGTGACTAAGCAAAACACTGCTTTCATGTATGCTTTTCACTTATGCCTCACTGTATATATTACTATATATTATATTATATTTAATATGTATATTATATATATATTCTAATGTTTAATTAATTAATGTGTAATTATTTAATAATTAAATGTTTACATTATGTTTGCATGTGTGAGTTGATGGAAATGTAGTTGATTGAGTGAAATTTCCTAGTGACTGCAGATTCCAGTATCAAACCAAATTAATCAAATTTTGAGGTATTTAAATTGTATCAGATCATTGGCTAAAATAATTGGATCTGATCGAATCGTGAGGAGATTCATGATTTACACCCCTACAAAGTGCTAGACATTCATCTTGTATTGGACCTGTAAGTCTATATCAGTGCATGTGTATAGGCTTCTTTTTTTGTTGTGCCTGACTGCGCATATATGAGCTTATGCATATCAATGTGTGTGTCTGTGTGTGTGTGTGTCTTTGTGTGTGTGTGTGTGTGTGTGTGTGTGTGTATGCGAGTGTGTATGTATGTATGTGTGTACGTGTGCTTTTGCCCATGTAAGAGTTTTACAGATGTTCTTGTTTTGTTTTCCACCATTCATTTCCGGGTGCCCGTTTCGACGCTTCGCTGCAGTGTGCTTGGAGCAGATGGCAGGGGACTGAGGCTCCATTGCGGTAGAAAGGCGTTTAATTGCTTTAAGTAAATCGATATGGGGCGGCAGAAACCAGCAATTCCTCACACTGCATCAGTCCCTCACTGCAATTACCACATTGATTGGCCTGCTCTAATTGAAGGCCTCATTATTAGAAGTTTATGCAGTCACAGTAGCACAGTTCAGCCAACAACAATGACTTTTACAGAACTCCAATTTTACTCAGTCAAATGGGATCAGACATTTATCACATTTGGTTGAAATCACACAAATGCCATAATTATTCTTTTGTATTTCTTACAACTGAAACTTTGGGTGAAACTATGTGGAATGAAAAATGGCAGGAAGTAAACTAGGAAAAGATGTAATTACTTAGAAGCACATTAGGGATTCTAAGGTATTTGCAAACTAATGAAAGGCCTCTGTATTAGATTTAGATTAGGGGTTTGGGCATGTTATTAATAAGGCGTTAATATTGTTAAAAGCATTGCATAATTAAAATGACTGTGATGCAGTGAAATACTACAACACTCGCTAATAGTGTAATACTTTTTAAACACATACATCAATGTCTATATGCACTATAGACACTAATCATAATAATAATAATAATCTTTGATGATATACAAATGTACTTTGAGCAGAAAAGCGGGAAGTAGTATCTGGATATGTTTAGAAAAAGGGCTGCAAATAGCATTAGGTGAACAATCCATGTGAAAGTTCAAAACTGGGCCACTCTCAAAAAATAGATCAGAGCAAATTATTCACATTGAGCAGTGAAGTAGGCAATAACAGTTGAAAGCAGATTACATGAATTCTTTCCCTGTTTTTTGTACTTAATACGTACATTTATATTTATCACATTATTTTATTCCATGTCCAGACTGCAGTCTGATGACAGATATCAGTTCTGTGAAATCTTGATTTAGATGGGATACAGAAGAGAACCGTAGACGTTTGACCAATATTCAGGAGATTTGAGAATGAACTTTACATTTTTTGCTCACTTTTCTTGTTTTAAAAACATTTTGGCATTCATTCATTCACATTTTGTATTTCTTTCACTATCAATGTTCAGTCCACTTTCAGAATTGACTTTTTGTTATTGGTATTAGTATTATATAAATGTGAAAATATATATGTGTATTATTGTTAAATGACTTAAACAAAATATTATCCATTTTAAACTTGTGATTCATCATCATTTTCTGCACTTGTACAATATATAGTTTTAAAACTATCTTAGCAGCAGTTCTTTTCTTACAGTGCTGGCCGGTGCTTTTATCCACTATTGTAAAGGCAGTTACACAGGAAGGGGCTATAAACAGCTTATTCAAGGCATGGTAGCATTAAGCCTGTGTGGCAGCCTGTAGCTATCGGCATGCCGATTAAAGACCATGTTAAAGTGCTGAAACCCTGTGTGACCATTATTTCTTTTCAATAGATTAATTTATATAGTGCTTTTTACATGTGTTGTCACAAAACAGCTTCCTGGAAATTTGGGTCTGATCCCCTGGTGAGCAAGCTAAGCATGATAATGGCAAAGAAAAGCTCCCTAAGATCAAGACGAAGACTCAAACCCAACCTCTGGTCAACACCAGACAGCAAACAGCAAAAGAGTTATGAGAACAAATAACAAAGAAAATGAACAAGGAAAAATGCCGTGAGAGCAGTCAGCAGCAAAACCCTACCATATGCCAGCCACCACCCATTTCTGTCTACTACCCCCAACTACCCACTGCTCACTATCCACTACTGCACACCATCTACTGCTCACCAACCACTCCCCACACCACACACTGTGCACCAACCCCTGCCCAACACCCATCAGCCACTGCCTACTGTGCACTGTTCATCACCTTCTACTCACATATGCCCACCACACACTACCACAAACCCTTGGTCACCACAACCTACAGCCCCATGTCCATCAGTCCTGCTGTTTTCCATCTGCCTCAGTTCAAACTGTCCTGCCTCGCTATCCCCACTGTGGCATACCCCCTCCAAGAATAATAAGGGCACCAGACACATTAATTAGACCCTCTATTTAGATACATGTCTGCAAGTGAACGTGAGGGTCTTATTAATATTTCATATAAAAATAATTGAATTCAGTTTTTCATTTGGGCAAAATGGCACATCTACATTATTGTGTGCTGCTTCCTCTTTCTTTCTTGTGTTGTTTTAATCTCGCCTTCTCTATGTCCTTTTTTCCCAGGTTCACGTTTTCTTGTTCCTGTTCTAATGTTGCTCCCCTCTGCCACTCTGATTTGCTCAATCTGGCATCTGGAGAGAAGGCTCTGGAAATTACTGTTAATTAAAGAGCTGACAGCTTTTGTGTAGCTTGTAGTGTGTGTGTGTGTGTGTGTGTGTGTGTGTGTGTGTGTGTGTGTGTGTGTGTGCGCCTGCCTGCCTGCTACATGACCTGACCTGGATCATACGGGTAACTGCTGCAAATCTGTCAGCATACACAACCAAATGTGACATTTTACAGATAACCTGTACCAGTTTGTATGTCCTTCACCGTCACTCCATGCTTTTTGTTTCAGACATCCTGCTTAATACTAATTCATCTTTGTCTTAGGCCTATGATCATAATTGTTGATATATGTATCATTAAAAATTATTAGCATCTAGTTATTTTACAATGTTTTATTTCAGATTTTTTGACAAAACCAAAAATGCATTCAACAATATATTATCTTCAGTAAATATCTACAGTAAATCTTTCATCTACTGAGTTTTGATCAACACACTGATCTGTGAGGCATTCTGAGTGTTCATTATATTATAAACTAATACTAACTTCCAGTTCATATAAAAATTTCTACTTCTTCTCCTAATCTTCGCAGTTTGTTTTTCTGGTGTTATTAGGTGTATTCCCTTCATTTGACATGTCCCCTCTACGTCCAGTTCAGATATAGTGGATTGTAGTGAGGCAATCAGAGCTCCAAATAAGTGGCAAAATAGAGCTAATTCTAAGTAGAATTTTAACAGCAGAAAGCGAGCAAATGCAATCACATATTTCAATAAATTCTATTCTATTCTATTAAAATCCACATTTGCCATGCATTACAAGTGAGTGTATTAAAAGTAGATGAGAGACTTGTTGTAAAAAATAAACACACTGCATATGTTGTATTGCTGAGCATAGCGTGCACATATATGAGTTGGCAGTTTCCTAAACTTCAACGCTTGGCTAATACGACACACACTTGCAGTAGTCAGCCCCCCTCCCCCCCAACACCCGGTTTGGACCTCTCCTTGGCTCTGTGCCTAGTGAGTGTAATTTGGATGAGTGCTGCTCGCTTGCCTTTGGGCTCATTAACAACAATATAAACAGTAATTACAGTGATCGCCTAATTAATTCATTAAAAAAGGAGGGGAAAAAATGCAGTACGGTTATGAAGCGCAAGCAAATCTTTCTCCAAGATAAGAATTTTATGGTAACACTGCTGATGTAATTAGCAATTACATGCACCAAAAATACAATTCTAATAATTAAAACACTGCTGAATTCTGGTATAATTCCTTCTGCCCCTCTTATATTCTCTCCTTCTATTGTTCAGGGAGAATTTTTGGAGCCTCCTCCCATGTGTGAGTAATTATGCCTTTTCTGATCCACTTTTCCAACTGCTAAATGAAAATCCTTCCCCTAAATAAATTCTTTTGTTTGGGCGACTGTTTGTGCACACTTTAGTTTGGGGGTGACTGTGACTGTTCTCCTCTGTAACTAGTTTAAATAGCCATGTCACTCTCGTCTCTTCATTATTAGCCTTAATTAGTTTAATTAGCTTAATTAGTCAATTGTGGCAAGTTAAAAATGATTAACATCCAGCAGTAAAAAGCTGCTTCATCACGGGGTTAAGATGTGTAACCACCTGAGGTGTGAGTGAGCTGAAATAAGATTTACCTTAAATAATGTTATTTATTTGAGACATTAGAAGAAAACAAATGAAAAAAAGAAAGAGAGAAAAGAAAAAGAATTTGGGCATAGAAAGGGCATCGTTTTCTCTCTGAATGTCTGAATGAACTTTTTGAATAAATGTTGTATATTTACAGCTCAGGAACTTTATGCAAAGCTGAAGCATTCTAAAAACTTAAGAAATGCTGGATAACGTTATTAAACACATTCATCTCAGCTTAGCAAGAATTGGCTGCTTTAAATGACAAAGGATCAAAACAGAAAGAACATTCCTTATCTTTAAGATTGACCAGAGCACAGACTGAACATACAGTGAACACTCACTAACTTCTGCACTCAGTGCTGTTTCAGTAATTAACACAAAATAAGTTAAACCTGGCTTCACTTTTTTTTCCCCATTAATGAATTGCTTGCTTTTTCTTCTCTGTTAAAATTTGGAAGGTAGACTGTACTGGAAGCTCCATCTCTCTGTAATATTCTTTGATCAGACTGTGCTTTCTGTGATATACTATCTCTTCCAGTGTCTTAGGTCCGGATAGCAGAGGCTGATCATGGATCAGCTCTACGGGCAGACAGCTGAACATGCTGTGAGTGGCGAATGGCTAAATGAGCCGCTGGGCCACATGCACACATGCGTGCGCACACACACACACGCACAGAGCCATGCCAGCTGACTGAGCGCCAGCCACGGAAACTTCCCACAATTAACACAAATTACTGACAGTCTGCCAGCTATCAGTGGCTGGCATCAGCCTCAAGACTGGCAGCCAGGCAGAGAGAGGTGGAGGTATGGTGCAGCAGGCAGTGTGTGTGTGTGTGTGTGTGTGTGTGTGTCTATATAAATATTTATCAATTGATTAGATCATTTGTCATTCATTGATTGATTAACGGGCTCATTGCAGTTTAGGAAATGACTAGTTATAATTGAAGGCATCACAAACAAACGCCATGCTCAGTTTAAACCCTTCCTCACCTCATCTTGCTGCTTAGAGCTTTAATAACGCATTTAGATTAGATTTAGATATCATTTTCAATTATGAACATAAGAAACAATTCAGTTATGCATATATTGTTGAAATATCATGTCTTAAATTTTACTGAATCTAGAAGGCTCCAGTTACATAATACACAGGCTTTTTTGTCTCTGAAAAATAAAATGTTTTGGATCAAAAGATTGCAATGCAAGATGTCCTTGTGCTCAATTCTGCTATAATAACCTGTAAATTGTCTAAAACATAACCTTCAACATAAAATTCATCAACATGAAAGCACATTAAAATATGTGACAACACCGTTATATTTTTAAAAATCTAATTTACACAATTTTACAGATTCAGACCTGAAACAGTGAGGACAACTTTACTAACAAACAGCAGAACTGAATAGTCACCCAATTTCATCCTATTAATACATCCCCAAAATTCACTCTCAACTGCAGCCAGGTCTTCATTGAGGTGGTGCAGACATGTTGATGTGGTTTAGGACACAGTGTGATTTACTGCTTTCTTAATATACCCGAAAATTAGGAATGCTGATCTAGAATCTCTATTCTGCTTGTGAATATGAAGTTGTATGAATTGGCTGCTTGTAGCAGAGAGGTTAGTTCATTTTTATAGCTCACAGTAAGTCATTATGTATCCTAAACCACACCAGTAAGTCTGTATAGCCTTAATTAAGAGCTCGATGCAACAGTTTTGGGGATTTTTGGGGGAGTGGTGGCCTAGGGGTTAGGACGCTGCCTTTGGGACCTGAAGGTTGCAGGTTCGAGTCCTGGCCCGGGCACCACTGGGGTACCCTTGAGCAAGGTACCAGCCCACTACACTGCTTCCCAGGTGCTGTTGCCCGCTGCTCCACATGTGCATAAATGGGTTAAATGCAGAGGTCACATTTCGTTGTGGTGCTTGAGTGTGTTCACACTAACAAATAGTCACTTTCACTATAGAAACAATTCTGGTGACTATATTCCAAACCTGGCTGATCAGGTACATCTAGGGTCACTGACATGGTGGCTGAAGTGGGCTTTAAAGACCTCCTATCATGGAACACCAAAATCTCCTTACTTTTATTCTAAATGAAAGAGATTAGTGTTGTATGCAAAGTTTCCAAATGTAGTGTTCCCCCTGTACACAGTCCATAGAGTCCAATTCAATGTTTTTGTATTTTTACAAACACCAACCCATTTATTTTAACCTGTGTATTCAGCAGTTTACCCTTGTCCATTTACACTGAAGTTATAAAAAGTGTTTCAGCTCAGACTCTGTTTTGAATGAGGTATAATCCAGGGCAGTCAGTCAGATACATACTTATATTGTATATTGTATATATACTGTATATTGTGTTTTATTTAATGTATACTGTTTATACAAGCACATATGTTTATATGCTGCATACAACTGTACCCACATGGTATATTGTACCTGTATCTATACTGTACATTGTACTGCACCAGACAAGCATACTCTATATTGTGTATACTGTATCTTGTGTACAATAGGGTGTATTGCATATTGTGTTATAAGTGTACATCCCACTTCACACAAATTGTATACCTCTGTACAGTATGTCTTATTTGTTCCAGACACCATCAGCCGGAAACAAATTCCTTGAGTTTGCAAACATTTTTGGCCAAATAAACTGATTCTGATTCTGATCAGAGGTCACATAAATCAGTCCTAAAAGCATGGCAACAGAAACAGCATATTTAATTCAAAGGAATAAATGAAAGTTGAAAATTTTCATTAAGAAAAGATTTACACCAGTTTTTGCTTCATAAAACCACATAAACCTAACCTCTGAAAAAAATCGTGACGTAGGATATGGGCCCCTTGATAAAACAATGACGCTCAGATCGCCGGCACTTTAAAAGTACAAAAGTGTACAGCAGAGTAAGGGCGCCCTCTGTTGTTGTAAGTCACACGTCACATGAGTGAACTGTTTAGAGGAGCCCTGGAAGCTCTACAATAATAACATATTCTTGCTATTGGAAATGTAAGTGCTACTTTCAAAACATTTTTTTCAATTGTTGAAACACAGCTGTTGATGTTGATCACTGTTAATAGTTCTAGATTCATGAAACACCATATGCTTTTTTTCCCCACAGAGTTTAGGTACTCTGCTTATTGTACATATTCCTCTGCAATGTACCATTATCTTGCTAAGATCACACTATGACATGTGATATGCAGTATGTTTTTTTTCCCATTTATTTGTTCATCTTTTTATCCACCGGAATCTTGAATCACATTATTCACAATATAAATATTACAATATAAGTAACTTAAATATCTACTAGAAATCTGTCTTAGTGTTTTGCCATTGCACACCATTTTGAACATAAGATTAACTAAAAATAACGTAAATCTCCTGAAACACTCTTCTACTTCTACTCCTACTTCTTACTATCATTTTTATTTTAAACAAGTAAACTTACACATTAACAGGAACATAGAACTATGAACTTAATGAAACAATGTTTAGCATTAATCTTTCACTAGATGTCAGTAAAAGCATAGGCTATATTTTTCTCAATGGCACCACAATAATAATAATAATAATAATAATAATAATAATAATAATAATAATAATACATGTGCCATGGAAACCTCTAGTATAACTTGAGATACTTCATTACATTTCTTAGATTTTCAGATAAGAAATGCATGAATCCCAAATAAGACTGACGTAAAACACAAAATGCTGAAACTGGGTGGTGTAAAACATTTAGATTTCTAAATCAAAACTAAGAATACAAGTATATCCTACAGAATACATGTACTTTCTAGTGTCTTGAGGACTGATACACATTCACACTTTTTATCTCCACTCTTTCCAATCATGAAAGCTATTATGCCGATAAGACTGCACTGGAATGGAATTCATGTTAAAGTGAATAATAATATTAATAATAATGATAATAATAAACGTATAAATAAAAAATATAGATACATAAACAGGCTAGAGTAGTATAGTGCATTGCACTAACGTGCATAAAATAATCCTTAAGTGATTCATTGAAAAAATAAGTACAAAAATGGAGGCTACTTTTTTTGTAAATGTTGTAAAGGTTAAGTCTATGATTGCGTGTGCTTCATATGTCCTACACAGTGCACAACACGGCCCATGACCTGAAATCTACTACACCTACAGAGCTCAGTTCATGCTAAACACTTTTGTTTCCTACAAAAGGCAAAAAAAAAATCTTACATTCAAGGTAAAACATGCCATATAGGGGTCAACATGGGTCTAATCATCTACGTCTTCGAGCAACCACCAGAGAGCTGTAACATTCCCCAACTCCTCTGACTAGGCCACACTCCGCTGCACGAAGGCGCATATGGCGTAGCGAGTGACGTCACCGAGCCCTTCTCGTGCCCAGCGGGAAGAGAGAGGGAGCTTTTCGTTTTATTTTCGCATTTTAGTTGTGTCTGTGCTCTTCACGACTCACCTGTCCTTCTCCTGTTGAAAAAAGCATCCATACATTATCAGGTCTGCTGTCCCTCGGCGAAGGTTAATCGGGGTGAGTGACTTTCTAAACTTTTTGTTCCGTGCTTTTGGCCGGACGGCGACTCAAAACTTCTACTCTTCTTCGGTTGTTCGTCACAGTCGCCGCCGACGCGTTAGCTAGATGCTAACTAGTAACGCAACGTGATCTGTTTGGTACAGCTTTGCTAATGACTTATCTCAAGCAAAAGCGATAGAGTTGCCAGTAAAGACAGTTAACCATCTGTATGGGTCTATTACGGGTTTTTCTCACAATTGTCGTGGCGTGTTTGTGATTAATTAGCTAGTTGGCTACGCTGCAGTGGGTTTCCAGCACAGCCAAATCAGCTCAGTATCGAGCGCTAACGTGCTTATAACTAACTGTTCCCAATGAAAACCTGTTTTATCTAGATGTCCAAACTTGATATATGTTAGGATTGAGTAACTGCTAACGCTAGTCGTTTTTTGGAGAACTTTTAAGAGACCTCATCATTTCTTGTTTACATGTGAGAGGTGTGAATGGACTGAGGTCTTGCAGGACTCCGCGCAGGACTGCCGCGCGATCAGGTGATGATGCATGATGCATGTCTTTCTGTTAATGCGCCCGAGGGGCTTTTAATACCCCTGCACGCACGAAATGGCACTATAAACGTTACAGAAGGCTGTAATGTAAACATCTATATCATCACGTTAGCAATGTTGGGGAGTAGTGAAGTCCATGTAATTGAACTGGCAGTTTGCAGCAGCTTGCTGGTAGTTCAGCTGCGTTTATTGTGGCACTGGGACTCAAACAGGTCGATTACATACTTTGCCAGTTTTTGTGCAGTTAACTACCCAAACTACACGGATGGAAGGAAAGGAATTGTCTGTCATTCGGTCAGGACATTTTCAGGGCCAGAGGGAAGTGCCTGCTTTGTAAGAGACTGCTCATGAACAGGCGATTGTGTTGTGACACGTACAGTTATTTGTTTGTTTAGATCTGTTTTTACACTCGTGTGCACGTGTGTGTGTGTGTGTGTGTGTGTGTGTGTGTGTGTTTGATCGAATACTGTAGATCTGCTCCACCTAATACTTACAGGCTCACATGCTCCAGCATTTAACGAAATGATGAAATTGTGTGCTGAGTATATATGTTGAAGAGCTGAGCTACAGCAGAAAGAGAAAGTCTGATGTTTGAAGGTGACAACTGAAGACTGTTCTAGTTGTTAAGGTGCTTTTTGCAATTAACTTCATTTGAGAGCCATTTTTCTGGGATGTGACCTTTTTATACATAGAATTATGAATTGTGTGCATTTCTTTTACAAAGTAGTTTGAACTACTTTCAAAAAGCAGCTTTAGTTTGCTAGAGTTATTCTTCTGAATCCTTTGCTGTAATTCAGCTTCTTTCGGTATGATGTGGTGGGCAGTGCTGGCTTCGTGGTTAGGGCCTTGCTTTTGTGAATGGAAGGTGACCTGGTTCAAATCCTGGTCCAGGTACAACTGAGGTACCCTTAAATAAAGGGCATAGGTCACATTTCGTTGTGGTTAACTTTGTCATTGTGAACACACTCAATTACACACAAATAAGTCACTTTTACTTTAATGTAGTTGGTAGCTTGCAAAGCTGTGCTCTCTGAGTAGCTTCCCCAACACTGCATGTTATTTGAGTTGTTCATTGATGTTGTTTGGTACTGATCAGTTTTTACAAAGGAATTTCAGAAACTTGTCACAGATCCTGTTGGCAAGCTCTTGCCGCAGCACATTTAAATGTATTAAACAGCTTAAAAGACTTTACTTGAGTCATCCATTGTTGGGGTATTGTGTAAGGGGTTTTATTTCCCAAATCCTTCTCGTCAGTCATTTGCCAAATGATGCTCATCTCTTCTTCTCAGGCAGATTTCCTGGGCATCATAAGCATTACTCACTATCAGCCTTTATTCCCACACACTAATGCTGGGCTTGAATTGTGGCATAGGTCTTGGGGGGGGGGGGGGTTGTCTCCCTAGTGGGGGTCTGATTATGAGGTGACCTAAAACAACTTTGGCATAAGCTTAGAACCTGTTACATAATACAATCAACAGATGGATACTCAGAGTGCATTTAATTATTGTACAATACAATGCATTTTTGGGAACAACAGTGGTGGCCTAGTGGTTAGGACCTTGTCCTTGTGACAAGAAGGTCACAGGTTCAAGTCCTGACATGGGCACCACTGTTAACAGCTATGGAAGCCCAACAGTGAGTATAAAAGTCTGACTGAAGAGTGCACTCACATCAAGGTGTTTATTTTGTCAGTAAATTGTAATTTTAATCAAGGAAAAATCGTGCAGGCCCTGCAAGTTCAGTTTTGCCTCTGTTTTTGGGGAACGGGTTTGTGAGGATCCTTTGAAGTGAAGCGACCATTTGTCATTGTGAACACACTCAAGCACCACAATGAAATGTGACCTCTGCATTTAACCCATCACACATGCACATGTGGAGCAGTGGGCAGCAACCAACAGCACCTGGGGAGCAGTGTAGCGGGACTGTACCTTGGTCAAGGGTACCTCAGTAGTGCCTGGCCTCTAACCTGTGACCTTCAGGTCCCAAGGGGATCGTCCTAACCACTAGGCCACCACTGCCCACTGCTGCTTTTGTTCTTCATGGGTGACCAGGGACCATCCAAGTTTCTCTTAAATGGAATACCAACATAGATGAAGACTTTGATATAACTACCATTATCATTGAGCCTGGCTATATGCATATAATAATCAGATAACTTCTGAAAATCAGATTTAGGCAATAATCCATTTAACACATTTCTAAACACTTAAGTAATCTCATAATGAGAAAAGTCACGTCTGCATGAGTCAGTAATAAGATTTCTAAACACAACATGCACATTTACTGTTGCTTAGCCGCTTACAATAAACTCAGCAGAGCACTACACATAACAAAAAGTAAACTTCTTGCTGTGGCTTTAGTGTTAGCACAGAGTCCCTGTTTACTGGTAAATATTTATTTTATGGCTCCAAAGGGCACAAAGTACAGCCCTTAATTTTCATTTCACGGTTGCAGTGTTAAATACGCGTTTAGCTTTTGGTTTTTGTTTACTGTTTCCTGGAAGCCTGTCTTTGTCTAGTTCTGTTCCCACACTTTCACAGATACAAAAAGACAAAAGTCTTCAGAGAAATCAGAGAAATATTACCATAGATTTTTGGAAAACCTAAGAAATAAGCTGAAATTAATGTCTGTTTTTAAATATATATTTTTTAAATCTGATAACAAATCTAATCTATTTTAAGACATGGAAGTATGCCATCCACTAAAATAATTAGGCAAATGCCAAAGTATGATTTTGGTTGTGTTATTGGTGTATATGTAAAGGCTCTCATTATGTCTAAGACATTCATCCATCCATCCATCCATTTTCCAACCGCTTCTTCCATTTCCGGGTCACGGGGAAGCTGACTGCGGGCCTAAGGTGGGGTACACCCAGGACAGGAGGCCAACCCATCGCAGGGCAACACACAGACAGACAA
>JBBPDA010000009.1:11209578-11223181 GCA_037974385.1 Arnoldichthys spilopterus | reverse complement strand
GCCGACCCGGGGATCGAACCCAGGACCTTCTCACTGTGAGGCGACAGTGCTAACCACTGCACCACCGTGCCGCCCTCTAAGACATTCAATTGAGTGAAAATTATTAAATTAAGTTCTGACGAAAAATCAAGAGATCTGAACTTTGGCAAAGATGGGCTTTAGCAGGTCAACTTCTTTATTGTAGTAAATGGATTGTAGGACCCCCTTTCAAGCCCACCCTCCACAAATCCCTGGTAATCTAGAGCAGATGGAAATTAGTGCCACTGATGCAAACCTACCAATAGCATACACAATTGTGTGTTCCTGTGCCAGATCTCTCCCCTTGTTTTCTTTCTGTCTTTTGGCAGCAGCTGCGCTAACACACATTATCTGCCACTAGAGAGCTGGCACATGAACTAAGCTTGCTGTTCTTTCTGTCACTTTCTATCATTGCTGAAACTGAGCCAGTATAAGCATGTGATAACAGTACAGATGATGACAGTACAGTCAAAGACCGACTCTCATGATAAGCCTCTTCTTTCAGTAGACCGGTTGTCTGGTTAGTCTTCATACAGGTCAGGAAGTATGTTGGGTTGATTTTGTTAAGAACGAGTAAATTCAAAGAAATGTGAAGTGTACTGAAATGATAGTTGATGTAACTTTTTCCAATGTTTGTTTTTGTGCTTTGTTTCTTGAACTTCATTTTTCAACATTTTCACAATGGCTTTCCTCTGGATTTTGGTGGAAATTAATAAAAGTGGGATAATTGGACCTTAATAGATGTTACTGCTTTATTAAAAACATGCATTATCATTCAAAACATTTTACTAATATAAAACCAATTTAATTGCTTGTTGATATTACAACTATTAAAGGTTTAAAGTAATTTGTAGAAAACTAAGAAATAAATAGAGCTGTATATGATTTGGTAATGACTGAGACATTAAATCATATAAATAAATTCACTTTCACGTCTTAGTATTTGAAATGTGCTAAACATGTCACAGGTTGATATTGCTGTAATTAGATAATTACAATATATTTCTAATTCAATATCTGTTTTGTTTCCAAAAAAAAAAAAAAGTATTAAATCAGTATTTTAGTGCATTTCAAATGTATTTTTTGTTTTGCCATCTGATGAGTTGGACTGGATAACTAAGCGCCAGTAGCATGAGCTGTAAGAAATATTGTCAACTCAAATTACATTTATTCTATTAAATTCAAAGTTTGTTCAATGTTCAACACACTTAACTACACTGCACTAATACAATTAAACATGACTAATTATGCCTGTTTTTGAAGCATGTAGTTTGTATTTACGTACTGATGATATATGCTGAGAAAAGCATATTCAGACACTGGCAAAATTATTTACATAAAACAATAAATAGAAAAACTTTTGAATGCTACTGTACATAGATCTGAGTCTACATTCTAGTCTAAAATTTCTAGAAATCCTCACACCTGCCTCTTTACATAAGCGGTTATGTTTTTCCCTCTTGTAGCATAATGCCTCTGATATGACTTACTGTTTGTGTGGGTGATGATTGGCACTCTCTGAAGTGAATGTTGTCCTGAGGAGCACTACATTTGTTTTGCAGCCTTAGTAGAATGCAGAGATACAGAAATTCTATATCATGCAAAAATACCTCAAATATATCACTTACATAATTGTAAACTTACCTAAACACCCAATGCTTAATGTTTTTTTGTTTGTTTTACTATTACAGATAAACAGGACATGCGTACTGTGCAAACTCTGTCTGTAATGCACACGCTCCATCTCTAGTCCTCACAAACACGGAGACATGCCACAGTTCAGTAATACACACTCAGCTCTATCAGATACACTCCAGAATTATTGGCACCCATCAAGAAATCTTGGGAAACTATATAAATAACACAAAGGTTCCAATGTTACTCAGAATGTTTCTAAATATTTGTTACCATTCATCTATTAGAAAGCACCCCATACAATTGTAGTTTGTGTTTTATTTTAAGAATATTAGGTACTTACATATGGAGCAAAACTGTTGGTACTAAGTTGGTATTTCTAAAGAATGTTTTAAATGAAACCAAAAGAGTGACATCTTTGAGGAAAATAAATCTTTCTTTGTTTTGCCATTCTTTTTTTATGAGGGGGAGCAGTGCTGAGGTTTTTTTTTTCCTAAAATCCACGATCATCTCCATCAGTTATGAGCGTGTTCAGCTCCCAAGTTGTTCTGACCGCTCCAGAGCACCAGCTGTTCAGCCTCCTGCTGATATGCAGACTCCTCGCCATCTTGGATGAGTCTAATGACCAGAGTGTTTTGTGCTTTAGGAGTTTGATAGCTGGATCCTTGAAGGTGCATTGGTGTAGAGGGAAAAGAGTTATAGTGATACAACCTTGGGTATCACCAGTGTTGACTGTCCAAGCTGCAGAAGTGCCACCACCCCCACCCCTGTTTTCTGCCTGTCAGGAAACTGGTGATGAACTGACAGATGGCAGGGGAAACAGAGTGGAGAGAGAGTTTGTTGGAGACGATTTCTGGGATGGTAGTTTTGATTGCTGAGCTGAGGTTTACAGAAAGGGTCCTAGCGAATGTCCCTGGGAGGTCAAGGTGCTGCAAGATCAAGAACAAGTCCATGTTGAATGTGTCGTCCATTGACCTCTTTTGCCCAGTAGGCGGTCTGCCCAGGGTCCAACAGGTGGCTTGTGATGTTCTTCAGGTGGGCCAACACCAGTCATTCAAAGGGCTTCATTATCGCAGATGTGAATGCAACAGGCCTGTAGTTATTCAGTCCTGCGATGGAGGGATTTCTGGGCACTGCAATGATGGTCCTACATTTAATCCAGGCATATGATTGTTAAATATGGAAAATGTCTTGGTTGACACAGATTGTCTTCACGGACACTGACGTCCTCAGTCAGTCAGTCATTTCACCCAGGTTGTCAGTTACAAAAATACTCCAATCCATGCAATCAAAACAAATTCTAGACCAAAATGTGTGCGTCTCTGCCAGAAGGCTGAACCTTGGCTGTAGGTGGGCCAAGTGAACCTTTCACCAAATAATGATGACGACCCCAAACGCATATTAGAATCTACCTAGAAATGGTTGCAGGAACACAAATAGAATGTTTTGTGATGGACCTCTTAGTCTTCAGCAGGAGGCACAAATCTTCTCTGTAAAGGGCCAGTGTGGCTGAGGCTTCAATCAAGCAGCTACAATCAAGCAGAAGCTCACTTGATTCCACTTGTGTAATCAGTTGGGCTTACACAGTTCGTTAGATGAACTGATCTCCTGCTTGGTTGGAATGAAAACCTGCAGCCACAATGACCCTTTGTGTATAAAACTGGTGCCAGTGTTTTTTAAAAGGTTAATTTAAAAATCCAAATCATAATCTAAAAATTTAATATTTGAGACTTGCCAATTTTTTCAGGCCTTATATACCACTCATTGCATCTGTGGTTTATTTAATGTTTTTAGCTCATTTCCATGAAGTATTGCATTAATTATTGATTTACTGTATAAATCTGCTATGGGCAAATCCCCACCCTCTCCTGCAGAAACATCATGACAAGATAAAAAGTGTGAAGTGAAAATCAGAAATGTTTTTTGAAAAATCAGTGCAGTGCAATTTGAATCCTCTTTGTGTATTGTATGTAGTTTAAATAACTGCAGCTGAAGATGTTTGTGAGCTAACTCAAGCCATTCTTTCCAGTAGATCTGGATGGCTAAAATAACCAATGAGACTAAATGTTAAATTGCATAATTTGAATGAGTAATTTGTACCCAGTAAGGCTTGCAAGCGATCTAGCTAATTCTGTAGCCAATTGCTAAAGCCAGTTAAGCAAAACTCTTTCAAAGCGATCATGCTAAGCTTCTTTTATGTTGTTTGTGGTTTGTACTGTGCTTGCCAGTTTGCTGCAACAGAGTTTTTTGAAGACCATAAGGTTGTGCCTGTTGTCATTACGCATAGCTCTTCACTACTTGCCTTTCAGAAGTCAGAGCTTGGCATTGCATCATTTTCGTTCAGAAACGAGAAATAAAACTGAAAATGTCTCCAGGAAAGTGATTGTTGTTTGCAACAATTAGCAGGAAAACTATTGTGATATGACGGATAATTATATATGTTGTTTAATCTAAAGCAAATATGCAAAAATGCATTATTACTGTTTACTGTGTAAGCAGCCATGTTGATTTGAAGTCATACGCCGAACTTGGCATTGAGAACACCATCCTGACTCTCTGGGTAGGAATTCCCAGTTGAGGGTCAGTTTCCATGCTTAATGTTTTTTTTTATGGTGGGTCATAGATCATCATGCTTACATACAGATAAAATTAGAAGTTCATCCATGTTGGAAAATAACTCCTTGATACACTTACTGCTTTTCTTATTGCTTGTGCTAAAATTTTCCTGTTAAGCAAACATTTGATGTTCTACAGCCCAAGGGAGGTTATGAGCTGTCAATAAAAAAGAAAAATCAGTTTGCTAACACTTTGGATTTTGATCAGTAGATGTCAAAATTGTGTAATCTTCAGATACGGTCCTATGCAGTTTCTGTAATCTACAGTTAGTCTGCCATTCCTCCTGTGCACATAATGCACAAAAATAGATTTTTGGATGGTTATAAGTTATATGGTTATGTAATCAGATGTTATTTTCTGGCTAATTTGGCAGCACAGTTTGTTCTGTGCCCTCTGTGCATTTAGTTATAGTTATGGGTTAGTTGTGTTCTGACTTTCCTGTGTCTGTAGTTCATGTTTAAGATTCTGTGTTTATTGTTATGCTGACTGTCACTGGCTCAACAGTCATTCTGAAGGCTGGTAGGTGAACAAAGCAAAGGTGAATGTAAAAATGAGTAGTTATTTGTTGTTGTGAACACACCACAGCACACAGTGCACCGAAACAAAATGTGACCTCAGCATTGAACTCATCCATGTAGGCAGCTGGCAGTGCCTTTGTACCGTACCTTGCTCATGGGTAAATCGGTGTTACTTTTACTGGGCCGGGATATGAACCGGCACCCTCAGGTCACGGGCTCCGCAACTCCCTAAGCATTACACCACCAAGAAGCCGGTAAAACTTAAAATAATGTCTTTACATCATTCTTTCAGCAATATTGCATCATTCATGCATGTGCATCATTCATTGAGGGAAATGATCTCACTGCTGTTATTTATACAGTGGACTCTTGTCAGCTTTTTGCTCCACCCCTCAACGCTGTAGTGCACTGTAGGCTTGAATATGGTTCCTGTGTGCAGCTTGATCACATATTGGCTGGTCACACCCTCCTTACCTGTAGCCAGTTGAACCAGCTGTATGTTAGTAATTTTATAGACTAGCTATAAATAAAGCTGTATTTAATGTAATTGTGATTTTTCTGACAGATGTTGTGATTGGGATTTAAATGCATTTATTTTCTCTAAACTAAGCTCTTTTTTTTGACAGAAAGATAATCCATTTTTTCTGTATTATGACTAAAATTAGTGTGTCAGACTGCCAGTTCAAGTTTTGCTTTAGAGATGCATGATTATCATTGAAATCTTTGAAATCATATTGATACCGACAGATGCTTGTGTAAAATCAGTGTGAGCACTGTCCAAGTTGTGGTTCACCTAAAATTTCCCTACCAAAACCCCACCCACCCTGTGTGTGTGTGTGTGTGTGTGTGTGTGTGTGTGTGTGTGTGTGTGTTTTGTAATGTTTTATATTTAACTTAATAAGTACTTTTTAAAGATGTAATTTAAAAAATGCAACTTCTTAAGAAGTGGTTTGCCTAATTTTAGCTAAACCGTTTAGCTATTGCTAGCTGTTGCTTAGCAACAAGGAGACATGCAGCCAAACGTAGTCTTCAAAAAATGCAGCAGCGTGAATCCCCAGGGGAACAAAAGCGCAGTGAGACTCCTTTTTTTGTCAATCAGTTGCAGTGTGACCATCCACCCCCCCAGCCACAACCCCCCCCCCCCCCATCCCAGCAAAGACCCATGTATGTAGTGCTGCTAAAAATGGCAGGAAGTGAAGCTTCACTTACAGACACTTAAACAGATTTTTTTGAAAATTGAGACGGAGAAGCAGGTCAGATTTACCGTTCAACCTCCGACACCGGCGTCTTGTTTTATTTACTGAAAGAAGCCATGTTCTCTGCCACTGACTCGCGTTACAGTGTTCTGCTTAGTTGCTGTTAGATCAATGAGCTTCTGCTGAATTCTCTCATAATAAACCTGTTCTTTGTGCGTGGGTATAGATTGGATTTGGAATGCAGTCTTCAAACTCTCAAGATGGTGCAGAACTAAAGCAGAAGTTAACAAGTTCTATTTAATATGTCTCTGTAGTCGCCTAGAGTTGTAACAGATATCACCCACTCGGCTCTGCTGGCAGAATGTAATCACTGTTCTGGAATGAATCATCCAGCCGTTCATTGTTTCAAATTTGTGACCAGCCAGCCTTCATGGTGAGGTGTGAATGCTGCATGCAGTTAGCCTCCACTGAGAGCATGGTGAACTACAGAAAACACATTAAGCTCTCCATCTGAAATGAGACAGGAAGTTTTTCTGTGTGAGTGGGCTGGAAATCGTGACTGTTGAATCTGCCATGAGGAATAGAACTGAAAAACTGAAGCACTGGTAGGCGTGCAGTCCCCCCCACTCCTCAAACCCCCTACACACACACACACACACACACACACACCTGCTTGCGCCCCCATGACTCATGAATACATACTGTAGTGTGTGCTTTAGCAGACACCCACATCACTGTGACAGGTGTCCATTGAGACAGGGACGTGCTGCTGTTTTCTTGTTTTTTTCTTTTATCTGTTTTTTGTGTAGCTGGTGAAGAGGCATTCAGATTGCTTGTTTCGAAAGTTAATGGCATTTTCAATGCCAGTTAAGTGTTGCTTGGCTTCATCTTAATTAAATAAACCAATCATGTGAAAAACATTTTTTGCAAGGTCTCAGAGTGATGGATGTTTTTATGGTTGCACAGCATAGACATAAAATACGAAACGATGTGCAATAATATTTTGGGATATTTTGATATTATGATTTGACTGTACATTTTGTCTTTCTGTTTGTGTATAAATATAATTATATTTACTGTGTTGAATAAAAGCATTTCTTTTACTTTAACAGTAGAAAACAATTACAATATGTGTAAATGATTTCACAAAGTTTCTCTGCTTTAGCAAACAGCAGAAATGCAAAAAACTCATCATTCAGTATTGTGCAAAGCACCACATAAATGTTCATATAAAGATACTAATGCTACATGAATGTTTATCTGTGGTTAGGCTGATAAAATGCTTGAAATTCCCAAAACGACTATATAGGACCACAAAAACAAATAAATATGTGGTTCCTTTAAACAACTTGTAGTGAAGCTGTTTTCATGTGTTGGTATTTCTGCTGTTAATATTTCTCTGAGGCTGCCCACCATGACCAAATGTATCCTGACAGAATTTAAGAGTCAAATGATTTTAAATTAAAACAAAAGACACAGGACGTACAGACCTGCTAGCCACCCATAAGCATATGTATAACTTGCTCACTTGTTCATAACCCTCCATCAGTCACCCACCTCCCTCAGCTGGCTTGCTCAGGCACCCCCACCCAAATAGTTTGTCTCCCCATTCTCACTCACCCACCACTCCACCCATTGTGTGCCAAGAACACTTCACTTCTGAAAACACAACACTTAGGACTGAGAATAGTCTTGAGATTTATCTTTATGCTTTAGTAGTTAAGGGTAGAGTAGTTATTTGTAGTCATGTAATAAAGTTAGTTACATTTAAGTTTGCAGATATAAGATGTAGTTCAAAATCCATATCAAGTTTAATGATTGCAAACTATCCAGTCCCTGAGGCAGCAAAGTGACCCCAAACCTTTCCCAAAGCATAACATTTCCACCACCATGCTTCACAGCTGGTATGAGGCTCTATACCTAGATGAGTCAAAGAAATTCAGAATTTCATTGTGACAATCAATAAATTATAATTAAGTGCATGGTGCTATATGTTTTTTGTTGTTTTGTTTATAGTAATAGAATAGAAAGCTGTGCTTACTTTGTACCTAGTGATGATTACTGCAGTACTTTGATATTTTAAAATACTAATCTCTCAGGTGACATGTTTTATCTTCTATTCCTGTTGTTTAACTTGCCATTTTCTGTTGGGCATAACTGAAACAGCACAGTTTTAATTATATACATAGTGCAGTGGCATTCAGTCACATGGTAACTTGTTAATGCTATGTTCTGTCACGCTCTGGTCTCAGGCTTGTACCAGCTTCTCTCCCAAGTGCTTTGATTTGCTGCTAATTAAAAATAATGATAAAAAAAACTCAAACATAAATTTCTTTATTGGTAATTTGTATCTTTGTACAAGGTGCTACTCTATCTGAAGCTAGAGATTGTGATCCTATGGAGCAGTTGAACTTGAAAAAGTGTAAATCTTGCTTGTAAAACTAATTCCCATAGAGTTTTATGATCCTTGCTCTGCATTTATGTTGCATGTGAATTTAACATCATTTGGCAGTTCAGGAGCCTGCTCAAAGATGAGAGTAAAACTGCCAATGTGCTTTCTGAATACACATTTTACCAGGCTATTTTTAAACATGGCTTCGAGCTCAAGGTTTATCTTTGCTGTGTTTTTTCTGTAACTGAAGTATTTTTACAGCATCTAGTAAAACTCGGTGTCATGTTGTAATTCAAACTGAAGAGTTAACTTTATGGCCACTGTGTTAATATGCTGTTCATGTGTGGTCATTTTCAAATGGTCTCTAAGCTCATTGGAAAAATACCTGCCGATGTCATTGACATTAAAGTTATTTCAGATTTCTGTACCCGTTTCATAAATGAATGGAAGGCTTTATGGTTTTGCTAGTTATAAGATATGATCATGACCACAGCATTTGTTTAGGTCCTTGTAACAACCAAGGCATGTTTTGCAGCCTGCTGTCTGTTGCTGAATACAGCTAAGAGGGGTCGACAATAAAAAGTAAAAAGTGTAAACCTGTACTCCGTAAACACTTGTTTTAACTATCGTATGATTTAAATTTGTCGTGCCCTCAGCTGCTGGTTCTGCAGTAACACCAACAAGACTTGAATAGTTGAAGGCCCAAACTAACAGGCCTATGGTTTTTACTGCAGATTGGCTGGCTCAGGGCATTTCTCTCAGACCAGTGGGAAGGCTGAAGTAGTCCTGCTAGCTGTCTGTGTGAGTACCGACTGTGGGTTTGTTTGTATTTGTTTGTTTTGATTTTTGTTCTCCTTTAGCATGAATGTTTGTGATGGATTCTTCCCACACTGTGCTCTTTACAATGACCTGCCTTTTAATTATACTTGTCCATCAAACATCATTCATAACCTTTTACAGTGTCCTTTGACAGCGTGATTGTGTGCAGAGTATGTTACTTGCAATCAGAGCCTACTGGAAGTGGATAACATGGCATGCTACATTAGACCAATTTATTTTCCATTTTGTGGTGCTACGTGACCTCCCCTATGACTCTCGAGCAAATCTCTAGCTGTACTGCTTGCTCTCTTTCCCATGACTCACTGGTTCTTGCCGGGCCGAGGGAGGGGGAGATTCCCATGCTCTGAGATACACTCCGACCCTGACCACTCACACACACTCATCACTCACACAAGTGTATGAGAGGGATCCACATTTCCTCCTGGGTGTAGATGCCCTTGTTGCAAGCCTCTCTTCCTCAGCATACACACCCCAGTGCTATGAATAGAGCGCTAAGGATATTGGTAAGTTTTCAGCTATGAAGAAATTGCTTTGCTGCAAACGAACCTCCATCACTCCATATAGGGACCATGAATCTACTCGTCCTAATCCACCAGGGCTGGATTTTAATAGCCTTAAATAACCACCTAATGGAGGCTCTAGAGTCTTCACTTGTGTTGATGACGTCTTTATCGGAATTCTTTAATGTGTTCTGGTCTCTGTGTGGAAAAGATTCCTGCTGCTTTACACCATTCAGCCACAGCAAACTGTAAAAACCACAGAAGTTCTTCTTGATTTGATTTGGTTTGGTATGACACCAGTGATTTCAGCAAAGCAGAGCTGTTTAAGTACAACTCTGAAGTTGAAAAGTATTAATGTGTGTGTGAGTAAAAAAAAGAGCAAAAAGAGGACTTGAGCAGTGTCTGATATACTCAGACCTCAATTTGTAGTCTTTAGTCTTTATATCAAGAACTCTGCAAGGATCTTACTATGGCTCCTGTCTGGGGGTGGGATATATTAGGCAGCAAGGCACCAGGTCAGGTGTTGGAAGTAGGAAAAATGGGTTAGCGTAATAAGTGCTACACTGTGAATGTTAGGCGACTGGGTCATAGCATCTCCAAAACTAGGGTGTGGGGGTGTTTCTGGTATGCAGTGATAAGTACCTATTGGTAGTCTTCCCAGGAAAGACAACCGAAGACTATTGGCAGACGCAGGTCATTGATGTGCGAGGGAAGCAAAAGCAGGTCAGACCCCAGAGAAGAACGTTATTATACAGGGGATTTTAATGTTCTGACTTGTCCATGTGTTTGTTTGTGCGTATGCATGTGAGTGTGTATACAAATCCCATTTCCAGGACAGTTGTGTATGTTATTTTCCAAAATGCTGTAAAAAAACAAAAATCTGTCATATGTGTTATGGAAATTTTTTTTAACAGACAAAAGTACAAAGGCTGATAAAGACTAATGGTACTGTTATACACAGTAATGATGCCTCACCTGTTACCCGTTAGCCTGCTTTATGTGGAAATTAAATTATAATTGCATAATTAATAACAATAAACTAGGGATGCACAGATATGGATTTGTAGGTCAGTGCTGAAAGTTTTAATGTAAATATCTGTTGATGCAGGTATTATATGATTTTTTTCCAGCATACCGTATGATTATAATATAGTTCATCCCATTTGGTGCTGAATCCATAGTTGAATGAAAGACTGCCACCTGCCCAGTCTCGAGGCAACAAAGCAACCTTAGACCATAACATTCTTCTGGAATGCCGTCTTTGGTCTGCACCATGTTACTGTAAGTGTACTGCTACTGTGACCAAACAACTCTGTCTTTGATTCAACTTTGAATCGCCAGACTTCTAGGCATCTACTTTCTGAAGGCCTTCAAGTTCTTTAGATCTTGGCATGATGACATCACACACCTTAGATGTCAGATTTAAATAATATAGGTTTCACCCGCTGGAAGTTCTAATCAAAGGCACCTGATGTTGATGGACTTCAAGGTGTGATGAATGTGTTGTGTTGTTCACCTATCACTGTATCAAAGAGGGTGTAACGTTTGCATGTTGAAATACATTGAAAATATTAATGTTTGTGTAATTCTAATGTTTATGTAGACACAGTCCCTAAGCCATAGAGGGCACCATCTATACTCAAGATGTATGTGATCTCTTTGGGTGCTTAGTGATTCCTTTAATAAATGCCATGTTTGCCAAATGCTATGTGTCATTTCAGTAAACAGATGCAGGTTGCCAATCAGTCACCTGAGCAAGTAGCAGCATGCCTGTGGTGCGACCTGCATGATTCACCTTACCCTGTTGGCACAACAGCAGTGCTGTCCTCTTGCAACCAAACACTATGACATTTCCAACCTTTTATGAGCTATTGTGCATTTGAAATATTAAAAAATAGCTGAAAAGAACAACCTCTAAATACCTAAAAAAGTTTACGTTCCTACTCAGACGAGAAATATTCCAGGCATGTGATTGCATATGATGTTTGTGGCTCTAGCCTGAGGTGAAATGTGCTTGTGTTTTTTTAAGTTCTTCCTCAGTATCCTGTAACAGTGTTTGAACACTGTTGTTCATGCCATGGGTAATGATGGTGAGATGAAGATCTAGAACACGGACAATATTGTGACGCCACATTAACGATATATTTGAACTTCTAAAAGCAGTTTTGCTGTTTTGAATCTTGCTGAATGGAAACATATGAGAGGCCAGTGTTTTATATCATGGAAGCATAAAAAAGGTGCACAGTTGCTCAGAAAGTAAGATTTTGAGTGAAAGAACTGGACTGTCTAAAACATAGACTGAACAGTGCGTTAGCCATGACGTTGATCTGCTGCGATGGTCAGGTTTTTAAACAGAATGTAAATACAGAGTGAAAGTAAGTGGTTCATTGCAGCACTACTAAAACCTAACTCCCTCTGTGGTTGTAATTCTAGACAACCTTTTTAAGTGCGAACGTCTGATTTGTTGACCTTTCATATTTGAGGTCTCGGCTCCAGCGTTAGTGAGGGATGGCTGTAAATTCAACTGTCCTTGACACCACTCTTGTTCAAGTTCCTGAAGCATTGCTGAAGGAGGGACCTAAAGTGACTCAGAGGACTTTTTTTCAAGGCTAGCATATTCTAAATGACAGTCTACCCTTTTAGCATGAAGCTAGTATAAAATGACAAGTTGTTAGGACTAGGGAAACTGGGAGTAGGTATTTATTGTCATTAATGTAGATTTTAACAGAATTTTGCAGATGTAAAAATGAAGGCATCTCTTGATGCCACTTGAAAGCTGTGAATCTGTTTTTTGGCCTTTAAAGAACTTTTGCATGAAGTGTGACAGATTATGGTGTTAGTGGAGGGTTATCTGCTGCACTACAACTGCAATAACTATGGTGCAGATAGTTATAGATGGGGGCTGTGTGTAGAAGTGCTCACTGCTCCAATGGCTAAAAATGTAGAGACTGATTTTCCCTGTAGGATTAATACAGTGTAAATATACAAAAAAGACAAAAAAAATAAATCTAACCTTAGGGCCACTGTCAGGTCACAAGGACCCCCCATATTGCACATTGTGCTGACCAACTTGCTTTCATATATTTGTTGTTGCTTGACCTTGCAAAGTGTTAAGGTATGTAGTGTCTTCTTGCTCAATGTGAGTTTTACAAGGAATTACATAACTGTCTAAAATTAAGTGAAAGTCAGCTGTTTACTCTTGGTCCCTAACCACACCAATGTCTGAATTAAGCGTTTACTTGCTCCTACGGGTAAACACAAAGTATTACAGTCTGGGCTGCAGGTTGGAGTTAATCAGTGGGAAACAAACGTGAAAGTAAGGCAATTCTAAAGTCACTCATACGCTAGTACAAAAATGCCTGGTAGCTCAGAGTGCAGAGCGCATTTACTTATCCAACAGCTGAACACCATGTGGACTAGGCCTTAGCATGTACAATATGCTTGTGAAAACTGCAGCTTGTGTGTTTCTTCAGTTATTTTTATTATTTCTATTTTTTTTTGAAGATTTATGAAAAGCTATATGTTTAGGACAAGGCTACAGAAGTTTTTTATAATAAACATTACAGTGGGCAGTTGTGGCCTAGTAGTTAGGACATTGCCCTTGTGAACCGAAGGTCACAGTTTCAAGTCCCGCCCCGGGCACCACTAAGGTACCCTTGAGCAAGGTACTGTCCCACTACACTGCTGCCTGGGCGCTGTTAATAACTGCCCGCTGCTCCATGTGTGCATGTGTGATTGGTTAAATGCAGAGTTCACATTTCGCTGTGGTGCTTGTGTGTGTTCACAGTGACAAAATAGTCACTTTCACTTATTCACTTAATAATTAATAACTGATTTCATGAATTTCAGATTTCTTATTTAACATACACAGCTGTTTGTTTGGTGCAT
>JBBPDA010000009.1:11187230-11209478 GCA_037974385.1 Arnoldichthys spilopterus | reverse complement strand
ATTGGTTAAATGCAGAGTTCACATTTCGCTGTGGTGCTTGTGTGTGTTCACAGTGACAAAATAGTCACTTTCACTTAATAATTAATAACTGATTTCATGAATTTCAGATTTCTTATTTAACATACACAGCTGTTTGTTTGGTGCATAGTTGGATGTAGAACAATGTCCATTACATGTCACATTTAACAGTATATTTTACAGCAGTATGTTTTATATATTGTAGTAAATATTTATTATTGTAGTAATTGTGAAGATATTTGATTTTGAATACCCAACAAAGCCCTCATTTTTACAATTTAGACTTCGAGTGGCGTCATGCTCGTTTTTAACCCTTTTGTACCGCTGTGTACGATATATCCTGTGTGCATTCTCCAAATTAATGATATGTGAGGTGTGTGTAGGCAGTTTACCACAATGTGACTTGTTTTCAGCAGCAGACTGAACAACTCATGATCACAGCCACTTTTGCCATCTGTCTCTGCCATTTTCTCATGATAAACAGTAATATGGCGTCCTCATCTGTTGCCATGCTCACTGTTGCTTTTGTTCTGCTAAGTCAGATGTAGTGATCAAAGAAGAAATTTTGCCTTCGAGTTCATATATCTTTTAATCCTCTTGACTGACAAAAGATACACAGATGAGTGTGTTAGTGTTGTTCGCGTTGCCACTGGTTTGTTGCTGTGTTTGTAACTAGCTGCTACAACCTGTTAGCTTCCACCTGAAGCGTACGCTTGTTTGGAAGCCAGCAGTTTGTTGAGTCTCGGAGTAATGTCCGTAGGCTTTCTGTGCATACATGGTCACGAATGACAGCAGATGATTAACCAAATCGTCTGATCTTCTATCCCAAAATAAATATAATATATAATATATGCTCTGAAGCATATATAGCTCATTTCCCTGCGATCAGCATCATTCAAAACTGGTGGAGACGGAGCAGCTGGAAATGTGATGCCACCAAACAGACCAATCACAGTTGCAAGTCACAGTGACCCCCTAGTTACATTTCTGTGAAAGTGTGCATCAGGCTATGGCTGCACTGACCAGTAGCAGACCTAGCTGACCAGTGACATTATCTGACTCCGATAGAATTAGTCCGCTGTTCTGTCGAGTTGTGCTGAGAACTCAACAAATCTGAGAGCACACTAGTAAGACCAATCTGATGTACATCCAGCGTAACAGCAAATGACTTATGGTTAAACAAGTGGGTTCTTCTCGGCTCTACATATGAATTAGTGCTATGATGTTCAGATGTTAGGACTATTAAACAGTGTTGCACTATTTTTGTTCCTGGCTTGTAAGTGTTATAAATCAACTGCATATGTCTAAAGCCTCTGTAAAAATAGCCATATTCATAGCAAACTTTGATTTTATGACAACAAACATTTTCTATTCATCATGGCAAAACAGGCAAGTTTATATCTTTTCTGGACAGTCCCAGAAAGTTATAAAAGATTCCAGAATGTTCTAAACAAACTCTGGACAGTTCTCACAGTTCCAGAATATTCTGGAAGTCTACTTGCTTTTTAAAGAAAATTGAGAATTTTCTTAAAAACAGACACATTTCAAAATGTGCTTGTCCTGAGCACAGAAGCAAGGTGTTTGTTCACCATTTTCTATTTTTTTAGGCAAAAGGGATTGGGAAAACACCCTTTGTACCTAGGAACAAAAATAAAAAAGAACTCTGTTGCATAGTGTAATGAATACAAATGTAGACTGTTGCTCTGACCGTATAAAAGGTTGGACCTTTTAAACTCTGATGGTGAGCTCTTTTAGTGGTGACTATTTTCCTAAAAATAAATGTAAAAAAAAATGTAAATACCACCTTGCTTACAGTATCACAGTATGTACAGTCCTAACCCATGTACCAATTTGTTTCATTACCAGATTCTTGCCAATACTCCACATTAGTGTTGAACTCATAAACAGCATGTCTAGTGTGGTCAGTTCAGTCCAGCAGGCATTAACACCTGCGGTGTATGTGTAACACTATATGTGTGAACCCACAGCTGGGATTTTGCTTTGTATGTTCAAAAACAAATATGTATTGGTCTCGTTTTTATTGCTCTGTACTAGGACTGTGCAATTAATTGGATTTGGCTTTCCAATTTTGGTTTTGGATTCCAACACTTATGAAACGAGATAATTGAGACAAAACCATTACTGTGCTGTACTGAGTTTCATCCCAATGCGCTCACTTTGTCTTGTGCTTCTCCTGGATTCTGCTGGGTTTTTCCATGTTTTTAGGGGTTTTCAGAGCTGATCACTTGCCCATGCTTGTGACTTTTTTTTGTTGTATTGCATCTAAAGTTTAAGAAAAGTGTTATGTTTGTTGTGTGTATTGTTATGCAAAAAATGTAGTATTTCCAAAGCCAATGAGAAATCCTATAGGTTAATCGGATCTCTATTTGTCATTGTGAGCACCGCAACAAAATGTGACCTCTGCATTTAACCCATCACACATGCACATGTAGAGCAGGCAGCTATTAACAGCACCCATGGAGCAGTGTAGAGGGATGGTACCTTGCTCAAGGGAACCTCAGTGGTGGCTGGGCTGGGACTTGAACCTGCAATGTTCAGTTTCACAAGGGCAGTGTCCTAACCTCTAGGCCACCACTGCCTGCTATAATTTAGCAGCCCTAGTCTGTATGTAATTGTTGCTTAATTGTTTGCATTGTGTTTGTGTTTAGCAGTTATTCCTATTCCTATCCTATATTCTGATTTGAGCATCTGCATTGGTCTCTTCTTACTGGCACTAAGAGAAATATCCTCGAGACCACATTGCTTTTAACCTTTGCTTATTCAAGTGCCCACACTTTTGTATTTGAGCCAGTTAAGGAATGCTCTGTCCTCCCTGTGGCATGTCCATTTTGATCCTTAGACTATGCTCTCAGTGTAAATAACTCACACTCACTGTCTTCTAATTGAGTCTACAGCAGTTTTTTTTTTTTTCCATTCTACCCAAGCGTCTTTCTCATTCGCGCTTTTCTAATTTGTCCTTGCATGGGTTTAAACAAATATCCATCTTTTTTTTTAACCTCTGCCCCAGTTTCACTTCTTTGAGACTAGGCTATTTGAGGTTTAAGCCTCCCTCATTTTTACCACTGCTCTACCCTGTAGAACTTATTTTTGCCCTCTTCTTTTTCTGGTTCTCTTATCCCTTCTATTCAACAGGCCACCAGATGGTATTCAAATCAGGCCCCTTGCGTAGAAGAGAGGTTTTCCACGCTCTTGGGGCAACAAGGACAGTTAACCCTGAAACGATGACCCTGAGAGTCTAAAGGGCATCCAGACCATTGTGATGGAATCCAAAGAACATCACTGACCTCTGTAGAGCCCTGTTGTTCTCCAACACCAGTAGCTACTGCATGTGGCTGTGATTAACACACAAGTGTGATCATTCTGAGGCTTAATATTTCAGTTTGGTTTTGAGATCTCTTGTTTCTGTAATAGTTTGTTTGTTTCTTCCTTGAGTTACAATTAAAACCACACGCTGCACAGTTTTCATATATTTATTTATTTATTTATTTGTTCTGCAGAAACCTGACATGACTTGTCAGTGAAGTTGAATTTCTTTCTTTTGTTGGTCAACTTAATAAGAATGTAAGCTGGGTCTGATGTCTAAATACTCATTGAAAAAAAAGTAGCTCTGATTTTTTTTAGACATGTTTTTCTCCTGCTATGCATTAATGCAAGTGAACAAAACATTGGCTCTTTCCTCACACTGGCTGAGTAGTTACAACAGTGGAATGACACATTCAGTCATAGATTAAATAGTGCTCAATTAAGAGTGCTACAATCACCAGTCATTGTTCTCTCTCTCTTTCTCGCTTTCTCTCGCTCTCTTTCGCTCTCAGCCTCTGATAGATGACCCATTGAAATCACTGCACAGCCGTGTGCCTGTTGCCAAAGCAACCAAGGTTCGCTTCTGCTTTTCATGTAATCATGTGACCTGAAGCTGACGTCAGAGAGGGAGGAACTCTGTCTGAGTTTGGTTTTCCGTTTGGCTGCTTTGAGCTTCGAAGAATCTTTGAGTTATTGAGTTGACGAGGCCGGTTCTCAGACGCTTGTTGCCTGCTCAGTCTTGCTGGTTTCATTTTACTGCCTGTTGCTGCCAGTGTTCGACTCTGTGGAAAAGGACGAGGTTATGGACTGTTAAGGACTTGTTTTGCCAGAAAAGAAGAGGTACGTCTCTTCCTCTTCTGTGGAAATGCTTAAGGTTTCATGATTAATTGCAACAGGTGCTTTTGAACACAGCGCTTTAAGTGTCTTGCATGCTGCTCTGGAAGGGTTCGACAGCAGGAGAAGGGAAATTAATATCCATCAGTTTTTCTGTCACACTCTCTCGCTTTTCTCTCTCTCTCTCTCTCTCTCTCTCTCTCTCTCTCTCTCTCTCTCTCTCTCTCTCTCTCTTACACACACACCATCTTTATTCAGTCATCCACTGATTGTCTCCCATTCCTATCCACCCTACTTGTCTACTGCACTGCCACTTTGTATGTTTTCTTCTTTCTCTTCTTTGTGTTCTCCTCCTCCTTCTTTCACACACTTGGTCTCATACATTTTTCTTGCTCCTTCTTTCTCACTTCCGCCACCCCCACACTGTGTTTGAAGTATAGACAGGATATGAGGGCATTACTGTCCCTAGAGACCTGTGCTGGTATGTTTGCTAATGTTGATGCTGAGGCATCAAGAACTTTGTGTGTGTGTTGGGTAATGTAGTCTCTTTAATATTACACTCTTAAGCCCAGCAGTTCTAGTTAGGCACCAGAAAGCATCATGGGGAAAGAAAGATGGAGAGAGAAAATGAAGGTTGCTTGCTCACTAGCTCACTTGCTACTAGCTTTCTTATATCAACTCTTCCAAAATCATCTCTCCTCCCACACCTTGACCTCTTTCCTCTCTCTCACTCCTCATGTGATAAAGCCAGGTTTTTGTTGCTCAGCTGTTTGTTAGCATGTGTGTGTGTGTGTGTGTGTGTTTGTGTGTCTACATTGTTTTGTAAGCCTGTTTGCACCAATGCATCTGCACAGAATGGCTTTCTGTTTCATCTTGCCTTGTAACTGTTGCCACAGAACATTTTTCTAGCATTGCTTATGCACTAACGTAAAGCAAGAAGCAACAAAAGCCCATCATTTTACCAACAGTGCTGTTAGGCATGGCACAAAGTGATTAATGCACAATGTGAGGAAATGCATGTAGTGCCTATTAACATATTGTCACTTAGCAACGCAATTTTTGATAACTAAATTAAGACGAAGCTCATTTGATGTGGGCAGTCATGTGTATAAGGAGTGTTTCACAGCAATTTTGAACATGGCTTAGCTTTTAGTTCCATCAGTCTCATCAAATGCTTTATTTAGCCTAAGCATTACTGTACTGGTGAATACAAGCCCTTAGCTGAGCTTATGCTCTGAGTGATGTAGGTGGTTGAAGTGAGCTGCTCTCTGCAATGCCATGGCTGTAACCAGTGTCAATACACATGCATGCATGGACACACATTTCTCTGAAGGCCTGTTGACAGTGCCCACACACACATGCACATGCACACTCACTCGTTGGAGGCCTGTTGGCAGTGAGGATAAGAGACCGTGCTGGCAGCTCTATCAACACAGCCCACACGTGTGGGAGGAGATTAGCCTCACAGCAGCCATTGCTATTGTGTGTTATCAGCCTTGTCTGTTATTACAGCCTCAGAATGTGTGTGTGCTTAAAGCATCGATACTCAGATGGAGAATCACTCAAACTAAAAGTGAAAGTGACCCTCATATGAAACCGTTAATTTCCCCTTAAATCTGCCTTACATACGGAATGTAAACGCACACATGAAAATCGAATGGATCTCTAGATCAGCACAACATTGACATTAACAGAATTAAGATTTACAATATTAAAAATAACAATATTCACACAAATGGATCATGATGGCTTTATAGAAACCTGAGAAGTACAATTAGTTAGTAGAATTAATTTTTTCATTTATTCCTTATTTTGGATTATTAATACAAATGATCGTAGAGCCACAGGAAGTAATTTAACCTGATTAAATATTTGTACCTGCAAGTAACAGACAGAATTTAATCACTGATGTACTGAATGTACTAAAATGAACAGTTTACGTTGCTCTCAGTAAAGCCCATTAGAGTTGAGAGAGCATTTAAAGCATGGCTGATAATGAGGAAAATGTAACACAAACTCATACACAGGAAAAATGAAATTATGAAATTACAGTATTGTGAAAGACTGTGTCCTTTAAAATTAAAGGTTGCAGGTTTTTTTCAAAGGTCAGAGGTTACTTTGTCATCAACAGCTGTGTACACATATATAGTGAGATTAGACATTTCTCCAAAGACCCTGGTGCAACATTTAGAACATAGACAAAAGTGTAGAAAGCAAGGAGCTCCTGAACTTCTACCTTCTCTGAACCCTGTATTAATTGGAACTGTGACTGGAATTTTGATGATGTAATCAAATTTATGAGCTGTCTCAGGAGCCGGTTTCCCTGTTCCACACCATACTAACAGGACTCTGGTTGAAAGAGTAGATACTTCATTTATTTTTTATGTTTTATTTTGCTCACTCGTATATTATTACTGCACTGTTTGCCAAGACACCCCCCCCCCCAGCTTTATGAATGGGCTTTTTGCTCAGCCCTCTTAAAAGCATAAGTGACCGAATAAGTGCTGTCCTTACTTCACAGGAAAGAGTTATCGTGGCCTTACCATTGCAAAGTCCATCTTGTGGCTTAGAGAAGCAAGTTTGCAGTTAAAAGCAATGCATGACGTTTGTTAGTTCTGGGCTGTAATTTACAGTGTAGTTAGTACAGCACTGGCTCAAGATGTGGAAACAAGCCCTTGAAGTTTACAGATTGAAATAGATGATAGAAGAACGTTGGACACTATTTGTTGAATCAAATAATTGCCAGGCAAAGTAGAAATTCAACTGGCAGCTTGGCATAAGTGGAAAGTTCAACATGCTCATTTGTCAGTGCTGTTCACTTTCTCTAATTTATGCTCATGTAAATGTTTGTAGCATAGCTAGGGATGGAATTCTCATCTGAAGACCAAGATTGAAGCAAAGGCTTTTCTCATTTCTTCAGTGTCCAAACCATTTGCGCTAGGCTTGTATTTGGAGCTGTGAGGCAACGCTGAGCTGTCAGTGATGGTTTGCAGTGGCAGCTGTGTGGGCGTCCCCATTGTTGCTTTCTCAATGGCCCACTTAGAGGAGGTCAAAGGCCAGTGAAGCCTGTCTCAACATGGGGTCGTAAGCCTATGCTTGACTGCGAGTCTGCCAGTGTCTATGATGGAGCTTGCCAGCTGTGCAAGATTGTCTGAGAACTTTAGAAGAGTGGTGCTGGTTGCAGATCTTGCGGGAGTGGGTATGTGTGGTGAATGAAGCATGTATTATTATAAAGTTTACTCGTGAACTGTAAGTTTCATCACAAGTCTTCATTGTTGCAGTTGCGCCACGTAGAAAGAAGCACATTTCACAATAATCTTAGAAGTGGTTAAATGGTAAAAACGAAGTCAATTTTTTTAGTTATGTTGTAGATATGGCTAAACTGGTGTGGCTGGCCCAAATAAGACAAGTAATTGAGGATTTGTACATTACATTGTTTTTTGAATGTAGAACTAGTACATTTCATCAACAAATGCCTGAAATACACAGGACTGTGATTGTTACTGTATGGAAAAAATATAAATAAACGTAAACAGAAATTGGCAGTAAAAACTATATGAATGGTGACAGCACAGATATCAAAGCATCAGAGTTTACTGCTCAATTTAATTTCAGAGACACTTTAATTCCAGGGACACTTTAATTCTTGGTAGATTTAAACATTATTGATTAGTGCCCCCAAAGTGTTTTTCAAGAGTATAGAAACAGACCACCTTCCAGACCTGCAATATCCAGACACCTACATTTTTTCCTCATCCTACTCTGGGAAGCCTACAAACACCTGCAGGGGTGCAAATGGACAAAATGTGGGTTTGCCATGATTGATTGTTTAGCTTTGACTTAAAGATGTTCTGTAGTCAGTGGAAGTGTGGGTGTCGCTTCATCTTAGGCTGCGTTTCAGACTGAATACTACCACACTAAATAGTGTGTAAAAAATAGTGCACCACCATTAAAAATGGAGTGAGTAATGTAGTGTTTGGTTTGGCACACAGCTGCAGTTAACTTTAGCATACGCAATTGGCACTGTAATGTAGGAAGTTTGTACTGTATAACAAAACTACAGACCGCACACTGCAGACCACACACTTCCAGGTTTAACTTTAACGCAATCATTTTTCATATAGAAGAGTTTAATAATTCCAGCAATATAAACAGGGTTAGTACACATGTACTCCCATGAAGATGTACAAATCACTGCAGTATTATAGTAAGCATCATTCTAGCCTAGCCTTTGTAAGCCTGTACCTGTCAACTTTGCACAGTAATACTACTCCCCACCCCCTTCCTGTCAATGTAGCAGTGTTTTGATTTTGCTGCATTGCATGACATTAGTTACTGGAGCTCGACTGGGTTTCAGCTGGTGGTTTCAATGGTACATTGTTGCCACATATTGAGCAGATTTGGAACTGCAGTAACACAAGTGTTTAAAATTGTGGTCAATTATGAAGCATATAGTATTTTAAGGGTGATTTTGAAATTGAGTATTTAATCTGTTATACTGCTGATCAAGCCAGCTCTATATATTCGAGACTGTGTATGAGAACTTTAAAGTCTTCCTGTCATGGGCTTTGAATTTAATTCTAGTCTAATATGTACAAACAGGCCAGGGATAACTGAAAAACTAGGAACCTATTTTTGTTCATGCTGCACACTCAGGGCTGCATGTCAGAACCCACCCCACAGCAAGCCGGACACAGCTGCTTCTCTTTTGTAATGCCTCAGTGTATCTGTGAAAGAGAGTGTGATAGAGAGAAGAACCAATAAAGAGACAGAAATGTACTTACAATGCTGGTTATATTAAACATTACAACATAGAGAGAGAGAGAGAGAAATGGATACATATATAGCATATATTAGGCAGTAAGTGAACAGACAGTTTTTATAATTGGAATCAGGAAAAATTGGCAAGCGTAAGGACAAATTTGACAAGGGCTAAATTGTTATGACAAGACAGCTGAGTCAGAGCATCTCCAAATAGGCTGGTCTTGTGTGGTTTCCCAGGTTCCTGGATTAGTACTTACCAAAAGTGGTTCAAGGAAGGACCACCAGTGAACGAGCGATGGGGTGATGGGCGTCCAAGGCTCATTGATTCACAACGAAAAGTAAACGCTTTTCCACAGAGGAGCTACTGTTACACAAATTGCTAAGAAAAGTTTATGCTGCCAATGATGGAAAAATGTCGGAGCACATGCTGCATATGTGCAAGGCATGGAGCTGTGTAGCTGCAGGCCAGTCTGGGTGTCCTTGCTGACTCCTTTCCACTGCCAAAAAGTGCCTGCAATGGGCATGTGAGCATCAGAACTGGACCATGAGTCAAGGGAAGGAGGTGGCCTGGTTTTAAAAAATCCTTTTTTTAAAAAAAAAAAAAAAAAAAAAAAAAAGAGAGGGAATTCTGGGTGCATCTTTAACCTGGGGAGGAGATGTATGTTGCACAGTGAGAAGAAGGCAAGGCAGCAGAGGCAGTGTGACGCTCTGGGCAATGTTCTGCTGGAAAAACCTTGGTGTGGTGCATGTTACTTTGATACCGCCAGCCTAAATATTACTGGAGTGGTACACTTCATCCTGGCATCCGTTTCCTTAAAGGCAGTGGCCTTTTTCAACAAGACCCTTTGTCCTGACACACTGCAAAAGTTGTTCAGGGAATATTTTAGGAACGTGACCTAAAGTTAAGGTGTTGATTTGGGATCTTGCTCATCTTCTGCTCAATCTGCTGCTAGTATCGTGGTGCCAAATAACACCGCACACAGTGTCTATTCCTCGATGGCTCAGAGTGCAAGGGGGATCTACTGAATTTTAGGCCGATCGGTGTATAGCTGATTGGTTTAGGCTTTTCTTTAGAGAATTTTCCGTCTCATTATTAGCCTTTTAATCCATTTTATTTTTTTCCCCCCGCATAGTGGATGAGTATGTATGGAATCAGGTGTTGGAACTTAACCAAGTGCTGCGCTCCACAGAGCTCAGTCGCTCACTGTTTTTCAAAAGTATTTTAAATGCTTAAGAGCTTTGACGGCTTTGGGATCAGCCCGTAAACAGTTTTCAGTAATCCAACTTCAATAGCATTTTATCATGGAACTTACTTATTTGTGTTCTCTGTGTACTGTTTTACTGTGGTGAGTTTTTTTCCTTCCCCTTTTTCCCCTGTAGTGGTTCGATGTTGTGGTGGGTGGTGATGTTGATCGTAATTGTTGACTATAAGCTGTGCAAACAAATGTCTTCTATGAGAGCAGTAATCAATCTCAAGGTTTTGCCTTCAGATAGACTATTTTATGTAATGCACAAACACCTTAGGCCATGTCGGTCACATACAAGTACAACCCCCATCTCAAACTATCACTGAAACTCTCCAACGCTTCCCGAATTCCAGAGTTAGATGCTTATAACCATATTAAACAAAACATTTTATCATAAAACACGGACAAATTTAGACATGATTTTGACACCCCTTCTCTTTTAAAGACTGAAGCCTTTAATATCTTTAGCCAACATTCTCTGACCAAATATCAAGTTAGCGGAGTCCTCATTTTAAAACAAAGCCGAATGAAATGAATTGTCTCATCTTTCACTTTTTAATGGGACTCCCACAGGCATCACCCTGAGCTCTGGTTATGCCATTACAGCAACAACAGAGCTTTCTTTTTTCTTTCTTCATGAAAGAAGAAAGTTCTAGTGATGTGGCATCCTTATTAGTTAGGCACTATTCTTGTATGAGGAGTTTGTAAGTTCCAGCCCAGGTACCACTGAGGTAGCCTTGAACTTGGTACCGTCGCACTACACTGCTCCCCAGGTGCTTAACAATGATGCCCTCTGCTCCACATGTGCATGTGATGGGGTTAAATCCAGAGGTCTCATTTTGTTGTGGTGTGGTTTGTGTGTGATTTGAGTTTGTTCACAATGACCAAATAGTCTCTTGGACTTTCTTTCATTTTAAATGTGTTTTAGGTGGTTGCCATGATGGACACTGTAGTCATGGGTCATGTCACACCTTTTCTTGCAGAAAACAAAATGAAGTGAAAGTGACTGTTTGTCATTGTGAACACACTCAAGCATCACAACAAAATGTGACCTCTGCATTTAACCCATCACACGTGCACACGTGGAGCAGCGGGCAGCTACCTGGGGAGAAGTGTAGTGGGACGAGGTGTACCTCAGTAATGCCCAGGCCAGGACTCAAACCTGTGACCTTCAGGTCCCAAAGGCAGCATCCTAACCACTAGGCCACCACTGCCCAAACGTTGCCTTTTTTCAGCATCTGGAAACTTCTGTTCTGTGCACTGTTTCACTGGGCCTTTACTAGCCTATAGGAGTTTGTGCAAAACATACAAGCACCCTCTTACTGGTCAGTAACTGTTAAAGTGCCTTCTGAGTAATGCATCAAAAGGAAATGGATAAAAAATATAGGTAGATCTCTTCAGCGCCTTCTCATATATATATTTTTAAATGCCATATGTTTAGGTTGATTTAAATAGATGTAGATTGCAGGCATGTGTGAGGGATCACACAAAGAATATCCTTCATTGAAGTCTCTAATGTTAAGTAGCAGATAGGCAGTGCTTTGTAATTACTTACATGTTCCTGGTGTTTTTCAGTAGACTTGCGTTTATCATGCCCTCTGAGGGGAATGGGGGGGTGTCTAGTGAATAGCATGACATTTTTCTGTGGGAAGAGTGAAGCTGTTGAGTGTCATCAGCTTTAGGCCTCTCTGTTAGAAGCGGTTCACTAAAGGCTTAATCTCTTTAATCTTTTTCAGCATTAACAAATTATCACTTGGATCAAGGACCTGTTTTTGAAGTGCCGTCGCATGTTGCGGTCAATAATTACTAGCCAAAGATGAGGGAGAGAAAAGACTGAGACTGAATATCTTCTTTCAGCACCACATGCCTCATTGCATGGTTTATTATCAGTCTGGTCATGACCATTTCAAAGCCCACAGTTAATTAAAATTGGAGTATACGTTTTGTTGCGTTTGTCCTGTGTTATTTTTTTCTTTTGAGCAAGCGTGCTTTAAGAACGACTTGATTCAATGGATCTTCCACTGCTTCACTGCGACATCTGTATTTTTCAGCTTCCACTTGTGAACCAAATTTACGACTCACAGTATATCACTGAACCGTTCTGGCTCTCCGCTTAAGTGGTACTGAAATATGTGAAGTGACCTTTAAATAACAAAACCTGTTTCAGCAGAGAGGTCTTCGAATTCCAGGGTATACGATGTTTCACTCTCACATACTTCTCACATTAGTCCACCCAACAGTAATGAACAATAATGTTGCTTTCAAAGTGTCCATATAATAAAATAAGCATGGTGATTTCTACCTGCTGATTTCTACCTTCTACTCCTGTGTTAGAGACACAAATCATTGATGTAAACAAAGTGCAAATACTAAGCATTCAGTAATTTTTAAACTCCACTCATTTGTGTTTCCTGCAAAAAAGTTTATACATTCAGGTCTTGAAGTTCTTGATGTGTTGGTAGCAGGAAAAATGGCTGAACTGTTCTTGTGGGCAGTGGTTCGTAACAATCAAACATGGTCCAAGGTAGGACAATGGATGAGCTGATGACAGGGTCATGAGCACCCAAGTTTCACTGATGTGTATGGGGAATGAAGACTAACCCGTCTGGTCCGAACCCACAGCAGAACTGCTGTAGCACAAAAAGGATAATGTTGACTATGAAAAGTGTCTGAACGGAAGTGACTGAATGATTGTGGTGATGAGTTGAATTGGCACAATGTTAGATAAGTGGTTTTAATGTTCTGGCTGACTGTCCAGGTTTCACTGAACAAGATGTGTCGTCTAGTTCTAGGTTACATAAATTTTTAACTTTGGCTGCCAGAATAGTGTAGCCACATCACATGTAGTAGGTCATTTAAAAATACACATAAGATGCTGTTTGCTGTTCCATGTGAAGTCTGACTGCTTCTCAACTGTTTATCTTAGCTTATTAACTGGCGTTTGCCCAGTGTGAACTCCCTGCCTTGCATCACGGTCTCATGAAATCTTTAGAGTTACCAAGAAACCTCCTTCTTTTCCTTCATAAAGCCCAGAACATGCTGGGACTTGTAACTGCTGGTTCATAAAGGCTTGTCATGGATAAAACAAATCTGTTAGTCTGTAATTTGACTAATAAGCCATATGATGCCACAGTCAGAGCCGGATGTGTTTTGGGAAAACAAGTTAGTTAATAATCTCCAATAACCCGCAGCTCTATAAGGACTTAAGTAGATGCTGCAAGAGGACAGCAGATGAAGGGACCTGCCCTAGAGCCTGTCCTTCCCTGTCAGTGACCACATTTACCTGCAGAGTCACAGTGTGAGCAAGGCATAGTAACTTGTTATTTATTATATGCTTAAGTGTGCGATTACCTAGATTTATAGATTATCAACCATTTCAGGTTAGATACATACAAACAATTTGGACAGTTTGTGACTGTTAAAGGAATGGGGAGGGAGGAGAAGCACAGCGTCATCTGTCATCATGAAAAGGAAAATAATAATAATAATAATAATAATAATATAAATGACTTTTATTTACAAAAGATGATAACTCACTCTTTTCAAATGGAGTGGTACCAGTCAGTGCCTCACCAGATGTCACTGAAGCTACAATGCTAACATTGCTAACAAACACTAGAAGTCAGTACTTACCCAGATCTTTTCAAACGATGTTCAAAAGAGCAACAACAATTCTGCAAGTCTGAATGTGATCTGATAAGGTTGGAAGACGTTTTGGGGATATGAAAGTGAAAGTATGAAAGTTTGTCACTGTGAACAAACTCGAGCACCACAACAAAATGTGACCTCTGCATTTAACCCATCACACGTGCACATGTGGAGCAATGGGCAGCTATCAACTGCGCCCGGGGAGCAGTGTAGCGGGGCGGTACCTTGCTCAAGGGTATCTCAGTATTGCCCACACCAGGACTCGAACCTGCGACTTTGCAAAGGGAAGGCCACTAGGCCACCACTGCACGAGAAGAAGGATATGTTCACGGATATGATATGGGTAAATATTTACTTCTAGTGTTTGTTAGCATTTTAGTTTTGGAGCTTCAGTTCTAACCTATAGAAGCAAAATTTGGTCCCCAAATATTAGGGGCCCTACTTTAACAATGTGTATGGTGCAGGTTATGGGGGTTGTGTCTGATTCTATTAACAGTCAAACGTGGGTATGGCACACTAACCAAATGTTTGTCTGTGTACTCTAACCCTTATGTTTACTCTTGTAATTGCATGCTTAAGATTAAGTGGTGTGTTTTGTGATTGTGTGTATTGAAGGTGTGGTGTTTATATTTATAAATGTTGAATGTCAAGTAACACAAACAACAAATTCCTAATACATGCTAATGTATATGGTGAATAAGCAGAATTCTTATTCTGGCTAATCACATTTATTCAGTAATGTAAACTCAAACCATACCACCAGGCTGGCTGAACAACTGTCACCTGATGTCTCCAGGAGATGTTCAGAGTAAAGAAAGACGCCTCTCCTGATCAGCATGCACTGTCAACAGATTGATAGGCTGCCTTCGGCATGGAAAACGAGAAGCAGGATATCTAAATGGGATTTCTGGAGAAAGGAGTGTGCGGCCATCGAGTTTTATCACTGGACTAATGAATGCATTATAACACTTAATGGAGAAAAACACACGCACTCTTCCTCTGGTTGGGCGACACACTGGACTTGATGCAGGAAAGCATAATTGCATTAATCTGTGCATGAAAAACGACAGTTCTGTCTAGTTTGGCAGGAATATATGTAATGCATCCATTATATTTTGTAGATGATTAGATGATGGTCGGACGCAAGAGAAGAGAATGTCATTGTCCTGATCACCTCCCCATAGAATTCAGGAACTATGCTTCAGAACAGCATTGATCCTATATTAGCCACATCTTTTATTGTGGTTCAGACCCCCAGTATTCAGTATTTCAGAATTCAGGCTGCCGAGAGGCAAGCGTGTAATCTCTCATCGATTTATTGTTTTCTTGGCGCTAACTAATGCGGTGCAGAGTGTCTGTTTCCATAGCAACAAGGCAAAAGGTCAGAGAGATTCATTATTGTAGACAAAGACAGCGTTGCAGACTTTGAGCTAATTAAACACCAGGTTTAACTGAGACTGGATTATCATAGGAGGGTTAATGCTTTATATTAAACATACATCTATTAACATGACACACTGTAACTTTAAGGTAGTGTATTATTATTATTATCATTTTAACTTTAAGCTAACGTATTATTGTTTATAATAATAATTATAATAATAATAAATGGTCATGATGATTATATTATTATTGTCATCATCATAATCATCATCATAACAATAATAATAGTAATGGCCATCATGATCATCCTCGTTATCACCATCGATCCTCATTATTTGTCTGATGTATTTTGTAAATATGCACAGTCTGAAGCGGTGTGGAATCGACTGAAACAGATATATGCAATTTTGTTTACTAATTTACTAATTTACTAATCCGCATTCAGAAGAGGTCTATGTGATGTGCTATGGATCAGGTTTTTAAGCAGAGTTCAGTCCTTGGTTCTTTTGAGAAATTGAAGTTACTTGTGCTTGAAACATTTTAGTGAATCAAAAGAGTAAGGGAGCCAGTGATTGGTTGAGGGTTTTGCCATTCTGATACTGAAACTAAATGTGCAGCCAGTTTTAGCATGTGGGAAAAGCTTGCGTAAGACTGACCCTTGATGTGTTACTCCCCCTTTAGTGTCTCTTGCTCTCTTTTTCCTGTCCATGAGTCACACGCTGAGGTGCTCTCTCCCTCGGCCGTCTCGTTCAAAAAGACTCCGGAAGAGCCATGAAATCTTCAGAATAGATTTCCATGGCAACTGCTTGATGATTCTAACTGGCTATGTGGTTACCTTTCCTTATGAAGAGACTCGTAGTGTCTCTACGAAGGAGGGGGGGGGGGGTGCAGAGCAGAACCTATTCATACTGCTGAAGCTTCCCAGAGACAGGAAACCACTGGTCTCATTCATATTTCTGCCGCAAGCCCCATTTGAATAATGGATTTGCCCAACATTAGCATCACTATGGTAAAGAAAGTCCCCCGTGAGAGAAAACATAGTGTATTAGAAAATGGGCCATGACTTTTATATTGTGATGTTTATGCCTATTATAATGATTGTGCCTAAATTGGAGTGGTTTTGTTATTTTTTTTTCTCCTTTAACTAGTTTGATCATGCTTACAAAGGGCTTGGGTTCCATTGAGAGAACTACGTTTGTAATCGTTTGGTTTGTGGAAGAATTATTTGGAAAAAGTATCCATCCAAAAGTATAAGATTGTTTAATGACTTTAAAGATCACTTGAAACGCAAGAAAGAAGCTTTTTTTTAAATTATTTTATTTATTTTATTTTTTTTTTTTTTTACATTTTCAGAGACTTTAAACCTGAGAGGCCATGTTCCAGTGTTGAGCACGCAAAAATTTTTCTGTGAAATCTCATTAACACAAGTCATAACCTACAGCAGAAGAAAAAGTCACTTCCTGATTGAAGATGTAGCCCATGTCATGTAACGACTTATCCACTGGAGACCATCCAGCACAAGACAAACAGCACAAAGTCTGTGCTAATTATTGTTGATGCCTCCCACAAGTTCTGTGCAAAGAGGCAAGAAGTAACGTGTAATGTTTTGTGCTTTTTGCTCCAATAACGTTTGCTTAAGATACGCATTCTGTAATGTATGCGTGTGCTAAGCCTTGCTGAAGTTTCTACCAGTAGGAATGCATTTGGTAGTGTTGCCTCTAACACATCTGTATCCTATATCTAGATGTGCATTCTATAACGTTAAGCTAAAATATGATGATAAACTCTTAGAGTTCTAGAGTTCTCTATCGCTTAGAGTAAACCTGTAATTGGCAAATAAAGAACTTGCATTTCTGAAAATGCATCCAATGCTTTTATAGATTTTTATCATGTTCAGTGCTTTCTGGAACATTTGACACATGGCCATAATATTGTCAATGTAAATCTCACCAGAATACCTGACCTTACCCTCTGTTTCTTTCTGGTCTTCTCAAAGCTGTAACGTGAAACTCAAGCATGGGGAAGCAGAACAGTAAGCTGCGGCCAGAGGTGATGCAGGACCTGCTGGAGAGCACGGACTTCACCGAACACGAGATCCAAGAGTGGTACAAGGGCTTCCTGCGGGACTGCCCCAGTGGCCACCTCTCCATGGAGGAGTTTAAAAAGATCTATGGAAACTTCTTCCCATACGGAGATGCCTCCAAGTTTGCTGAGCACGTATTTCGTACCTTTGACGCTAATGGTGATGGCACAATAGACTTTCGGGAGTTTATTATTGCGCTCAGCGTCACATCACGAGGGAAGCTGGAGCAGAAACTGAAATGGGCTTTTAGCATGTATGACTTAGATGGGAATGGATACATCAGCAAAGCAGAGATGCTGGAAATTGTACAGGTAAGAAATGAAAGCTAAACAGCATTTTTACAAATGTCCAAAGGTACACATGATATAAGAAGAACTATTAAGTAGCAGTAAATTGTGATCTTAAAATAGACCATCACAGTTAGATATTTGGATAGAATTGAAATATGAAACTTGCAGGGAAACACTATAAAAAGGAAATTGCTAATTATGAAACAAAGCTTTAACAGATCAAATAAATTTTTCCTTTTCATTTGAACTAGAAACATCTCTGAACAAGAAACAAGACCTGTAATAGCAATAGCTTAGGTATTGGACTGTTATGACATTCCAAAACTGAAGATAGATCAGTCTAATGTCCCTCTCAAGCACAATGGCTTTTTAGGCTCTTGCAGGTCTATTTATATCTGCTAGTGAAGTTTGGCCTGGTTGTGCTTCTTCGGGTTCTTCACTGAGGTGAGGGATTTAACAGTGAGTGGCTGCTCAGATTTTGAGGCTCAACTAATGCAATGCTGTGTGCATTATGCTAGTGTGAATAGAATTTCATTGTTACAATGCGTTATGATGATGGTAGTGGAGAGCACTGTCTAACACATCAGTCCAGAATCATTTACATTTTCAATTTGGCTTAAGATCTGGTGAGTGAAAATATCATGGCATATAATTTGCATCATTTTCATATTCCTGAAACAATTCAGTGACCCCTTGTTCCCTGTGTTATCTTTTGAAGAGAATACACAGGCTCTTCCATGTAATATTCCTTCCACTATGTTCCATGTGTTTGAGGTTTTTTTTGCTCTTTTTAAATCCCACACATTTTAACAAGATTAAAAAAGGCTTTTTTGTTTTTGAGCCATTCCTTGGTTCATTTGCTAGTGTGCTGAGGATCATTATCCTGTTGAAAGGTTTAATTTAAACTTTTATGGCCTCATATTATGGCTGGGTGATATGGCTTATAAAAAGTATTGCCATATTTTTACTCTAAATTGCAATCCACAATATATATATGTGCGTGTTTTTAAAAAGATGTCTAGATATAAGTTTCTTTACATTTTTGATATGTGACAGTTTCTTTGTTCATTGTACCAAATGAGAAGTTAACACTCTAGGTTGTCTGTTGTCTTGTTTTCTCATGCTTTGTCTTAAAATGGCTCTTAACAGTTGACATTCGACAAACACACACAGCACAGTCCTTTTGAAAACCAGCTCTTCTGTCTTTGAGGGCTAAACAGCCCAGCCTTTAGTTTTCTTAGCCAATAATTGGAGTTTTTTTTTCTTTTAGCTCCATCCCATTCCATACATTGAATCAGACCATGGCCACTATAGACTATTGAGCAGCTAAAGTCTTCTATAAAGCAAGAATGGGCAAAACTTTCACTTGCAGAACTGCAACAGTTAGTCTTCAGTGTCTAAACAGTGTAATTAAAGCAATGGTGATGTAGCACAGTGGTAAAAGGCCTCCATTCACTACTTTTTTTGAGTGTGTTGCAGGTCACAAATTCTAAACTTGTTTATGAAGTTGATCAGGTAAAACATTGGAAATGTTTATAATTAATCAGATAAATGAATGTTCAGGAGAGTTAAATTATACATTCTTGTTTTTTGAAAAATCTAAATTCTCTGGAAATAGGGTTTGTAGATGCGTAGCAGCAAGTGGCTGAATGTTTCATAATATATTATACACATAATTGTATATATGTCAAAGTGTAAAATAAACATATGTAATTGGAGTGATTATATGTAGATGTTTTTGATTAATGTTCAATTAGTACATTTCAGTAAATCATTCTAAGTATGAATTTCTGAATAAGAACTGAGCATTTACTGCACACAGCAGAAAATCCTCTTTATAATTTGTAATCATGTTTTAATTGGTAAAGCTGTTTGTCACTATGCAGTTGACTATGCAGACGCGGATGGCATATTAAAAAGAAATGCATTAGTTGTGAATTTTAATGATTATCTGTAGCTAATAGCTGAGACCACATTTGGTTAATAAAGAGGCGATTGTGCAGCCGAATGTGCATAGTTTGGCTGCGGAGCATAATGCTCAGCTTATTCTTCACTGCATCATTACAACATCCAACAACTGTTTCCCCTTGGCCCTCCCCAGCCACGGATGGAGAAGCTGAAATCCTGTGGTGAGTGTAGGGCTATGAGTATTACATTAGTAATTAAGTAATCTAGTGATTATGTTGAAGATTAATCAAACAATCTGAAGCCAGAAAAATTGATTTAACTGAACAATAACATACCAAGATTCAAAAATATTTTACTGGGAAGTGATAAACAAGGAAAGCCATTAAGAAACGCCTGGAACAGCTGCACAGAAATATCAATCAAATGGCTATAGTGTTTGATCAACTAACCATAATCTAGTTGAGGGTTTCTCCTATGTCACTGCCTATTGTACTGTCCTTCATAACTCCTTCATGACCTCCTTAACTGTGAGAGAGCTTTTGTTAACATTGCAATGTATTGCAGTGAGAGGCAGGAAAAATGATACCGCATACTACTGCTGTACAGAGCGATCATGCCGCCAGTTTTTCAGAAAGGATACATTTCTTTACGCCTCACTCAGCACCATCATATCTCACTGCTGGAGTGTGTTTGCGTTCATCTGAAGGTGTGAGTGTATTAGCATTCCTTCCTGTCCTCCTATATTAGTGTTTTTTGCAGCTCGTCTGTCTGTCCTTTGCCTACCCATGTCACATTACCATGACGCTTGCTGTGTTTGCACTCTCCTGCTGCCCGACAGCCAAGCTCTTTACATATGCCTACTGCCAAGAGTCTTGTTCACACCTTCACTATTATTTTAGCTTGTTGAAGTCTTCCAAGAGGCAGGTTTTAGTATTGAAAACAAAGATTTCTTCCCTTTTCTGGTGCCTATACATATGATTACAGGGGTTGGCTGTAGGTTTTCAGCTGAATTTTTTAAACCTGCCACACAATAACATTACCATGGAGAAATGGGAGGATGACTCTCTTTGCATGTACACAACCAATACAAATTCCATCAGTTTCACAACACAACTGTGTCTAACCCCATGACATCATAAGCAAACAGGTTTGTCAAAAAAGCATGGCCTGGTTTAGCACTGAGCTAAAATCAGTGATGGAGCTTCATACTAAAAATGTTTACTTCTTTATTCCTTCTCTGGTTAATTTATAGGCCGATGAATGGATAATCCTGATGTTTGTTCAATCTCTTACAGGCTATTTATAAAATGGTGTCTTCAGTAATGAAGATGCCAGAGGATGAGTCTACTCCAGAGAAAAGAACAGAGAAGATCTTTAGACAGATGGATACCAACCGAGATGGTATGAGCACTACACATTTTCACTTTGTTAATACATAGGCACTTCTGTTTCGGTTCTGTTCGTTTCAGCACATTACTCCAAGATGCTGCGTTTTTTTTCCCTATTTGCAGCAGTTTTATGATTGTATGTGCTTGTTGATGGTGACTTTAATGGGTTTTATTAATGCAGTATAAAAACAAAAAGCCTTGAAATGGATGAGTGGGCTGAGGACTACATTAGCAGACCCACTTAATATTAGCGTATGCACCTCAGAAAGGGAGAGTAACGATGGAAGGATGGAAAACTGGACAGTGGAGTGATTCCATGGTCAGTGAACTGTTGCCTTTCCAGCGCTCATGATCAGAGTCACGAGAGACAGTGGGGGTGAGGTGTCAGTGCACTTCTGTGCCTCTGTGTAAGTCTGTGTAAGCGAATGAACAAATGTAAATTGTTTATATGACCGATCTGCTTTCTCATGTGTATACAATGTCCGCATTTAGAAGAATATAGAGATTACATTTTCATTTGACCTGTAGGAGACAAAAACTGTGCCTTACTGCCATCTGCTGACCATTACAGCACACAACAGTTTATTAGATCTAACATTCTGCTTTTTCCAAGATCTTGTTTGCACCTTGTCACAGATATGTCTGGATAAGGTGAAGCTGCTTTAAAATGCAGGTTTAATGGAGATGCATTTGACTAGCAATTGTCAATACAAGTGACTAAAATCTTTTCAGAATACAATCCAGATACTAGTCACATGATGTAACCAGGTACAAACTGGGTCTTAATTGAAGTCAGCACAAGATGAGGATGCATTGTTGACTTTTTTCTTTGGATGTTTAGGTAAATTGTCCCTAGAAGAATTCATTAAGGGGGCGAAGAGTGACCCATCCATTGTGCGTCTGCTGCAGTGTGACCCCAGCAGCGCAGGGCAGTTCTGAGACCAGTCTCCGCCTCTTTCTCCGCCTCCATTTTATTTATTTATGGGTTTTTATTTCTGTTTTTAATGCACAGTAACTCCCTCCGCTCTGACACAGGGACATGATGGAGGGCCAATTTTTAAGGGTCTGCATCCCATCAGACTGAGCTTGACCAGATATAGGCCCCCTAACCCCATTTTCTCTCTCTCTCTATCTCTCTCACTCTCTCTATCTATCTATCTATCTATCTATCTTTCAGTCCCTCTCCATCTATCCATCTGTTTCTCTCTCACACACACAATCTCTCTATTACACACACACACACACACACACACTCCCCACTGTCCCCTTTACTTCCTCACCCCATCTCTCTTTTTTTTTCTCTCTCTCTCTCTCTCTCTCTCTCTCTCTCTCTCTCTCTCTCTCTCTCTCTCTCTCTCTCT
>JBBPDA010000009.1:11137816-11167242 GCA_037974385.1 Arnoldichthys spilopterus | reverse complement strand
CTTGTATGTGAGCACCAAGGACTTGAACTTGATGCGGGCGGAGATGGGGAGCCAGTGCAAGGAGCGAAGAAGTGGTGAACAACATGAAGACTCTAGTGAAACAAAGGTATTTGATTGTGCATCTGACTGAACACCATGAAAAAGCATTAGCTGAATTAAAATGTCATTGGAGGATAAGGATTATTGAGGATTATTGTGAATCATCAGTGTGTATTCTGCCTTGACACTCAGCGACATCTCAGAGATTCTAAAAACCCCAAAATTAGGGATTGGATCTGGTGTTACAGGTTTAACTATGATAACAACAAAGATCTTTTGATAGTAATGATGTAGCAAAAACACACACTCAGTGAACAGTATGAAGGCCATCCACTGTGTCCTGTCTATAAACCCTGGGCTGCCATGGTGCTGTTTCAGCATATTCTGAATGACCATGCTATACCAAAGGCCCCTGAATTAGACCTTTTGTGACAAAGAGTTGGAGAGGTATGTTCACTTTTTTCACGGTCCTCTAAAAATTACAGAAATAAACAATAATTAAAATTATCTGTCAGTAAATATTTATATATGGTCATAGCCTGTGAATTAGGTTAGATAAGTTCAATTGTTTCACTAGTTAACTTTTGATGGAGATACCAATTAACAAAATTAACTAGCTTTCCAGGCTTCTCTCCATGGCATCACTTTATTTCTATTGTTTATTGTCTATAAGAGAGAAAGAAAGTCTGCTTTGCTTGAACAGTATGTAGCTTGTACTGTATTTGTATCTGTATTATGATTGTGTAATGTATATACAGTAATACACTTCATAATATATCAGTTCAGTATATGTGCAAACATATTTTATGTATTTACAGACACGTTGCTAAGGAGGATGGAAGTACAGTGGCCCTTGGCAAAGTTATTGGAGGTAAATTGTGTTTTACATTATATTTTTAGGCTTTTTCTGCTTCCTAATATATCTTATCCACGGTCAGGTGCCACTCTAATCAGATAATCAGTGTTATTCACTTCACCTGTCAGTGGTCATAATGTTATGGCTGATATAGTTTAATTATCAGTAATTTTAGATAACTCTAAAATAATAAACGTGGATTGGAAATAATGTATGCTGTTTATTAGTCGAAGTGAATTGGTGCTTAACAGGACAGTTAATGAGAAAACAATTAAATATTTGACTGTTTTAACCTTCTTTCACATTGCAAATCAATGATAAATTTTGGATATGTAATTAATATGTTGGATTTCCTGTAATTCATCTTAATTTTGACCAATGTTACAAATTGTTACATATCTGTCTTATGTAGTTATTCTTGTAGAAAGAGAAGAAGCACTTGAGTTCTTCCTTCAGGACATCACAACTCCATTTAAGCACTTTTACAAAGTAAGCATTTTTCTTGAAATATTATTGACTTTTTTTCTCGATAGCACAGCATTAGAAGTTATTAAATGGATTTGGTGAAAATTAAGGTCTTAAATAGCATTAATATATAGTATTGTGAGCAGAACGCAGGTTGTTGTTTATCAGCTATGAGGATTTGACTGAACTTGAGCGTTATAGTGAGTTTTAGCACAAAGACAAAATACTCCCAGACCGCAGCTGAGATAATGGTCTTTTTAACTAATTCCGTGTCATCACTTGTAGCTACTTCGCTGGAGCCCACTGTTGAACACAGTCGGCCCACATTCTGCCGTCTCATGGTGCACACAATGTACTACATTAAAATCAAATTGCTGTCATTTCTGCAAGTTGATGTGGATATTTAATTTTGACTGTATTAAAAAAAACATATTGCAGATGTTGTCATACCACGATACACTGTATTTTTACCATACCACCAAAGCCTAGTTGGCGAAAAATTGTCAGTGTTATGGAATGGTTTGCTTCTATGTTAATTAGTGATGAATGTTTTGTTTCGATTTTCCAGTTTGATCTACAGATTTGCAGACATATCATTAATGTTGATAGCAAAATAAGAGCAAAATCTGTGTTATTTGAACGCAGAAATGATTGCATTCATCACTTTAAAGTGCTTCTTTAAGAGACAGGATTTCCACAGGGTGTTAAAAAACATTAAAAGTCAATTAATGGTATAAGAGACAAATAAGACCTAAAATACCTTTAAAAAGTATGGATGTGCAAAAAATTACCTTAAATTGAAAAGACCTACGGTGCTTATGCATGCGTCTAAGTTTCAGTTGCAATATGCCGGGTAAATAAACACATTGCAAGCTCACTGCCTACGAAGTGATGTTATCAGGAGACAAGGTACAGAAACTTTGGATCGCCCACTTCGATAATTAGATGGCTGATTATTCAGGTTTGCCAATTAGCTGTATAAACACGCGCAGTAAGATTGAGTGCTTGCGATTCTCAGTTCAGTCTTCCCCTTTATTACAGACTAAACTTATTTTAGCTGATAAAAAAAGCAAACATATTTTCTACTTGATATTTGTAGTGTTTATTCTGGATGCACATTCATCACATTGTGATACGGCACTAAGTCGTGTGCAGGGGATCCTTTCTGGGCAGGAACCCACAGAAAAGCAGCTCATTTCATTTGAATTTCTTTATTCCCAATTGATCAGTAAGTATTTATTTCCATTCTATAATGTTAGAGAGTAATCAGTTGGAAAAGTAAATATAGAAAAATACATTATTTGTTAGCAAATAATTTATTCTGTATCCAAATGGGTAAAGAAGTGTTTTCATTCAGTTTTCCTCACAATACTAAGCCAAAGAATGTCTCTACATACAAACAGCAAAAGAAAAGAAAGCATCTCTGCTGAGCATTAAACAAGCATATTGATGAGAAGACATTTCAGAGAATGTATGGTCATGGAAATTTATTGAAAAGTCATGGAAAATTGTGGAAAATTCATGGGGTTTTTTTTCGGTAAAAACGTGTATGAACCCTGTTCACTTCACTAGGTATTTTTTTCATCTCATACTGTACATCTTACAGACCCCTAAATGTCAATACATTTTGATGTACAACATACTGTAGTAATTGCACGTTTGGGTAGCACTGAGCAAGCTCTATCCTAATATTGTTTCTTAAGGCTTTTAAACCCCAAGGAGGAAAATGGCCTATAAAAAGGACAATACTTTTTTTTAATTGTAATGAAAATAGTAATAATAATAAAATACAATATAAGTTTACAATGTTGTTTTATGATATATTATTCCTTTGGTTGTTATCTGAACATTTAAGCATGCAATTAAAATTAAGTGGTGGCATAAGTATTTAATAATGTAAAAGTCTTAAGTAACACCTTAATAAAAATTAAAGATTGAAATAAAGATTTTAAGGGTTTAAGAACTTAGAACTAAGGTGTAAGTAATACTAAGTAGTTAATGACCCTTAAAATACATTTACACTGCTCAATTCATAAAAATTAATGGGTGAAATAAGATTTTTGTAAGTGTAAATTTAAGGGGCAAATTGGAAAAAGTAGTTTTACCCCTTAATCGACCTTAATCTGTGCACTTTTCCCTTAATTTTGATCATTTCCCTTATATAGGGGAAATTAAGGTCCAAATCAAGGTAATTTATGGTGTGAAATGAAGGGGTTTGATTTCATAGTGAGATCACAAAGGTTTGTCCTAGTTTAGTATTTTTAATCTTAAATGATGTTGGCTAGTTTGTGGTAACTTTCATGAAATTGTTGCTGTTGTTGTTTGTTATTATTATTATTATTATTATTATTATTATTAGTAGTAGTAGTAGTAGTAGTAGAAATAATAATAATAATAATAATAATAATAATAATAATAATAATAATAATAATAATAATAATACTTTATAATGTTTGACTTCCTTGTAAAACAATGTGACGTCCTTCCGCCGCCGGTTCCAGAGTTGACTTTCACTTTGTGACAGCTCTCTAATACAGGCTCAAATAGATAAAAACCGCGACGGACAGAAGCAGATTTGTGCCTGGTTGTCGCACATGGCTGAGTGACCGCAGTGTTTGCTGAAATGCCGGATTTTAAAGATTGTGTTTAAATCGTAAGGCGAAATTCTTTTATGTCCAAACTAAAAGTGAAAGTAAACTGAACTGGGGGGGTGTCCAAAGTTCACCTGGCACGAATGAACGAGCTCCAGCGTTTCTCCTGTTTGTTCAAGTAAACCGCCTAAGTGAAGCTGTGTAACCGTCAGTCTGGTAAAATCCTAGCGCTGTGTGGTGTAGATTTACAGAAGTGATCGGGTATGCTGGAGGTCCTGGTGTACGCTTGTCTCCTCGCGCTGGCCCGCGGTGAGGGTGAGTACCCTAAAGCTCTGTCAGACACAGCACTACACCAGACACTGGGCAACAGTGATGTAACGATGTTGTGTTCAGTCTCTTTATTTGTCGAGAACAATAATACGGCCAAAACCATTGCCTGTGTGTTTGTTATATACTGCCCTCTTCTGTCCAGAAACTAAACGGTCTCTGTCCTGCTTCTGCCCCCTCTGCACCAGGCCTACAGGGAGCTGATGTGGTGCTCTCCTGCTCATTTATTGAGGAGGGGGGTGGGATGATGGGCGGATCTCTCTTTACTCGTACTCCGGCCACCTTGGTTTTAAGAGACCTTCCCATGCCCTCTGATCCCTCACAAGAAACCATAGCACCATTTAACCCCCCTGAGACCCCTAATGCTGATAACCTCATTTTTGAGGTCACATGTAAGCAGACTGTCAGTTTGTTAATGCTTTTAGCGTTTCACTTTGATCTGTGTTGATTTACTATGCTCAGTTTGATTAAAATTTATCATTAATTATGAGTACATTGCTAATGCTAATAGAGTTTTTTTCAACACATTTGAACGAGTAAACATTACATCCTCTTTATTGCAGTGCGTACAGATAAAGGTGATGTACAAATCACAAGGAAAATTTGCCTTTTCTATAATTTATTCATCAAAAATCCCAGAAGAAACAAAGAAAACCCAAATCATAACATTTCAACCACAATGCTTCACAGCTGTCTTTAGTCTCCACCAAATGTGAAGGAGATCCTTATTAATGGCACTGGTAATCTGGTAAACCTGATGGTAAAGAGGATAAAATGTTTAATTATTTAAATATTTAGAAAAATCATTTCTGTGGGATATGATTTATTTTTCACTTATTTTTTATTATATTTGTGTAATTTTCTGATTCTTTTTTATTCTTAATCTACAATTCATTGTTTTAAACATTATTATCATACTGTATTACTCATTAATTAATTTCTTTCGTTTTTTCTCATTTTCATTTCATTGACACCCCATTCTCTCTCTCTCTCTCTCTCTCTCTCCCTCTCTCTTTTTCTCTCACTCTCTCTCTCTCTCTCTCTTTCTCTCTCTCTCAGTGTCCTCAGTAGAGATTCCAGAGGCAGAGTCTCTTCTTCATGCTGACTGTAATGAACAGGAGGTGATTTGTGAACTGAGTCGCTATGTCCCTCGAGGAACCGACCCTGATGCTTTACCTGCTCATTTCATCGGCTCTATTCAGATCGAAGGTGGTGGAGTTGGCCTCACCTTAGTGCTGCAGACCATCTCTCATGAAAATGCAGAATCAAGTCCTTCACCACTAATGCAGAGCAAACTTCACCTTCCTCTCAGCCACTGGGGAACTCTTCTTACAGACAGTAAGATCATTTAAACTTAAGCTTTATGTGGTAACACATGGGAAATACTGATATTTCTGTCATCTTGCATAAATTTTCTTCATGTTGACATTTTGTTATTCAATATATTATTCCTGAGTTTTTCACCAACCTTTTGTTTGTCTTTCTTTGTTTTCTTCTGTAGCTGTATTTGTGGTGTTTTCTCGTGCTCCCTCCCTTGCAGCTCCTCTTGGGGATGATGCTCTTTTAGACTGTGGTTATAAGCAAAAAGACACATCTCCAGAGCAAAATGTGGGGCTTGAATGGCGGTGGCAGCACAAAGGAAACGGTCGGAGGATTCTGGATATGAGAGCCAAGGGGGTTGAGACTGAGGGAGGGACAGAAGGTGAATGTCAAATAGTTTTGGTTCCAACTACCATTAGTTCTACACTGATGCTTGAAAACACCACACTCTCACTCTTGAGCAGAGTGGAATTAGGGTGAAAGCAATATAGTTTGTCTCATTAGATTCACATCACAGTCTCATAGGCTGCATTGCTCAGCATGGCCAAAAAAGCCCATAGATGTTGGTATGACATGTAGGGACAGATGATTGTGAAAACAAATTGTGGTGTGCAAAGTGATCTGTCTGTCTGCAAACACACAATATACTTTCTAATAGCTTCAAGCAAAAATCTTTTTAATTTAAAAATTTTAATCTTTGTAATTTAAAACCGAATGTTTCAATTTTTTAACAATATGACACCTGTGTGTTTCTCTTAAATGTTTAAGAGTTCAGAGAGAGAACTTGTGTCTAGCTAGCACATGGCTTCATAAAGAAAGGTTTATTTTCCCAGAAACCCAGAAATATGGTGTACATACAGCCAATCAAAGTAGGTAAGTAAATGAGAAAAATGGTTGTGGCCATCTTAGCATACAGTATAAGCATACAATCTAACAAATTGTCTATGTACCTTATTGAGTTGTGACAAAGAGGAGCTTAACAGAGGTTCTGTGAGTTGTTTACAACATCACTTATAAATTAATTATTTTATGTGTCCAGAGCAGTATGACATCATTATTCAGACCATTAATTATTAATGACATCAGAATACTACAAAATCCATTACCATAAGCTCTAGTATATTAGTCGCATTCAGAAACTACAATTAATGTGGTATTATAATATTTAAACAAATTTAAGATTTCTCATTGTAAACAGCACTATTCAGTAGTTGGAGCACTAGCTTTAATCACAGATGTCTATGCTGATCCAGCGTACAATATATCAGATTATACATTGCAGAACATTGTTATACCTTAGAATATACAGCTCTTCTCATTCACAATAAGTAAATAATCAGTTACATAATTTACCAACATGCACTGAATTTTCTGGAATATTTGTATTTCTGCCAAAAGTTCTAGTGGATCGAGAAGGAGTGAGTGCAGACTCAACATTGCTGATCAGGGATGGAAATGCATCTCTAACTATGAAGAGGTTAAAGGTTTCAGATGAAGGCACATATATCTGTACCATCAGCTCTGGAGCCTTTCAGACTCAGCAAATTGTTCAGCTGCACATCATACGTGAGTCTCTTACTGGTCTGTGTCTTTCAGACAGTCAGGCTTTCTAATCAAGATTGTCTTTAAACTTGACATTTTGTGACAGGACCCCTTATTGTCAGAAATGTTGTAACTACAGAGATTATTGTCTTTTGATCTGCTATCGCTTTATCTCTCTCTAGAGCCTCCTAGAGTTTTTTTCTCTGAAAAGAAAGTGATATTCCAGGATGAATCACCTCAGAAACTAAGCTGTCACTGTGAGCGTTACTACCCACTGGATGTACACGTATGTCCCTTATTTCTACTCAACACAAAATCTGAACAATCAAAATCAGATTATTTCACATACACTTACTAAAAAAAGGAATGCATTGACTTTACTTGTTTCAGATATGTTCTTTTCCCTTTTTTTTCTTTCAGTTGACATAAATTTCACAATAATTATGTTGACATTTTATTAATCCAGGAATGATGTACACATTTAAATCAAATTCATTCAGTGCGTTTTTATCAGTGTGCTCTCACATGTGCTCTTTCAGCAAGAGCTGTCTTCACTCTGAGGATAACTGACCCCTTATTCGTAGTACTTCATTAAAATGCAGTTTGAAAAGGGTTTTCAAACACCAGCTCTCTGGGATATAGTGCTGCTCAGTTTAGTGTTTTTAGCACACCCAGTCCATCACATGAAGAGATAACAAGCTGATGAGTTATGCTACATCAAGAAACACACTACACTCTGCAGTTTTATGTCCTTTCCTGCCTGAAGTTTAACACGCTTGCTCTATATGCTGAAAATTTGCATTATGTGCTTAAGTGTAAGCACTGGTGCTCAACAAGGGTTGCATTGTCTACAGGCAATGTAAAAACTACAGAATGCTAATAGATTCTCTTTCATAATAAAGGCACAAACTATATTAGTCTGATGTTATGGTGCATGGTTGGAATTTGTACATATGAACCTATTGTCCTCATAGTTCTAATTAGAAAATGCAGTAATTAGTAAATTAGTCATTCCTGCTCATAATATGTGATTCAATTCATTGGTTAACTATTAAACCCTTCAAGAGTGTAGTTTATTCAGTGAGGAGGATGGTACAAGAGACAGAAAAAATACCAGGGATTGAACTTTAAATCACTTTTGGTGAATTACAAAAAAAATGTAAATCTTGGGGTCACCAAAACCACTATTAAGAGCCATCATAATGCCAACATATTATTTGTAAGGTAAAAAGATTAAAGTGTTTTCTGTAAGTTAACCACAAATGCAAGTGTCTAGCATCTGCAGAATTCTACTACATCCTAGGCTGGAACCATGTTCTAGGGTCTGGTGAAACTAAATTTTTTACCAACAAGTACTCAAAAGCGGGCCATTACTGAATCTTCCAGCAGGACAATGATCATTTGACACAAAATCAACACAAAATAAAGCTTCTGCCATGGCCATCTCAGTCCACTGACCTGAACCCCATTGAAAACCTGTAGTGCAAGCTGAAAAGGAGAGTGCACAAAGAAGGGCCTAGGTACAAAGGTACGGATGATCCGGAGATATTTTGTAAAAAGAAATATTCTTGGATGTCCTGTTTTGTATTTTCCAACCCAATAAAATGTTATGGGAGAAAAATGCTGTTTTATTGGCAAAGAGAAGTTATACAGAGTATTAAAAGAGTGCCAATAATTGTGGCACGTGTTTTTGTTAAAAAAAAACATTATTTCCTCTACATTTGCTGTGAATGGCCACTTGTAACTACCCTGCATAAATTAATGCTTTCCCTGTTTAAAACACCCACAACAGCTCATTAAGGTATGGCTAAGGAGCTGATTTGTTGAATCAGCTTTCTTGGCAGTGATGTTCCTCCAGGATCAGAGCTAGGAAACACTGCAGACTTCATTTGGTCCTCAAGTTTTCTGAAGAGTGGCTTTACTTTCTTATTGTTTGAAGTTCATATGCTTTTTCAAAATGTATCATTCTTTTTTTCTTTTACCTATTTAAAAGAAAGTATAAAACAAATCCCTTTCATTTCCTTTTTGCCAAATGATGATCGGATAGGTGAGATACTAAAATTAATTAATGAAAGAATTCATGTTAAATAATATGGCCTACACATTAAGAAATGTACATTTTTATTTTTGTGTATATGCTCATGTAGGTGGAGTGGTTATTTCTGCCCCCTTCTAAATCAGAGAGCATTTCTCTGACGGAGAAAGCTTCTCTCTCCAGCCACCGCCAGCACAGTGATGGGACCTTCTCACTCTCATCCTTCCTCTTCATTCGCCCCTCTGAACACCCACCTGGAACTGTCTTCACCTGCAGGGTTTCTCACTTTGCTCTGAAAACACCCAGTGATGTCAGCCTGACAGTAGAGACACCTGAGCCAGGTTAGAGAATACCATATAGGAGAATTTAAGCAAATTTTACAGTCCAACCTTTGCACTTTTCAAAGAATTACAAAAATTATTGTAAAAAAAGTTCCATATGAGCATTAGGCCTTGAAGGAGTACAAAAAACAGTTGCGTAATACTAAAAAATAAATATGACTAGTTCTCCATTTGGTAAAGTTTGACACAAATACATGTGTACAAACAAAATACATAGTGACAAGAACACTGACATATCTAATTATTCTGAGAACTATACTGATACTGTCTTCGTTTAGGGAGATGTGATATACATGCGCTCAGGATAGAATTGAGTCTGATTTGAATGCCTTTTCTCTTGAATATAGTAAGCAACTACTACTACATGATCCTGGCAACGCTGGTTTTGTCACTACTGTTTTTATATCAGGCATCGAGATAGGTAAGTATATATTTTTTGTTAATATGGTCAAACTATTTATAATGCATATTCATCAAAGCATAGTGATATACAATTTTATTCTTAAATGTATATTAGATATATTAATGTAATTTATTTATCCCTGTGAGTTTCAACCAGTAATTTTACGTTTATAATTAAATCAAGTAATAATACTGCTAACAGACCAGCATTAGATCTTTCTAGTTTTCAAGAAGTGGTTCACCAAAAAAAAGAACAAAGTGTCAAAGTGTCTTTTATGTGCTAACTGCATTAGCTTTGTAGCTCCAGTGCAAAATTATTAATAGTTATATTCAGTAAGACTCAGTTATATAATATTGCCACATCATCAGGCTGGTGAAGTATTTCTTTATTTTTTGTCTGGCATATCCACAGGTGCTGAAACCATTTATGTGAAGAACTGAAAAGACAGGAAATATACTTGTTTATCAGTGTGTTTTTGTTGTTGTTCAATTTTGTGTACATATTTTAAATTTGGTGTAAATATTATTTTCCTTTGTTGCTTTTTTAAAAATGTTTCTATAGTTCTGCTGTTGTTTTTTTTCACAAAAAAACAGTAGCATCTGCACTTTGTAGATTTTTTTATTGGCATCAGCAAAAGTGTTAGGCTAAAAAGCATGCTTCTGAATGCTCATCTGAAACCATCAATTGGCTGTAAGCAATTTGTTCACTGATAAGTCATGGATACATTCATAAATGGCATTTACCTTTAGCAATGTGTCATACAATCTCTTTGAATCAATGACTGCAATGGAAAAATGACAGTCCTCACAATATCCAACAGCTGTACTGAAAAGAACAATAAAGCTTGTATCTGTGTAGAACTCTGTTTTAAAATCGCATATTACTTATGTATTAACATATTACATATTTATTAACTGTTTTGGCAGGCTCACAAAATTCATGATTTGTACACGGATGAGGTTACATTGAGGCTGTCAGGTCTGTACATTAGGCAGTAGGTTAAGAAATTACAGTAAGAGTGTGTTTTCCATGCAAGTCAATAGACACAAATTAATTTATAATACCTAGTGTGTGTGTCTGCCTGTGTGTGTGTGTGTGTGTGTTTGTAGTAGTATACTATGAGAAATGTTAACGCAATCTCTCTGTGTGTGTCCATGAAAATGTCTGGATCTCTTTGCCTTTTTTTGTAAACCAATAGTTGAAAAAATTGACTTTTTTTCCTCTCACTTCACTGATCTCTTCTCTCTATTGAAATTCTCAGTGAAATTTTTCTGTGTTAGGGATTGCTGTAAATGCAAGCTTCTTTCTGCAACACATGAGATCACAATTTTACATCTAGAATACTAGTTTAAAGTTATTTTACTTTGTCTTGTTTACAGTAGTAAAATGAGGATGAGGGTCTGTGACAGTAGGTAAAAAACAGGTTCTGATGTTTTAGATATGCCAGTAACAGTTTACAAGCTGATTTCTGAGCACATTGAAAGGTCACATGAGGGTATTTTGGCATTGTAGAAAGAGAAAGGGTCATTTATTTTTTTTCTGCTGCCACTCAAGTCTGCACTCACACTTTCTTTTCTTATCCATGCTCTTCTCTTTACAATTTTTTCCACCACGCCTCTCCCCCAGCTCTTGCTCAACTCTTCTTATACTCCATGCTTTTTCCTAATCAAGGTGTGTGTATGTGTGTGTGTGTATGTGTGTGTGTGTGACCACAGGAGGGAGTAGACTCATATTTAAAGAGCAGGTGAAAAGCATAGGTGTTAGCAAAAAGGTTAGCTCATGAATCTGCTTTATCTGCTGACTGCAGTTTCGCTGGAGTACCAGATGGCTTGAGAGTGATGAGAGAAGAGAGAAAGGGGGGAACTGTAAAAGACATGGACTTTATATGAGTGGTCTCATATAATATTTTTGTTTTAGTTTTTCCTTCCACCTCCTTTAATTGATTTTCTCCTCCTTGTAGACTGGGGCATCTCATGAGAAGAAATACACTGCTCAGAAAACAAGGAGGTATAGAGGGAGAGAGAGAGAAAGAGAGAGAGAGAGATGGGGGGTAGAATAAAAAACAGTGAAGGGAAAGTGATAGAAAAGAGGTAATCACACCACAGATAATTCATTCAAAGAGCAAACACTCGTATTTCAGGTATAGCTATTCGATTACAGTGTAAATTCGTTTCTGAGTAGCTGTGGGCCATGGGCTCAGCATAGCTGCACAAAATGAATAATTCACAGTAATCAAACTGATGAATTATTGAGCTTGTGCTGAGGTGGTCTAGTCTGGGCCAGGCACACCCTGAAAACTACACAAAACAAACTTTTTTCACAGTACATCTATAATTACTAATTCTTATTAAAAAGCTATTCTGGAAAAGGTTTGATGTAATCTACTTCTTATTGATATGTTTTTTTTTTATTTCTTTTTCAGTCAGAATGGTTCTTATAATGTATTAACTAATGAGAAAAAGCATGTGAGTTATTGTAGTGTTTGGGTATTTTCTCGCCCAGTGGATAACCATATACTTTATATGTCCTTCAGATAAGCAGGAACATAGGTTACATTACAAGCTTCAAAGTGTGAACTATGTTGCAGCTCTGTGCTGCATCTAAATTTTTTATATTAGTAGTGTTACAAAGTGTTATCTTGACCCATCTTTTATTAATGAGGTAAAATATCAACAATGTTTTAATATTATAATAAACCAACACCAATGCTGTTAAGCATCACTAATTCTTTGACAGCTGTCACACAATCAAGTTGACCAATTTTATTTTGGAAGTTATTAAAGAGAAGAAACTCACAGAAGATTATTCCGACCACGATGACTCCAATAACTCCCATCATAATCATCATCTAAAGACAAGACAAAAGAACCTCATGAACTTATATATAAACATCATAATAAACTTCTGCATTGTGTAAATGTCAACAGCGTGTAGAAGCACAGACATCCTTAAGCAGTAGGTACCAAACCTAGCCAAGGACAGCACCTGATACAGCTGTTCTGTGTGTGTCTTTGTCTTCTCTCAGAAACTGTGTAACACACTTATCTGTGCATTAAATAGGCACTAAAAGCAGCAGAGAGACAGGCTGTGTTAAGTGAAGTCGATGCAGCTAGCAGTTTAGGAAACATGGAGCTGGATTTTCAGACACAGGCTTGTCTGTCTGGTTTCAAATCTGGAATACAATCCAGTTTTGTGTTCACTCCAGGCAAGACTTTCCATATCCCGGTCACGATGCAAGGCTTCAGCCAAAAACTCCCACTCAAAAAATGTTTAATCAACAGAAATGCCCTGGAAAAGCTAATGGAGGAGGGGGACTGACTAGAAGATTAATAGATAGATGTGAAATGGCAAAAGAGAATGGCTCTCATTCCTGCTAAGTCAGGATTGCATAGAGAATGAAAGAAATGATTTAAGGACTATCAAAAATGTGCACAGATTCCTAAGTTGAACATCTTTATAAAAATATTTTAAGATATTTACACAAAACTAATAGAGCATTGGAAATATCTAAAATAGACCTTACCTTGTAATGGTGCAACAGTGCTTACAAATTAATAATTAAGATCAAATAAATACTGTGAAAGACAGTGAAACTCTGAAAGAGAAAAATGTATTTAATAAAAACACTTAATTTTTTTATCTCAGAGATCAAAGCAACTTGATCATGTTATAATTAATTGATCCTATAACTATTGTACACATACATTTTTTAAACCAAGGGGCTGAAATGTATAAAGCATATTTAGTAACTACAAATCGTATTTCTGGAAAAGTTTGGACATTTTGTAAACTGTAAAATAAAAACATCTGTGATTTGTTAAATCTCTTTGAATTTTATATATATTCTCAATGAACATCTTTAGAATTTGATTCCTACTCAAAAAACACACAGGGCATATTTACCACTGTGTTACATCACTTTTCATTTGCATTACACTTTCATTTAGGAACTGAGGATAATAATTGTTTTCGTTTTTCAAGTGTGATCTTTGCCCGTTCTTCCCTGAAAGATTTTAGCCGCTCAATAGTCTGTGGGTGCTATTGTCTGATTCTTCTATTGATGATGTGCAATCGTCCTATTTTCAATAAGAGACACCTCTCAATAAGAGACACCTCTGTGCACATACACTGTGGGTCTACAAAGCATGTTGTAGTGTTCAGAATTAGGCATGGCATTGTTTTGCTGACATAGCTGTGGGCTTCCTGTCAAAAGGAAGCATATGTCTCTCTAAAATCTCAATATATGACTCTGTGTCAATGGCACATTCACACATATGCCCCTGCCATGAACACTAAAGTACCCTCCTACCATGATAGATGTTTTGCATCTGTCATTGATAACAGCCTGTGAGGTCTAATTTGTCCCTGGCCCAGAGAACTCAATCTAAAGAAAAAAAAAAAAAAAAAAAAAACCTCACAGCACACCTTTTTGAGTGTGTTGCAGGTGGAAAATAAATTTTTTTATATTCATATTTTATATTTCTTTATACTATTGTCAGTAAAATGAAGGTTCAAGAGAATGTACAAATTTCCAGTTACTAACTGGATTTTTCAAAATGTCCTAACTTTTCAGGAAATGGTGGTTTGCAATTGACACTACACATGCAGGGGTGTATGAGGGGGTCATGATCAAATGATACCGATTCATATTTCTTGAGAGAGGACTAGTAGGTTTACTGAGTAGAGTATTAAAACACTTTCTCACCTAAGTTCGAATGTCAATGACAAATGATCACTAATTAATGCTTAAGTTTAATTTGAGCCTACAGGTTCTCTAACTGTAGGATACAAGGTAAGTAAAGACTGTTTGCTAAATGGAAAAATCTTGTTAAACATTTAGATACCTAAACATACCTAGTAATAGCTCAATTGTATGACAAGCAGTAATATCACCTTCCATCAGTGACTGCACAAAGAGAGACAACTTTCTTTTAAATTCTCAATCTGTTATATACATATAAGTCTCCCAGAGTCATTGACTCCCTTACTCCAAGCTTCTGACCGTTTTTTTTTTTTCTTTTTTTTTTTCTTTCTTTCTTTCTTTCTTTCTTTCTTTCTTTCTTTCTTTCTTTCTTTGCTTCCTTCCTCTTTTCCCAAACTAAATGAATACATAATATCTCTGGAAGCTTTAAGCTGGTCCTGAAGCTTCTCTGCACTCCCTACCTACTGCTAACATCTCTCACCTTGCAGTTTTTCCACCAGTACTTGTTCTTCAGCTTGGCAGCACAGCTCTCAAATTGTGAGGCTCCAGCCTGCAGAGCATCAGCCCTGTCGTCCAGCTCTGACAGTTTTTGATCTCTATCCAAGACTTTATCCACATTCACACGCATGATATCCACAACCTGCACAGAAGAGCAGATAAGGCCAAAGTGATGCCTGTTCACATTTTTTAATGAATGCAGCACTTGCTATTTTGGTGGATTATACAAAGAGTAAGCAGGAGTATGGTAAGTGTTCTGCTGCAATACAGTGTACTGTAAATTAAAAAATGTTGTGACACAACTGGGCTGCAAAAAGTTATTTTTTGTATGCTATTACCATACAGTTCAGTTCTTGGACAGAAACAATTTTGTTGTTATTTGTCTGTACTCCAGCACATTGGATCTGAAATGTTGCTTGTCAGTTTTAATTCATGATATAATAATCACCAGCCTCACACTTATACAGTACATGCAAGACCACAGTACGTCAAGAACATTTTTTCATAGTATTTTCTTTAAATGTTTTTTTTTCAGACTTGATTGCTCCATGTGGCTTGTGTGATGGGTTAAATGCAGAGGTCACATTTTGTTGTGATGCTTGAGTGTGTTCACAATGACAAATAGTCACTTTTACTTTTCACTTGATTACATAGTGTAAAGTGCCAGATCACCAATTTACAAACTCTGCATTATTATATTTTATAATTATTAAACTCATCAATAATTTTGCATAATATATTATATCATTAAAACTGTAGGCCTTGGAATATGGAAACTGCAATCTTTGATGTAGCGATTTTTATATAAAACATGAATAATTGTTCAGCCCTAATGGGCACATCTGTTACAGAGGTTTAGAACTAAATAAAAGTCACACTAAGGTTTGCAGCAGGACACTCACCAAAAACACATTCATCAAACAACTATGGCGCCTAAAAGCTGGATGCTCTTGAACAGTCATTTGACCTGACTTTAATTAAGCATGCATTTCACTCGCTGAAGTCTGCAGCAAACAAGTCCCCAACAAGCAGGAACTGAAATCCATGCCATCAGACTTGGCAGAACACCCCCCAAGTACCAAGTAACTGGTGACTTTTATGGTTCACAGTTCACATTCCTAGTAATTCAAAGCAAAGTTTCTAACCAAACATGCCAATATTGTTTAAGACTTAGTTCATTCCCTTGTTCTGAAATGGATTGCATTATAGTTCTTTCATAAACATACATGAAATTAAAGCTAACAGTCCACACTTTAACCCAATGGTCATTGTTTCATTTCACATCCAATAAGCTGAAATAAAAAATAAGAAAATAAAACTTCTTGTTCTCTTTCTTGCACTGCTTGTGTATTTATATTATAGCAATGCATTTTATACAATTCAACAAAATAATAAGAAACTAAAGTCTAGGCACTCATTTTTCATAAAAGTATTTATTGCTTCTAAACACTCACCTCCTCCACTTGTGCCTGTGTTTGCTGTAGTCGGCGGTTGCTGCTAGTGTTTGGGGGACCAGCAGGGGGGCCACCAGCCGGGGCCCCCTCTCCTCCAGGTGCACCAGGAGCCCCTGGAGCCCCTGCAGGAGCAGCAGCATCTGGAGCTGGAGCTGACCTGATTAAGGAGCATGAAGAGGAGAGGACTGTACCACAGCATGGAGGTGTTGCATTCTTGTGGGAGAGTTTCTTTTAAAGTCGTTAGTGGTGTCCCATTTGGACTGCTGAGCTGTGGCGCAAACTGCATGACTATGACTAATAAACAAAACAAAGGCACTAGTCATGCAGAAAAGTACATTACTGTCTTGACCTCATATTGTACTGCACAGGATTGGATGTAATGCTGGCAGTAAATGCTTGATTTCTATCTAGTGCTGATGCATCAAAACCTCAGTTTTCAAAGTATACATGTTCAGGACATTTCTGATTATTGTAAAGTCGTTTCTGTTCTCTTGAATTTCAGATTTTACTAGAGCTGCTTAAACATCGGAATAACTGTTTCGACGTATTGACATTAAGTGGCCTCACAGCCATATGATATTGTCAGTGGACCAGAGACTGGCCCCGCAAGTCAATAAATGCGTAACACACACTTAGCACATAAAATGAATTGCGAAAACATTAAGCATGAAAGTTACATATGTAGATGAGGGTGTGGATCATTGAAGTCTTCTTATGGAAAACAGGATCCCATCATATTTTCAGGCGCTCTAAGAAAAATCTGCATTGGTACTCACATTGTGTATGCAGTGACTTCCAAAGGGCTGCTTCAGTGGAGAGAAAGAGAGAGAGATGGATGGAAGGGATGTGAAGTTATTAAGGATAAGAGAAGAAGTGAAGTAGAGACTCCCGAGTGTTGTGAGCCGAGCAGGACAGTCAGTGTTGGCAGAGCAGATGGCTTTGCGTGTTGGACACTGCAGCAGCCGCAGTCTAGCTGTGAGTGGCACTTCAGTGGCGGCAGTGGTGCATTAGAAAAGCGAGAATATCCTCCCCTCCCTTAGTAAAACACACATACACACAGAGTCTGGTCGCCGTTCTGTCCTGTCCAGTCCAGTCACGAGAGTTGTTTCCAGAACCAGAAAGAAAACATGCAGCGATGCTTTTTGTCGAGCAAAGACAGGAAAACGGAAGTCCTCAGTGTAACCTGAAGGTGTTCAGTCTAGTGCTGTCTTTCCTGGTCCCACTGCCCTTACAGTCAGCGCTGTTGCTGCTCAGTGTGTGAGTGTGTGGATGGTGGTGGGGCAGGGGAGGAGGGGGATGGGGAGTTTCTGGAGGTAGCGCAGTATAGTTTGTGTGTGTGTTCACTGCAATAATGCGTCGAAGCTGGACTTGTAATAATGGTGCGGTGCTGCTAGAAACCCCCACCCCTGCGCTCTCTCTCTCTCTCTCTCCCTCCCTCCCTCTCTTTCTCTCTCTCCCTCTGCGGTACCCAGCTGAGCAGGACCCACAGAATGTCGACTTTGCTGTTTCTCTCTCTCACACACTCTCTCTATAATATGCACACACCTCCTCTATGCACTGTTCATCAAGCTGCACCCCTGCTTGCTCAGGAGAGTGCTGGGTCTCACATACACCAAGAGACTGCAATAGTAGGCTGCTTTTTGAAGACATGACATAATTTCACATCTACCACACTTATCGGACTTTTTCATTCTCCTCCATCACTGCAAAGTCATACAGATGACTCAGGTGTATCCGGTCTTCCTAGGATGAGCCTGTTCTCTATTTTGTTTGTAAAACAAATTGCAGAAAAAGCTAGATTAGATGGCAGTGGGACTGTTTAGTTTTAATGACCAATAGCAAGCCAGTAATAGGTGTCTTTGGTGTTGTCCAAGGTGTACTGTCAACACACCAAAATGTCTAGGGCATGTGTCTTGGGGGTTTCTGGCCAAGTCTGGATGTGCTGACCCGAAACCCTGGCCCTCATTTTTACAGAGTAAGAGTTTTTATTTGTCATTATACTTTCCTATGATTAGTGAAATTCTAGTGACATCTTTTCATGTGCAGCAGTAAAAAGACAGGTAATGTTTGTCTCAGTTTCCTGAGAAAGTACAATCATTGGGCTCTTCCTCCCAGGTAAGAGGTGTTAAGAAACCAAGTTAGGTTTTTGTTATTGAAACCCCTAGGAACTTAATTCTTCAAAGAAGCCATTACAGTCCAAATTAGGCATGAAACTACACCAGTTTTGGACATTTGAAAATGTAAGACTATATAATATATAAGACTATTTTCTTAAAAATTAACTGTGAATATTGTGAAAAAAAATTGGTCTCAATGTTTATTTTTAATGCAAAAATATGTATATAAAAATATGAAAGGCCATAAATGCATACCTGATTGTAATGATTAGAAACTTTGATAGACTGTAACAATTTGCTACTTATTTTAAAATATTTCAAGAATTTTTCTTTTCATGTTCAGTGAGATTAAAATGAAGGACAAATAATGTTACATTTAAAAAAAACATTTATTTAGTTGTTTTTTCACTGCAATGGGTTGGCAGAGCTGTTTGATCAGCTATTGTTGATATCTGGGAAGCAGATGACAAGGAGGATGGGAATTGTTCTTGTGCATTTTACAGGATGCATTTTACTGGTGGAAAGAGCTGCCTTTTGTTTTTAACTGGATTATAGCAGCCTAAAAGATGGAGTGTAAATTGACTGAAGGAAGGCTACGAGCTGCATTGCCTGTGTGACTGACAGAGATGAAGCAGTACTGCTATAAACCCTTTTCTCAGCATGCCCATCAAGTACTACTCTAAATTGAATGTCAGTGATATGAAGGGGCTTCAATGGCTTAGCACCTGCAAAAGTCAAAAGTTCAAGTCCTGGGTCAGGTACCACTGAAACACCCTTGAGTAAGGTACAATGTCACTACACTGCTCCACATGGGGGTGGGTAAAATGCAAAGGTCACATTTTGTGGTGAACTGTGTGCGATAGGGTAGGTTCACAATGACCATTACATTCTCTCACTGACTCCTTTTTCTTGTTTGCGTACCACGCCTTATAAACCAGTTGGACTGAGTGTCTATGGCCATGTTGGCCCTTTGCAGATGTGATCGGACATTACTGTAGTGAATGGGTGTCGTAAGTGACGTGCCTATTGGTCATTGTGAACACACTCAAGCACCCCAACGAAATGTGACCTCTGCATTTAACCCATCATTATGGGCTCTTGTGTGGGCTCTGATGTTTCGGTATTGGTAATAGACAGTAACCAAACATGACTGCAGTGACACCAGCAACTGTAATTATTAATTTAGCATTGCAGTTAAGAGACACATGCTAGTCTTCACCCTCCGGATTAGGGTGGTGGTGTCTGACTGGGTGTAATAACGAATGTGAGGAATTTGGCAAGACTAGCTTGAGGGAGAAACATGGGAATAATAATCCAAATTTAAAAACAAGTGAAAAAAATTTAAAATGAAGATAAATTGACAATGTTTTTGACCAATCAATCAATGATATACTGTAATCAGTCAAAAGAATAACTGGACAGAAAAAATTTAGAAAATATTTTTATTTTAATGCATTTTAGTCTAAAATCAAAGAGACAGAGACAATGTGGAAAAAAAACAACACCACATCACAAAAGATGGCTGGAAAGACAGGCGGCGGACACAGAGGGGGAACAAGGCATTTCTGTGACTGCTTATATACATATACACATTTTACACAGGCCAAGTAAAAACATAGCCATCAAAGCATTTTTGGCAGCCGGTTTTCCCAAAACTGCCAGACATTCATATATTTTAAAAAACAATAGAAAGAGCTTTTACAGAATGTAACATAATACCTTAAACACAACTGAAAAACCTCTGAAACACAGTGTACAGTGTCAAACTCCACCCTTTGCCAGAAGCCCAGTTTCAAAAATGATTTTGTCCTTTTACATAATGACTACAATCATCTAGGGTACACAGAATATTTAAAATGTGTCATCCTAAAAGATACAAAAAGTTGAATAAATAGGTTTACAAACGCAAATTGGCAGAAATGTTCATATTGCAATAGTTCATTTGCTTCATTTAGTGTCTTTGTTGCCAGCATAAAATCCTTTGTGAATTGTGCAAGACTGATGTCTCTGTTGTGCATTAGTTTGTTTTGTTGTATTACTTATTTGACGTTGTTAAAGCACTGAAGTCAAAGCTCTGAAAAGACCCACATGGATCAAAGTACTTTCAAAGAAGTGTGCATTCCCCATTTAAGTTAGCTTTAAATCCAGTAAACTCAAATGTGAACCGTACTGACACAACACAGACACTTCCTTCAGAAATCCAACCCAAAAATAAGCATGTCAAATAAAGTACATTGCAAAAAGGAAGCCAGCTATGTAATGTTGAAATGTTGCATGTTGAGACAAGTGAGGCTTTGTACTTCAAAAAGATTAGGTATTAGGCCAAGATGTCATGTTTGTAATTTAAATTAGTGGGAAGGTCAAACTGGACAGAAAAGGCCAGATTTTCCAACCACACTAGATACTTTCAATTACAATAAGCAACAAGACTTAGAGGAAAAGAAAAAAAACAACTGGGAAATTAAACTAATCAATTGCTACACTTGGAGGGGGTTGAGGTACACATAAGAGCATAAATAACCATTTACTGCTGCTAGAGTTTAACCCTCAGTCTGTGAACACAAGGACAATGGTCTCTTGTAAATGTCATGCATTATTAAATCAGGGCATTATGGGAATACATACTTTTGTGAAATTGTGTATATTATAAAACAAGCAATGTTATGTCCAAGACGACAACTAATACGGAGATCAAAGTAAGCTTTAAACATGAACAAACATGGAGATGTGAAATGATTGCATCCATAAATCTGTTTACATTGCTAAAATGTACTTGTAGGTAATGTAGAGGTAACATTCGGGCCCAGTTCATGGACAATAAACATTTAGAGCTAAAAACCAACATTTTATATTGTGCTTGAAGTCTGAATAGGCCACAATACTCCTTGAAGTGGTCATGCTGCAAGGCAAGAAATATACCTAATGGGGTCACAAATATAAACCAAAACCTGACAGGAAATGTGATATTTGAATAATACAAAGACTGAACAGCTGAAACAAGATCAATGAAGAACTAATACATAATAAATCATTTGTTTTCACAAAGTACTCTGGGCCATACTAGCCAAGCATCAGGGCCCATTTTTAATCCATCCCTTCAAAAATCTTGCAAATTGACAAGTGACCGTTTCTCCCCACAGCATTTGTGATTTCTATAGTCTGAAAGATCAAACCTCAAATTTTGGTTGTGCGCAGTGAAGTCTGTGTTTGCCTCCATGGCTGGGTTTTCTTTAAGGAATTCTTTCAAGAGCTATATTTCAACAGTACTGGCCTGCCAACTTTAAATGAATGACACCTGCTGAAACCCTTTTGATGAAAAACTCTATGGTAGCCAAACCAGTCATAGCACTTCATTGCTATTCAGTCTCTCTGAGCATGATTCTATAAAGACAAAGGTCAGGAACGGTCTTCTAAAAAAGGACTGATTGGGGTTAGTGTGCATTAGCTCAGTCTGTGCCACTGAAAAGATAAAAAATGTATAATGAGATGGCAACAGTGGTTTAATGAGAACTAAAAAGACATTTTTTAAAAGTTGGGACAAAGCTCTTACACACGGACATCTCTTCATTTTAACAACTTCATATCTCACAGTATTGCTGAACAAAATGAAAGACTGAATGTTCCCATCTGGATGTAGAACTTCCTGGTTTCCTTTCCAGCTGCTCCTCTGTTGACCCAAGCACCCACATCTCTTTCAGAAATCAAGGTAATGTTTCTTCTCTAATGTTCATTATTAATGTAGCCATCATTTTATTTTAGGCAGACTGCAGTAAAGGCCTCGAGAAGTTTAGCAAGTCTCTTTAAATGTTTTTACTATTTATCTCCAAAATATATGTATAAATAAATGTGAATAAATAATTTTCTAACAAAAGTAAAAAGCAACAAAAATGGGCCATGGACAAAGGCTTGTACTTAAACTATGTACTGTTTAGTTACTTGTAAGCATAGGATGAATCCTGACGCCAACCTTCTTTCTGCATCGCTAGCTTAGAAAAGAACACAAACTGCTTACATGACAAAGCATATTGGCTTTTTTCCAGTGAAGAGTAAACACTGCCATTCCTGATGTATTACTGCACAGGCAGTACTGCTCTTCAGTCATTTGGATACTGGTTTTAGCCCAGCGGTCCACTGGAAATATTTTAACATATTGTGCCACAGTACACATATTCAAAAAGAGCCAATGCTCAGGGCAAATTAATTATACTTCCACAGTGCAGGTAGAACAGACTGCTTTTCTTGAGCAGAATACACCACTGTACACCAAAGTACAGTTAGTACACACTATAACTAAAGACACACTAGACATCAGAGTTTGTGTCCGTGATACCCAAAAGAAAAAAAGAAAACCCAAACCATGTGTGTACAATAATAATATAACTAATAAGAAAATGTAAAACTGGACAATGACGGGGTAAATTATTATTTTTTTCTAGAAAAAAGCTCTCTTTACTTTAAGGCAACAACAAAACAAAAAAAAAAATTATGTAGAGTTCAGCATTGTTAGATGAGGTAATTGCAAATACATCAACACCACTTCAGCATTAAACTGAAATGACTATTTGCATAAGTAATGCAAGTTGGTCCATGAGTCCAGATAATTTCTGTATCCAGCAGAAATTAATTTTCAAAAATGCTATACAGTAAAATGTATTCAAGGCATGCGGAGAAGACATAATAGCAAGTTAATTCTTCAGTTTGTTAGTTTTTTAGCTTAGACAATACCTACTGCTTCGTAAGAGCACATTAGTATTAGTTCACAAACAAAAATGAAAAAAAAGTAGATAAATATTTACAAACAGAACATCAATGGCCATTGGCATCACTCAAGTGGATGTATTAGAATGAACAGCATGCCCACCCACATTTGCAGCTAGACTACTTGTTGGTCCATTTAAGAGACACATTCCATAGGCAAGCTGGACAGGGGTGCAAATACACATACCTCATTAGACATTCACACACAGGTTAAGAAAGCCAGCGAGCAGAAGAACACTTAAAACCTAAAAATAAAACAAGCACTGAAAAGAAAAACAAACAAACAAAAAAAAAAACATTGACAAGCAGAATATCCAATCACAAACAAAAAATGCTTTCTAAAAAGCTTTCAAAGGGGAAAAAGGCCTTTTTCATCTATGAAATTGTTGTGAACATTGAAATATCCAGTCAAGCTACCATTCTGGTAACCGGAAACAAAAAGATTGGGTTCTTCATTTTTTATGTTCATCTCATGTAGACTTACATTTTCATAGGGCACAGACATCAACAGAGGGGAGGCCAGAAATGCAAACCCAGAATTAAAAGGAGCAGGACAGAACTGTGAACTCACATCACTCGCAAATGTAAAAAAATGAGAAAATACCTTCATCTTTAACTTGCCTTTACCATAATGGGGTGCTTAAAACTAAAACCCTGTTAGTGATGTGTGAAGTATAAAGTAATTCTGCACTCCTCAGCTGTTCTATGTAACACTGCAATATGAAGAGTCAACAGTCCCAGCCACAACTGTGTAGTGTAGAGATACTCAAAGTACAACTAGGTTCATGTAACTAAATTACTGATCACAGGCCCTTCCCACACCTTCGATCTTTTGAATGACGAGTCTGCATCACAGAATGTTTGTAGCCAAGTTGTAGCAGCAAGTAGGACCAAACTACATGATTGGTATACTCTTAATCTACCACTACCAAACACAACCCAGCCCACTGATTCTGGCTTTACATATGATAATCTGCTAGGTTCAAGTAATAAAACCAGAGCTTTGAATGAATACAGTCTCTGATTAGAAAGATTCTCAGAAACCCAGCATCACCATCGTGTTAAATATCAATAAAAAACTTAAAATTAATGCAGAAATGTTGGGAAAACAAAACAACTCCTATTTTAGTATTACAGAAATAAGTCAAACGTGCTTTCACCAGTCTGCGTTTTTTTGTGTATGTAAGAGTTTGTGTGTGTGGTGTATGTATGTAAAGGAGTGGCATGAAGTATGAGCAAGGTAAAGCATTTGAGTAAAAAAGGTAACTCAAAAGCTCCCCAAAGGAAGTTTGTATTTAATAGCTGGAGTAATAGCAGCATACCCTGTGCTGAAGAGAGTGTCTCTCTCACTCATACATTGTCTCCTCCTCTACCTCTCCCCCTGAAGTCTTTCCAAAGACCTGGCCTTCCTTTCAGTGCTTTCATACACAGGTAGAAAAGGCTCATCATTCAACTGCTCTGGGGCTCTTCTTCCCCATTTTCTTTTTCCCCCTCCTTTTCATAATTTGCATCTTCGGGGCTACGCTCTTTTACTGCAAAATATAAAAAGCAGAAGAAGAATTTCTTTTCTGTTTTAAAGCAAAATCTCCAAGAAATGTCTAAACAGCAGATATCTGAATGGCACTTACAAAACAAATGTCAGTCTCTGGTATGATGTCTTTGAGAGAAACAGCATCTTCATTACTTATCTGATCATCCAAAGCTTCTCCTCCCAAACTGAAAGAAGATAGTCAACTTAAAGCACAATGCAACGTAGCTAATGCATTTATATTTATAAAAAGCATTTGTGTAATATTACGTGTGGAGAGTGCTGTTGTCAGGCTCTGTGCTTGCAGATTTGTGTACCTCCACCCCTACTGACCTGAATAAATTAATACAATGTGGCATTTAGTAAAAGAACTAATAAATACACTGCTAAAAAGCGAACAATGCACCAGCACAAAACTAATTTAGCCTTGTTTGAGGGTACCTGAGTGGGGGCAATGAAGAATTGGACAGGTTAGTGGTTGCAAATTCACTGGAGGTTCCAGCCAAGGGAGGGGTCCTTGGAAGCAAATCTGGTCTGCCTAATTGCATGCCTGAAAAAATAAACACATGGTCTTCATTTTCAACTGTAAGATTGTATCATTTGCTTTCTCCTGTACAACCTTTCCTATGGTCTCTCACCACTTTCTGCATCTGCATCAGGCTGTATAAGGTGGGGCCGGTAGACAAGACGGGCGTCAGGCAGGGTGTGGCTGCTCGTTTGGGCTGTGGTAGGTGCATTGCCCATTGCAAGCCTCCTGACCACACTTTGACAGCCACCTCGACTTTTCTTCGATGGGGATGACTTCACTGGGAACAGAAAGCAGCATAAACAAAATGTCAGGAAAAACACCAATAAAAAAAACTGTGATAAAATGTTAGTGGGATAACACTTTATGTAAAGTAAGCTCTCTTTTGCTTGCTGCTATTTAACCTGTGTCATTTGACTTATCACTCATGCACAAATATGCCACAAACACAGTCGGTTTTCTAATGTTTTAAAAAAAAAAATAAAAAAAAATAAAATAAAAAAATTTGATTTCTGTTCCTGCACAAAATATCAATTCAACCACTTTCAAAGAATCATGTCTATTTAGGCCTATTGTCAAGACCTTTGAAGGCTTAGATTCCATCCTCCTGCCAAATTCACAAATTTCAATCATTTTAAGAACCACTGGGAATCGTAAAACAATATTGCACATTAGAAGGATCACATTAAAAATGACAGTGGAATAACATGAGAAGTATAATGGCAATTTATAAATAAGCCTTACATGCTTTCCTAAACACGGTGTTGCACATGAAGCGTTGGAATCGCTCAGCGTAGAAGCCTGGTCTGTGGACGGACACTGTATCCTAAAGGACAGACTCTAGTCAATACACTAACAGCAAGTAACGTTCACAAAACAAAAGTCCAGTCAAATAATCACTGATGTAAAAATAATATTGAATTAAAAAAAAATAAGACAGTGAGTGGCCTGCAACAAATTTATAGGGCCAATACATTAAATGAAAGGAATTCAGAAATTAACAGATTTATCTCACCCCATCATGAACCAGTGCCTTCCAGGAATGCTCCAACTTCTTTATGAATCTACAAAGGAAAGTTTTTAACAAAAAAAAATAAAAAGGTGAGCTCCTTCATAGCCAGCACTGACTTTTATGCAGTTTGTTCTACAGTAGCTCTTCTATGGGATTATAACAGACAGGCTATCTCTTTAATGAGCCTTTAACCATGACTGTCACTGCTTCCAACACATTAACTTTAAAAAGACTGTTCACTTAATGCTGAACATATTCCACACTTTGTAATAAGACTTAATGTTATTCACTGGATTTGTTAGTGGTATTAATGTTGTGGCTGATTGGGGTGTGTGTATAAATAATTGCTACAGGCCAACACCAATTCCAAAACAAAGATTTTGAATACACTTCTCAGAAATTAATCACAGGAAGAGTAAATTCTTCTTGAATGGTCAACAGTTAACTGACAAGCCAGGAGTACTATGGAATGCGCCCCCCCCTCAAAAAACAGGGTGAACCTGAAGTGCGGGTTACCTGTATGACTGCAGGATATCAATAATGCCAATATAAACCAGAAGCCTCTCTCCTTTACTGTTCCGGGCTGGGATGCCTCCCCATCTAAAGATGAATATTGAAGAAAGTTTTGAAACAAGTCCCCCTGCATCTCTGATACAGGACACAAACATAATGTAAAGACTAAATATATCTGCAGAAGACAGAAGTGAAGGACACAGGAGTCTTCACACACAAATGTAGAAAGAGTGAACAAAGGAAAAAAAAAAAAAAAGAATAAAAAAGAAAAGAAAAAGGTACAGGCACAGGCAGACGCACAGGCAGACGCACAGGCAGACGCACAGGCAGACGCACAGGCAGACGCACAGGCAGACGCACAGGCAGACAGACTTAAAAAGTGAATCACTAGGTGACTGACTGGTCCTCGCTGTCTAATGTGCCCTTTCCTCGAGCTTCTCCCTGGATAGACTCCATGGCAGTACTGTACAGTGCTTTCTGAGTCTGTGGCCTCCGCTGGTCAGGTGTCAATGCACCCTCAGCACCTCTGCTGTCCCCTGCCCCCGCACGCTCACGACATGCCTGATCCACATTATGAATTCCAACCAGCAAACTGTAGTCCATGATCTTAAAGCTCTGCAACAGCTAATACACAAAAAAATATTTTAATCCATTATAATAAATTAAACATATGCATGTTATCTCGATCAGACAAAACTTCCAAAATGGTAACTTTATAGAAGAAAAAAAATTACAGGGGAAAAAAAAAAAAAAAAAAAGTACTGAATAATGAGAAAAAAAAATGATAAATAGATTATTACAGGTAATATTTTTTCCTCTCTTTTCTGGTACTCCTTTCATAATTCACTTTGCAAATAAACAAAAGACAACCCCATGCTAAATTGAACATATTACTAAGAGAGCTGTGTATCCCCTTATTTTCCTCTTATGGTAGTTAAATATATAACTGGACGCCTTTCTTACCTAATGTATATGGCCAGTTCTTTACATAGCATGACCAACTACATGAATCATTATACAAGGAGTGTAATTTGACCAGTTTCATTAGTTTTAGAGTTTGTGAAGAGCTCAATAATAATAATTTAAAAAAAAAATTATATAAATATATACATACTTGATTTGGTTTTAAAAGCATCACAGCCTCAGACAATCAAAATATAATGATGTAGTACAATTAAAGAGGTATTTCATAGTGCAGCACAGAACTTAAAATATATTCATTTCACAGTGTTTACTGATCATCAGTGCAAAGCAGATTGCACATAAACTCACCAGGCAGTCTCGCTGGATTGTCTTGCTGAGGGCATTGTAGTTGTCAGGCTCTAGCTGGATGCCTTCAGGCATGTCCTGCATGAAGTCCAGATCTTTGTGTGTGGGCACACATTTCTCCCTCTCTTTAGGTGAGGCCCGGCGCTTGTATGTGGAGCCCTTCAAGTCATATTTGAGATGCATAGGGACAGAGCGTGGCAGCAGGTTGTTCATGACCACGATGCGGATGTTTTTCCCCCCCGCCTGCACACAATACAGCCCATAGAACTTGGGCAGCAGAGTACGTTTGTTCTGGTTCAGATTCTAAAAAAAAAAAAAGGGGGGGGTCAAAACCCTCGCAGACAAGAGGACTTAAAGTACACCTTAGTGTGGTTGCTAAGTACTGTACAGCATTAAAACCTCAGTAATCTTTCCCAGCTCTTGCTTCTGCCACAAATGCAGGAAATTAAATTTCTATGGAAATATGAATGTGCTCACACAAACCCATCCACAATTAAACTGTACCATAAAGTATCCAGGCAGCAGCTTCTGCAAGAACTCAGCCTCCTTGTGTTGCACTGTTTTAATGATGAACTCGTCATCACTGGAGACATAGAAGATAGAGCCACTCGCTCCAGGGTTTGACAGTTCTATCAGGGGATCATTACACAGAGAGTACTGCAGAGAAAACACACAATGCCATGAGGAAAATTTTTTTAAAACTAGATAAACATTTGTCTGAACATAACAGGAATAATGAACAGTACTAGAAAAACAACAATTGTCATTTTGTAAACAAATATTTAAAAAGAAGGCTTTAATTTCTCATGCAAGAACGACCAGGTAATGACCAGAATTGGTGAAACACTATGTAGGAATTTAACTGACCAGATAGTCATCTGGTCGAATGCCAAAGAGTTCTCTAAAATAACGGAAGGCAATGGGGGCGTAGGTCTTAAACCTGAAGTCACCATGATGATGTGCAGGAGTCAAATTACTGCCTTCACTGTTGGAGAGGGGGAGATGAGGAGAGAGTTTGTTCAATCATTAACGACAAAAGAACTACAGGGAGTACAGAATTATTAGGCAAGTTGTATTTTTGAGGAATAATTTTATTATTGAACAACAACCATGTTCTCAATGAACCCAAA
>JBBPDA010000009.1:11105853-11134057 GCA_037974385.1 Arnoldichthys spilopterus | reverse complement strand
GCAGATTTATTAAAAAAGAAAAACTGAAATATCACATGGTCCTAAGTATTCAGACCCTTTGCTCAGTATTTAATAGAAGCACCTTTTGAGCTAATACAGCCATAAGTCTTCTTTGGTAAGATGCAGTGCATTACATTCTTTTTTAATAAATCTACAACAATTTCAAAAATAATTTTTTTGTCTGTCAATATGGGGTGCTGTGTGTACATTAATGAGGGGGAAAATAAATTAAATGATTTTAGCAAATGGCGGCAATATGACAAAGAGTGAAAAATTAAAGGGGTCTGAATACTTTCCGTACCCACTGTATATTATATATATATATATATATATATACACACATTAGTATGAACTATTTGTATGCCCTGTGTCATACAGAAATGCAACATACCTGCATTTATGAGTACCAGAGCGCTGAACAGTGCCACCTGCTGCTCATTCAGCCTCAGAGCACAAAGACTGTGTGCAAAGTCAAATACGGCTGCGATAAAATCACCAGATGCTGCAACAAGGTTGCACACAATTAAAATGAAATATCATTAACAAATTACAAATATTCACATAAACCATAATTAAATATTGCAAATACAAATGGTGTGGGTGAGTGGACAAAGAAAAACAACACAAGGAATAACTTTACTAAAAGAAATACTTTTTTATATTGAACTATAATGGCAAAGTCCTTCATAAAATGGAAAATGTTGACATTTATCATTAAATATGCCTGTTTGTATCTAGTGAAATCACAGTATATGAGATTTTATTTTGAGCTTGCTTATTCAATATATGACAACTTAGCTTGATTGTTACAGTCTGTTGTGTACATTTGCATGCTGTGACTATCTGTGTTTTTAATTAGGAATTTTGTATAATGTTGCAATACTAATGCAGTAAAAGGCAGCAACAGTTTTTAAGTGAATGATTTAAGGAACATACAGTTTGAAATGAACTGAGCTGATTGAATTGCAGATGTTTAGCTTACCGAGAGATTTAAAAAGCTCAGTGCCAGCAAACTTTCCATCAAAGAATACTGTACTGTTTTCTGTATTAAACATTCGACTCATGCGGACCAGAACCACCTCCATCGAACCTGGGCAAGAGACACACATACAAAAACACAGGAAAAGAGAGAGAGAAAAAAAACACAAAACAAAAGCAGGAGGCATGAAAATAAAGGCAGATGTGGCAGAGAAGTGGAAGACAGAAAGAATAGCCAGATGTTAGGAGAAAAAGACAAAGAAAACAGGCATGCATGGAGGAATGAGTACTGAATCATGGTACAGACCCTGGCATGCCCTACCAGGCCTTATTGCAGAATGTTTAACAGATGTCTCACCACTCTTGAGCAGGGCAATTTGATCGTTCTGCCCAAGCTGACGGAACCCTGGGATGCGCTTTGCAAATTCTACCACGTACTGCACTGCATCTGTTAGTCGCACTGCACAGTGCTGCCACATCTCATCCACAGACTGCAGAGAAAGAGAGAGATTAAGGAAACAGAATCAAATTCAGGAGAGCTAGCAAGCTGATGTGATTGACTAAAGTGTAATTTCTTTCATCCTACAAATACCTGAGCAGAGGTAAAACAGTTATGATAAAGTCAGAGTAACAGCGCTGCTTCTCATGGTCAGCATTTAGACATCAGTGTGTGCTGTTATAAAAATACAGTACCTTGCTCTGATAAGCATGGATTTCCTCCCTGCTGAAAATTTTCCACCTCAGAGCATGTACCTCCTCCACACGATACTGACTTGTCTCTCTGTGAGAACGTACAATGCTTGCACACAGCTCCTCTGCACGCACACAAACATACACACAGCTTTAGTTAGAATCCTTAAACTTGAAGGCAACCACCACACTAAACATCCTAAAATTGATGTTAAGTTTTGCTTATCTTATGGCCAGTCCAATCTCTGACTCTCACCAATTTTTTAATGGTCTTGTTATGGACTCTTGTCTGGAACTTGGCCATTGGTCTTGCCACATATTCTAGTTGTTCTTGATTAAGTGCAGCTGCTCTTAAACATTATAATTTTGCAAGTAAAATGTCTTTGTGGTGGCTGGCTATAACAAAACCTCCCCCTCCCTACCATAGAAAAAACAAAAAAAAGCTGGTCAACAAAATCATGAATAGGTAAGCTTGTTCAGAAAATGGGCATTTTTTAAATTATTTTAAAAGCCATCTAGAACAAAATGCATTGCCACTGCCCACCTGGTTGTCATATTTCAGGCAAAATTTGAACATAGATTTCTTTTCTGTCTCATTTGTGCTCAGTCTTGACTTGGATTAAAACCGTTCTGAACTTAGCCTTACCCCATGGTCTTGACTTGTCTTGGACTTGACAAAAGTGGTGTTGACTATTGCTCTTCTTATAATCACTTAACATTAACCTTTAGTCAGAGTGGATACCTCTCCTATTCTCCTTATTTCTTTTTTCCTATTTCCTATTGTCTAATTTTCTCTATCTTTGACTCACCTATGTGCATTGAAGAAGGGTAGGGACAGAATGAACCATCGAGGTCAAAAGGTCGTAACCCTATTTCACTCTCAGACATGCTCAAGATTGCCTCAGGAGTGGATCTTCTGGAGTCAAAGCCTAAAATGGTTTTAGAGAGACAATTAGTGTGTAAGAAAAAGAAATGGAGAAAGGGAGAAAGAGATCAATAATAGAGCTGTAAAGTTGTCATCCGTTTTGTAAAAAATCCCTACTTTTTTAATGTAAGATAAGATAATGTAAGATCCCATGGACATGAAAATTCTATTGCAGAATGACCCTACAAACTGGAGAAGAATTAACCTCTTTAACCTTACCTCTCCCTGAAGTGGAAAAGCTGCTGCTGTCTCCGCCCCTCTGGGAATTCCTGTAGGCCAGCACTGCAGCCTGGGCTTCACCTGTGGCACAGCCAAGGTAGGGGTGAACTTCTGCTGGGCATCTGGGGAGCTCCTGGTCCACAGGGTAGGAGAAGGTTGGGGCCAGCGGTTGAATTAGATGGGGCGAGCGGCCCCTGGGCTCCTTGCTGGGCCGGTATGCTGGCAGAGCCTGGGGATCAGCTTGGCTGGCTTGGAGACGCTGCTGTTGCCGGTGTCGCTCCACCTCTGCAAACAGCGAGTCTCTCTGACGCTTGGACATGCGGCCAAACTTCACCGCTAACCAAAAGAGAGAGCTGTTTTATTGAAACAGCAATGTTGTCTAAGCACTATCTACAGTACTGTGCAGAGGTTTCATTCTAGAAAATGGTTTAAAACTATTTCCGTTTTTCTACTTTGTACCAGAAATGAAAGTAGTATTAATAATCTAATTCAGTTTTGACACCAAGCATCATAATTTAGGAAGCCACTAAGCAAAATTTTGTTGTACTTTTTAAATGGCAGCAAAATTCATTTTACTCATTTTTTAATACAAGATCATTACATTACACTTACAAAAACATAAATATAGCTTATTTTACTGACAGGCCTTACTTTATTGTTATACCAGTCACAAAAAGTCATTTTTTAAACAGTGTAAATACTGTGCAATAATAAAAGTGTAATTTTGAAGATGCCAACTGCATGTGTAAGTTTTTACCGAGGAGCTCACATGCTAGTATGCTGCCTGTTCAGACAAAGGACTACTGTTTCTGTTTTACTTTTATTGTTTAACCTGATAGTAGTTGCTCATTCTTTAATTAGTTTTGTGTAAATTAAATATGTAAAGGATTGAATAACTGAAAGTGTAAAACCATAAAAACATAATTATGATCAAGGCAACATCATAAACTTTGGGCCCTATTAGAAAATAAACTATTGAGCTCCAAATATATAATATCCTTTTTAAGATAACGTTCTCCCTGTCAGAGCTGGGCCCTTGGTCTTGTCATCACTGCCCCTGATTATGATACACAGCTGAATGTACTAGATTAAGGTTTTTGTCATGCCAGAATGTTTGTTCTTTTGTTTGTACTGAATAGTTCTGGTCTTGTCACCAAATACGTGAACAGGATTTATCTACCAAACTTTTATTATATGCTATTTTTTAAATGTTATTGTTCTTCTAATGTCTTACCATCTTTCTATTATCTCCCTCATTTATTTCATTTTACCACACCACTTATTTCTCTATTAAATGTTTATTATTCCGTAGAATAGAACTTAACATGACTATGGAGAACAGTTAGCACAAGCAAAAGTATAATTTATATAGTGTTTTCTCCATTTTGTGTGTGCCATCTTCTGTGTTATGACCCTTTGAAAATTATTCACAAAATGCGCATTTAATCCTCTAACCAACTGCACATATATCCTACGGTATATACAGTTGCAGATGGCTTATATAGCATATAAAAACTAAAACATAGGCTGATACTTTGAGTAGCTAGTGGAGGTTTCTTGCCTGTGAAGCTGCACCAGAATTATTTGTAAACTCACTACAAAATTTTTATCATGTAAAATAAGCTTTATATTCTGAAAACTGCATGTTTCTAGTTGATGAATCAATTTTTATAGCTACATCTAACTGATATTTTCAACAATTAAGAACTCTGCATCTTCTCTAAACACAGCGCAGCATCACACCAGGACTAAACCAGAAATTACGGTCAGTGTAGGTTTTTTTTTTTTAACCTACAGTCCAATATATGATTGTTTGTTTTTTTATTTAAATATGTCATGTTTGGCCATGGTATGTGGCCTTTATTTTTTAAATTGTCTTAATCTTTAAAATGAATAACTGATTTACATACATTTCTTTGATCTAAACTCACATCATACTATAATTATTTAGGTAAGTGTTGCCTAAAGATGAAAGTTTATTTCCTTTTCCATCACTGGGAAGTTTGGCTTGGCCAAAAAATCCTGTCTTGTTCATTGTCTTAGACTTTCTCAGTATGTAGCTCTGAATTTCTGCAGTGCTGCAGGGGCAGTGAGTTGGACCTTGGATGCTGGAGAATATTTGAAGATTAGCATGCTGTATGTCCACATTTGAGTCCTGTGTTTTGTCTAGTTTCTGAACACCATGGCTCTTGGAGAGATTTTTTTCCTTGAGATTTTTGTTTTTATTGAGACAAGGATATGCTTATGACCAAGTTATTCCAGAAGTCATAACAACACAGCCCAAGGTTAGGTTATGGAACTAGGCAGGGTCCTACCATTAGTCTGGGAAGCCCAGGATAAATGTAGACAGTAGGAAGCAATGGCAGATTAAAGTTTGCAGTCTTGCATTCAGTTTTATGTTATATATGCTTTTTTGACCAAATAAAGTTAATCTTTATTAAGCTCGGTAATACAGCATTGTGTTGCACATTTGAATCTTGATTCTGCCAGGGGAGCAGCATCTCTGGTCTTTTATAATATGGTTGCGGCTTTAATCACAAAGCACAGGTACTTGCTAAATGACAGCACATATATATGAAAACACAGTCACTTTGAAAGATCTACCACCTCACCTGAAAGACAATATTTCAGTTTCATACAGGACTCATATTCAACATTTTTTTCATTAATTCCATTTTCGACATAAATTCCATTAATGACATTTTGTAGGCTTTTTTTTATTTAAAAAATGTTTTAATTTTTCATATTTTATGTTTATCATTAGATGACGTGTTATTTTTAGCTCTTCTACTTTGTAAAGTTTAAACCAAAACTATGAATACATGTTTTGCTCTCTCTCTCTCTCTCTCTCTCTCTCTCTCTCTCTCTCTCTGTCTCTAATTCTCTCTCTCTCTTTTCCTTGGTCTCTCTTACCATCTCGACTCATTCCCTGAGCGACACACTTCTTTAGGCGGCAGCTCTGGCAGCGGTTCCTGCTGGCACGGTCAATGGGGCAGTTACTTTGCCTAGAGCAGGAATACTGGACACTGGAGGACTGACTCCTACGGAAAAAACCCTAAAGAGAAGAAAAGAGAGCAAAGAAAAGAAAAAGACAAAACACAGTAAATCTGACATGTTTAACTTCAGCACCATGTGCTGACTAACAGGCCTGAATGGGATTAATATAGTTCCTGTTCTCACCTTGCAGCCCTCACAGGTGATGACCCCATAGTGAACGCCTGATGATTTGTCTCCACAGATCTTACAGGGGATCACCTCAATCTGAGCTGTGTACACACACACACACACACACACACACACACACACACACGCACACAGACACACAAATTTAGTGATTGTTGTTGCAAATGTCTCTCCTTCTCCACCACCCTTACCACGATGCAATTTCAATAGTACATACAACACTACTGGTCAAAATATTAGAAGACCTATCTTTTCATGATTTTACCGTTAATTTAATTCAGTTTGAATATAGGGGAATAACCTTAAATGTACCTTAAAATAAGTGGTTGCAATAAATAATTACATCGTAAAACAAGTTTAAATCACTAAAGACAAAAAATTATGTAGATTTTATAGACAACAGTCTTTTCCCCAAGAGTTATGAAACTTACAGCCTTCCTGTAGCAATGGAAGAAAATTAGGCCTTGAAGGTTAATGCAAACAATTTCAACAGGCACCCTGACTTCTGCTGATGATTTACAAACCTTATGTCTGAACAAAAGTAGAGCTGGAACATTGTTCCTACACCCTCTGATGCACGTTTAGCACAGTACTGTAGTGCAGAAAGTAGTACTGTATATCAGAATGGGGATTGTTTTTGGTAATGTTTTTTGTACCTTGGGCAGTTTTCCATTTAAGGCTGTAATCAAACTGCTTAAATTATCAGTAAAAACTGGAAAAACTGGAAAAACGTTTGATAGGTATTATTAAAAGACATATACAGTGCCTCTAAAACTTAACTGTTTACAATGAGGTGCAAACTTATTAGGAAATCATTATTCTGAAAACTATGAATGATGTTAATACACAATAGAAGTGCAGCCTCCTCCTCCACGGGTTTTTAACTGTATTTTTCAAAATGTGCCACTTTAATTAAGGCTTAGCTCCATCCCCAATCAGCACAATCATGTGGCGTCATGTACCACTGAAGAGCTCATTTCTTGTAGATTATCACTTGAGTATTCAAATATGTCTATACATTTCTTTTGTACAAATGACAACACTTACACTGTGATGCAGTTCTGAGACCCATTCTTAAAATTTTAAAAACTTTTTTCTCTTCTCTTTCTCTAGTTTATCAAAATATCAGCTTCTACATCACCAGCATTCCTTAACCTGTAATAGCTAATTCCTTAACATAATCTATAAGATTTTACAAGATTTTCGAAAATATGTCTTAGTCAACATAAATGTGTATTTTATCTTTCTAACAGTTATAGTTAATAAAAATGGAAAAACTTATTATTAAAAAATCTATAATTAAAATGCAAACATTTCTCAACACCAACTGATTTATCGCATCTAACTAAATACTGAAAAATGTGTCAAATGCAGAAATAAAGTGGCACTATGGATATACACAAAATGGAAGAGAAATTTGGCGTGTATGTGTGTGTTATTTGTGGTACTGTGGGTTGTATCTACGAATGTGTGGTTGATATTTCAGTAAATTTAACCTGCTGACATATTGGAACTCAAATGTGTTTATGTGGCAGTCTGGTCCAGTAACCAAAAAACTGAAACCCACCCTTCTCACTCATCTACACACACGCACACACACACATATGCATGCATACATGCACACATGCACATTGTGCAGAAAGGCTGTAAAATAAAAAACGAATCTAGCAATAGATGGTTATCAGGGCTAATCTTCCAACTCAGATTAAGTTTCCAGTAGTCAATCACTTTTGGTGCTGTACTTCCCCCTAAAGTGTTAACTAAGCATACAGTTATCGAATGCATTTAAAAGCCTTTCTCCTCAGAAGGGAATAAAGTGAATTTACAGAGCCGTGATTAAGGTCAGTTGTGTTCACTGTAGCATAGTTATGCAGATAACCATGAAGTGATGCATTGCTCTAACAATTTGTTCTTAGAGAGTAATGAAACTACTTGCTTCTAGGACAGAAAATCTAATCTAGGACACAAGGGCATAAACTGACTACTGGAAACGGACACCCATAAATTTTAAAGATTTTTTTGAGACCCAAACTGCTTTTAAAATAACAGCTCAAAAATCATGAGCAGGCAACAGTCAATAAATAATATTAATAATTATAATTTTTTTTATATTTTTATTAACTTGTTTTATATATAAATAAGAAAATACAACAATGTTTAAAAATGTAAACTTTTTTAAAAAATTAAAAAGTAAATATATAAAGTAAAATATAAAGTAAAATTATATTGCTGAAAATATAATATTTTATTTTACTAGTGATTGTGAAATTATTTATTTCTATGACAGGCACCTATGAAATGTTCTGACAAATTCTTTTGTAAAAGTAAACTCCTAAAGAGATTCCAGTTAAGAGTTAAAATACAATATACAATGGTAAATAAGAATGGCTATTTTTTATTTGATCATAATCATTATTTTATTTTATATTTGTAGTTGTTTTTTAGCAAAACTCAGGGTTGAGGTTTTTTTCAGTGTATAGTGAATTAACCACTTTGTAAATCAAAACATGAACCACTGTTGATATCTAAGTACAGAAACATTGCTCATTGTTTTGAGTTAAAAGGTGTGCCTTTGATAAAAGAACAGGAATCGGTGGATCAATAGTTCTTGTCCACTAGGGGGAGAACAGCATGACTCAACCGAAGCCCCATAAAACCATATATTTATGTTTTTTAGTGAATTCTTTGAAGAAGGAACAAAAGGAAGCCCTGCTTATTGCACCTGAAACTCATTTAAGTAAACTCAGAGTGTTCTGCTGATGGCCTATATTTTAGGACTTTAACTGTATGCAGTGTCGTAGTCTGTGGAATGTGAGACAAATCATATTCGCCTGACCTTTTACGAACGAGAATTGAAGTTTCCTCTCGACTGTTTTCCCACCAGCACCATCAAAGGCCCTGCAGTGCTGAGGGGACTGAGTGTGACTGGGGCATTTCTCACTCACAAGAACATCAAAAACTATGCAACATCTCACAAAAATAGAGAGATACAAAAAGATGAAGAGAGAAAGAGAGAGTGGGGGAATATTTGATAGAGAGGAGGTGGACTTGAAGGTGTAAACCTCAGAGGCTTTTTAAGTGGTTTACTGGCTTTTCTTTCACTCTGACTATCCCTCTTTCATGCGTTCTCTAACTTTTTCCTTCCCTTTCTCTGTCTCTCTCACAAAGGATGTGTCTGCCAGTAAGAAAGTCTTTTATCTGTGTTTTTCGCTGCCAGGAATGTCCACCCCCCCTCTCCTTTTCTCCCCCACAGCACTCTCTCCTCCATCACAGCTTCTTATGCCCTTTATTCCCTTTTCCCTTGTGTTTCTCTCACTTCTTTTATCCCCGCTAAGAAGAAAAACTTGGAATTGTACACTTTGCCAACTAATTGTGCTCATCCTTATGCTAGCCCTACCTTTTGTATCAGATAGTGTGTGTGTGTGTTTCTGTGTCAGTGTGTTTATGTCAGTGTGTCAGCTCTCACGCGTGCCCTGATTTAGGGTACAGAAAGGAACTCCTAAAAGCTTTTCATATCCGCAGAAAGTACAGTATGCTTAAAAAGTGTGTGTCTGTGTTTGTGTGGTTGTGTATGTCTGTGTTAAAGAATGTGTAAAAATGTGGAAGCCCTTGAATGTGGTTATAATGCAGCAGTGTTCAATTTTATCTGCTGCATTCAGTTCAACACAAAAGGAGGCCACCTGATCAACTGTCTGACTAACTGATTGAAGGAGTAGACTCAGTTGAGCTCTTGCTTGACTGGACTGAAAACCAGCAGCCATTTCGGCCCTTTGGAGATATGACTGGTGAATCCTATTACAATAGTATAATGTGACAAAAGAGTTTTGTTTATCAATGTACAGACAGTGTAAATGTAGCCTCAATGATAAACTGTTAACAGCGTTTTCAGTGTTAAAATACTGAAAATGTAATAGTAAATACCTTTTAATGGTTAAATGCATGGAAATAAATCATATATATATTGTTCACACTGCTGTTGTTTGATGCAGAAATAGATTGTATTTTCACAAAAACAAATGATCACCATTATTTCACAGACATTCAATTATTAAAGGTTGCAGTTATAGTCAAATACCGTATGTAAAAAGTAACTATAGGTAATGTATAGAAATAGTATAAATTATAAGTTTATATAATTTTATGGTTAAAAGCTTAAAAAAAAGTTAAAAGTTATTAAAGTTATGTGTGTTTAAAAAAGGGAAAAAAAACCTGATGAATTACAATAAAAGACAATAAAAGTTTTTTTAAATAAATAACATGCAGTCATTTTACATGCTTTTCTGGTGTTAATTAACATTTTTTGTTTGGCAAAAAGCCCCTGCTGCCAGATTTTTTACCTTTTGTCTACAGATGTTTGTTTTATAGTGTACTCAAATAACTTTTGTCTACAGATGTTTGTTTTACAGTGTACTCAAATGACAGTTCAGGTCTAACTGTGAACCTTAAATGGGTACAAATACTTTCCCAGGGAAAAAGAGAATATTTGTATATTTTCATAACTTTCTTTTAATAGAAAAGACAAGACAAGGATGATGCAATTTAAACAGTTTAACTGCAACGAAATATGGTATACTAATGTTCCTAACTAAAATACGGAAGATTATAGCTGCAAATATTTTTTATTAATTATTTTTTAAATAATGTTTGATTATTTAAATGTTTTTTATAATAACTTTTTTTTTTTTAGAAAATTTGTTCATATGTTTTTAATAGCTGCTTTTATTGATATGTGGGCTGCTATTTTACCTGCTGCAAGTTTTATACTACTATGTAAATAATATAGATATGCAAAAAATACATGAGAGGGAGTGCTACACTGTATGATATAAATGCAATATGAACTGTCATGGCTGGTGCTGTATTTTAGAGTCTATAAATGCTGTGTGGACAATATGTTATTGGTTATAGTTCATATACCAATTTACAACCCTCTCCCCGATATACTATAACCAATATAAAGATGCACCTGTTAAAAAGCAAAGATCCTGTCCCATGCAAGACATTCTCACACCCACTCCATAAAACCAATAACCCATGTCTATAGCCTTGCAGGCTGGAAAGTTGGAGTGATACTACATGAGACTAGATGAGCCATTACTGGGAGACACTGGCCCCCTTACAGAATACTTTTAGCATTGTTATAAAATTGTAACTGAAAATTATGGTCCCAGTTTTAAGCAAAAAACTGTGACTTTCATTTAACTGTGAATGAGGAATTTCTAGTTATCATGATGAATTTCATCACATTGTGATAATTTTGTTTGCTTTTCTAACAAGCACTACTGCTAATGAACACTCACCACGTGTACATTTCTTTATGAAGAGAGCTTTATTAGTGTTGTTTTATTTAATCTGGTGCAGTACTTTTTAGTTTTAGAATGTTTAGTATGTTTTTATAAGTGATTCTTTTTTGTTGTGATATAATATTTCACCAGGGAATCAATACTTTCTTTAGTACCACTCCAGTGACAAGAGGGCTACAGTTTAGTTGTTTTATTCTGAGAATGTATAGCTACATGCTTAGGCACAAGAACAACATAAAGGGCACAGCTTATTGGGTGTTGAGAACTGTAAAGCAGCTAGTACATATGTGTGTGAGAGATGGGGGCACAGAGAGAGCACAGCTGCGGGCCAGGAGAATTTCCTGTTGTTTGATGTTTACAATAACAGCTAAGCGAACCACAGACAGTCGTTCAGCTCTTTTTCACTTTGCTTCTTTCTCACTTCTGGTTGGCACTGTCCAGGCCAGTTTCATGACAAGCAAAGGAAATACCTCACGTATGCACACATACCCACACACAGTCCCCCCCCCCCCCCACACACACACCCCACACACACACACATTCACACACATACACACAAAAAGATCTGTATGTGATTTCTGAAACCCACAAGATCACTCTGTGTTTTCTGCTCATATGTTAAAGAATTCACAGATTTTCACACACACTCACATAAGGGGGGTGTGTGGGACATGGTCAATGCTCCTCTTACAAAAGCATTTTCTCATAGCTACTAACTGTGGGATGAGTTTTGCAAAATATTTGCAAACATTGTATTCAACCTACTGATAAATTGCTATGCAACTTTTTTTGTCAAAATAAAGAAAGGGTTTACATTACATTTACATATTTGGCTGACGCTTTTATCCAAAGCGACTTCCAAGACATGGAGCAGTGTAGTGGGACGGTACCTTGCTCAAGGGTACCTCAGTAGTGTCTGGGGCGGGACTTGAACCTGCGACCTTTAGGTCCAAAGGGCAATGTCCTAACCACTAGGCCACCACTGTTATTGGGTTATTAATATCAACTGATATTTATGCTCTATTTGTGTGAAAGGTACAATAGCTGAGAGCTTACTGAATATAACCATACGGTACATTTTTCTTTCTATTCTATATATATATATATATACACATCTATCCATTTTCTAAACTGCTTCTTCCGTTTCTGGGTTGCGGGGAGCCAATCCTAGCCTAAGGCAGGGTACACCCAGGACAGGAGGCCAACCCATCACAGAGCAACACACAGACAGACAACCATTCATACACACACTCAAACCTATGGGTGATTTAGAGTATCCAATCAACATACTGCAGCCTTTGGACAATGGGAGCAATCCGGAACACCCGGAGAAAACCCACGCGAACAGCTTGCAAACTCAAAGTTGCTAATTCTAATATATATAGAAAAGGAAAAACACACAACAAATATGTATCTGTGTGTGTGTGTCTGCATGCACACACACACATTTATATATAAACATACACACACACAGACTTTTTCAGATTTCTGCATCAATAACATATCTTCCTTTAAATTGTAATTGAAAAATGTGAAAACTACACGGAAATATATTTTTGTGTATTTAGTCAATTTATGTTTACTTGCCCCTTGTGTGTTTAATGACCATTTAGCTCCTCCCACACTTGACAATCACTTTGTGTCATATGAAAGCACATTTCCTATTGAATGTAAAATGACAACATTGACACAGATATTTCCTGATATCTCACTGGGTGATGATTGTCTGAGGCCAGAGGCCTTCTGTTTTTTTCTCTCTAAATCAGCATTTCTCTACATTCAGAAACAAAACTCTCACCCTATAAAATACCTGCATTTATGAAATTTTGCATGTTCATTCATAGCCTTATATTTTTTAAATAATATTGCTCATTACTTATAATAAGAGGAGGGTCTTTTTCTGGAGTGTCCTAAAAAAATATATAAATATAAAGTGAATGTAAATATTATAATAAAATAAAATTTTACTTGAAATATAATTTTTGGTTTTACAAAGTATAATAATTTATTATATTTTGTAAATGTAAATGTAAGTTTTAACAAAACCATCCAACAAAAAAGATATATGTAAAACATATTTAATGTGATATCTACTGTTTTAAAAATGACTCTCTGCTGTATCACTTGTATATTTAAAAGTGTTATAATTTTCACACAAGTGAAGAATTAGGATGCCTTGTGTATTACTAATTGTAAATGCAATTTATGATGCAGTAACAGTCTTTATATGCTCTAATATATACTCTGATTTGATGGAAAGTGGAATAATTAGATTAAGAATAATTTACTTATTGGTAAACAAACAAACAGACAATGTTCAAATGCATACAGACACATGTGCACACACAGACATAAACACAAATGCAGACACAGCAGCATCTACTTTTTTGAAACAAAGCGTTTACCTAGCATTCTAATTCTACCTCAACACCTCACTCAAACCACATGCTGATAAAGAGTAAATATTGTCTCTCTACTTTCCATCTCTCCTCCATCTCTTTATCCATCTCAACCACATGCTGATATGCACAAAATGCTGTCACGTTTCTCTTTTTCTGCCCTCATTCCTTATCTTGCCCCCTTTTTTGTCAGTTGTGTTATCTTTCCACTCACAAAGGTGGATGCACATAGACATTTGGGTTGGAAAACACACAAATGAAACTAATGCTGGTCTAGCTTCATCAGATATGATAAGATAATGCCCAAGCACACATAACACGAAAGTAATGCACAAAACCAAAAGCAGCCTTTCTAATTAAACAAAAAACATATCACATAGAAGTGCCGCACAAAGTCAAACACATCATTATAATGAATATTAACACTATATTGTCATTGTAAATAGATTATATTAATTTCCTTTGTTTAAATTTACTTAGTATAAAAAGCACTGTTCTAGCAATATTTTCATAATTTATCCACTGAGTGTGAACTATATTGTGTCTTCTAGAATGATGCCATAAGGCAATGAAGTACAGCTCATATAATCAGCCCCATAGCAGTACTATCTTTAATGTTGCCAAAAGCAATGCTAATACACCTAAAGTTAAATGCTATAATAACCATAACAAATTTCTTACCTTGACTTGATTGATTATATCTCTAATAGTATGTTCACTTACTGCAACAAAGATATGATCAGACATTTGCCCTGTAACCGTAAGTCAGATGGAAGTGGTGATATTATCTTTACACTGCTGATACAGCAAAAACCCACAATGACGTTCCATGCAAAGAAAAAAAGGGGTAAAAACATATAGTATATTTATGTTTATTCTCTCTTTGCTTCAGGATTTCAGTAAATACAATAAGGAACCAGCTGCATGTTTCATTAATATGAGAGCATAATTCATCCTGTTTAATTGGATTTAGTGCTTTTAAATTTCTTCTTAAATTTGTTCTTTAAAAAAAGATCTTTACAAAAAAGTATACCTCAGATTCCTAGCCAATTATTCTAAACAAACATGTCAGCACTCAAATGTGTAAGTATGCTCTTATAGATTCTGGTCATAATTATGAATACATTCCAAATAAAAAACATCGGTAAATGTCAGAATACTTGTGAAAACTGCTAAAGTGGGTTTTACAAAGAAATTCCTTCATATGATGGTTTGATAAATGAAGCCTATTGTACTTAGTTTTGAAAGTATTTTTTAAAATATGATATAAATGCTTATTCTTTTATCTGTTTAAAAATATAAAACTTCAGAAAAACTACATTTTGTGATGCGTATTATGTTTTGTGACTATTCATGCATATTTATCCAGATTAAAGATGTTTTTTTTATTTCTAAGAACGGCATAAATTAATATGAAATTAGTTTTTTGCTTAATTGTGTAATTAAAAGTTACAAAACTACAATTATATATATATTCATAAGGATATATGTATGCACTATTTAATGCACTTAGGTCCATTGTTGAATTACATCTTGGTTTTGTAGGTAAAAACTAAAAACCCTAGGACATTTTGTAAAATGTATTAAAAATAAGAATCTATGATTTGTTAAGTCTCTTGATCTTTATTTGACTGAAGAAACGATTTCCAATATTTTCTGTGACAAACCAAAATGTATTTTTAAAATATAAATAAATTTAAAATGTCATACCTGCAACACAATAAACAAGTTGGGAGTTGGGAGCATGTTTACAACTGTGTTACATCACATTTACTTTTAACTATATCTTTTATATTGCAGTTCTGCAAGTTGAATTTTTGTCCATTATTGTTTGATACAAGACATATGCTGCTCAGCAGTTCATGATTGCCATTGTCTGATTCCCTGTTTTATGACTAGCAATACATTTTCAACAGGAGACACAGCCGGTTTAATAGAAGGCCAGTTGTTGAAGTGCAAGCAAAATGAGGGCTGGCATTGTCTTGTTGAAAAAAGCATATATTTCCCAGGAACACAAATGACTTCAAAGGCAGCATATTTCTCCCTACAATCACAAAATACACAGCACTGTACGCATACTCAGCATCAATGGGACCTCCACACATACAAGTCACCACTACCATGGCCACTGATGTGCTCACATACCATGACAGAAGTTGCTTTTGCACCTGTCACTGATCAGTTGCTATTACACCTTTCACTGATAACAGTCTGGATAGCTCATTTTATATTTGGCATGGCGAACTTGATATCTGCTTTCCCAAAAACAAGCAGAAAAATGGACCACATCAAATATTTCCATTGTCTTCATCTGAGATGAGTTCAGGCCCAGAGAACTTGATTGTATTTCTGCATAGAATTGATATTTGGCTTTCTTTTTGTATAAAAGAGTTTTAAAACGCTACTGATGCAGCAGTAGAATAGGTTAATTAACAATGGCTTTCTGAAAAATTCCTGAGTCGACATGGTTATATTTATCACAGTAGCATAATGGTTTCTCATTCACTGCTTTCTGAGGGCTAAAAGGTCAAACACATTCACCAGTGGTTTTTAGTCTTGCCCTACACCTGCAGATTCCCTGAATCTTTTCACAATATTTTTTACTGTGGATGATGAAACACATAAAATGTTTGCAAAATCACATTGAGAAATGTTTCTTTTCAAATAATTGCCAATTATCTCACAAAGAGAGAACAAAGAGGTTGGTGCAAAGAGGTGAATCACAAGCTTTTTTGTGGATGCTCCTTTAATATCCATTTACGATCCCCTCACCAGTGTACACTTTTTTGTTAATTTTTGTGAAATGTTTCTTTTCTAACTTAAATATTCTATAGACTTTTCACTGTTATTTTGCCTCTGCCCTAATTTTGTTTTTAAATGTGTTACCTGCATCAAATACAAAATTTGTTTAACCAAAATATTAAAAGTCATTTCTTTGTACTTTTCTCAGTCAAAGATTTAGGAGAATTTATTTTTTAATTTTGGCTTCTTTTGTTTTCCAGAAATGGGGCTCATCATTATGTTCCTCATAGTCCATCTGACACAAAATCACTTTAACCTGCATTCTTGTACCTCAAAGGGATCAAACAACATCTCTTTTTTATAATGTGGTTCTTAGGTTCTTCTGTGGCAGTGCTTAAAAAATCCCTTTTTTCACAATTTGTTTTAAGAGACCTTTTTGAGTGTAGAGTTGGGACCAATATATTAAGGCATTTCTCATACTGCCAGGCTTCTCAGATGGAGTGAAAACACTCAAGAAGAAAAACTTAATTCATGATATTGGTTAATGTTACATTATGTTAATGGGTCCCAGGTCCATACAGCAAGTGATCTGAAGATTGCTCACATCTAGTTTACCAAGGAAATGGCCATAGATCAACATTCTAGGTATATGGACACCACATACGAAAAGATAGTGTTACTGGACCAAGCACAATGCTATAAGCACTGCATGCATCTTAATGCATAATAACATTTGTGATTAAACAATGTTCTATGCTTATAAATTTCCTCAAAACTCTTAGATCTCAAGCACCTAAATGGTGATTCAGTATATGCTGAAACAGCACCATGGCAGCCCAGGGTTTATAGACAGAACACAGTGGATGGCCTTCATACTGTTCACTGACTTTTTGTCTTTTTGCTACATCATTAAAAGACCTTTGTTGTTATCATAGTTAAACCTGTAGCACCAGCTCCAATCCCTGATTTGGGCTTTTAGAATCTCTGAGATGTCGCTGTGTCAAGGCAGAATAAACATTGATGATTCATAATAATCCTCAATAATCCTTATCCTCCAATGACATTTTAATTCAGCTAATGCTTTTTCATGGTGTTCAGTCTGATGCACAATCAAATACCTTTGCTTCACTAGAGTCTTCATGTTGTCATGATTTTAGTGTTGTTTCTATTAAGGTGGCAAGATGACATATTTTACCTTGACCCTAGAAGCAAAAAAAGGGGGACTGAGGAAGTAATCTTAATTGTTAAAGTACCACAAATTATTTATATCATATTATTTTCAAATAGAATTACATTTAATTTAACTCTCTAACCACTGGTCCCTCAATAGGAGGTTGCATGTTTAATCCCTTGTGATGCTAGGGGAGCACAATTGTTTTATCTTGCTCTGGGTGAGTAGGAAGCTTCCACCTCCTCATCAGACAGTACATTGCAAGCCAGTGTCTGTCAGCTGATGTAACAGAATTGGCATTTAGCATTCTCGTCCAAGCACTATGAGCTGTCTAATGAGTTACATTTATTCATTTGGCTGACGCTTTTGCCCAAAGCGACAAAGCAGTGTAGTAGGACGGTACCTTGCTCAAGGGTAACTTAGTAGTACCCCTTCGACCTTCAGGTCCCAAGTGCAATGTCCTAACCACTAGGCCACCACTGCCCACTGGCGAGTGTGGGGTTTGAACACCCAACTCTCAGGTTGAAAGTATGGCTCTTAACTAATGGAGCTACAATAATGTTGGTCTAACAGTAGTTTAAAAAGATGTGGTAGCACTTAACTCATAGGAAGCACATGCTTGTCTTCACCCTCCCAGTGTTGGTGGCAATGTAGGAGAGACTGGGAGAGTCCTAACTAGTGGGTGCAACTGGCCATGACTAAATTAGGGAGAAGATTGAAAATAAAATAAATTTTAATTGTGAAAATGTTTAAAGATCACTTCCAATTTTTCGTCCAACCACATGATACAAAAACACAATGTACAGTATGAGTGGAAAAGTAAACCACTGAAGGCTTCTAGATTGGTGGTAGAATAAATTGGGTGAACGTGCCTCTCTGTAACCTTCCTCCTTTTTTCCCCTGAAACCCCCGTCAGCATTTTGCATGCTAAGAACTTAAAAAACCTCAATGTTCCACAAACGGAAATCCTTAAGAAGAACAAAAAACAGCCTTGTTAAGAGAAAAAACAAAGAGAGAAAACTAGACAAATAAAGGGATACTGTCTGAAAGAGGCAAAAAGTAAACTTAAATGGATTTGACGAAAACTACATAAAGATCTGAGTTCACCATCTGGAACAAAAGAGATTTATCTAGTACGCAATCTAGGCCATGTGAGTGAAATTAAACTTTGTTGTAATTAATTAATCTTCTAATAAACAAAATTTTTCACATTAACATGTTTAGTTCAGGTAATATATGTCTCAAAGGCCACAATCTTGCTAACTTTCATTTTGAATTATTTTACTTTGAACGCCTTATGGGAAAACTGCATTTTAAGCATTAACGTGATAAAATGTATCCTACATTAATGCATGCATTGTAAGGGGCTGGTAGAACTGCACTGACAGGGGCCCTTCTAGAACAATATCAAAATAAATATCATATAATATTGGGTAATATTGGGGACAAATCTTATATTTTTTCATAAAGCCCAACATTTGTAGAAGGATCCCTGTGTAATTATTTATGCAGTACATAATCAACAAAACGTAATGTATGAATTGCCATCCCATGCAAAAGTGGCCTTGAATACTTTAAACAATAAAATGTCCATTCATTGTTCATTGCATTAATCATCTACAATCACAAAATGATGACTTGGAAATGTGGACTGAAAGCGTTATTGTGATTTTATCCATTCTTGCTGAATATTCTATTGCAACTCACACAAACACATCTACAGAATTCTAAGTATTTGGTAGCAAGAATTTCTGTTCTTACAAGTGAAACAGAAATAACAGCAAGAGAGAGCAGAAGATTGCACAGGCTTCATTGTTTTATAACGCTATACAAGCATGAAATGTTTCATTCCACAGTGCATACAACAGCATTTTCATGGATTACATTCCATATTTTTCATGAAATACATTGTTGTGAGATGCTTGACACATTATCAAAGCAATATTGTATATCTATCTTATAATGAATAACCCCTTTAATAGAAAAATAAAAATGTGTTTTGCATTATACATCAGCTCTTATTCTTGCCAAACATTTTAAATAAATCTGTTCATATATGAAATGGGAGCATACTAGCTAAGCCTAAGGAGAACACAAAAATAGAACAATCCATCAGTGGCACATCTGAGACTGAGATGTTTTAATAATCAGAGTTTTAGAGGAACAGAGCATGTGATTAAATAATAAATAATAATACATTTTATTTGTAGACGCCTTTCAAGGCACTCAAGGACACCTTACAGCAGGTCATAGCTGACGTAAGTCCAGATCTAAAAAATTAATTAATTACTTTAATAAACAGAAAGAAATGCTGCTTTACTTAATACATTTTTATATGGATCACTATGATTTGAAAAAATGCACTCGCTACAAAAGCTCCCTACAACCATTCCCTTTTTGGGTGATAGCTTTTATAAGTGTATGAAACAAAAATTGGGATGAAAAAAAGCTTTAAACCTTTGCAGTAACCTTCGCAGTTGTGCACCTGTGCACATATCTACACACACACACACACACACACACACACAAACACACACTCACACAATGAAAGATTTGTTCAGCTGGTAGTATTCATGGTGTGAAGAGTGTAAAGTGAGAATCTAGTGCAGCGGTGCACACGTCTGCCAATGCTATCCTGACAATCCTGATAAATCTAAATACATGTCTAGCACTGAACTATCTAACATATCTGCTTTTTTCTCTGCTTCATGTTTCCATCTCACTGCTGGAAAAGACCTGTCCAGAAACAGCCCTGTTTGTCTATCACTTGCGCACATTCTACACATAATCATAGTGATATTGCACCTTTCACTTTTAAACAGTTCATCTGTCAGGGCCACTTTCTATCACATACATCAGACTGCTACCATACAGCAGGAGCAAAGAATTCAAAAACTGCAGAGAAAACTAAGAAAACAACAAATTAGTAATGCTGCGTAAATATTTGAACCAAAACTGCACTCATAAAATAGGGCATTTGACTAAACCTTTTGATTGTGCTCACATACACTATGTTTTTCTTCAATTCAGCAATAAAGAAATGGATTAACAAACCCAAAGCTAATTTAAATATTTTAACATCTACTTCAAAGATTAACTTTGACTTAACACTTTAGTATGTTTTTACTCTTTTGATAGCAATATTAGCCTTTTAGTTCCAGTGGAAATCAGCAAAAAAAAAAAACAACAACCTTTTTTTCTGATAAAACATGCAAACATTTAAAGAGGAATTTCACAGACTTTTGAAAAAGCATGTGATTAAAGTAAGACACAAGCTAAGGCCTTCACAGTGAATTGATGTGAAATGTTCCATTCTAGAAAAACATATCAAGTCACTGTTCACAGTGGTGGCAAAAATGCCCAGATATCTAAAGAATTTAATGCCACTACAAGTTTCCTCACAGAAAACTGTTACACAAAATTATTATGAATACCGTGCCTGATACCTGAGGACATAAAAAGACATGCAGGTTCACTGGTCATTTTGGACTGTGTCTGTAATTGTGTTGGATGATTTATCTACAATAGATCATTTTACATCGAACCACTCTAAATGACTTTGTTAACGTCAAAGCCATTGAGTCATGCAGAAGTTGTGAACTCTCCCATTAACTCTCTTTTTTACGCAGCTCTTCCATAATTTAGCCCTTTGAATTCATCGTCATTTTGCCAAAAGGATATTTGACTGTGCGGGCCGTAATGGAAAAAGTAGGTGTTCTGTGGGCAAAAGTAACCTGATGACAGGAGTAATTTCTGAACCATATCCACAGTAATGGCAAAGGTCATCGGAGCTCGAATAGGCACTCTTGGTTACTTAGTGTGAGCAAAAAAAGTGCATTTCCAAAGACCTATACAGACCATTCTGAATAAAGAAATATAAAATTAAAGTACATTTAAGCTTGAGCTAAAAAGCTACATATATATTTATTTTGGATACACATACATGGCACCATTGATGTAATGAAGTTCCTGCATTCTATGATTTTCTGATAGATAAACTATTTCTATATAATATGTTATGTTATTTATTATTATCATATTAATGCACTTCAGACAGCATTAATACAGCAAGATTAAAGGGTAAATATCAGAACAAGGTTTTGGGGAAAGTAAAAACAGCATCTTAGAGTTTACTGTAAAGAGTTACTTGTTTTACCAAATGATGTTGCAAGTATTACATTTTTGAAGAAAACAGGCCTTGTCTAGTCATTGAAGTGTGTATACTCAAAGTGAGGAAACTCTCAGTCTCATAAAAAATTACAGGTTCTTCTGCTAATGTTTTTATGCTAATGCTAATGTAATTATTTTGCATTCAAAATTTGCCACAGACACTAAAGTGATACTACAGGCAGTCTGTTTTTACCATGTCGATGGTACTTTCCACCACTGTCACCACTGAGATTTTTGCATTAATATCAAAGAGACTGTGCAGACTGACTCCTGAATTTCTAAAGTGAGGATGAATGCAGACATGAACAGCACTGTGGCTTATTTAAGGTTGAGGTATGTGTCAGAGCAGATGTAAAAAACCCCTCTCATTCACTCTGTTAACAGAGGCTTCTATCCCACACCCACAGAAACACTCAGAACTCTAAAGGCTCAATGTCGTATGAGAACCATTGTAAAAAAGTTGTACACATTAAACAAGCTAAGAAAAAAAATTTTCACGATGATCAATTCTGGTGAATTCCAAACATAAAAGCATTCTGTGTGACAGGTACTTGTAGTGTTCACACAAGATTTTTATTCCTTTCATCCCACACACACTCACTTTCTGCTTATGTACTTTAAGGCCCCCCAAAAAAGTCTCTTCAAAAAATCATCACATATTTGATTTATTTTTTTTCCCACAACGCTCCGAGCATATGTGTGTACCAGTTCTGTACAAGCACAGGATGACCGGAAGTATCAGTTATTCAAAATCTTGATCTTAAGTGGAAAGCATTGGCAGATTGTCTGATAAAATGTTGAGTTCTATGCTGGCACACAGCCCATGCAGAGCAAAACACTGACAAAGACTTTGATTAAAGTGATTAATTTTCAGGTTTCGTCAGGAGTTTGTCAGAGAAAATATGGCGGCGCTTGATGGCAGACATCCAACAGTAAAAGAACTTTTTAACCTGGAGGGTCAGAGGTTGCTGCTGCACTGTTGTACTAATCAGGACTGCCTGTGCTATATCACTTTTTTTAGCTTTTGGCTCTAAAAGTGATAGTGATTATCAAGGCCATGACAGCAGTGAGGCATGTAGAAATTTGTTGTGATGTAAACTAGCATCTCACACACACCCACACAAACACACAGCATCTATCATACACACATACATGTATGCGAGCTGACATATATACAGAACACAGCAGTTCCTACCTCGCATCATCTCCACAGTGCTGTGAGGTCTCTCCCTGGTGACGCTTTTTTGTCTAAAAATTCTAAATATCTCTCTCTCTGTCTGTTTCACTATCTGTCTTCACGATGATACTGTTTAAGTGTGAGAGATCAGACAGAGATTAGGTGGTTTACTGTCGAAGCGTGTGTGAGTGTGTGTGTGAGTGTGTGTGTGTCTGTGTGTGTGTGTGCGCGCGTTTGCGTGTGTGTGTATGTGTGTGTGAGTGTGCGTATGTGTGTGTGCACAAAATGACACTGCAGTAGAGGGCCTGTCCCTTACACACAAAATAACTGTACAGAGTCTATCTGTCTGTCTCTCTACATCTCTCCCCCCCTCTCTCTCTCTCTCTCTCATTTTTACTCACAATGTTTCTCTGCACTACTTTAGTTTGTTTTCCCTCTTTTTTTTACTCCCATATTTCCTTTATGTTAAGATCAAGTGTTAAGACTCCTTGCCTGTAATCTTTAACCTCACAGTTTAGATTTAATGAAACATGTTTAGAAATCTAGATGGCAGACAGCAGACATTAGCCACTAAATCTCTCCTACCATGACTTATCCCTCACTCTCCTGCCATTTCACAGACTGCATGTGTGTTGCTAGCTTAAATTTCATCAAATTAACTAAACTTTTGAGTCAGTCTTCCCTGAATTGTTTTAAATGATAAGCTCAATACTTATACCGTCATATGCAAATGTTTAAAGACCCCTTGTCAGATGTTTTGTGAACTTTTGAAGTAAAATATAAGTTAACACATACTCTTTACCCCCCAATGTGTTTACTATAGCAAGTAAACCATGAGTGACAATTAAAATGTGCAGAAGTATATACAAACTTATTTTCACTAAGAAAACAAACTTTATCTGTTCAGAGGTGCAAAAATGTTGAATTTGACTGTATTTGCAAGGAAATAAATCTACTAATAACTAACTTCTACTTAAGTCATTAACATTTAATTACTGATTCTTGTTTTGTTTCCTTTCGTTCTGTAACATTTGTGACAGCCTCTGTTTTGCGCCTATCTATCTGAGCCTTTAGACAGTTCAAAGAAAAATGTAGTGCCTACAGATGATACAGTATGCAGATAGAGGCTGTCTGTATTAACACACGAGTACTTTTATTTTTGAGTGCCCTCTATAGATTTTTACTAAACACTTTAATAGTTCACAAACCATCTGGGGAAGCTGAGTTGGCTAACCACAGCATTAGGTTTAGGTTTAGATTTTGGTTTGAAGTTAAGGTTATGGTAGAGCTAGGGGTTTAGGGTTGGGGCTAGGGTTATGTTTATGGGTCAGTGTTAGATTTAATTAAGTTTATACCATAAAAATAAATGCTCTGTTTGAGTCATTCATGGCAGGAAAATTACTGGGTTTATCTGCTCTATTCACCGCTTGTTCTCACTTTCCCCTCATGACCTCCAGCGCAAAGCAGTGATGACTATCAAATAATTACACTGCATTACATCAAGCTCATCATATCACTATCTAGTATCATCAACCACAAGCCACTAAAACTGAATGAGATGGAAGATATTAGGACCTTCTCTCAATCTTTTTACACTTACAGCAAAAACACTACATTTATAACATGATGCACTTATTAAATAGTGTTATTGTAGTAGTACTATAAAGCTGATTATATTTGTTCACTCTTTTAGTATGCCTTTCAGTAATGGATGAATACAGTATTTGGTATTTTGCAAAAAAACAAAAAGTATAAAGAGACAAGAGACATTAAGAATAAAATAACAAAAGACATCTATGTGTGTGTGTGTGTGTGTGTGTGTGTGTGTGTGCGAGCAGCTTACACAATGTGCAGGTGTAATAAAGACCCGCGCAAGATCTGAACGGCATCCACACAAAAATACACTCAGATGTTATCTACGTTCAGGTGGTGCACATACACACCCCTAGAAAGAAAGAAATATGTGTGTATGTGTGTGTGTGGTAAACAATACCATCTCTGCACTCATATAAACACAGCTCCTGTGTCTGAATATATATATAGAGGCAGGTGCAGATTGGAGTGGAGGCTTGGCAGGTGTAGCTGTGCACTGCTACATTGCTACAAGCCCACCTCCATAACCACGGCAGCATGGCTGCTTGACATTCACCTATCACTCATACTTAGTGGGCATGTATGCACATCTTTATTCAACACATACACACAAATACACTCAGTATGGTCACAATAACACCACACAAATACATGGCAATTCACATTGTGGAGAACAGACATTCACTAATTATCATATCTAAAACCATGGCATAATTTGAGCAAAGTTTGTCAACAACCATTCTAGCATGTTAATGTCATATAGCCAGTCCATCCACCTCCCAGCTCTAGTCTTATTACTACTGTTGCTGTACTGTTAACTGTGAACTAAATTCATGCATCATTTCACCCCTACGCAATACCATAGCCAAAGCACCTGAATTTTGACTGCTGTAAACTAGTCAAATCTGATTCAATCAAGATGCAGATCAAAGTCTAAACAATAGAATACAGTACTGTTTCTAGTGTTTTCACTGTTTCACATACTTCAGCCAGTTCCTCAGAAGTGCTTCCAAACAGGCCCCTGAGTGGTGCAACTTTCTAAGTATGGGGAAATCATGAGTTCAGCAGGGTTAGCATCTCTTCTCACCATTCAAAGTGTGATGCTAAACTGCATGGGCATCTGCTGACATAACAGATTTGGCAGTAAGTGTTCTCTTCCAAGTGTGTTACTCTGTCCAATGACATCATATTAGCTACAGTTCAAAAAGATGCAGTGGCTGGCTTCATGTGAATCAGAGGAAGTATGTGCTGGTATTCATCCTCCCAGTTTGGGTGATATTATGAGATAGAGGGAGTTCAAGCTAGTGGGTGACAGCTACTAAATTACAGAGAAAACTGTGGGGAAAAAATGAAAAGCTTCCAAGAACGTCCAGAACTCTGTTCTATGGGCCCATGATTCAGTTTCTTACTAGTAAAAATGACTGTTTGTCATTGTGAACATTTACATTTACATTTACAGCATTTAGCAGATGCTCTTATTAAGAGTGACGAACAACAGTGCTCTGTAGTCCATGTCTGTTGTTCTATCTGTAGGGCGAAACCCATCAACAGCTGTCATTCTAATAAGATAATACTATCTAAGTTACACACCATTACAAACCTTGCCAAACTTGTAAACCCAATAGACAAAGTATATAAGAGTAAACAATAAACAATAGACAGTAGCAATAAAGGTGCAATAAATGAAGTGAAGTGAAGTGAACTGAAAGTGACTATTTGTCATTGTGGAGCTATTTGACTATTTGTCAAAAAGGAGCAATGGGCAGCTATCAACAGCATCTGCGATCTTCATTTTGCAAGGAAAAGGTCCTAACCACTAGGCCACCACTGCCATGATAATGTACTATTATTACTACATAACAATACTGCCTATTAGTTGCCTGGTACTTGCCAAATAATGTATAGCTGTAACTGAATAACAAGTCTTAAAGACAATTTCTAACTGCTGCATCTGTCTAGCATTTGCAATATCACTGGGACATCAAGAGTTTAATCCACGGAGTAACCACAGTCATCTGGGTTAGGGAGTCCAAGAGAGCATAACAGAACACTGTAGTCATCTGTTAGCTGCCATAACAGAACTGGCAGTTAGTGTCGTCCGCCAAGCATGTTAAGCTGCTGGTAGCATTTTGTGATTTGGTAAGACCTAACTAGTGGGTTATGGGTACGGTTAGGGTTAGAGTGGGAATGGGCAACGAGTACATTGAGGAGAAGATGGAGACTCAGTCATTTGGCTCTCTGTTCCTTTTGTTTAAGTGCCAGGAAATGTATCACTGATATGTGTAAATATTATTTTTGGTAATCAGATACTGTAAGTAAAGTGGAACAAAAGCCACAGTCTAGCAGCACCCATAGGAGCTTTCAGGCCACTGTGAATCCAGGACCGTATGATGTCATACATTAGACTGTTAGTCGCATTCATAACAATAAATGACAGAAAGCTAACTCTAGCACATCCTTATGTTTCTATTTCATGCCTATCTGTTTTCTCTTGGACAAAAAGGCAGACATTCATACATGAATAATGCCAGATCAGCACACAAGCAGAAAGAAGCGAGAAGTATAGAAGTCTCTATACTCACTCAAGTGTGTCTTCTTGGGTAGTGGGTTTCCTAAACAGGGAGAAATCAGTGCAAGAAAAGTTATGTTCATAGCCCATAGACATGTGCACACACACATCAGCAGTGCTCAAGGTAAGTAAACAGGCAAAATGTCTCAGTTTGGGGCAGTCACATCTGGATGCAAGCTGCATGCCTGACCCAAGCCCAGCATCTATTTTTTTGAATACTAAACATTTAACCAAACAACTAAATGTCAATGTAAATTGTTGAGTGTGATATTTTTTACTGCAATCTAATACAAATTCTGCTGGTCATGTTTAAAATGTGATTTATTTCTTTCAGTGGGAAAAGAGTCAGGTTGGTAATAAACACCAAAACAAAGCCAAAGTAATGGTCTTTGTTTTCAACTTGAGTCTACTTTCCGAAGGACAGAAATTAATCCTGTAAATCTCTGTAATGTTCAGTGTTACCTATGTTTAAAATGTGATTGTTTTCTCTCCCTGGGAAAATAGACTCAAGTAGGAAACAACCAATACTTTTTCACATGCACAAAGAAACACACACACACACACACACACTCACATTTCCTTAGCTAAGCAGTAATAGGCCTAGTCAAAAGCCACTCATTGCCACCCCCCATACAAACACACATACAAAGACACACACACCAGTTCTGATCTGCACTGCCTGACGTTTGACCACACTTTGAGCAAGTCGAGATTTGATGCTTGGTTGGCCGTTTCCGAAGTGTATATTTAGCTGCGTGTTTGCATGTCTGAACACACACGGCAGGTGAGATAACAATCACTGGGCAATGGGCTGCATAACCCATTGTGTCTGTCTGTCTCTCACTCTCTCTCTCACTCTCTTTCTCACTGTCTCACACGATGTCTTTGAAGGGCTGTGTGGCTTTTTGAACAGAAAAGAAAAAAGAAAGAAATCATTTTGCCTGTGTAGCGGAATTCTTACAGATAGCTGAGCGGCAACTTGCAGATGCATTCGGAAACTCAGAGATCACAGTTTCACAGTCATTATTCTTTACAATTTCATTGTTAAAGGTTAGATCTCAAATGTTTGTATATGGAGTTCAGAC
>JBBPDA010000009.1:11086733-11105753 GCA_037974385.1 Arnoldichthys spilopterus | reverse complement strand
AGTTATTTTTGTGACCATTTTGAGTTTTTCTTTCATTGACTGAAGGGTACCAACAATTTTGTCCACGTGTGTATATGTATTTGTATCAGTTATGTGGTCAAAGGTTAAGCAAGTTGGCAAAATCTGTTTGTATAAGGGCAGATGGCCATCAGGCTTAAGAACTGACAAACATGCCCACAGTCTCTAACAGAATAATCATAGTTTGCTTATATAACACAATAAAGTAAGTCAGCTGCTCTTTGTAAAGGCATTTGTGCAAACTGGAAAAACCAGAATGTACTGGGCTATAGGCAAATTAGGTTGTCATAGAAACTTGCCACATTATTAATATTACTGACCATTTTATGACCACACTGCAGTTAACTTAAAAATCTTCCCAGTCTTGAGGCAAAGGGTTTGAAACATCATAGTAAGAAGGTTCTTTACTCTTTTTTTAGCAAGGTCATCTTGCCGATCACTCAAACCCACACTCCTTTCTCTCACTTCATTGTCTCCTTTAACTCTTAAGCATTTGAGCTTGTGACAGGAGCCTGATTTGTTTGTAGATTAAATCAACAGCAGGATAGAGCCCAACCCTATCCTGCTGTGCAGATCTCTTGTTCAGAAGAAGAGCACATGCCATTTTTTACTTGAAATTAAGACAAACTTCAGTTAAAATTTTACAACAGTTGCTGGTTACTGGTCACTACATATACAGCCCCAAATTCTGTTGTTTCCTCTGGTCAGTGTTGTTGTTCCTTTGACTCCGCATTTAACCACTTGCAATATTCCATCCCAACGCCCTTTATCCACACCATATATCTCTTACTCATAGTCGGGGAAAGGTAAGGTGAAACATATTATTTGTATAATTTGTTTGTATAATGTAATATCTTTAGTACATGGTGATGTAACCACAGGTCATTATTTTTGCATAGATTAAAGACATGATATCAAGAACATCAAGAAAGGGTCTATTCTGATTTCTGAATGTGTTATTCACATGTGCGGCTGATTACATATTCTGCTTCCTTTTCTAAAGTTTGAGCAACTTGCAGGAGTGGTTTGCTTCAGTTTCCTCCACCAGGTACATGTTTGTGTTAGGGTCTCAAAAGATTTGATGTTGAGAGACTTCCTTTAACAACTCCAGCAGACACAGCTTGACCAAGACACAAGCCTTGAGCATATACTTTTCTTAGCTGGAGTAGAACTACCCCTCTGTAGAATGTGGTTAGCACTTGCCTTACAGCAAGAAGGTCCTGTGGCACTTGGGGCCATTTTTTTAATATGCCTTTTAAGCCAAATTTTGACTGACTGATACATTTAGGTGCAATGTGAGCCTGTATTGTGGTTGCATCAAATCTCATTTTGTGCTGTGTCTAAGCCTCACCCTCTGTGTAAGAGATGTACTGGGTTCTGTAATGAAATGTGTTGGCGTCTAATGCCATTCGATAAAGAATTTTGTGCATTAATAAAGTGCATTATTTAAGAACTTTTTCTGGTTCTTTTTGTTTTAGATATATTTAAGTTATTTAATATATATTAAATATATATTATATTATTATAAATTTAAAGAAACATGCAGGGCCAATGGAATGCTGACATCTTTGCTGCACTGCAGACAAACATAGAAAAAAGACATAGAAATGCAACAGTAGAGAAAACAACTGATGGAGGTTTCCCAGAGAAAAGTATACTTGAAACATTTTTGCACTTTTCAGGTTCCTTTCAAAAAAGTAATATATTAAATTCAGGAGAGTTTCACTGGTGTTCACAGTCATAAAAGACAAAAGACAATATTTGTAATTATTATTTGAAATACAAATTTATTTTTTGCATTACAAAATAAATGCCAGGACTTTTGCACTGCTCTGTGAACAGCATCAGAAGAAAACACTGAGAAGAAAAGCTGTACATAAATATAGAATGTTCTTTTTCCTGAGTTTCTTTGTGGTCTTCTTCACAAGCTGCTTTGAGCTGGCTTTTTGTCCTCACAGAACATCCTGCAAAGACACAATAAATGATTTATTATAAACAATCCTCACCTCTTAACCACACAACTTTGGTTTTATATATCAAGGCATGCTACTTTAATAAAACAAGGCCCAAGTCTGTTTAAAAACATTTCCAACAACAGCACAATTTCCTGTTCTACCAAAAAAGGTACAGTCCTCACCTTCCTTCTTCTAAACTTTGATCAACATACACACAGATCATTGAATCTCTAACAAGAATTTCCTTCTGCAAACTCTCAAGCTCACTCTGAACTTTCTCTTCCTCAGCTTTCTGATCCCCTAAAGAGAGAGATAGAGAAAGAAAGAAAGAAAAACAAATGAGGGTTGGATATGTGGGAAAAAATTCTGAATTTAAAACACTCTGACTCTGACACTCTGGAATAGTCCATCATTTCAGCCTAATCTGCTGCCCATAAACAAAAAGAAAATCTGTGTAACAAAAGTGGTCCAAGGAAACATATCTAGTCAACTGGGTAATGGGTGCTCAAGGTTTACTGATGCCTATGGGGAGTAAAGGCAAGTCTGTCTGATCCGATCACAGAGAACAGCTACTGTAGCTTGAATTACTGAAAAAAAATATCAGCTATGACAAAACACATATGCATGTGGGGTTGTGGAGCCACAGATTGGTCAGGGTTCTTATGAAACATGAAGCAGATGGGTTGATCTGATGAATCAGGTTTTCTCGTACATCATTTGGAGGGTCGGGTGTGTGTGTGTCACTTACCTTAGAAAGAGATGGCATCAGGATGCACTTTGGCATTTTCCTGGCATTCATGTAAATGTTACGTTGGGATGTACCACCTACATAAACATTATTACAAGCCAGATATACCCCTTAATGGCAACAATATTTACTAAATGCAGTTCACTCTTTTAGTAGAACAATGCGTTCCCACACTGAAAACATTGTGCAGGAATGGTTGGAGGTACACCAACAGTGTTCAAGGTGGTGACATTGCATCCACGTTCTCCAGTTCACAAGTCAATTAAACATCTGTGGGATGTGAAGGACAAACTAGACCAATCAATTGAGGCCCAGGACCCATTGTAACTAACGTCTTGGTGTCAGGTAACTACAGCACCTTCTGAGCTCTTGTGGAGTCCATGCTTAATAGGGAAGCAATATCACGCAGGTAGTGTTGTGGCTTCTCGGTGTACTGACAAAATCTCTTTGAAATGGGCAAAATCCAGTTCGCTCAGTTAAGATGACTACTTCGATAATAAAATATAAACAACAGTGAAAAGACATTGGCCAAGTATATAAAATAAAGGTTCTTTTTTTTTAATCATGTGACAAATCAAGTCTTTTCTTTTTTTCCTGGCAGTAGTTACAGAACATGGCAGAAGGCAGCAGGTTAAATAAATGAAATATATACTCATTATAAAGAAAACATAACTGTAATAATGGAGAGTAAATAGACTAAGGTATCTGTTGCCAGTTTCTGTTATGTGCTTTCTGTCTGTATGCTCTTACAATGCCTGATATAAGCCATAAATACATTTATGAGAAATTGCTCAGCATTAATAACATTTTTGAGAACTCATATTTCTCATAAGTGTTTGATTGGACTGGACAGAGTTCTTTTTACAGAGTTAAAACATTTCAGTGTTTTGCTTGAATTTAATTGGACAGCTGGGTAGACAATGGCTTCTTTCAACAATGACACTAAATATTGATTTTCATAAGAAGTTTGTTTGGTGTCAGAAGGTTTTCTGTCCTTGTTTAGGTACAGGTAAACAGGATTTTTGCTTGTGGTGCAAATGAACCAGACAGAGTTCAGTCTAAATATTAAAGTATTCCTTTAATAGTGCTGAGGAATGAATGAATGAATGAACCATAAATAGACATTCTACCTTTTAGCTTCTCAAGTGCTTCAGTGCCTTCAGTTTTTTTCTTCTCAGAGTCTGTCTATAAAGAATCAAGAGAGATTGGGAGGTTAAGAAAAGACAAAAGAAAATGTAATACAAGGGAAAATGTTTTCAGGTTGCTTAAATTGATGTATCAATACAATTTCAGTTATGGTGTATTGTTTACTTTATTATTTTCAAACATCAAAAAAATGTCAGCTTTCAGTTCAATCACTTTAATGCTTTTAGACAACAAATCGCCAAAAACACACAGACCACTTCTGACAAATCCAATGGGGATATGGCTAGGAAAAAAAAAAATCTTCCTGACCTACAACAAATAAATGTTGAAAAAAATGAAAAATCATCATACCGTGGAGAGGAGTAAAATTCAGAATCTCTCCACATATCTTATGGGTAGTTATTTTTGCACTACAGCTGCAAAAAGACATTTCAATTTTCTATTAAGGATGGGGAAAATACAGCAAAAATAGTTCATTACGCCACTTGATGGTATATTCCTGATAAAGAATATATATGAATACTTTCATCCTATCATCCTTACACAGGGGATAATCTCTTTATCATTCCCATTTCATTATGTTTTTACCATTAGTTTAATTCTCTCTTTTTAATGACACATGCAGTGTCCTGTAAGTACAAAATAATACGTGATGTAGCATACATTACTTTTTCCACCGCAGTTCCTTACTTAACATTCTTAATGCCTCATACCACTTCACAGTAAAGATAAAAACAGCCTAGTACTGACACATTTGTGCAGCAGAGGACAATGACTTTAGGGTCTTATTTCACCCCCAGTATTTATTATACATTAGTACAAAGTTATCATTCACAGGTGGTAAGGATACCATTCAGTGTGGTTTGGGAGGACTCACTAAGGATCTTTTGTGTGCTGTAAACTGCACATATAAAAGCTAAAGAGGAACAGAGTGCCTTCTTCATGCCATCAGTGACAAACTTCAGGATGCATGCAAATGAGTAACTTATATGCAAAACTGAAAAGACACAACAGAAAATGTGTGGCAATGAGCTTGTGTAATGGTCATACTTGTCTTCACATCACACAGTTTTATGGCAGGTGTTAAGCTGTGTGAATAATTGACCAGAGCCTGTTGCTCTCTGCTCTTTACAACCCAAAACAAAATTAAAATCAACAGCCTTGATTTTGAAGAAGACTTTCTCGTACAATCTGTCCTAAACGTTTCAGTAAATACGGTGACCTTCAGTCCACTGAAAACAAGATTTACCTTGTTTGTAAAATCACAAGTTCAGATTAAGTCTTAATGCACAACCAATATAACACAGAATACAGAAGAAAGTTCAGAGAGTGGTAAAATAATAATGTACATTAATTATTAGCCCTAGTGTTTTGATTGTGTATGTGCTGTGAAGAGAATATGGGAAGAGACACCCAACATGTACGTGCATGTGTGTGTGTTTATATGTTTAAAAACACTCCAGCTTCAAAAATTAAGTTGATAAAAGGAATGATGCGAAAACACTCACACACAGTACAGATTACAGTCAAGGACACACCTCCTTCAAAAGAGAGAAAAGCCAAAACATTTTTAGTCACACAGTATTTTACCATGTGTGCATCCTGTTATGTTAACCATTCAAGGATATATTTTTTTGTTTAGTCTTCAACAAAGGAAAAATAAAACCCATATTTAGACTGTAATGAGTTTATGTTGAGACGTGACATCTTTGAACATGGTCTCTAGCCATTAGAACTGAATTTCAGTTAATTATATATTTTTTCAGACACAAACAAAAAATCCTCCAGAAAGGCTTTGACAATAAAATGAAACTTCACAAGCCTTGATATTTGGTATGCATTCCAAAATCATCCAGGCCATTAATGTTAAACATTTGATCACTGAAATATCTAATCTTCTGTTAAATGTTCTCACAACAGCAATTTGCTAGCACTGACTGATTTTGGACTCTACAGTCAAATTATATTCAGTTGGTTGTCCAAGTGAACAGAAGCTAATAATATATCTGAATGTAACTATCTTAAATATGATTTGATATATGAATATGGTTTCTGCAAATTTTATTGCATGGTTGCCATGTATTTGAGGAACTGAATGTGAAAAAAATGTACTGTGCACACAGGTTTTGGTGTGTACACCCTTACAATTGACCCACTAGTGTTTTTTAAGCATATTTGACCCATTAGACCAATTTTAGACAATTGCATAAATATAAAGCATAAACTATGTGACTCTTCCCATATCTCAGTGTGTTGAGACTAAGTAGCTCACTGAGAATCTGAAACATATTATAATGAATTCATGCAAAGCAGGAGAAGGCTATGGAAAGCTCTAAACACTCACTGCTTGTAGTTTTCACTGTCTGAAATGTCATTAAGGTAACCTTAACTGTGGTTTCATTACAAAGAATGTCAGTGTCTGAAGTATGTAACAAAACTGTTTAATTACACTTGTGATTAAACAAAATTTTAACTCTGGTTACAACTGCAATCGATTCTGATTCTGATTCTGATTCTGAATTACCAAAAAGTATATTGAGGGAAAAAAAACAAAGCAGTTCAATAAAGGAATATGTTGCCAACTGGTAAGCATGGTAGTATACCTATAAACCAAGTATTTGAAGAAATATTATATTTACATCTTTGTCCATGCAAAAGGGGAGTAAATGTGTCATTTAGAAATTAAACAAAATTTATAAATTAACCTGGGGTGCCCAAACTTTTGCATACAATTATATTATTATTTTTTAATTTTGCTAATAAGTCTTTTTTACAAAACAAATGGAGCACCACTGGAACAAAACAGACAAGCAAAATTGCAGTCTAGGCATCTTTACAAGTCTCAACTTAAAGTCTTCTGGGGTAAAGTATCTTAAATGCAATGGAATAAAAGAGGATAATGATTAAAGATGGTTGGCTGAATGTAATCTATAATACCACTGTGAAGGAATGTCATGCTAACAGTGCTGACATCACAACACTGCCATGCACACTACACTATATGCCTTTGTGTTGCTAAGGGCTCTTAATCATTACATGAGAAAAGTGAGTCATTATGTTCTTTAGACAAATGTAGTAACTTTACTTTTATGCAATATATTTCAAATTTACTTTTGTTTATGGGAGCAGTCCCCAATCAGTTAATCATTTTCAATTCACACTCAGTAGATTCTGTCTGTATTTCTCTCCTGCTTGGCTACAAGTTTTTTTACATTAATTTTTACTCATTACAGTAAAAAGTGAAACCAAGAACAAAACCATCAGCTGGTGCCAAAGGCAGAATTTAACACAATCGACTTCAGGAATAGAGGCATTAAGACATGAGTGGGATGAGTCAAATGCTCAAATAACAGGAAAAACTGTGATCAGTTAGAAATGTATTACACATTGTGTAATTTAGTACCTTTTCTTTTTGACAAGTGCCCAAGCTGGTCTCAGATTCACCTTTGGCCTTCGTCAGCTCATCCTTTTTCTTCACCAGCTCGTCCTTCTTCTTGTTTAAAGGTGCCAGCTCATCGTTCAGCTGCTGAATCTTCAGCTTGGCACTCAGGATTTCATCCTCTTTTGCCTTCACTTGATCAGTGGTTGAGGCTATTTGCACCCTCAGTCTGCGGATGGTCATCTCCTGCTGAAAGGCCTGGTAGGCCACAGCCATCAGCACACACACAGCCACAATAATCACCACCAAGAATGCCTTCATCCTGCACGAGAGAAACAAATGAGAGTTGCACAGAGGAGATGGCTGGAGAGGAGGACAAAGTGCAGGTGAATGGCCTTTATATCCCTTGTTTTTTGTGTCTCTCAGGTTCTCTCTTTCGGTGGGACAGTCGCCGTGCTCTCATTACAGTAGATCTGTGTCAGTGGCTTTCTCTGACTGCACTTCCCTCCCCTCCCCTTTCTCACTCCCTCCCTTCACCTGGGATCCTGTCTTACCTGTCCAATTGGATACTTGTGACAAAAAAAAGACAAAAGGGTTGAAAGAGAAAAATGAAAAAAACGCCACTCATTTAACTACCAGCCTCATTCTATGACACACCCGTTCATTCCTTCAGCTCCCTCCCTCTACTCACAAGTCAACCTGAAGAGCAGGTTATGAGCATAGATAGGCTCAGGTTTGTACGTCAGTCACTATAAGAAGGGCTTGGAGGGATGAACCAGGATCCAGTTGTTTGAACTGGCCAAAAAATAGGAAGGCCAACCGTCCTTCTCGACTATTAACACCTGCTGTAGTGCTGAAATGAATGCACGACTCACCTGCTGCGTGGCCGCTCCTAAGCAGAACTAAAGACCATTTTGTTCATCCAGCGTTCCCCTCAAAAATATTTCACCTTTTATCGCATGCTTAATAAACATATGTAACAGTGTGAAGAGAGAAAACGACAATTAAAACCATTTCCTGTTACATTTCGCCCGCCTTGTTAAGGCTGAAATTGGATGTGTGGGACCATTTCTGTTCACACCCGTTTTATGCGAAACCCCACCCTCATGGGTTATGATTGGCTAGGTGTACATATTCACAAGAAGCGCCAGATCGTAGTTTCCGCTAAGGGGCCAACGCTACCCAATCGTAGCGTGACGGGGGCGGGGTTTACGTCATGAACGTGCGAAAAGAAATAACACGTCAAGGGCGGGGTAGCATATCCACAGCACTGAACCCTACCTTCTCCCACACGAAGACTTCTCCCTGGCGTTTGGAAGGGAAGTTAGCAGAGGAAGAAAAGCTCGTGCTTAGGCAGTTTTAGGGGTGAATCGTTGTCACTGTATAGAGAGCGAGAGAAGTGTCTGTGACGAGGTCGTCAGGTGACAGAATGCTGCAGGGCTTGTCTTGTGCGCTGGGTTGAGCTCATTAGGTTGTAACTACAACAGACAGAGGATACTTCCACACGTTGCTGAACGACGACTGACTGGCTGAACGAACCCAGCAGTGACCATGAGGTGTCAGGCTTTGATTTTGGCTATGTTGGTGGTGTGCAGCCTGGGCATCGCAGGCTACATCCACAACAAGAGAAAAGAGGAGCTCAAGCTGGCCAAACATGCCTCTTTCCAAAACGTCAAGAGCCGGGTAACCAGGGACGTGCTGAAAGAGTACATGGCCCACGTGGTGGAGTCGACCTCCCTGCTGGACAAGACCACGAAACAGATCGAGGATCTTGAGACAGACGTAGCAAAAGCACAAGAGGTCGCAGATGTCAAGCGAACTGAAGTGGAGGCTTGCACCGGTGATCTGGTGAGGGAGGAGATTCCTCTGATTTGATTAAGTGGAGGTCCTCTCCATGTTGGCCATCCCTTCCAGGGAAGCAGGTCACAAAAAGCAGGATTTCTTACTGAAGCTGGACAGTTAGGGGGTGATGTCCAACAAAGGGAAGTTAAATTTCTGTTCTTTACACATCGCTGTGTGACCCATGGTCATCAGCTGCAGAGGTGTACTGGAGCAGAAAACTCTAATAAAAATGTATATGCGTAGCTTTCCACATTAAACTAGACATACAATATTTTGATAGTCCAAATAACCTTATCAAAAAACTGCTTAATATTATTAACCCTGCCATGTGGTGATTTAGATGGTCAAAATATCACTAGTATATAAACAAAATTATATATGGACAATGCAAATTACCATGACAGAATGTGAATAATATTACGCAGAGTTAGTGTAATACGTAAAGTAAGAAAGTAAAAATTTGCAGTAAAAACACAAACGCTAGGAGACATGCAAATAAGATACGCATGCGCAGTAGCAACGGTGGCGCTTCATGAAAAGTGACGGTCAGACAGGAATGTTCATTACATTCTTTTCTGTTGAACAGGTTTGACTTTGGCCTGAAAAAGCTAAATATTCAGAATGAATAAACAAAGTGATATAGTAGAACTAAAAACTGTAGAGTCGTCTGTTAAAAGAGACACTAGCTGAAAATCAAATTTATTCTTGCGTCTATGTAATACCCCACGTTGGTCATGAAATGGTTTGTACAAAGTGTGTTATGTCTTGATAGTTAGCTATATATTCAGGCAAAGCTACAAGACTGTCTGCCATTTGAAGCAGGTTGAGTGTAGAAGACAGTTTTGTGATATATGCAGCACATTTTATCAGGATTAGGTAATCGTTTGAATTTCAGCCTAGGAGTCTTTTTTTGGAGGGGGGTGTATGTCCAGGTGCTGGGACAGCCGTAGAGTTAATTGAGGATTTGGATAGGGAGCTTGAGGGTATACGTCAGGGTTGTCCAGATTTGATGGGCTGGCTTGGCTGCAGGTTTTCATTCTAAACGTGCAGAAACACACCCGATTCCCCTTGTTAAATCAGCTGGTCTCATTCTTCAAACAGTTTATCAGATGTGGTCTTGCTTTGTCACCAGCCTTTTATAGATATGTTTGGACACACCTGCTTTGGTAGATCTGAACTGCATCTTTTGTCTGAAGTATGTTTGTTGCCTTATGTCTGGCCTTTTGTCAGCAGTGTCCATTTTCTAACTCTGTGTTAAACTTTTCCGATCAGAAACACATCACAGATGAAGGTGCTGCCATAGACACTGAGAAAGCCAACACTAAGGGTGAGTGCCTCTGAAAGTCTGGTATTGCATAGGAGTGCTCTTTCTCAATCTGTTCTTTTTAATGAAAATCAGAATGCAGGTTCTCATTTCTGGAGCTTTATTCACAAAAACTCTCTTGAGAAAAGAAACGCCTTTAGGGTAAAGGTTACCGTATCTTAATGACTTACCACCAACCTTTGTAATATGTAAATTTGAAAATTAAATGAGAGTAAACAGTGAGACTAGTTCACTGTATTTGAGCTTATGCTGAGGGGCAGTGCAGAGTTTAATTTTGACCCCTAGTGGTTTTGCTAGGTTACAGCACGTTTCATAGTGTATAATGCAGAATCTTAATCCCTATTAAAGTTATCTTACATTTATTTCTGCGCTCTCAGTGATGTTAGAGACTAAGTGCACAAACTCAAACATACATTTTGGTTAATTTAATTAAAGAGCTGTACAAAAAGAAATCTGTTACCCTCCTTACATTTCATTACCCCTATCCATGTTCAGGTGAGTTTGAGAAGAAGAAGGCCAGCCTGCAAGAACAGCTTGCCAACCTCAAAAAGCAACTGGAGCAACGCAGTAAAGCATGTGAATACATCAAAAAGGACTCTGCAGAGGGGAAGTGAGTGCTGGAGGTTTTTCAGTATTGACCTCTGTGTAAAGTTATGTTTAAAATGTTACTGATTTCATTTGTTTTTCCCTTTAGTTTTTTAATGACATGCAGAACAGAGTTATTTTCTAGTGTCAAAGTGGTGCAAGTGAGCCATTATTGGTCAGGGCATATAAACATAATGCATCTTATTATAAACTTTACTACACACTTGATGTAAAATCTTACCCAATAAGCAGTTGTAAAACATTAAAACAGATCATTATGGGCAAGTAACTTGTTAGTCGCAAGGGTCTCTTGTGCTCATTGTCTAAAGATTTCCCACATGGGGGCGCTGTTAGCATTTTGATCTAAGTAGGTTTGTTTGTAAAAGTGGCACTTCCTTGTTTTGAGAACTTTATGCTTTATTCATATCTTCAAAATAAAATTTGTTTATTTTGGGCTTGAATATGCATTAAAATGTCATGTTGCAGTTAGCATGGTAATGAGTAGGTGGAGAAAGTTGTCTGAAAGTGTTTCACCTTCTGCTTTGTTAACAGAAAACTGTGCAATATTGAAGAGGAAGAAGTATCTGTTAAAGAAGAGGACAAAAAAGAAGAAGAGAAAAAAGAAGAGGACAAAAAAGAAGAAGAGAAAAAAGAAGAGGACAAAAAAGAAGAGGTCAAAAATTAGGTGCCTAAATTGGCATGAAGTGGGGAGAAGGCTGGAACTCTGAACTTGCACAAGAGGCTGAAAGCACAGAAGTTAATACAGGAACCAGCAGGTTTGGGGAGAATCCAATACTTTACAATTTAAATTTAATGTAACAATTTAAATCCCATCAAATGATTCAAACACACATACACACCCACACACCCCTGTAGACATTTTTCCTTGTTCCTTATCATTTGCTTAACGCAGCAACAAGAGTGGAAGTCTACTTTCTTCTTGTTTTATTGATGTTGAAACTGAATTGTTTATTTAATTTATTTTCTTATATTTTTCTTAAAATGTACTTTTTCACTGTTGCTACTTGTCACCTATGCAGTTTTTCATGTTTGGTGAGACATCCACTCACTTCCTGCATGGGCAGTTTATCCTGTTAAGCCTGAAGGTCAGAGTACACTGACCCAGCTATCAACATTCTGATAGCGGAAGACACTGGAATTGAATGAACATTTTAAAGTGGGCGATGGTGGAGTAGAGTGTAGAGCAGGGGTGCCCTTCTGGGAGGGCACAGTTTGGTAGTTCCTCAAACACATTCACTAAACCTGCCTGGAAGTTAACAGGTGAGTTGAATCAAGAAAAACTATTTGAAAAGCAAGCTCCTGAATCAGTACCGTTTGGAAAGTATACCCAGCAGTAGATCATTTTTTAAATACATGTATATTTTGTACAGTATGCAGTACAGTACAGTAACACTTCCAGGAAGATGTGTGAAGGCAATACATTATGGGCCAGTTTCCCAGATCCATATTATATCTTGACTAAAAACAATTTCAGTTTAGGACTAGGCTTCATCCAGGTCGTGGAAACTTTCCGAATGGCAAACTCTAGATTCTTACTCATTTTCTATTTGCTTGAAACAGGGAATTTATCCCACATTCACATTATTCACATATTGTCACACGTACAAATAGTCGTGTTCTCTATCGTCTTTAAATGCTTATTTGCTTTATTGGCAATGATCAGTGAGCTTATGAAAATACACAGCAGTAAAATGAGCACTCCTGTCTGCATGTGTGAATGCACATACAGTTTTTCACTATGTGCTTTTGTTCTCCTGCATGTATGGGTGACCCTCCCTCAGGCTCTGTGGTACACTCTTAAGCTTATATGCTAGTTTGTATCGACCAATCGAAACACTCTGACCCCCGCACTGTCATCCCTCATCATCCTCAGCCCATTAGCTTGGTGCAGCTCTGGCCATACTGCTAAAAACCAATCAGAAGCCTTAAAACAGCAAGACTGCTATAAAAGTCCAGCTCATCTGCTGTGATATGCAACTTGAAATGTTTTTTTTAAATATTGCAAATGTATTACTGGTGAATAAAGATTGGAAAAGGTTGCTTGTGTACATGGGATGGTACATTTTCTATGTATGTTATATATGTGTAAGATTATGGGGAAAATGGGAAGATACTGCTCAAATTTTAGTGTGAAATCATTGGTGGAATAAATCATGCTGTCTTATTCACTTGTACAATGTTGATGATTTACTTTTTGATTTACATTTAATTTTTTATAATGTTAACCAGGATAACTGGTTGAACATACAGAAGTGAAAGCACATGTTAAACATTTCAGAAAAGACATTAAATGACAAGTTTCTGATGTTAGATTGTAAAAACTACTTTCTCAAGTTTGGGGCTTTTGCTGTGAACAGTTTAGAAGAGCGTTAGTAATTTCCTTGTTTTTTCCCTCTGTTTCCTATACTTCTACCATTTACATCTTGCTCCAAAAAGTATGAAACCCATGTTACACATTTTGTAAATGTTATGCTTTACTTCTGTTGGATATTTAATATTTTAAAGTTCAGAATAACATGAATAAATCCTTGTTGCTCTTGTGAACTCTTTGTTCTGTGCATATGTGTTGCTATACTCCTCCCCTCCCTGCTCCTCCTCCCTCTCCTCTCTTACCCCTGTATTCCCCTGTCCCACTCTACCAATGACACTGCTGCCCGCAGGCCCACATTTAGAGGACACAATTAGTGTCTCTCTCCCTCTTCCGCCCCAACTGACTCAGAAGGTCACTGGCTCTGCATAGTGAACAAAGCAGAAATATGGAGGGAAGAAACAGACTTCAAACACCTGCATCTTTCCCTGGAAGACTGATGACCTGATGCAGTCTTTGGGATATAAAGTATATTTTTATTTCTGCAACTCTGAGAGTGAATAAATTGCTATACATTCTCAACCTAGTGGAACCTGATTTTGAAATAGAAGATAAAGAGTGGATCATGTCATGCCAAAATGGTAAATATGGAGAAAGGAGAAAATATGGGGAGGAAAATGCCGAAATCTTTAATGTTCCTGAAGACATTTTTTTCACACTAAAACATACATAAACACACAGCTTAAACAATCAACTGCTGCTCAGTAATACTGATGCAGTCATATTAAATACCTATAAATTAAAGCACAAATGCTCAATTTGTGATTAATCGTATGCTAATGTACATGAAAGAATGTGAAAAAAGTTTTGGGGTTTTTTTTACAGAAAGAAACCAGACTGGCAGTCATCCATGTTAAGAAAACTAATCAACTTGATATTGATTAACTTTACCCATTTTTACATACCTAAATTTTTTGTTTCATTTTGAAAGAAGGTTTTTATCACAAGTATCAAATCAGCTAAAGTCAAACACATATAAAACAAAAAAAGGTGTTTTTTCCACCTGGTATCACAAGACACATACCCCCCCACCCCCCCAAAAAAACAATTTTGATGTATTTTAAATATATTCTATTACTCAACTCTTCAGTTAGGGGAACATTTTAATGGTTGTGTAAATTGCATATCTTTGGCTCCCAGGCCCATCTGTTTGCATACTGGGCATGTTGTTCTTCTTGTTTCAACAAAAATATGTTGCCTCTTTAGCTACTAGTAGTAGTAGTAGTAGGTTTATTGTCATTTTCACAGTATACACAGTACACAGTAAAAACGAAACAACGTTCCTCCAGGTCCAAGGTGCAACACAAAAACAAGACAGACAGAAGCACAAGTGCAAACATGACAGATCACAAGAGCAAGAGTAAAAGTGATCTGTCAGAAGTGGGATCATCCCTTGGTTGGGAACTTTAAAGTTTTTTCTATATGTTGGTTGATTGCTGAGGCTCTTTATTGTTAGCTATAAAAGTGAGTTATTATTTTCTCTATTGAGGGTGGTTCTAAACTAACTGATCTAAACTAACGGATCACTTTTAAACCAACTTCACAACCCCATTTCAAGAATATTTATTTTGTTAATTATCTTAAATATGTATTAAACTGATAAAAGTAGTTAAAAGTAGTAGAGAAATGATTTTCAATGTTTTTACTGAATAGCTTAAACATATTCTGTAAATATATGTACATTTAGAATTTGGGACAGAGACATGCTTCTACTACTACTACTACTAATAATAATAATATTTTTAAAAAATAATAATAATAACCTTGTCCTACATTGTGTATGTTTTTGCTGGGCAGTGCTACACTGCTGAATGCAAATGTGTATTATTTGTGGTCATATAAAAGAATTTATTAAGAATACAAGAGTTATTTGTTAATGCCAGAGATGTTAATGCCAGAAAATTGAAGCATGTACTAAGGCAGATGTGTGGAATGGATCTGATGATTATGATATTGATAATGAGAATTCTGGCTTGAAGTGGTGACCCTGTTGTTGCCCTCTGTGTGTGTTTGAGTGTAAAATCACAAATATTGATTAGCCTAATGTAAGAGGAAGGGCCGTAGGCATAATGATCAATACACTTCTAATTAACCCCTCTGTGTGGGGTGCAAAACCTCTGCCAGGGACGTATATAAATGTCCCAATGAGTGATACTTTTCACACACTCACACAAGAACACTACACTGTACTGCTCTGCACACCATAACATTATATTGCAGGTCACATTGCAGATTAAACAGACTTAAAGTACTTTTTTTCATTTCATTATCTCTAGGGCACATACAAATGAGTTTGCTTCAGTGCTGATTTCGACAACACCTCATCTCTTCATGGTAAGTTTGTGCCTTGGTGCTCCCCATCTCCCCCATTGTAGATCATCCCTGTGTGTGTTGGTTCAGACTCAATATGGCATGTTTAGGAGTGACACGTTTGCTTAGTGATCTATTGTTTTTCAGCATATTTTCCTGGCTGGATTTGATAAGGCCTGTCTGCAGCTGCTCCACTGTGTTATTTTACTGGAGACATTAATCTCTTTCTCTGTCCTTACCCATTACTAGCTGTTGCTATCACTTACTTGATTATTTGGTTTTCCCCTGTTTTTTTTTAAACCCATGACCTCAAGACGATGATTTAACATTTAATTTTTTCCTACAGGTACAGCATGTGCAATCAGCAGGCCAGGGGCTGTATGATATGTTTGATATTCGGTTGTTTTCCTCATATCACATCAACTAAATATCAGACATATTCCTATAGAGCCTGGCACAACTCTACTCGTCTTCACATTTAAAACCTTCCACCCAATATATTTTACTTTTCTAAGGACTGAAGAGTGAAATAGAAAGGTAAAATGCAACCATAACTGTGATCAGTGATGAAAAGTAATATTGAGCAGAATTATACCACAATAGGTGTTGTATTGTTTAATAAATGTCCTAACACTGCTTCAAGTCAAGTGAATTATCTTTGTATAGTGCAGTTTGCAACTGACATTGTCACAAAGGAGCTTTACATAATATGGGTGCAAGCCCCTAATGCTCAAGCCAAAGGTGACAGAGAAAAGGAAAAACATTCTAAGCTAAAGGAAGAAACCTTGGAAATAACCATGACTCAGAAGGGGAACCCATCCTCCTCTGGTCAAATAATCGTATAATAATAACAAACAGAAGAAAAAAGACAATCTCACTTTCTAGAGATGGTGGCTAACATCATATAGCTTGGAGCAACATATCTAGCATATGCATATGAAGCATGAAGTACATGAACATGATCCGTGTTGGGCGAACTAGTCTAGGACAGATGAGAAGGAAGCCCCAGTGATGGGTGATCTGGATCACATAGGTCAGTTATACACATGTGCACATTTGTTAATGAGTCTGTTCTATCTGTCTACATTTCTCTATTTTATACACTTACACTACATATACACTGCTGTTGAAAGGTTTAAATCCAAGTGCAAATGTTAAAAGTCACTGTTTATCTTAAACTAACCAACTAGTTCATTTTGGATAAGGAGTGACAATTGCCCTTGGCAACAATAGTAGATATACAACAGAATCATTAGTTAAAAATGTAAAACTGTGTGACAGTTTAATATATAATTCTGTTATATTAAGGATAGAATAAGTGTGCACTGGATGGTAAGAATAGCGGCAGGATTTATTTAGGAATCTGCTGTGAAATCACAAAAATATTTGTGCTTATTTAAATGTGTCTATGTTTTTGAGCTCAAGCCCTCCATCATGTTCATTTAATTTCGCTATTTGTTTAAGCAACATGTGACACTGAAGTGTTTTTAATTTATTAAATGTGTAAAATATTACACTACTTCTCGAACTCTGGGATTTAAGGTGTACGATTTATAACTTTCTTATACAATGAAATTCAGTCCAGTTTAGGTGAACATGTTCAATAGCCAATCACTGTGCTTATAGAATGAAGCAAAAAAAAAAAACAATCTCCCTTCTTCTATTCATCCTTAAACTACTTGAAGCAAACTTATTTATAATTATATTACAAATATATTAAATATAAAATTATTTAGGTTTAAGTGGTGAATGTATAAAGTATCATTTCATTTGTTAAACAACATACAGATCAAATGAATCATGAAATTAAACAATATGAGAGAGAAATTTAAAATTATTGTTTTGTGAAAGAATTTTTATTTACTAATGTATGATACATGCAAACTTCTGCCAAGATTAAAGAGAAATAGGCATGAGCACCCTATGGTACATGAGGAAGACTGTGGTTAAGCATAGCACACATGTTGAATTTGCACCACCAAAATTCTTACAGTTTTTTTACATATTACTTGCCAGACATGTGCTTCATTAGAGAGACACCATCATACATGACAGCTGGGGTGTTTCATGTCTAGTATGCAACTTCCCCCTCCACCATGGTTGGCAATTTTTTTTAACTAGACATGAAACATGCTGGATATATAGCATGCTTTACAGTGACTTTCGCTTGCCTATACTCTAGCTAGAAACATGGTCAAGCAGAAATGTTCAAAAAACACATTTTTAAATTGGCTTTATGTTTGGGAGAGGGGCACTGCATACTGTGCACCAGCAGTAACTGACACACCATCAGACACTCCTCCAGGGTCTGGTTGGTTGTATTGGTTTGGGTCTGGTGGATTTTTTCAAATAACATTACATTAAGAGCCTGGAGTCAGATTTTTTTTTTTACAGATAATCTGTCTCATTTACTACTGTTTAAAACAAAGTTTTATTAAAGTTACCTACTGCAGTTCTTTTAATGCACTTGATTTATATCTTGAACTCCATTCCACAGGAATAAAATCTATTTACCAAAGATATATAACAGATTTTACACATTTATACAACACAGTTATTTTTCAGTGTGCAGTACGAGTGGTTGTATGTGTGTTTTCTGAGAGCAGTGTGCTTTAAGCAGCATATGCGTGCTCATATTTTAAGTAAGCTATTTTTAGCATCTTGCTGTATCTATTTATCTGATGTTCCTTACTCTTTTAAATGTGTGTGTGTGTATGTGTGTAAGGCAGGGTCTGGAGTCTATGACTCAGGAGTTAGAAAACTCATGCAACCACAGTTTATGTCCCAAAGCTACTTTACCCATGCACATACTAATGTATGCACTTATGACAGAAGGCTATTTTTCTGTCATTGTAATACATTCAAATACATCACCATTATTACATTAATGCCCTCATGTAATAACTTAAATAACACAATGATTAAAGCATGTATATTTTCTTGCAATATCATGTTTTTTTGTTAGAAGATTTTATCCATTTTATATGATATTGCTATTTAACGTAACAGGCAGTTCTTGGGTTGGCCTAATATCACAGGATAGATTTTATGGCAGGATATGACTGGTCTGGTCCTGTTTAATCATCCGAGCAACCGAAATTCAAGCAACCTTTGGTCATTTGTGCTTTGCTTTTCCTTGTGAGGTATAACTGTCATGAGTGTGTGTGTGTATGGGGGCGGTGTTGTTATTTTTAATGAGCTTTGCATTTGATGCACGTGTGCTCAAAGAAAGGAGTACAGAGTGCTGGACACATACACACACACACACACACACACACACACACACACACACACACACACACACACACACACACACACACACAC
>JBBPDA010000009.1:11025545-11071537 GCA_037974385.1 Arnoldichthys spilopterus | reverse complement strand
TCTCTCTCTCTCTCTCTCTCTCTCTCTCTCTCTATCTCTCTCTCTCTCTATCTCTCTCTCTCTCTCTCTCTCTCTCTATCTCTATCTCACTCTCACTCTTTCTCTCTCTCTATCTCTATCTCTCTGTCTCTCCCTCTCACTCTTTCTCTCTCTCTCTCTCTCTCTCTCTCTATCTCTATCTCTCTCTGTCTCTCCCTCTCACTCTTTCTCTCTCTCTCTCACTCTCTCTCTCACTCTCTCTCTCTTTCACTCTCTCTCACTTTCTCTCTCTCTCTCTCACTCACTCTCTATCTCACTCTCTCTCTCTCTCTCTCTCTCTCTCTCTCTCACTTTCTCTCTCTCACTCTCTATCTCACTCTCTCTCACTCTCTCACTCTCTCTCTCTCTCTCCCTCTATCTCTCACTCTCTCTCACTCTCACTCTCTATCTCTCACTATATCTCACTCTCTCTCTCTCTCTCTCTGTCTCTCTCTCTCTCTCATATCTCTCTCTCTCTCTCTCTCTCATATCTCTCTCATATCTCTCTCATATCTCTCATATCTCTCTCTCTCTCTCTCTCTCATATCTCTCATCTCTCTCTCTCTCTCATATCCCTCATCTCTGTCTCTCTCTCTCTCCACTCTTTCTCCCCTCTCTCCCCTCATATCCCGCATCTGTCTCTCACCTCTCTCTACTCTCTCTCTCTTTTTCTCTCTTTCTCTCTCTTTCTCTCTTATATCTCGTCTCTCTACACTCTCTCTCTCTCATATGTCTCTCATCTCTCTACTCTCTCTTGCACACAAGTCTCTTTCTCTCTCAAATTTCTCTCACATCTCTTTTCCTCTTTCTTTCAGTGAGCTAGTGGATACTGCTCGCAAGGCACTTATTTCCCGTGTAGAGGAACTTACCAATGAGAGGTCCGCTCTGAACCTTGAACTCACTGCCTGCCAGGAAACCATTGCTCGACTAGAAGGAAAAACCAAGGAGATGGAAGAAGAGACTAAACGGTACTGGGCATTATAGTTGTTGTGCAGGCCTAAAATCTTGTAAAGCCTAATGATTTAATTAGCATTCCTCTTGTGTCTACCTTTTATATACCTTCACTGTCCAGTTAGAAACACCATATAGATGGATTTCTAGTTTTACCATTATTAGCTTAATAATACCTAATAAAATATTTGTAAACTACATCAAAAACCTAAAGCCCATTGTTTGCTGCACAGTTTATCAGCCGCAGTTGTTCTGTCCCCCAATCAAAACAAAGGAGTTTCAGTATGGGCTTTAACAGTGTGTTCTGCTTGTACAAGTGTATCAGCCACAGCAACATATCAGGGCTATTTTGAACAATTCAGTGTCACAGCTAGGTTGAGAATATACAACATTCAGTCATAACCTTAACACCACTGACCGATACCACTGACAGTCATTTCATTACAATGGCAGTGGGCAATTTCATTACAGTGGGATGGGATATATTAGGCAGCAGGAGAACAGTGTGTTCTTGAAGTTGATGTGCCGGAAGCAGGGCATGCTTAAGGATCTGATGACACTTTGAGAAGGGCTTTATTGTTGAAGAAATGGTTACTTCATGGTTTGCGAAGTATCGCTATTTGTCTTTGTGTGGCATATTGTTTTGGAATAGTGGCACTTTGTAATATCTCACATGGGTATATAGTGTTGCGTCAGTCAGGACGTCTCTGTGGGATAAAGGTTGTGACTCTATGGAAAACATCTTTGTGTGAAGTGAATGTGTGACATCTTAATCCTAGTTGTCTGGGAGACACAGAGCTTTGAAGAAGCTCTATGAATTCTATAAGGCCTGTGATCATTTGGTTCACTTTAGCTTTAGGCTTGTTCTGTAATAGCATCTTGGTCTGTTTTACTTATTTGCAAATTTTTTAAATTTCTCTTAAAGGCTGCGTAAAGATCTGGAGGCATTCCAAGCTGAGGACCCTGATGTAAGTGTGCATTTTTTTTATGCTGGCGTGTGTAATACATTTTTTCCAAAAAATACTTTTTCCACTTGTATAATCAGTGCTAAATGCCTGTGTGTCTATTGACAATGTGCTTGTGGTAATATTATTACTATGTTTTGTTTTCAACATCGTTAATTAAATACAGCTATAGAAATCTTAATAGATAAGATCTTAATATTTGGTATAATATTTAGCAGGTGTACAGTTGCTTTTATGCAAAACATGTCCCAGTCTGTTCTTTGTTCAAGTACAAATCATTAAGATGAATTTTGGAGAGAATTATCTGTTCTGATTTGTTGGAGGCTGAAACATGTGTGCACCGAGGTTGGAACCTTAAGGTTTTACCATTTATTTTACATGATTTTTCTCTCTTTTCTCTTTTTTTCCCTTTTTTTTTCTTCAGTCTTCTCTGCCTAGCTCACATCGTCGTTTCTCTCGATCTGAGATGGCCCGTGTGGTCATGGAGAAGAACCAGTACAAGGAACGGCTGTTTGAACTACAGGAAGCTGTGCGGCGCTCTCAGACTCTTAGGTTTGGTGAACTGCATCTCCCATAATGCTTTGTTTTATCATCATTTTTATCATTTTCCATGATCCATTTGTAAAGCATCTTAAGATGTGAGTGCAGATATACAGAGTACAGGAATAGACTATCCTGTTCATGTCATTCTTTGCAGAGTAATATTGATGATCTTATATTGGTTTGTTTCATTCTGGCATATTAAACATCTCTTAAAGGGTTGCTAAGGAAGATAAGATCCCAGAAGACAAAAGAAGTAGCATGTGGAAAAGGTCTTTTTTTACTATTTTTTCTTATTTGCTTAATATTTTGATTGATATTACTCCAGGGGCAGGCCTTTTGAGATGTTTGTTGTTTATTGAATATTAGTTGTTCTTCACAGGTTTAACCGTTTTCTTGGCTTGACTAAGGACCAGCTGGCCCCAGCTGCAGCTTTGGCTCTTACTGTCCCTCCAGTGCCATCTTCTACATGCTCACCAGTGGGATCACCACAACATCTCTCTGTCAGTCCAGCACAGACAGAGTAAGAAAGTTTTCTTTCTGTTTCTTCTCTAAAAAGCAGTGCATTATGGTCTGTACTTATTCAGATTCTGCTTTTCTTTGCCTTTTAACATTTACCAATAATTTCTTAACTTTCTGTTGTCCTTTTCTATCTGGATTAGTTTTATATGATGAGGTACTGTAATGTGAAACATTACCAACCACAGTGTTTTTGTCTGACACTAATAAACTCTAGAGTTATTATTAGTAATGCTAAGCTTACTCAGTAATATTAGTTCTGTTTATTTCTTTACAGTACTTTCACACTTACATAATGCTGATGTATATAATAGGAAATTTCAGTCTGGGTTATCTGTGGTAATTTCAGAAAATTAAACCAATATTTTATCCTATATATTAATCCGTGAACCTTAAAACCTGTTAAGTTATCCAGCTGTATGTGTTGTTTTCTACAACACGTTGCAGTGATGTTTGTTCTCTCCTTTTAAGGGTTTCCCTGTCACCAAGGCTCAGGAGGAAGGAGCTATACCGGGAGATCCGCTCTCACGTGTGGAGAACTTTGGGTAAACAGCAGATGTATGGCTGGAGCATGCCCCTTTCACACATAAATTCACAGGTTTGCACACTCTTGTATGCCCACTTGCCTCATCAGTGCACTGTTACTGGTCCTAGTCATTTAATTCTCACGCCTAGATCACTTTGTTGAAATGGTGTATGTTTTTAGTAACGTCATGCCTGTGTCTGTGTCCGTGCACCAGAGCTCTGAGCCACCTTTTGAGCCTAAAGACGTGCCTGTCTTTACACAGTTGAGAATGCTTGACCAAAGAGATGCTTCTGCTAAGGTCAGTTTTGCTGCTGGTCCGTTTTCATAACTGCTCAAGACTGTTTCAGGAATTCCCATTATAATAATACAGGTGAAATGTGAACTAATCCTTGAATGAGGCTATGCTGTCCGTGAGATGAGAAATGTAAAAGTAACCTTATAAATCAGCATCACGCAAACACACTAAATATCAGCTTGGAAATATAATACAATGCACTGAATGACCGTTTGGTAAGTAATCCAGTTTCCAAGCTCCATTCAGAAACTGCTGAATCTTTGTTCTGAAAGATTTATATTGTATTTATATTTTAGTTTAGATTTTTCTGTTAAATGTTAGAAGCGGAATGTGCGACCCTACTCAGTGTCTGTCTACTATAACGTAAATTGTGCAGTCATTTTTAGACAATTGTTGGTAAATAGAAATGTAAATGTGTTGATCATGTGTTGCCTGATCTTTCAAAAATGTGATAACTAAAAAGAACTGAGAAATTGACTAATTGCAGTATATATATATTTTTATTAATGACCAATAGCAAGGTCCAGTAGCATCTTCTAGAAGCAAGAAATCTGTTTCCCTTTACTGATTTATGCACAACAGAATGGAGCATATTGTTACTATTTTCAATGTTGAAATATAGGCCTTCATAGAATTTAAAACCTAGGTATAAACCTATTAGAGTTACAGTAAAATTTCTTTTTTTATTTTTGTAGTGTTAGAAGTGCAGTAAAATGAAGACATTTTTAAGGGAAGTCAAAGTCATTTGACAACACACTCAAGCACCACAACGAAATGTGACCTCTGCATTTAACCCATCTCACATAGAGCATCAGGCAGCTATCAACAGCGCCCGGGGAGCAGTGTAATTGGATGGAACCTTGCCCAAGGGTACCTTAGTAGTGCCTGGGCCAGGACTTGAACTTGTGACCTTCAGGTCCCAAGGGCAACGTCCTAACCAGTAGGCCACCACTGCCCACTTTATCACTGTAATCCAATCTTGCCTAAACATTCTGCTTTTTCAGAGTACAATAAATGCATCAATGAATACTGGTTTGAAATTTGACTGTTTTTCTTTTAATTTTAACCCAGGTGCTTAGTGTTGCTCTTCTTTTTCCTTTTCCAGCTGACCTGTGCAGTAGCTGTGCCACCAGATATTTCAAGAGAGCAGAACGTTTGTGCAAATCTTGATTATTCAAAACTGACTTTGGATCAGTGTACTGTGTAGTTGCAAGTTGCAAATTAGCACATAAACAGATAGTGTACCTGCCCTGCAGGAACAAAGTCTCAAATAAGACAGAAGACTAGAGTCATGTTCTGTTTATCTTTTTAAATCAGCACTTTTGTTCCAAAATATTTCATACACATCATTACTGGTCCTGAGTCAGTTTTCTAAACAACTCCTTAATTTAATTACCACCTGTAACCAGTCATCATTCTCTGCAGTCAAAACTCATCAGTCATTCTCATACACATTCCATGCCCCACCCAGTGTTCTGTCTGGACCATCACTGGACCTGCCTCCAGCAGTGATGTCACAGTGATCGACCCAGCACGGTCCAATACCGTCCTGGACCAGTTCAGCATCCCATCCACATCTCCAGCTCTGTGCATGTGTGCTGTCCCTCCCACTGGTCAGTTTAGGCATTAACATGTGCTAGATGGCACAATAACATTGAGATTTGCAATTAATAGGATATATGTTGTGTGTGTTTGTGTCTGTGTATGTCTGTCTGTGTGTGTGTGTGTGTGTGTCTGTGTAAAATGTATGCATGTTTATATAAGCATACTGTGACATAAATTACAGTATGTGATCATATGCTTTACTGTACTTACAAAGAAGATTTAGGTTTAGTGCAGCCTAGTGTGTTAAATTATGAATAAAAATAATTCTATTCATGTTTTTGTTTGTATTTGTTAAATAGGACAGTGCTGTTTATTTTTTTGTGTGTTTATTCTAAAAAAAATCTATTAGCTGTAAATTCTATTAACTGTTGATTCTTTAGGGGAAACCTCTGGCACTGTTTGGATTGGAACACAGGGCGGAGAGTACGTACATTTAATGTGTTTTTATTGCATTTTTTATAAGGTGTTTACTAAATTATTTTTCATTTCATATGTGTGTGTTTTGTTTTTTTTTTTAATCGGTCACCTTCTCTGTCCTTTTTTTTTCTTTTTCTGTCATCAGTATACTTGTTTATTCAGCATCTGCCTCTAGGACACGTTGTTTGCAGTCTGTAAATCTTTCAGAGGGAGTGCATTCGCTTACGTGAGTATAAAATCTCACTCTCTTTTTTTATATTTATAAAATTATTCTTATATGGAGAAAATATATAATTATTCATTAAGTTTTTATCTTTGACAGGTTTTCACCAGGTCAGGTGACTGCTGGATTAGGAAATGGGATGCTTGCATTTTTTAGTCATAGTTCAGGTCTGTCCCTTTTTTGTTCTGTTTAACTGCATTTATTGTGCGACTTTTGCTTTGTGATCCTTGTTTTATATGCATTTAATACAATGAATGATTAAAAACATTAATACATTGCTTTTATAGATGGATGGAATCTTCAGTCACATGAAACAGTTTCACTGGCCACGTCCCATTTGCAGCCCATTCGCTGTTGCTTAGCAAAGCATGGCCGTTTCTGGGTCGGATATTGGAACAAAGTTTACATGATTATTGTCCAGAATCGGCAAGTGGAGGTATGGGTTGAAAGACTTTCCATGGATAGAGATTTCTGAGTGAACTTTGACATTTTTCTGTTTTCTTTATTTCTTTCTTTCTGATTTCTCCGGTGCTGTAGAAATCCTTTTCGGTGTCACCTCGGAGTGAGCAGCAAGTGCGGTTCCTGTGTGCAGCAGGAAGTGGAGTTTGGGCTGCCTGTCGGCTTGATCCTACCCTCAGGCTTTTTGACTGGACTACTGGACATCCACTACAGGAGGTCGATGTGTCTTCTATGATTACTAAAGCTCTAGGTGAGTTTGACTTTGTATTTTCCACTTTATACCCTGCTTAAATAACATTATCAAGTACATCATCTAAAGCAGTATTTCCCAACCCTGCTACTGGAGGCACACTGCCTTTTGCACCTTGGTTCCTGCATTAACACATCCACTATAGCTCAGCAAGGGGTTGGTAACAAGCTGATTAGTTGAATTAGGTGTGTCCGCAGCAGTAAAAAAATACCAATATGTGCAGCGGTAACCGTGCATCTTCCAAATAGATGTGACTCTGAAGAAATTAAATGCTTAAATTCTCTCTCTCTCAGGTGGTGCATTCCTGTCCCTTTCTTCTCTTCAGATCACTGCCATGTCTGTGGTCAGTGGACGATTGTGGTTAGGCACAGGAAGTGGTGCCATATTCTCTATTCAGCTGTCACTAAGTGAGTGATAAATTAAAATACCTATAACTAAAAAGTTTTATTATTGACATTTGTTTTATGCCTTTGAAATATGTCATCCTTAGTTTAGTATTTCTCCCGTCCTTTGTAGCTTTCCAAGTTCTTCTTAAGTATGGAAGTTTCGCTGACTGTGTTTTTGCTACTATACTATGTTTTGTCAGGTTCAGAGTCCTCCATTCCATACTGCTGTCTGGCTTCAGCTCAGCTGTGTTTCCATGGGCACCGTCAATCAGTTAAATTCATCATCTCTGCTCCAGGTTACTGAGTGTTTGTTCAAGAGTTTTCTCTCATTTCATTCACACATTATCTAGTGTTTGTACAAATAGCTCATTACAATCTTTTTTTACTAATTTTATTTTTTTTTTTTATTGCCAGGTTGCCGTGGTTCCTGTGCCACAGCAGATTGTGCTGCTCCTACATCTCATCTCATCCTCAGTGGAGGAGAGGGCTACATCAATTTCCGCATTGGTGAGTAACTCTACACCCATGTTTGGTCTTTATTTTACATTATGCAGTATAAATATACCACATCTTACCTTAGTAACTGTAATTTAAATTACTCTTAACTCAAACTAACCCGTGTCTGCTTAACACATAAAATACATAAAATAAAGAGTCAGAAACCACCGAAGTATTGGGAAGACACTTAATGTTTTACTGAAGATGACAAATGGGTAACATACAGCATTGATTCCCTGACTGGTCTAATTTATAGTAGTAATGATGAGCTCAATCAATCATTTATCTTCTTATATACATTTGGCTGATACCAGATGTTTAACTCATCCTGTAGTTTGTCCATGCTTTTGCAGTTATTATTACTGTTATACAAAACTTTTGTATTGACAAAATGCTAATTTTACTGAAGGGGGAAACACATTCTTAATGGTAAGCTACATTAATGTACAAAGACTTTTAAAGAATAATTTTGGACCATGTTTTTTTTTGTTTTTTCATCATCAAAAGTTGAAACAATGTAAAGGGAGTTTTCACCTGTTGAAAAAATATAAAAACTGAAAACTGATTTACTAGTTTTTCATATGAAATTGTCATTATGTTAGCAGCACATTACTATGTGATAAATACATAACAAATTAATTTTCTTCACAGGAGATGATGGTAGTGATGGCTCTGGTGAGGCTGTTCTGCAGCGGTCAGAAAGGAGTCACATGATAATTTGGCAGAACCCATCTCGGCCAGTTCCTAGCTCCTGTCTTTGAGGATGGTTTAATTTAGAGTTTTTCTAGTAGGATAAGCTCTTCCTTTTTTTAAAAAAAATGTAAATCACATTTTATGACTTTTTGCCTTCCTCTGCACCTGCCCCTTCTCTTTCTGTAAGTTACTCTATTGAGCAAAGCTCAGTTGGGTATTAAGTTATGCAAATATGCATGACACGTGCATTAATTTTTTATATCAGCATTATACCAGCTGAATTCCTGTAGCACAGGATTAGTAAACAGTGGTTTTGAGATGACGAGAAGGGAGGTGCAGACAAGTTCCCTTTTTACTGAGCCACACTTCTCTGATTTGTGATTAGACGTTAGATAATGTACATCAGCTTCTTTTGTCTTATTGTGTGGTGATAAATTTTGTGGTGCAGTTTTGTTCCTTGTTTTTACTGTTTTGGAATTTCAGCCTGTTCACTTTCTATTGTGTTCATTAATTTTATTTTTCTTTTCTAATTTGCACCAGACTACGTGATTTATTTATTAATATCATGTCATCTCATAGATCTGCTCTTTATTGTGTTTGTTGAAAATGCAGTCTTGCATGCTTGTTGTTTACAGCCTTCCAAAAGGGGACTTCTTGGCACAATGTCCGATATGCTGTGCATGTAAAAATAAGTGTGGAGATGTTCCAAGATTGCTCTCCACAGTGAAGCTGCTAATATAAGCTCCGCACAGCAGCCTTTATTATGAGTCTATGCAGAGGTCACTTTTTAGACTTCAGTCTGATTTGCCATCTGAATGGAACATGTAGGTTTGTGCTGATACACTAAATGAACAATATTGACAGATAGGGCCTATAGAGACTACATCTCAAGTGGATCAAAAAGTTTTTCTGCTATATTTTCTTAAATAGAAACATACTGTATACCTTTGGTATCTTTGTAATGTGAAGTGAATGTGCTCGAGAGATTCGCTATGACGAGATTTTGCAGTATTTAAGCACGTGAGTGAGGTGTGAGTGTGTTTCACAAGAAAGAATGTGTAATAAGAGCTGTTTCTGAAGATATACAATATTTTTTATTAAAAAATGATCAAATGTTCTGTTTGAATCACTTGAATCCCCAAATAATGTTAATACTTGAAACTTCAAATGATGTTTTCTTACATTTCACTGTTAATTATGCATTGGACAAAGCACACAGAGGGCAGGAGTACGATATTAACTTTCTTCTCCATATAAATTAGACATTAACGAAGTACATGTGGTACAGTGCGAGTACAATAGTAATGACAAAGCATTTTACACTTTTCTGTACATGTTTTGAGTGTAGGGAACAAACTTGTTGACTTCGTCTTTCATGTATAATGTCTGACAATACTAGATCTCACTAAATACTGTAATGGAATGTTTTGAGAATTTGGCATGTGATAGTGTTTGATCTGCATTAGATTGTCCCCAGATAATGTGGCCTCACTGAATGGACTGTTCCTGAAGATGTGATCATTCTGGATTTTTGCTGGTAAAGAGATGATAATTATACAAGATCAGGGTGTGGTGTGACTGTGATAGTTCTTGCGTGTGCGCCGACTAACCGAAAGAGCCAGACGATCCACAGCACTCTGTTTATACTCCAGTTTCTTCTCTGAGGTCAAGCCTTCGATATTGCCACTGTACCACATAACCCAGCCTGCCATGGAAAGCAGCACCAGCAGCACACCAGAGTATACAAACAGGTCACCAAAATCACGACCTTTAACCTCTAGTGGGGCAAAGACTCCAATCAGGACAGAAATAATCCCTAGGAGGTCCATGAAGATGGCAAACACCAGGATGATTTTACAGTGAGCAAAGCCTTCATTCTTAGCTGACATCATGATCTGTTTAAAAGAAAGGAAGAGAGTAATGACCAGACAAGTGTGTAAGTGCCCATTAAAATGCATATGGCTATCAACTTGTTTACAGGTAACAAAGATCACACTCAGCTGCATCTGATGGGAGATGGTAATAATAATAATTTTAATTTATATAGCGCCTTTCTTAAACCCAAAGTCACTTTACATAGGAAGATCAATAACACAAAACAATAACAAGTACAAAATCACAAAAAATACAGGAGCAGGAAGAAGAGGTGCATTATTCAGAGAAAAGATAGGTTTTTAGTTGTGTTTTGAAAATTGACAGGGAAGAAACGTTGCAAAGGTTTAGGAGGAGAGAATTCCAAAGTTTAGGTGCAAGAACACTAAATTAACATTTTAATTGTAATTAAAGACAAGCTGAGTCTAAAATCACACACTTCTACACATAATATCATTACCTTGTCGTAGCGCTAACATTACAGATGGCTTCTGAAAGCACTTACACAAATCTCTGTTAAGCCATATTCATCTGATCACTCACCTGTCAGGTTTTACTTTCAAAAACGATATGTGGTCGTACCTTTCCAGATCCACCTGACTATCTATCTATCTATCTATTTTGTTCTCCTTTTCTCTTTCTGTCTCTTCCTTGCTTGCTTTCTGTTCTTTTTCTTCTCTCTCTCTGGTTCTAAGCAGACAACTGGTAAGACAGGTTTAATGACACAGCACATTGCTTAACAAAATAACAAGCTTTAATTATCCTGAGTTAGTCATACCCTAAACAGCCAGTGTGGTCTGTGTCAAAGTTAACATTCACATGAATGCCAGGACCCAAAGTGTCCCAGAAGAACATTACCCAGAGCATCGCCCTGCCTCCCAAGAGCTTCTCTTCTTCCCAGGTTGCATTCTGATGCCATCTTTTCCCCACTTAAGTGATGAGCATGCGTGATTCTTCAGAGCAGGCTGCTTCTCTTATTCTATCTGTGGGCAGACTGCTGTCTCATGTAACTCCTAACTGAACCCTAAATAAACAAGGGGATTTTTTTTTCACAGCCCGTTTCCCCATTTGTCCCCACTTTCACATGTCCTCGTGTAATCCTGTCACTATGAGCGCGCTTAGTTCCTGCAAAGAGAACACACACAGAAACACAACAAACGCACGCGCACTCACGCACACATATCCAACCGGAAGTACGTCATTTTTTATGGTGGGTGACGACTGTACTGAGGAAAAGGCATTTAATTGTTATTGTTAGCTGCAGCTTTTTAGCTAATGTGCACTCACATATCAGAGCACTGAAAACAGTACTGTATATGCGCACGACAGAGAAGTTCGCGACCACGAAACGGTTTGTGCACAATGTCGCTCTGTTATGCACGCAGAAAGGCTTCATTTGCATGAACGACAGCTAAGCTGGCTGCAGCTCGAACTGGCTGGCTGGCTAACGTTAACCGTTTCCTCCTCATTTAATGAAGCCGGAGCAGTGCATCTCTGAGCTAGTTTAATGGCTCTCTGCTCGTAGGTGCTAACGCGCCATGGCTGGATATCATCTACAGTGCAGAAAATGCTCAGTGTGAACGGCAGCTCCCTCTTTAGAGGACGGCGTTATGTTCTGAGGTGTTTTGCTCATAGTGGATGGTGTCACTGGTGTCAGAATGAGTTACCTGCTGAGTTCCCGTTTGTAACTGAACTGTCTGCTTCGTTCACGGGGCTAAACCAACATGACAGGTGTAAAGCAGATAGCCCAGCAGCTGACATACAGCTCGTTTATACTTGACTCTCTCGAGTTTACTCTTGACACTCGTCTCAGTAGAAGTGATGTAAAAAGTTTCTTTACACAGTATTGTTTAACGGCTATGTCATACTGGTCGGCCACTATATATATTTACATTTCAGCTCTGTGTAAAGCACAAAACTTCTGCTGATAACAATTTTTTCTCTTTTCTTTGGGTGAAATCAGCCTAAAACACACGGGAGCAAGGCAATATGAACGAGGCAGAAACAGCCACTAGGAAGCATGCGAGTTCTCAGGAGTTGCAAAGTAAGATTATGATTATTATTAATATTAGTATTATTATTATTATTACATAAGAGCCAACTCACTTTCCTTCCTTTTTCTTTTTATATTATTACACGTTGTCTTGTCAAAATAATTGTTATGTTTATGTATATTATTTTTTTGCATTTTCTAAATTTTATTTTATTATTGCCTTTACTTTTGAGCTATGCCTGTGAGCTGATACTGTATCTGTGAGGCTTGCTTGTTTTGGAGTGATTTTTCTTACACTGATCACTCAAACACAGCTTTCCCATAGTGAAATGTTCAGAAGATTATCTGAGAAGATCTAATTGCCACTGCTGATGTCACAACACAAACATCTTCTATTGAAACACATAGGCATAACAGACAAACGCACCAATGCATAGTTATTACACAATAATTACACACTACACACACACACACACACACACACACACACACACACACACACACACACACACCTGTACTATAGTAATAGCAAAATACTAACACCTAACCAACACTCTAGCAACCACCTAAAATCACCTCATCATATTTTTCAGTTTATTGTGCATTATTAGCTGGTACTGACAACTTTAAATTTTAGTTAGTTATTGGCTAGGTTTTATTATTACTATTGTTTTTTGCATATGAAAGTATGCCATGTATATGTACTATTTGTGAGGTTTAACAAACAATTTAGTAGAATAATTTAATAAGTGTGTTATGTCCTGTTATTTTTAGGATAAGAAAGTTTAATAGACAAAACACTCACAACATTTATAAGTGTCATGCTTATGAGTTGGAAATGAGCAGTGCATTAAGCACAGTCATTCATTAAAAGTGAATCCACCAACTGTTAGGAATTTCTGCATTATTGTTCAGATGTTAACAAACTTTAGATGTAAGTTTCAGTGGTAAAAGTTATTCACAGCGGTTGTAAAAGGGACCAGATGCCTAGTGCGTTCCTCTAAAATCTGCTTTACAGAAAGGGAATGCATGATTTGGTTGTGAATTAATGGCCTGATGTCTGATGCATCAAAAGGCATATTTTTCAAAAGCCATTCTTAGCCAAGGGGTTACGTATTGTGCATGACAAGGCAAAACAGTACATTTTTAAATTTAGCACAGTTTATATGATATATGAAGGTTCACTGATGATTTTAGATAGTAAAAAAGGCTGTATTTGTACTGTAGACATGATGTCTGGTTCCTATCACCACAAACAAATCAGAGTGGGTAAGTCTGTTTACAATGCACTATTTCACATCAAACCACACCACATTACTTGAAAAATCTGTGAAATTCCTATTTTTTCTCCAAAGCCCCCAAAAATGAGGATGCATATGAAATCTCTATTCCCTTTGAGGAGAACAACTTTGAGCAGCAAAGTGGCTTTTACAACCAGAATGAACAGAGCTTCGAAGGTTAGTCTGAGTCAATCATGATGTACCTTTTCTATTTTTCTATTTTCTGTATATCCAATGAGAAGCTAAGAGGCAATAAAAGTTTTGCCTAGAGGACAAACTATTGGTAACTGCCACAGTGTGTTAAGAATATAAGGGTAAGTGCACACACTGGGCTGGCTGTTGTATTACATGGTGACATGAGAGAACAACCCCATTGTCTTTTTTTTTCCAATCCAGTAAAGGCCAGCTGCATTCTCAGATATGACAAGTAGGGTTTTATACTGTCTTGCTTTGTTAACTGCTGTTAGCATCTATATATCTTTAGGTAGAACACATTACCTGTATTTAATATGTAACACAGTAAAGGAGGTGTTTGTTTCTATCAAAATAATATCTAGATTAAATATTCCAAAAAAAGTTAATAAATACTGTTATTATTGTTCTTTGCTGTTTGGGTGTAACAGTAGCTCTTCTGAATGTGTGGACATGAATGTGCGGTTGTCTTTATGTCCAATACAGGTAGTGATCCTCCAGCTCCTGCAAGCTCCTACTTGCTGATAACGAACCTGCGCACACAGCTGCAGATCTCACTGGAGAAGAACTCATGGCTGCAGAAACGCATTGAAGATCTTGAGGAGGAGAGAGACTTCCTGCGATGCCAACTTGACCGCTTCATATTCTCCACTAAGAGTCAAGAGAGTAATGGTAAGACAGAGAGCAAGAGAACGAGACATAGGAGAGGGAAAGAAAGGGTAACAGCATGGTGGATGAAGAAAACTGAATAATAGCTTCTTTCATTCAGGAGTAGTTGATGAATGGACCAGGTATATATCAGGTGCCTTATTTTAATGGTTTTACTCCTTAATATTATTTAGGTGGTTTTACTCTGTCATTAGCTTAGCAGGTATTAGTCACGGTTGTTATGTCAGGGGTTTAATGCACTGCATATTAAACTGTTATACAATTTTTGGGGTACATCACTAATCAGAAGTCCTTATCTTGATACAAAAAATACACAGCTTCTTATGGCTCACTTCTTTAACAATACAATTCTGTCCACGAGGGCCTAATTTGCTTTTAAAATCTCCCTATTTTCTGAAAATATGTTTTATGATGATGTCAGTCTATAATATTGCCTTTATATTAACTTATCTGAAACCCACATCATGGTGAAAGGTACATAGGCTTAAGTGTGGAATACTGAAATAATCTGACATAAAGTCATGCTTTATTTATTAAACCTCAGTAAAACCTTGCCTGTGGTTAAAGAAAAACTCAGTCAATCTCCAGATACAGCAAAATCGACTGGCAGTTGAACTTTAAACTGCAGCTAAGCTATTAGAGCGTGCCCCTGTATGTGGTAATTTATGACTGAAAGGAACAAAAATGCTTGTGATATTTATTTGTTTGTTGTTTATATGTTTGTTTAGGTAATGATTCTCGCAGTTTTTCATGGAGGAGGCGACGAGACGAACGTGGTAAGAAATGCCACTAGCCCAGAATGTTAAAATGTACCTTTGCCTTACAGTTAAAGTACTGTAGAAGCTTAAAGATAGTAAGAACCACACAGTCAATCTAGTTAATGAAAACAGGTGCATTCCTAGGACACATTTATAACAGATGGATTCAGGTTTTAAGCACATGCAGGTTGACAGGCCAAAGTCCTTGCTTTTTCATCCTGAGAAGGGGCAATGTTTTTAGTGATTAGCAGTGTTAACAGTGTTTTTAATGATTAACTTTTCAGATCAGCAAGCAGAGGCTCAGCATTCAGTCAACCGTCAGTCATTTCCTCAGAGGCCTGCCCAGCATCCCTCAACAAATGCCAAGGTCCTAAGCACTGGTTCCGGGGCAGTCAGTGCTCAAATAAGTTCCATATTTGGCCCCCCCCACTCTCAGCCCCTCCTACCAGGTCATGGTGGTGGAAGTAGCAGCAGCAGTAATAACAACAGACCCATGAATGACCTGCCAGGTGTGTGTGCAGCTGAAGATTATTTGTACCTTATCTTAGACATTTTCCTACATAAACGTTTTTTCTGTTGCCACCAAACAAAAAAATAGTAATTATGATCACTTTTTTGATTTTTAACCTATATTAGCAGATCCATTTACTTAGAATCTGCTCCTTTAAAAGAAGTTATCAAGTGTGTTTGTTTATTTAAAAAGACATTTATATGTCATGTAAAAGTGTTAGCTTGCATATATGAATAAAATTCTCTGGCTTTCTAGCTTTTGTGATATTAAGAATTGGAGACTGATGTAAAGTGCTCCCTCCCTTTTCAGAGTCTCTCTCACTTCTGGGAGAGGACGAAGAGGATTTTTTGGAGGACAGCTACTTGGAAGAAGAGGAAATGATTTCAGGAGGGGATGTGATGTCAGAAAACATAGCTCTTCGGAATATGGCAGCTTCTGGAAGATCAAGTGCAGGCCACCCAGCCTTGAAGAGGAGGAGGGTGTTCAGAATAGCCAGAGGGAGAGAGAGACAGAGAGGTGAGGCTAGTTCATAATTAATAAAGCTTCAAGGTCTCGCCTGCTACTCTAAGTATTGTAATCATAGAAGGTTTTATATTAAACTATGTCCTTATATTTTGAGATATACTTATATAAGATGGTGGGAAAGTTTATAAAAATGCTGTCATAACTAATAGATAAATTACTAAAGAAAAACTAGGACTATACAAACTGTAAAATGGTTTATGTGTGTGTCCTTTCTGTTCACAGTGAAAGATGCTGCTGGTGTGTTGTTCCGCTATAAGAAGATCCTGGTGACATACCAGCGGTTGAAGAACATGTCCAAGGCCTTTCAGATCCATGGTGTGGACCGCAACACAGTGGCATCCACTACTCCCATTGCAGAGTTACTACTCGTAGCCCCAGAGAAGCTGGTGGAGGTGGGTGAGTTTGACCCATCCAAAGAGAAGCTCTTGGACTACGCCCGACGCTGCTATATTGCTCTGGACCCCCAGACCCTTAGCAAAGTACAAGCACTGAAGAAGAACAACCTGCTGCTGCCAATCTCTTATAGGTACAGTTCAAGCTTGCACACTTGCAGATACATTAAAATCACAGCTGGTGTGAATGACACTGATTATCTCATTATCTCATTGCAAAGGGTAGGATATATTAGGCAGAAAGTGAATACGGTCAAGAACTTCAGTTCTTGAAGTCGATGTGTTAGAAGCAGGGAAAATGGTAAGGATCTGAGCAACTTTAAAAAGCAACATATTGTGATGGCTAGACAACTATGTCAAAGCATCTCCAAAATGTCTTGTGGTCTTGTAGGGTGTTCACGGTATGCAGTGGTTAGTACCTACCAGAAGTGGTCCAAGGAAGGACACCAGTGTACCGTCGATAAGGTTGTGGGCTCCCAAGGCTCATTAATAAACGGAACAAAGGCTAGGTCTTTAGGTCTGTTCCCGCAGAAGAGCTTCTGTAGTACAAAAAGTTACTGGCCATGATAAAAACAAGTGTCAGAAAACACAGTGCACCACAGTCAGAGCAGTTCTGACACAATCTCTACACAATATTAGTCAGAACAGTTCTGACACAATTTCTACACAATATTTGGAAGATGGTTTTAATGGGATAGCTGATTGGTGTATACACACAGAAAGAAATGTGCCTTTAACTACCTGGCACATTTATTTCATTGCACACACACACACATACAGACATTTGCACACTGGTTTAATGGGTGTGGTTATACCCAAGCATGAGCCACAATACTATTCTATTGCAATTAGTAGAGCTTTGTATATCACTGGTATCGCTGGGTAAATTACATACTATGATAAATTTCATCTGCCATCACTGAACCGGTTTCACTAAATATTCAAAACATAACAGTACTATGTATCGCTTTATATCCACCATCTAATATCCATGTTCTTTTGTCTGCTTTCCCCACAGACTGAAAGGAGCAGATGGGCGGTAATTGGACAAGAGAGTGACTTGTGTCCTGCTGTATCATAGAATCCCTCACTGTATTTTAATGTACCATAGAGCACGTCTCCTCTCTCAGCCTCTATCATACTGTTCAGATCAGGTGTACTTTGAATCAAGACTGCTATTGCAGCATACTGTATTACCTCTGTCCTTCATGATAATGCACACTCACATAGAGCTGGGCTTCCTTGAGAATGCACACAAGATGGCCATCTCAGTAGAGACAGTCACCTATATCTGTGAGCATATTTTAGTCTTTGACATCAGTCAAGTGTACAACTCTGTGGTGTCACATGTTGTTCTGAAGTACTGAAGTACTGTATCAGGGGTTCTTAACTCCATTCCAGAAGGCCAGTGTTTTATTGTCTGTGAGTATGTGTTGGTTGTACCTTTCTCTCAGCACTTATCTGACTGACAAACTGTTCTCTTCTAACCTGAAGTGTTGTATGGGGTGTAATGAGGACTAGTACACAGTTTGAAACTGTGCTAACGTGGGCACCTGTTTCTTTAGGCCTGTATGGCCTGACCTCCTCAAGGTTAAAACATGGTTGTGTTAGTGCATGTAAATCCCTGATGTGTCATGACCTGTCTCTTGTTAGACACCACTGAGTTTCGAGCATGTGAAAAGTCCGTAGTGGGAATGCAGTTGGTAACAGACTTCATGCGTGAGCAGCCAGTAATGGTACTATAGTATAGCATAGTTCAGATGTGTTTGTGTGTGTGCAGGCGACCCTGCTCAGTATGTGTGTTTGCGAATCTGTGAACAAATTTCTGAGAGAATATGTGTGTGTGTGTGTGTGTGGAGGGGGGTTTGTAGAGCAGACTACTCACAGCTACTCTGACGTTCCAAAATTCATGGCAAAGTCAGATGTCAGCAGAGTCACAGCACTCATCACTTCACAGTCATTCTCTTCATCAGACAGTGTATATGCTTTTACTTCTGATGTAATTTTGATGTACACTACCATTGATTACGGGTTGGGGCTGATGTACATTTTTTTTTGCCTCAGGAACCAATGATTTTCTGTAGACGTTTCAAGTACCGTCTAGTTTTATCTCGTAACTGTGAAGGTTGATGGCTGTTGTGATAATCTCTGCAACTTGTTTTTTAATTTGAATGTTTTTCTCACTATGAGAATAGCCAAGAAACCATTTATTCATTGCTGTTTTTTCATGCTGGAAGAGAAAGAGAAATGTCCTGTTGGTTGTCTCATTATAAATGACACTAAAGCGATTGATTTCTACTGAACCCTGTTTATCCAGATTCTTCCTTTCTTCACTGCTATTGTTTTAAAACTATTCCTTATTGCTTAAATTGCAGGAAACATACTCTTTGGGCATTGTTGTTGTCAAAAAATAACTTGTATTTGCTGTAATTGTAATGTATTATAATACTGGCAAAAATATCTGCAACTGGGGGTAGAATCATACAATTGCAAATTTTAAAACAGTATACTGCATCGGGCCCAACCAATCAACAAAGGTTCACTGGTGTTTTTTTTAATTGTTAAAGATGCGTTGTAGACATTGTGAGTTTTCCATCACCACTGTAATGAAATCCTAGTAACCCTTACTCTGCAATGCACCACTGCACATCAAGCTGCTCTGAATGACTGTTTAAATGTCAATAATGGAATTTTGCAGACAATTTAAAATTCCTTTATAGCAAGTAGAGCCAGTTGTGCCCTTGCATACAATAAAAGCCTGTAGCCACAGAACCTTTTCGAATAAGAGTGTAATGGATACAAATTCATTTTGTTCTTTCAAATGTAGTCAGGTGGTTAGAGCTGTGCAAGAAGGCTGGGGCTCTTAACACTTTTTTGGCTATACTAAATTATATTTTACCAGAAGCCCCAGAAAAAAACATGAGCACAAGTCACTCATGTACCATTGTAAATGTCTCATCAGTTTGTAAAAGTTATATACAAGCAAAACCAATACAAATACAGCCCAAGACCCTTTCATCTTGGTCATATTTGTATCGTGTTTGTTTTAATTACCGTCCTGCTAAACTGCCCTTAAGACAGCAGCACAAAAAGCATGTGCAACACATAAAGTCTATATAATCCTCTTTAAAAAATAGTGAATCAGCCATTTAGCATGAAATTCTTGTGTGTATTTACAACTGTTCCTTAGGATAACAGTCCAAATCCATAAAATGCAGGGTGTATATTCCAGTGATTTCTGAAGCTTAGAAGGATCCCAAGAGTTTAGCTGAAGAGCAGAAACTTTATGCACTCCTGAAGTGCACCACTCTGCTTGCATGACTTGAGACCGGGATCTCATGTCTCTTCTGTAAACGTTTGACTCTTATTGGGTAGACACAGGTATTCCAAATGAGCAGTTTGCAGAGGTTTTACACTGTGGCTGTTGCAGCTGTAATCTTCAGTGCGTCCAGCAGGTTACGCTCTTGAGCTTTTTCACTGTGTATTGTTTCCAGATGAGACTCTGGGGCCCATCCCCGATGTCTGTCTGATAGACGAGTTCCCTCCACCCAGCCTGCACGAACAAATATAAAAACAATCATCAGTAGTCCATCATGCTTATAGTCCACAGACAAAAATAGTAGTAGAACCACTGCAGAATTCCTAAGTTTCCAAAATGATTTAAAGGACTCAAATCATGGGAAACCATTTTTGAAATACAATTGATGTAGTATATACCATAAACAGTAGAGTTTAAATGACTGCCTTTAGAATGAGGCACAATACAGAGCAGCCAACTAGAAAGTCTGACTGTAATGGCACATGCACACTGTCACGGGTGAGTCGTGAATTTGTCTAATGCATCTAAGCGATCCTAAACACACCGGTAGTAAACACACACACACCAGGAGCAGGAGCAATAGAACAAAGGTCAATGGTATCAGTAACATGTATCAGTCTTAAAGGCACAGTAAAAATCAGGATGTTTAATTCTAACAGATAAAGAGGTTGTAAATATATATAGGTACATAAAACCACATACAAGGAAATAGCATAAAGGCCCTTTAATACCGACTTGTTGTTTTGTCAGACTGTAATATCATATTGGTGATTTATCAGGTTTATTTTGGGAAAAAAATCCTGTGTAAATATTTGTGAAAGAATTTGTGATGGACAGCTCTTTCTTTGGAATAACGCCAAAATGAGCACTTTTTATCCCAATAGTTGTGATGTTAGCACTCAAACATTTCAGCTTTCTAAACAACATCCTTTGAAGAAAAAGAGACTCAGTACTCAGTTTGCAAAGTTTGCAAAAGAAAAATCATTATTTAGGCAAAATCTACTTCTAAAGTATTACGAAATATTTTTCAGATATTTGTATATAGAAATACCCAAACCTCACACATAAACACACACAAACACATTATATATATATATATATTTCCCGCATTTATATTTCTACTTCAGTAAAGTTCACTTTGTTTGTATAAAATGGGTGTGGTAACATTGCTCAGTTTCACTGTACTTCAGTGGAAAACCTCTAATTGCATCAGATTACTCATTGTTGGTGAATAATGCATTTCCCATGGGCCTGTGATAATGTCTTCATTTTTACAGATTGTTATTAAGATATTACAGTCACTTCCTCACCATCGCTGCTCTGTTGATGAACCAACAGGACATCAGCTTTTTCCAAGCTAAGCTCATCTGGCTGCTGAGCAACAAAGGCTCTGATACACTGCATCTGTGGAATGTCTGTGATGGAGTAAATGCAAAGTATTTAAACAACCTTGTTGCAAAGTTCTTTCATGACACATCTTTTTGAATTAGAAATTACACATACCCTGTGCAGCATTTAAGTCGATTTCGGGATGAGGGCGTGAGAGTGCTGAAATCCATCGCAGTTTATCAGCCCTGTAGGAAAAGTACTTGGTTTGTCATACACAATAAAAATGCAGTGAAATGCAGCCTCAGCATTTAGTCCATCCTAATACCAGTGAGCACACACACGCTACAGCAAAAAACCTGCATCAAATTTCAGGTCTTTTTGCCTGGGCTTTGGTCAAGATCACTGACAGGAGTACTAATCCTAGCACAAAGTGGTAAACAGCAGTGACAAAATGCACTATGATTAGATACATAAATGTTCAATAAATCATTTAATGTATTAATAATATTTACAATAAATAATTCCTCCACAAGACATTGTAGTTTGTTAACAATAGACTGTAGCTCCCAATCAGACATGAAGATCAGAAGAGTCCTATAATAGGGAAAATTAAAAAGGTTATGACAGCAGGAAAGACCACTAGGTTTCACATTTATGGCATGGGTGTTGATTTGGTGGACAGCTTTTGCCTCTATAGATCAATCACTAACAACAAAGGATCCAGCAGTCAAGAAATACAAGACAGATTCACACCCAGAAGAACAAGAACAGAGAAGCTGTAAAAAATGTAAAAGTGTCAAATGTCAAAAAACCTCTGTCACATATTCATGTGATCGTGACTTATTTGTCATTGTGAACACACTCAATCACACACAGAGTGAATCGTAACGAAATGTGACCTCTGCAATTGATGTGTAAAACTAAGATATAACAGAATGAACATGGCTTGTATCATAAGACATGTTTTTTAAACATGGCAAATAAGCCATTAAATAGACACTTTCTGTTCGTCCATACTCACTGTGTTTCTGTGCGCAGCAGCAGGGCTTTGCGGCTCATGTGCAGACGGAAGAGGTTCTTCTGTAGAGAGTGAAGCTTCACTCTGCAGTTTTCAACTCGTAGCTCTGACACTGGAACGTGGTCTATCACTGTAAACCGGCCACCTCTATGCACAGAAGGAAGAGTGTGTACCATATTATGGATAGCTGGCTCTGACTATAGACACTGCTGAGCTATAAGGCAATGTAATATTGTAAAAAAAATCCTGAAACTGCTTTGGATGGACAGACTCACTCTTTTGGTAGTGAGAGAAGCAGGTAGTCATTAAAGAGATGCATATAGGCACTCCTCTCAGTCTCCTTCAGAGAGAAATCCCTCAGCTCGGTGACAAGGCCTTCTCTCACAAGCCTGCGTGACTGACTTATCAACGGCAGAGTCTGAGACACACAAAAACAAACACACAAACAAACAAACACACACACACAAACAAACACACACAAACAAACACACACACAATTATGTTTACATTTGAGTTCCTTCCTGTGGTACCTTTTATAATGATAAAAATGTCAGCAATGTTAGAAAACATGGCATGAATATTTATTTTATAATGTCTGAACAGACAGTAGAAGGTTACCAATAGGTTCCCCAGTTTGAGAATAATTGATGTACCATAATTCATACATGTCTTCAACATATAAACAAGGCTATTTAATGTTTACAGTCGTTCCTTATGCTTATGCAGGCAAACCTTTGGTCCTTTTGGCCACAATATAAATCAATATCAATACACCACCAGAACTGAAGGGCCATACTCACTTTGCACTCAAAGTCCACTTTTGCGTTAAGAGACAGAAGTGATTCAATGCTCTTCATTTGTGATATACTGTCATTACTATCCTGAATAATCTGCAAAGGAGAATAGTAAAATGGTCAATATAATGTGTTAGTTTGTGTGCTCTGGAAAGACAAATTATTTGTGTGTGTGTTACTTACTTTCTCGAGTAATTTCATGGCTTTGATGGCTTCAGCCTCATCGTTTGTCTTTGGAGCGGTTCGCTTTACAATATTCTACAAATCACAGAGGAGGAGTAGAGAAGACAGAGTATTAATTTGTTGTTCAAAGAGAACAATATGTATAGAGCGTTAAAGACACACTGGCATATCTGGCATTAGTAGTAAAGTAAAGTACTTTAAACTAATGATTAACATGCAACCTACACTCAGACAGGATTTTGAGCTCACACAGTACATGTACAAATCTAAATTCAAGAACATTTTTAACATTTAGTAAAATACAATAAAAACAAGAATCAGTCGTTAACAAACATGTCCAATGTTTTTAATAAACAGTTTTATTTTGTCAGTATAAACAAATTTATAATTTGATGCCTGCAACACACTCAAAAGGCATATTTTACACATCACATTTCATTTTAATTACTTTTAATCGCTTGTGAACTAGATACTAACTGTTGCAGTTCTGCAGTTAAGTGGAAATTTTGACAACTCTTATTTAATTTAGCACTTTTCATTGCATTTCACAAAATCCCCTAACAAGTAGAAATAAGGTTAAATCTTTTTCTAAATTGGGCACTTTTAATGTTTAGTTTTTTTTAATGTTTCTGCATAATTAAATGGTTAAATTGTAAGCCAAGTCACATATTGGTGACAGGCAAATTTAGCATTATTTTACCATTATCAACATTACATATAAAAACTCAAAAAGAGACTTGTAGGTTCACTACCCATCTTAAGTAGTTAATAAAATGACATTTTATTAGACATGTGACAAGATATGTTCTATTGACCACAATAAACTGAAGGACGCTGTGAATCTGACTGGCGAAACTTTAAATGTAGTAGACTAACTCTACAAAAAGCTCACAAAGTTTCCAAAAACAAATAATGACATGACACAAGCTTTGAATTAGAGCAAGTCTGTTCAATGTGTGGTCCTTGGTTTGATTTAGCCCATCACAATGTTACCCCAGCTGTATTTCTGCATTTTAGTAACAGAAAAAAGAAAAAAATTTTGAACAACTTTAAAGTTTGACTTACCTGAAGCCTATGTAAGAAATATTAGCAATTATTGATAAAATTGAAAAAAAAACAAAAAACTTTTTTGCTTTCCTGAGGGAAAGTGAGAACAACTGAAAGAGAAAGTGCTTATACTAGCTGTTTACTATGTAAAGAGATATGGTACCTGTACTAGCAGTTTAAGGCGAGTAATTCTCTGGAATGGGAGAATGAGGAAGGAGCGGAAAGGAAGCCTCTGGCACTTGGGGCTATGCTCCAACTTTTCCACAGTGCTACGAAATCCAGCATTCTCATTCCTTTTAAAGACAACATAGAAAGAATAAGTGGCTGGGAAAAAGATGAGTCAAAGAGTCCTGTCACAAGTGAGAGAGATAAAGTAAAAACACTCAAAATGGGAGTTGTAACAATGGTATTTTTTGATCAAATGCCATGAAAAAGATAGACAGTCTTTGTACTGTCTATGCAGATGACACTTACATTAATCGTTGATATGTCTTGTCTTGATATGATTGGTTGGTCAGGTATGGCACATAGACTGCTCGAAAACGTGGACAGTGTTTGATGATGATGTCACAGACGGTAAAGTGCATAATATCACTTTCGACTCTTTCCTCAAGTTGAGTGAAAAAACTAGAGAACAAAAAATTAAAGATTAAAAGACAATTACAGTCTGGAAACTGTACCCAAATGATTAAACAGTGTAATTAAAAGAAAAGTAAATGTAACATAGTGGTAAAGAAACCTCTGTCCCAACTTTTGTTGAGTGTTTTACAGACATAAAAATGTAAATTTGTACATATTTAATAAATAGATTTAAGCTGATCACTGAAAACATTGGAATTAAAAGACAATTACAGTTAATTGAATCTGAATACTGCCATGGATTGGCCTCCTGTCCTGGGTGAACCCTGGCTTGGGCCCATAGTCAGCTGGGATTGGCTCTAGCTTCCCCGCAACCAAAAATGGAATAAGCAGTTTAGGAAATAAATGGATGGATGGATAAATATGAATATTACTAGCACTAGGATTAGACTAAAATTTTAAAGCAACAAGATTTCTAGTGCATTTCTGAAAATGTACCACAGAATTATTAAACACAAAATTGGTCTGTAAAATAATAAACCCAGAAATTGTAACAAATTTTTTGAAGGAATCTCATCTCATAGAGCTCCAGGTGTCACATGAAAAGCATGTTAGGAAAAGCATAAGCAGAAATTAATAGCACTAGTGCAGATTTTAAACTGTTAGATCACTGAACACTTTAATTCCAAGGACACTGAACATTAAATTGCAGAACAAAAAGAAAGAATTTGGCCTTGTAATAATTATTTACCTTTAAAGTCTATCATGTAAAAAATGCTTTGTTGGGACTCGAAGAGTGGGTACAAATAAGTAACTTGAAGTTGAACTTGTTAAAAGTGATAAAAAAAAATGATAAAGGTTTAACAAAAATATCCCCAATGTTTTCAAAAATATCCAATGTTTTTCCAATGTTTCAATGTTTATCCTTAAATATATTATGTAAATATCAACACACAATTTAGAATTTGATTTAGATTTGATTTTGGGACAGAGCCAAATAAGAGTGAAAGGTTTCTACAATATTCAGGTTATGCAATTTTTAAATATTCCACAATAAGCAGGGGAGTTGGAAACAGGTGAGTAGATCATAATCGGGTATAAACAAAAGCTCAGTCTCTGCAAATAAAGATGGGTTGTGATAACCTTCAAATAAGACAATTGTCAATCAGTTCAAAAAGAACATTTTACTACACAAAATTACAAAGAATTTAGGTCTTTAATCATGTACGGTACATAACATAGTGAATTCAGGGAATCTGGAGTTATCTCAGCCATTGTCAGACAAGGCTGGAAACTGTACCCAAATGATTAAACAGTGTAATTAAAAGAAAAGTAAATGTAACATAGTGGTAAAGAAACCTCTGTCCCAACTTTTGTTGAGTGTTTTACAGACATAAAAATTTTAATTTGTACATATTTAATAAATAGATTTAAGCTGATCACTGAAAACACTGGAATTCTTTCTTTGAACATTTATCAGTAAAATGAAAGTTCAATAGAGTTAACACATCACACATTTTTGTTTTTATTGCATTTTATGAAAAATCCAAACTTTTCTGGAAATGGGGTTTGTAGTACACAAGCGTTTGAAATGCAATCAGTAAAGTAGTATGTGAAGTACATAAGTGTGTTGTTTAGGATGCAGGTACAGTTAACAATAACATAATTAATGAGCAGTTAATTGTAATTGGTATGCCAACTTATATGAAGCATTAGCTAGTCTGCACAGTGTAACAAAAATGCATACAACACGCTTCCAAAAATAACTGTAATTCAAAGATTTTTCACAAGGAAGAATTTAACTAATAATTCTAGCAATTTAAGCAATGATCTCACACTCCTGTCTCTGCCAGAAACCATAATTAAAGCCTGTTAAATAAACAAGATATACATGCTAGCTAGGATTATTTCCTGTACCTCATATAAAGTAGCCACTACACAAGCAGAATCCATTGCTTGTGGGGTCCCATCATTCAGTTTTCCCCTTTTTGCTTCTAGCATATTTTATGGCAGAAATCCATTTATCTTCTCTTTGTCTCAGTTTGTTCTGGCATCCCATGTCTTCCACCATGTTCTTACATATCAACATAATCTATCAAGTTTGCCAAGTTTTTCCAGGCTTTGTTTTGATTGTGTTCCATCAACTACCAGTGCTCTACAGCACTTTTTTTTTACTATTTTTGTAAATGTTGTCACTTGGAGCTAAAGCAATGTAGTACCCTACCTTGAACCCATAGAGCACCTGATGAGATTTTTACCATAATTTTTTTTTCAATTAAATTTCAATTAATTTTTCACCCAATTAATATTTTTGTCAAGTGTCTGTCATTTGCTGATGTCAAACATGTCAATATACAAATTAAATGTAATTAATTAAATAACTCTCTTTATAATCAACAATAATGAACTGTGTAATAACATTTAAATACAATGTCAATACTATGGCAATAACTCTAGACATTTATTGGTTAATAGGGGCACATGCCTAAACCAATGTGCTAAAGTGATGTTCTGTCCTACCTGTGACTGATGGCTCGCACATCACAGAGTCTGGAAAAAAGCCAGTTCTTCTCTTGTGTTTTCAAATTCATGTTCAGTTGCTTGTACTTGATAAAGTGCTCCACAACAACATCCAGACTGCTACAGTATGATGCCTCTGATGTCACCACCTCAAATCTCACCTGCAACACAGACGGCCAGTCAGATTTTTCCTTCATTATCCAGGAGCCCTTCTTAACCCCCTAAACAGTGTCGTACCTCCTGCAGGCGTCTCTCGTCCTCACTGAGATTCTTTAGCTCAGAGTTGCTCCTCACTCCTGGCATGTCCTGCCAGAGCATAGGTGAAGTAGAGAAGGATTTGGACAGCCGAGGAGACGTCGACCTTAGAGGGGTGTGATGGGAAATGCCTAATGCCCCCCTGTAATTATTATTAAGGGATAGAGAGATGGGATGGGGGACAGCTGGAAGAGGTGGAAGAGGGCGCCGAGCTGGAGGAGGGGAAGGGCATGGAGAGGAGGATGCTGGGACAGCCGCAACTTCACCAAATATAGAAGAAGCATCAGAATGAGACTGATGCAAGATCTCCCTGTTCTGGACCACTTCACTGTACTGCTGATACAACTGAGGAGCTACAAAGGAGAAGGAGAGAGAGAGAGAGAGAGAGAGAGAGAGAGAGAGAGAGAAAGAGAGAGAGAGAGAGCAAGAGAGAGAGAGAGAGCAAGAGAGAGAGAGAGAGTGTGAGAGAGAGAGAGAGAGAGAGAGAGAGAGAGAGAGATAGAGCCTTGCCTAAATTAAAGTCAATAAAGTAAGCAAACAGTAACCTCTTCATGTGGAATGATAGAGATGATTCTAGTTCAGCCGTACAACATGTCCAGGCAACCAAACTGCCTGAAAGCATATAAGCTCCACTACCTGCATGACAGTGTCACTCAACAGCTGTTCTGCAGGTTTTCATGCACAAACCTGTCTATAGCCCAGAAGGATCACAAAGAAACACTAAAGAAAATTGACCCTGCCTTTTTTTTCAATAAACTAACACCAATATCTGGAATAGGCAAATTGTTGTAGGGAGCCTTCTATGGCATACTGTCATTACTGCTGCCCCCTCAAATGAAAACATTCTACTCTTTACATTTTGCGAACATTTCATGAAATCTTAATCAATAGAAATGATCCAAAATTATTTTAACATATTTTAAGAATACTGAAGAACATATTTTCCTTTCTCTATAAAGTCATTGTTTTGGCAATATATGTTATTTTTATGACTGCAACAATATCTATTATAGTTGTTTGTACATAAACAGTCACTCATTAGCATGGCCCTTGTAGTGTCATGCATTCTTTGCTAAAATAATGTAGGTTGCCTGGGTGGATGTTATCTTCACAGGCATTCATGAAACATCCCTGAATGTGAACTGTTTAACCTACCGATCTGTGTTGGCCAAATAAGACTGTAGCTTATCATGTCCCATTGTGAACAGATATGAATGCATATTTTACCTCTGAACATACGTCATACAAATGAGCACAACTACATTTACTTGCAGACAAAAGTGCAAAATTACTAAAAAAAAGTATTATTGTCTAAATGGAGACATGTGCTGGAGCAATTCCCAGCTATAAATAAAAAGAAACTTACTATAAAACATTGAGTTTCTCATTCTTGTCCTGCTGATTCCTCCTTTAGCATTCCTAGGGAAAAGTAAGAGAAAGTTGTAACTTTAAAATGTAAAGAATAAATCTGCATTTAAATTTTTTATGAGCTATTAAAATACAGTAGCACAGAAGGTTAACTTACCTTAGTCCTGATTCATTAAGGCTGTGCCCCAGAGCATCACATCCATCCTCTTCTAATAAACAGAAAGTACACATACGTAATTAAGCTTAGTTTAGTATTATAGCCAGCAAAACAGCAGTTCTTTATAACTGTGCTTAGAAACACTAGTTCACACTTTAATTGTAACAGATTATATGTTAATACTTAGAGTTAACACATTAACACTTTAACTGTAGCATATTATATGTACAATAGCATAATAAAAAGCCCTAAGTTGCTCCAGTAGGTGTCTGGTTTGATATATGTGACTCCAGGTTAGAACGTGGAAAATGTACTACAGCTGTATTGGAGATGTTCTCACAAAAACCAATAAAGAGCACCATTTCATGCTTTAGTGTTCAGAGGTAAACGTAGCACACCAAGTTGTCCCAGAACTCAATCTTGTCTAGCTTGTGAGTCATTTTCCAGCCACACTCAGAGTTGCTGTCAAAACAAAACTCACTATTCTTGACTCAAATAGACTATTAGTCCACAGACACACAATATAAACAGCGCATCTTCCAACATGCAAACAGCTAAGAAACCGAGGCACCCACAGCCAGAAGCTGGCTGGAAATTATGCTGTTTACCTGAAGCTGACTTAAGCTTAAACTGGTCTCAACCCTTCAATGTATGGGTGTTTCACCAACTGTTCCCTAAAACCTTGGTTGTTGGTGAACTGGCACTTATATCTAACACTAAAGTTGGGTGTAAACTTGAGAATAACATGAATTTGATCTTAATTGAGAATTAATATAAAATCAATGTAATTATATTTTCATTTAGATTTTTAACATTTATCTGGAAAAAAGTTTGAAGTGGGGAGCACCAAGGTAGAATACTATGACAATGCAATTTGCTGTCAATAAACTAATTATTACCATGTCATTTTAAAGTTCACTTACATTAACAGTTTGGAAACAGAAAGTGTATGTGTATTCATATACATAAATTTGTTTTTTAGCTGTTATAAAATAACCTTTTATTCACTTTTATGTGTCAGGCACACGCTAGGAATCTTGGTGTGAGTTCTGGATGAAACTAGTTTTAGCAAACTTTTAGCTTCTTGAATGATTCAAACAATGTGAGACAAGATTATGCACTTACCAAACTGCCATCTAAACACTGCAGTGGTGCAGTGGTAAATGGGCTTATACAACGACAGCAAAATTGTATATGTTCAGATCTCTTCATTACACACCAGTGGAAAAAAGTGAGGACCATCTGAATTCTGATGTCTATAATTTTTTAGGCCAAATTGAAAAATATTTTGTGTTCATTAAGGATCAAAATATTGATTCAATCAATGAAGGCTTAAAGTGACCTGATATCCCATAGACAAAAGGGTCTTTTGATTATCTCATGAACTCTCAATTAGTTTGGCTAAGATGAAGCTGCTTTGTTATGGAATTTGATATGGATGTTTTTGTCTAATTGTATATTATTTTACAGTTGTGTGCAAATATTTGAATATCCCTGGTCAAATGACAAGTTTGTTGATTTCTTAAGTGAAAATAACTTTACATATTTGCTGCAGGGGCAAACCATTTAAAGTGCATATTTTCTATTAGTTTCTATTAGTCTGCTTTTCTGTTTTTATTATTATAAATAAAAGGAAGAAGAATGAATAGTTAAAGAGCAAAAAATCATACATATAATTCACACATAATACAAGCATACATAACTGAAGGACCCAAAACACAATCTCTAGAACTAAATGTATGTTTTGCAATACATGACACATTGTGTACTGGCAATATGCTGGTTTGCAATACTGCATTGCATTGCTTATAAGTAATGGAATGTAACTGCTTCTAAAAATAAAAATAAAAATCATCTAAGTCTATTTCTAATCTTCTTACTAATTCCTACAAACTTCAGCCTTGAAAATCTTTGAAGAAAAAGCCAATGGAACACATAGTGTCTAGTTCTATATGTGGTTAATAAGAGATCTTCTTAGTACCACACAAAAGAAACTAATAATGGTCTATGATATACAGTTTATGTTCTGGTCTGTTTTTTGTTTTTCAATGGGCCTGACCCACTTTTTTTCTCTTTTCTTGACATTTCATTTGATTTAATAATTGTCCACAGTAAAAAGTCAGCCATTTTAGCTTAAAAGAGCCCTTCATTATACATAAGAAGTGTAATTAAACTGTAAACTAGCAACACTGCTGTAAGAATCTGTACTGCAGATTTAAATATTTTTAAAACATATTCAGACTACAGTGTTGCATCCAGACTTTTAATTCAGGCCTTTATAACCAAGAATGATAAGATGCCAATGGAAAAATGCAAGCCAGTAAAGACAAATGGTATGTTGCCCATGTTATGTCCTTACCTGATGTGAATACTCGGGTCCTGCGGTCCCTTGCAACTCCTCCTCCTTCCTCATCTTCACTGTGTTTTTCTACTGTCTTTCGGAATCCTTTCCTCCTTCTCCATGTTTCATTACCCAAATCTCGAAAACTCCCAGAGCTTAGAACATCCCATACGGTTTTTTTCTTCTTCTGTTTCTCATCCTTTTTACTGCTTCCCTCCTTCTCGGTCTCTCCATCGGAGGAAAAACTGTGCAAATCAGGACTGGGCAGGAGCCTGTCATAATCCTCCTCATCTGTATCTTCCTCCAGCCCTTCTTTTTCCTGCCACATTTGCTCCAATTCTTCTTCTTCTGTTTCTGAATCCCTCTCTACCTGTATGAGGATTGGGTTTCCGTGTGTGTCCATCTTCATGTACAGATGTCTAGCACTTTCTGTGTCCTCTGATTTAGCCTGCAACAAGTCAGGGTCTATGTATTTTCTTTCAATGCCATGTTTGCGAGGTTTCTGGATAATACCATAGATTGGTGAAGGTGGAGATACTCTATCTCCCTGAAGTTCAACCTCAGCAGGAGCTCCGTCCTTTGACTGCTCAGTTTGGTTGCCTATTTCAGGCATGGCAAGTGTACCATCATCAGAAGAATCCAGGATCTCTTTTAGCACATTTTTAGCCCATTTGACATGTGGAGCAGCAGAGTATCGTTTCTCCTCCACTTTATCACATATCTTCACCTTCTCTCTGTGTTCTTCACCAGTCATGTTTTTCTGGGCATGTCTACGATCTTCAGTCTGGCCGTGTGTCTCTGAGTATTCTGCAGGGTATGATTCAGTGTCTTTTCCTGCACTCACACTGCCAGTAAACTCTAGGTCCTGTGGTGATGCAACTTCCTTAGTGTTCTCATATTCTGCTTTTTCCCATTTAGTGTCAGTGGTTGTAATCCCCTCCTCAGACAACATGAGGCTATGGTTTAGGCTCTCTTTTCCTCCTCCTGTAATTCCATGGCTTTCCATAACATACTCTTCTGCAGTTTCTGAGTCTTTAAATGATCCTACATCCTTATTAATATTACCGCTGCCACCACCAGAGCCCCGAGTTGAATGCTGAGTGGCGTCCTCCTGCTCCTCTAGCTTCAGCGGCTGGTTTTGGTTGGATCCTGACCTGGGAAGAGTTTGCCCAACCACACAAAAGACAGTGACAGTGTGGTCACTTCTCCTATCTGTCATTTTGGTTTCAATCTCTGTTTCACTGTGGTGTGTTTTTGTGGGTGACTGCCTAGTGACAGTCTGTCCAACTCCACCATCCCAGAATTCTTTACAGTCCTCAAACTTGTCCTCCTCTGCCTCATCCTCATCTCCTCCACTGGACACAGTCACAAAACCATCTTCTCCTGATGTCACTCTCTCCCTTCCTTCTCCTCCCCACTCCCTCTCGCTTCCTTCCTCCCCCTCAGAGTCACCATAATTACCACTCCCCCTCTCGTTCTCTCTGTCACTCCCCTCCATGTTATCCTCCACTTGTTCTGTCTCCATTTGCCAGGGAGCATCCAACTTCCCATTATTATCAAAAATGGGCTCTGTTCCAGCATCCTTTTTACTCTCTTCTATGTTCTCCCTAGCAATGTCCTTCATGAACTCTCCAGCTTTCTCTAGTTGCCTGTACCTGTCTGCTGGTGAAAGTGTTTCTGTTTCATACTTTGAATTTGAGGGTGCCTCGTCTTCCTCTCTTGATGTCCTTCTTTCTTTGTATCTCTGGACATATCTCTCCCTGGCTCTCTCTCTCTCTCTGAATTCCTCCTCTAATGACTCTGTTCTCACTCTTTCTGATCGAGGTTCGAGCCACATTTTCTTCTGTGGTCTTTGTTTACTCTCAGGTTTCTCTCTTTCTCTGGCCCCTTTAATCTCCATTTCCTCTTTTTCAGAGACTTCTCTTGCTTCTCTTTCCATATGCCCCCATTTTACATCTTGCCCTTCCTCACTTCTCCTTTTTTCCCCATTGTTCTCTGAAATGCCCTCTCTCTCTCTGTCCTCAGAGCAGTCTTTAATTTCCCTCTTCCTTTGTTCATGACCAGCATCACTTCCTGACATCCACTCTCCATCGCTTTGGGCTTGCATCTGCACCTTCCTGTCTGCCTCACTTTGTGTTTGGTTACTTCTCGCTCTGTCCCCATCCTCCCAACTGCTTCTTCTCTCTTTCACCTTCTGGGCTGGATACACGTCTGTCTCTCTCTCTGCATTATATGGGTATATGTAAGCTCTCTCTCTTTCACGCTCGCTCCTCATTCTTTCATTTGGTTCTTTCTCTCTTCTCCTATCCTGAATATCTCTCACCCCATCACTCTGTCTGTCTGGTCCCCTATCCTCTCTCACCCAGTCTCTCTCTATATATCGCTCTGTATATCTCTCCATCTCTCTTTTATCCCTTTCTCTCCCTCTGTATCCCAATTTATCAGTATCTCTGTCCTTTCTTCTGTCTCTTTCTCTCTGCCACTCAATCTCTCTGCGCCTCTCTCTGTCTCTAAGTCTTTCCTTAGTTCTTTCTCTTTCATTGTCTCTCTCACTCTTATTTTGGTCATTTATGAGAGACTCTGAGGCCTCTTTCCTTCTTACTTCTCTCTCTTTCTCTCCATCACTGTCCCCTTCACTCTTGGTGTCTCTGTGTCTCGCTCTCCTCCATGTCATGCTCCTTTCATCCCTCTCATCTCGGTCTGAAAAGTTACCTTTGTCTCCTTCCATGATTCGGCTTCTTTGCATGGAAAGCCAGTCTTCTCTGTCTCTGCGTCCTGCTCTGTCTCTCTCTCTCTCTACTTCTCTCACCCTCATGATCTGTTGGTTATTGACCTCTGCGTCCATGTTTACACTTCTCTCCCTCCTTCCGAGGTCCCACTCTCTTTCTCTTATGCTGTCTAATTCCTCCTTCTCTAGCTGTCCTTTACTGTTCCTTTTAATTTCTTCCCTTATTCTCACTCTGTCATTCTCTCTCTGCCTCTCTTTTTCCCTGTATCTTGTGACGTCTCTGTCTCTCTTTTTGGCTTTTTCTCTTTCACTTTCAGTTTTATCTAATTCCCTTAGCCTTCCCATACCTTTGTCCACCATTCTTTCATTATCCTGGTCAACATATAGTCTTGTTCGTCTTTCCCTTTCATTACTTCGCCTCCTAGTCCTGGGAAAAGTGTCTCCTTTCTCTCTATCTCTTTCACTATGCCCAATATACTCTTGCACTGAGGCAATTCTTCCATTTGGATGTCTGGTTTCTACTCTCCTCCTGTCCCTTTCCTGCCATTCTGACCCTCCTGGTCTACCCTTGAATGTAATTAAAATCTCCCTCTCTCTCTGGTCTTGCTCCATTTCCCTCTTTCCCCCTCTTGCTCTTTCCCCCATTCTGTCCATCTTTCTGGCTCTCTGTGGTTCCCCTTCCCTGTCATGCTCGGCTCTGACTTTCATACCAGTTTGAGACCTGGCCTCACCACCTATCCAATCATTTGACCGACTGCCCCTGTCTGATGTAGCTGGGCTGGGTGGCAATTGTGAAGGGTCCTCGATGGTCCAGTTTGCCCGTTTGGTTCCCATGGCAGCATAATTTTCAAAACCTGTCAGGAATGAAAATGTTTCTGATTTGTTGCCATTCACAGAAGGTTTGCAAGAAATTTAAGCAATTAAATGTTCTGATCCTTTTTTCACTAAGAGAACTATAATGTCCATGCTGATTTTGGATATAGGGCTTCATATTAACCCATAATTCATATAAATGTATGAATGTAAAAATTCAAATGTATAAATTTAACTACATAATATTTCAATTTAGTTAAAGTCAACAGCTACAACAACTATAACACTATTTGCTCACTCTGTACTCTACATTTAAAAGCCATATTCTAAGCAGCAAATCTCACAATAAGATTAAGCATTTCTATTCAAATTATACAGTACAGCATTTACTTCAAACTACAAGATAAGCATTTTTTTTCTGTAATAGTATGATGATATTAACAATTGTTAAAATTTCACATTGCAATGAATGCAGTAACAATTACAACTTAAACCTTCTTAAACCCTATTATTTTGTCCTTTTTAAAATAAATCTTTTAAGCCTGTAAGTAAAATCTGTAAAAAAAAAATCAAGTATGTCAACCAAATCGTTCATTCTGGTAAACACACAATTAAAAAAATTAAAAAGAAGGAGAAAAGAACACAGAAAGTTTAGCATGGCTGACTAAACAAGAGCAATTAGTGACCCAAAGATGGCATCAAGAGATGCCTTCAGCATTCCTTACTCCAGGCTAACTAGAGCTAGCTTGTTCGTTGTTGATCATGTGAATCAGCCAGAATGTGGGTAGTTAATAGTATGCAAAGAGCAGAATGTTAAGGGAATGCTGTAGAGGACTCACCTGAGAATTTTCTTGGAGAGAAAAGTTCTCCCTGTCTCACTCCTCCTTTCTTGCTAAGACGCTAGCAAGGATTGCACAACAAACCAACTCTCCACATACTTGCGTGTGGTCACTAAGTAAATCACTCCTGGGAGTGAGATAAATGCTTTACTGTTAATCGTGATTTAATTACCTGCTTTTAAACTGTGCTCGCCTAAGACATTAAGTCCAAATGTTTACAGATACTGCCAGAGGTTCTCCGCGGCATTCCACTCTGACAAAGTTTCTTCCCCTCCTCCTTCTCTTCTCAAATTCCCAAACAAGTCTCAACAGAGTCACGCAGATCCTCCCATCGCCTTCATGTCACTTTCGCTCCTTCTCTGGCATAATGAAGAAAGTAACACACATCTCCCACCAAGAAATGTTTTCAGTATCACTTCAAGAACACCTCCAGTCCAGAGTGATTGAAACAGCTAGTCCAGGCCTCTTTACCTCTACCCCAGCTATGGGTTCCTCTCCAACACTAAAATAGGAAGTACACCTTCTGAGTGTCTCTCTGCTGCACTGTGATTGGAGAGATCAGAGGTGTCGGGTGTGTCTGCACACTTAAGCAGGTACAAACAGGGTGGAGGGAGTCAAAGAAAGAAGGAGAGGGGGAGGGGAGCATAAGAGTTAGCAAATGTGAAGAAGGTGAAGCATGCATATGTTACCATGAGAAAATGAACAAAATGTTGCAAAAGAACAAACACAGCACTGCAAATAAACAACAGCACTGCTGGCCTATATAGACACAAGCTTTTGCCAAGAGATTACAAAGGTTACACTATGAAAATCATTTGCAAAACAAGAACTTGGAAACAAAAAATATAGGATGTTTTAAAAAATGTTATTATACTTCTTTCCATTTCTAATTTTTAAAGCTAGATTAACTTTGTCAGAAGGGAACTCAAGACCGTAAGGGTTGCTTCTTGATCATAAGATTCAGATTATGCTGAAAAGCATATTTAGTAAATAAGCATCTCCATGTCCTTAAAAGTCAGTAAAACCAAGGAGAGGTAAACACTTAGGCTTGTTTCAATGTGCTTCTTTTGTATTCATAGGCTGCAACGACACATCATGGGTGAAAGGCAGGTTCTAGATGTGTGTGATTCATCAACAACTGCATTTGAATGCATTCAGTGGGTGTGGAAGGGACATACATGATGACACCTTTGAAGCTGTGTTTACTGGTAAGTTTTTGCATGCTGGATCTGGCCAACAATAAAGTAATGGCAGATATTTTTTTAGGTGCTGCTGTATGTTCCAGTAACACATGAATCTTTTTCTTGTTGAAGTGGTTAAATTTTTTTAATATGTACTCCCTATTGACCCCCTAGTGAAATGTACAGATTATTTAGAGCAAGTACTCATGTTATGGTTATCACTTTTGATTAATGCTAATTTAGTTACATATGCAGTCTTAGAGCACCAAGCAGAAATGTCCACTCACAGGAAATGTAATGCATCACCTAAAGAAAATTCACTGCATAGTGAACTACTGTGAAAGTGATTCCATGAGTGTCCAAATGTTTATATTCTAACTACATACTCAATCACATACATTTAAAGCTTCATTTGGGAAAGATGATTTTTTAGGAATATCTTATAGTTTAGGAATTATAATGTAAAAACCATGTCGCTATTCAAGATATTGGGTTGCAACGTAAACCACGCTAAAACATTTTAAGCTTGATAAATTCGATATAAATTTCAGTAATAAAAGTAATTTTGTTACTTTATTTCTTTGTTCACTTTAAAGTTGGCACAGTGTTTACGTCACAGCCACAGACAACAAGGTCGTGCCAGGAAGTATATTGTCTCGTCAGAAACACTCACCTGTAAACATGTTCGGCGGTCTCCGAGCATTACAAACAGAGAGCGTTAAAATCCGAAGAAATTAAAGTAAAACTCAGTCTCCCATGAGGCCTTTGAGTTCCGCGAGTTACCGGAAGTCATGTGCTCTAACGCTACTTCGTTTAGTTTCGCTTCCGTCTTTATGGTTTGATCAACTGGATCATGAGACTCATTCTTTCTTGGAGCAAAACCTGACTCCATTTCTGCTCTGTGTGTAAATGAAATCGTTTAGCGTGTCTTTTAACCTCTCCTCGTGGATATTCGTGCATCTGTTTCGGTAGTTTGATAGCCGAGTTAGCGAGCAAGCTAACTGTGAGTTAGGAGATCAGGAACTGCACTTTTATAACTCACCTGCCTGACTGTTCATTTCACATCTGCCGCACTTCCTCAGCTACACTGCTCAGAAAACTCAAAAAGGTTTGTTTTGGTTTGGTTTTGATTGTGGTGAATCATATATTGGGCACTTTATGTGTGGGTGTGAGCGGGTATGAGTTTAATTGTGTCACAACTAATGCAGGTTTGTTTCTTAAGCATTTAAATATTTTTTTTCAAACTCTGTGGACTTTCTTATCAAAGATGACAACATGACCTACAGGCTGGTTAATCCCTCTGAAAAGACAGTTGGCTGTATCTAACCACAGTCTTTGCATGCAGGGTTGTACTGATGGCCATGTTATCTTGGAGAGCAGTCTTTTCTCTGATCTTATTGGCTGGTGGGCTACAAGCAAGTGACAACACCAAGAAATGCAAGCTCTCTGTTGATTACAAGAATGAGAGAAATGTGCTTAGCCAGCTAGAGCCTCTTACAAACAAAAGGTCCACATTTTCTTATCATTGTCAAACCATAAATGACTAATTTATCTCCAAGCTTGGTGCACAGCTAACGTTTTCCTGTTTCTAACAGTTTTACTGCCAAAGCCATTGTTGGAGAAGACACCTACACGTATGTGTTCCAGGTTTGTGGTGATGCAGATGGCATGAAAAATGCAGGAGTCGTACAAAAGGACAAGAATGGAAAACAAGTCCGCATTGGGAACTACACTGCCACAGAAGCTATAGCAGGAAGTGAGTATCATTGTGATCAAAATCATAACTTCAAAATTTTATGTTGTTTAAATTCTCATACCCTATATTCACAATATAAAAAGCTCTTTTAGGTGCATCGCTGCATTTTACTGCACATAGCCAATACAAAACATGTAATAAACCCATTTCTACAAAGAATTGATTTAAAACTTGTTTAAACAAGTGAATATACAGTATTCTCAAAAAGTATTTGGACATTTGTGCCATACTTCAAAAAAGCTAATTGTGCTAGAAAACAAAATGTCAGTATCCTTTCAAATGCTTTTTTAGCAAATTAGTCTTTTACAAGGCAGCTGGTTTTATTTAAGATCATTATCAAATTTCTCTGAAAACCTTTGCATCTTTGCATACCTATGACTTCAGAAACATCATAATATTTTTACCAAAGTGTACAAATACTATTCGGCACCCACTGGTTGTGGATCTGCTTTGACTTTGCAGTATCTGAACGCAGCCACCTTTACTGGCTTTGTCTACAGGTGATTGGGTGATGCTAATCTACAGAGGTGGGGAAAAATATGATCACCATTGCTCAAATGAGGAGAGAAAAGCCTTCATCATGATTTCCTGTAACAGATATGTGGCTGTGGTAAGTTCTAGGTCTGATGTTGCTTATTTAAAGACATCTTCCAGACTGAAACAAACTCAAGTGTGGTTGGGGAACCAGATTTTTATTTAGACCTCAGACCGGGAGTTCTGTACTCTACACTAAGCTAATGGTTTGGTTGTTCCCCTATTCAAATACACTTTTTAATTTCATAACATTTATTTTTAAATACTTGTTTAGCATTGTTCTTGCCTTCAAGTCTGTGCACTTTTTTGCTAACTGTACATTTCCCTTCTTTGCATGCCTTTTTTAGGGAGAGCTTGCAGTGGTTCAAGAAGAAAAGGAAAGGGAGCTTGACTGTTTTTACCTGTTTGAGCTGGACTCCAGTGTGCTATGCCCTGTTATCCAGTCCAAACTCAGCACTGGGTCTATTCTTCTTATTGTGTGAGTATTTAAATGTTGTTGGACGTGGGAACAATGGGATAAACAATGATTTGCAAGGGGAGCAAAGGCTAGCCTGTCTGGTCTGACCTGACAAAACAGCCACTGTACAAACTGTACAAGCTACAAACTGCTAAAAAATAATAATAGCTTTGTTCAAAAGATGTCAGAACATCGCAGTTCTGCGTAGCCACAGACTGCCCTGAGTGCCAAAGCCAACTTCTGTTAACTTCCTAAAGGTGCTATAGTGGAACAGAACTCGACCATGGAGCATTGAATGAAGGTGACCTTTTCTGATAAAAATGTTGTCAATAATGTTTACTCCTTAACTTGATTTGATGTTGTTGATCTTGTTTTGTAGTGCCTTCTCCTGCTTGGCTGTGTATCTCATTGGTGGATTTCTCTATCAACGACTGGTGGTTGGAGCAAAAGGAGTTGAGCAGTTTCCAAACTATGCCTTTTGGTCAGAGATTGGCAACTTATCAGCAGTAAGTCTCGTCCTTTTTGCTCACTTTCTTAGGATTGAAATGCTTTAAATTTTAAGTGAACATCTGTATTTTTGTATTTTCACAGGATGGATGTGACTTTGTGTGTCGTTCCCGTGGCAATAGAGAGGAACCACCTGCTTACAGAGGTGTAGCTACTGAGACATTAGAGGTGCCAGAGGAAAGGGATGACCACTTACTTCCAATGTGACCTTAACAGTTTGATCCAGTGAGGTAGACTTAGCCTAAAGATGACTAGGCGTGGGCAAGTAGGGGTTCTGTACATGTCAGAACAAACCAAAAGCACTTATCTTTATGCATTTTGATATACTTCCCTTTATATTGCTCTCAGACTTTTAAAACTCATTTCTTCTCAACAAATTCATTTTTGTGTTTCTCTTAGTAGATTAGATGAATTTGCAGGAGCAATGATTACACATTTCATTTGTTTGGCTCAAAGTATAAAAATCCTATTTCGCTCCAAAAAAACCTACAAATGTTTTACAAATGTATCGTGTCAGTGGTTCCCACACCTGGTCCTGTAGCCGCCCCCCACCCCTTGCACCTCTTATAATTTTTCATGATCGTAGCAAACGTGATCCAATTAAATAACTAATGAAAAGGCCATTTTTGGTTTGACGTGGAAGTATTTGAGCAAGTAAAATACTAAAATGTGCAGAACAGGTGGCCTTCCAGGACCAGGAATCTAAACCACTGTACTATGAAACTTTAATTTAAAAATGATTTGATATTTATCATGAACCATTTCCTACCACTGCTCTTCTAGGTTTTCCTTATCATCTCTCTAGAGAGTACCTCAGCTAATCTACCCTCCTCTGTGCTCTGTCAAGGGAAAGATGAACAATATAAAGACACAAAATTAAAAGTTGTAGATAACGGTTAATTCAGCATTATGTTGGTGTGACCATGAAAATGGAAATACTGACTATTAGCACAGAAGCTTGGTGTGCATTTAAACTGTTACACATTGTACTATAAAGTATATAGTATTGATGATGTTACTATGAATGTTTTGTTAGAATTACTCTTAATGGAGAAACAGAATGAATTTGTATCAGCCAAAAATTGCTAGGTACTTCAGCTATCAAGTAGGCAAAATATTTAAATTTGGATACTGTATGTGATAAACAGTAACAAAAACATAAGTTTATGGGCTGGTTTTTCATATATATATATTTGACCTAGTCTTGGACTAAATGACACTGCTAGTCAAGGTTCTTGAAGAAATATCAAGATTATGGTTTGACCTGGAGAGTTTGCCTGACTTTATTTACTTCTCAGCTAGTTAGTGTGGATATTGAAAAGAATTCTTTGTGTCTGCTCAGTTTTCTGCACATTGTACTTTAATTTAGGTACAAAGTGATAAACTACAAGTGTCCATCTATTCTCTTCCACACCAAACCTTTGCTTTACTTTGGATCTGACCTTAAAGAAAAGCTGTTCCAAAGTTGTTTGACAGTTCTGCTTAATTTGCACTTGAACCTGACCTCTTTGTGAGAGCTACTTGAAACCTTGATCTTTTGAAAGGGAGTGTGACCAAAAACTCACAAATGTACTTTTATTGGTGGTGTCCAGGACATGGATGACTTCAACTACCAAGCTAAAGTGTTCTTAGTGATGATTTTTGAATGAAGATGCATTGAAGCAAAAAATTCTGCTTAGTCTGTTGTCTATTAAACTGGTCCTGGAATATCAAATGCTCAAGACTGTGTGTGCGTGCGTGTGTCCGTCCGTGCGTGCGTGCGTAAATCTTATGCAGTATGGCCAAAGCAGAAGGCATGATCACAGGTACAAGTTTAGAAAATTTAACACTGTTAAAGTTGTTGGAGTTTGTTAATGTTATACATTTGTATACAAACATCTGTCTTTGGTTCTGTCAGCACTGACTAGTTTTGCTTTGTCCTTTTGCTGTTTTATGGTGTGGAGAAAAGCTTTGCTATTTGCTTCCAATAAGAATATAGGAATAAAGTATTTGGCTATCAGCCTGATTTAGTTTGTGTTGTGTATTTTAATGATGAATCATGCTTAATATGACCTTAATTTGATCCAGTGGGGTCTTAACCTATGAAAGTGAATGTGTAACGAGGAGGGTTTCTGTACATGTCAAGTAATTAAGTATGTGTTTGTAATTTCAACAATCTACACAGTACTTAAAATGAAATAATGTTCCTCTAGGACATGTCGGAACAAACCAGAAGCAATCCTCTTTATGCATTCATCTATACTGCTCTTCATATCCCTCTTAGACTTTAAAAACTAAATTGATAGCAGTTAGTTTTTGTGTTTCTTATCGTAGATTAGATACATTTACAGATGGAGAGATCACGTCATCCACGTTTTGGGCAAACTGATTTAAACAGTTTAAAAACATGCTAGTGCTTTGATACCTTTCCATTATAGTTTTAATGGTTTTATAAGATTATTAATAAATCCTGACTAATAATAAATCACAATGCTTCAAGAAATGTTCATGGTACATGATGTAATGTCAATTTTTTTTAAGCTGAAAGGTCATCATTTGAGTGGTACATATCAGAATGATAAATTTTTGGGCCTTAGTCACTAAATGTCCTTCTGGGTTTAAACCACACTCCTGGTAAAGACTGCTTCTTAAATGAATAACAACACTGATACAGTGTAGGTGTTTACAGTTTGCAGATGCATTCTACAACAATGAGGTCACTTTCTCAAACCTCTTTAAACAGGTGCCATAACTAAGATCAACAGATCTAAACTGTGGATTTTTTTTATTGCTTTCATAGGCAATGCATTCAATTACTAAATGATTCAAAATGTATGTATTGTTTTCTCACTTAAGATCCACCACAATCAAAATGTTTCATTCTGCATTCTGAACATATGTACATACTCGTATCAAAACTATTTAAAATACATTCACAACTGAATTACTGCAATATAATTACTGTCAATACTCCAGAAATATTTCTCCAAAGCAATATTGGTGAACAGAATTAGGCATGTTAAGAGATAATGCCTGAGAGGCCATCAAATGTGATGTTGAGAACTTTGAGAACATTGTACAATTCCATGTGTGTTTATATTTTATATATACAAAGAGAACATTTTGTTTCTATTGCATTTACTGAAATACTATTTTTGTGTGTATTTTGTGAATAACCAGTTATATTTTCAGTATACTATAAAATAAAGGGCGTTGTTAATTTTATACAGTTAAAAATGTATTCTGGTTGATAATGCATGTTAAAAATAAATTCACATTTACTTTAAGCACATCCCTGTAGTAATTTATATCCTGATTATATTTATTGTCTGTTGTGTTGTGTTTGTTTTAAGCCATTCTTTTGTGTGTCACAGTGTTCTTTCTAAAATACACACAGAGTTCTTGTTTTTTTTCACTGTAATGCATTTTGGAAAAGAGACTAAGTGTGTTTTGGTGGCTATAGTTCATTTTGGAAGAGCAGTTATCTGTTCGGTCCATCTGTGTGTTGGAACTGCAGACGGTATGAAGAGTTTTGAGAAAGTGACGTCAGTATTGTAGAATGTATGTTAGTAACTGAAAAACTAAATTAAATCAGAGCAAAATCTTTGTTATTAATACAGCCATTCTGTGCACACCCTCTTAAACATTGAGCATTTTACTTGCAGTCTTAATTCAAATGTCAGTCCCTATAGGAGTGGGTATCAAACCCACAAGGATATATATTCTTGGTCTTAAGTCCCACACATTAACCACTTAGCCATTCTGGAACATGCTTTGGGTCACAGCACTAGAAGGTAGGGAACTTAAACTTCCACTAAGCAAATAAATGTCATTGAACGATTAAACTAAACTCCTGACAGAAAAGGCCCTTTAAGTCAGCAGCACTGATGCAATACTGGTTCCTAAATGGGCTTAGCTGTAGGATGTATATATTTACTTACACTTTCTTACACATACTTATATATGTGTAAGACACCATTGATGCAGAGGTGAATATTGGGATTTTAAAGAGACATATTTGTCATGAGGCAACATTGTTTTCAGCAAGACAGTTCCAGATCTCTTTTTGCACACATTATTTAGACAGATGACTATTGAACAGATGAAGTCTTGTATCAAGCAAGAATAAGCAAAAGTATCCTTGGTATCCTCAGTTCCCATATTTTTAAAAAATGTAATTAAGATAAAAGGTGATGTAACATTGTGGTAAATATGCCTCTGTCCCAAGATTTCAAGTGTATGTTGGTCAGTGAAATAATTGTGAAATTTTGTTAGATAAATAATGGATCAAAATAATTTACATATCACAGAAGTTTGTTTTTATTGTGTTTTACAAAATGTCCAGCTCCACAGGAGATGCAGCAAATGCACATGTTCAAATACAGAAAGAGCTATTTGCTTTTACAAAGTCTGGTGGGATACTGAGCTCTTACCTTCAGGGATTATACTTTAAGTTGGAAATTCACCACATGCCTTTGTTTGCCCTGCTGTAAAGCCTTTCATAGCCTTAAATGCCATCCAGAATCCAGCATGCCCAACTATTACCGCACAGGCGTCACTAGAGAGTTGTACATGTAGCTGGGAATGACCTTGTTGCATATCAAAGCAGACAAGGACAAGAATTACAAGTGAAGAAACAGGCATTGCCAAAACAGATTTACACTTTTAAAAAGTGTGACTTCAGGGGTCCCTACTTCCTTGGTAATGGGGACTGGTAGGTAGAGATTTATACCAGGATGACTGAGGGGTTAAGGCACTGGATTCAGGCTCCTATTAAGAAATCCTTGGCCGATGATGAGGGAACAAGGGAGCAATAAATATAATTATAAAAGAATAAAAAAATAAAGATAATTTCTCAGCGATGTCTCAACACACCAGGATGGCCGAGTGGTTAAGGCGTTGGACTTAAGATCCAATGGACAAATGTCCTCGTGGGTTCAAGCCCCACTCCTGGTAAAAAAGCCATACTTATCTTTGCATGAGTAATGCTTGCTCATTTGTGCTATAATACTTTCAAAAATAAATCATAATGACTAAAAATAACACCCTGGCATGTAATGTTACTAAAAAAATGTGTGATTTTATTGCTCAGAGGGATAAGTAACAGTTAACATTCAGCAACTTTATGCTGCCCTCTGCTGCACATGTGATGGGTTAAATGCAGAGGTCACATTTCTTTGTGGTGCTTGAGTGTGTTCACAATGACAAATATTTAGTTCACTTCTAAATCAGAAGGTCTGTAGGAGTTATCTGGAACCTGACTTTCAAGGCTACATGCACATTACTGGGAGGCACAGATCTAAGCCTTTGCCTAAATGTGTGAACTTATTTTTCAGAAATGTGATGATGATCTGAACAACTAGATGCAGAACCAGAGCATCCACTCTACTCATCCCAGTAACTCTGTTTAAACTTTCAGGCTAAGGCTACAGGAGTCTTATGGGTAAAACAGAAAGGATCAGGAGATGTTTCTATTCTCAGGCTATAAGATTTCTTAGCCAGGTCACACAACTACAGATTTAAACAGTTTTAATAACCCCCAGCTGACAATAATGTAATACAATGCACATTCTACTATTTTGCCATTGTTTTCAACCAAAAATATATTTACAGCAATGTTTACAATCATGTCACTTTACGCTTTAGCATGTATAGTTATCTATATGCACAATGTACAGTTATTGTTCACATTTAATATTCTCTTTCTGTAATATATTTGTTTCATATATATATATTATTTTTATTACTTTA
>JBBPDA010000009.1:10998891-11025445 GCA_037974385.1 Arnoldichthys spilopterus | reverse complement strand
ACACACACACACACACACACACACACACACACACACACACACACACACACACACACACACACACACAAACACACATTTTCATCCTTTACTCACTGCATCTATATTACTCACACCACAACCACCTCTGCAAGTCTCTCTTTCATTCTCTCTCTTTTACTCTCTCTCTCTCTGTTCCCCCCTCTTTGCCTTTCCTGCCTCTCCCCTGCAGGCGTGTTGTTCAGTATTGAGGTCACGTCCACATATTTCGCGGTGAGGAATTACTGGAGAGGATACTTCGCTGCCACCTTCAGCGCCTTTATATTCAGAGTGCTCTCTGTGTGGAACAAAGACTCTGGTTGGACAAACACACACACACACACACACAAGCAAACACCCCAAACTGTTTTAATAGGCCAATATGAATGCATGTCACATGCACATGTTAATCTCATTGTACGTGCATTATTCTTAGTTTAGCAAGAGCATGAGTAGTTTCGTCTGATGGTGAGATTCGTTCTTTCCTCTTTTCCTGCAGTCACCATTACAGCTCTGTTTCGTACTAATTTCCGCATGGACTTTCCCTTCGACCTGCAGGAGCTGCCAGCATTTGCTGTCATCGGGTGCGTTTGACGTACCCTGTACATGCTTTATAAGGAACTATTCAATTCACAGTGTGTGTGTGTGTGTGTTTTTGTGTAAAATCTCTGAATAGTCCTGTGTTTTTTTATCACATAGGATCTTGTGTGGATTTCTGGGAGCTTTTTTTGTCTATTTGAACAGACAGGTTGTTTTGTTCATGAGGAGACCGACAGCGCTCACCCGTTTCCTCACAAAACAGTGCGAGACCTTTTCTTATACATGCAGCACACCTGTCCAAATAATGTCCAACCAATTTATTCCCATTTGTTGTTATATTTTATAACTGACCTTCAGTGGTGTATTATTTCAATACTGCACTATTATAGTAGTGTTTATGTGTGTCTGTTTATTTTAGCCGGTTGATTTACCCTGCAGTGGTGACCCTGATTATTGCCACCTTTACATTTCCTCCAGGCTTTGGTCAGTTCATGGCTGGTGAGGTATGTATTCTGTTCACTTTCACTGTTTGCTGAGAAGCTCTAGAGAATTTGCACTTCTACATCATACCCTTACATGGACATTTTTGCCTTTTGACTTTGACAAATGCTTTTTTGAATGACTGCCTGTAACAGCCATTACAAGTAGAGGGCCATGATATTTTAGTGGCCATTATTAGCTTCTAGTAAATAGTAAAATGTAATTTTTATTAACAGTCAATGTACAGCCAATAACAACTTGATGCTGTCATACTAGTCATACTAGTTACTAATTCCAGAAATGTCCATTCAGTATAAATACTTGGTGTATATATGTAAATTGGGATTTAGCTGCGTGAGAGCTGTAAATTAATCACTGATCCATTTTAGACTTTTAAATTTATTGGGTCGGATTATCGGGTGTTTTAAAATGTAAAACATGAACTAATTAGTTATTGGTATTCTTATTGGCCACAACAAGGCCTTTATTATTGGTCATTGTTATTGTTCCACAAAATCCGTAATGTTGCATCTTTAATTACAAATTACAGAATACTCTTTGTAAAGGTCTAGACACTGCAGTCTAAATTAGAGGAGCAAAATTTACATATTTTGGTGGACCTGCCCTTTTCTCTTCCCCTTTCTGGTTAAAAGTTGATGCCAAGGGAGTGTATCAACTCTTTGTTTGATAATTTCACCTGGACAAAAATTTGGGGCTCTACTGCAACTCCTGGCCTGGGACGGTCTGCCGCGTGGCTCCATCCACAAGTCAGCATCTTCATTATCCTCATCGTGTTTTTCATCATGAAGGTACATGCTTATGCACATATTATTTATAGGGAAAGGGGAGCAGATCCTAGGTCAGCCATTTTATGTTGAGACAAACATGGTCCTGTTTTAAGACTCCTCTTAAATATAGGCACAGCTAAATTTAAGCTCTACACACTGCCAAAATACCACAACTGGCAGGAAATTGTGGAACAGATGGATCTCTAATTTGTTTGAAGTTGAGATTCATTCCATTTATCTTGGGAGTGCTAAAAATAAACATTTAAGGCTTTCTGAGGGTTCCTTTCTTGCTGACATTCAAAATCAGAATAAACACAACCAGTGTTTTGTATCAGAATGGTAACACACAGCTCATTTTTTATTCCCGCTTCTTCCCTATCCCTATATCTCTCTGTAACTCAGTTTTGGATGTCTGCAGTATCCACAACGATGCCTATCCCCGCTGGTGCCTTCATGCCTGTCTTTATACTGGGTCTGTAAGTCTTATTACAATTTGACATGTTCTAAATTCTAGGTTTTAAAATGATAATGATTGATTTGTGCATGAAAAGTGACAAGAGAAGAGTCCTGTTCTGACTATACAAATAGGGGTGTATTAAAACATATCAGCTGCATTCTATTGTTTATGCCAATCTGATGCAATTGCAATGTCTGAACACCAAAGGTAGCAATCGACTTAACGTACAGCATGTTCAGAGCCATTCACCAAACAGTTCCAATGGCACAATCTGATTGCTTCTATTGTGTTCTATTGAGCACTGGTTGCTAAGTAATGTGTCACTTTACGGTGTTCTTTTGCTTAAACCAAACATTCAGTATTTAGTATTAAACCCATTGAAATTAATCAAATTGCTAAGTGTATTGTTACACCCCTATACTGGGCACATTTTATACTTAGCCTTCTATACATGTTTTCATTCTCCTTTTTCCATTTAATGATGTTGCAGGAGCTGCATTCGGCAGGCTAGTGGGGGAGATCATGGCCACTCTTTTCCCGAATGGAATTCTTTTTGATGGCATTGTTTACCGAATCCTTCCTGGTGGCTATGCAGTAATTGGTCAGCAAACTTTTTTTGTGTCCAGCATAGTTTTCCTGTATGCAATTTAACATTTTAGTGTTACTGTTTGATTTGGTATGTCTTGTCAACTTTGTGTGCTTCCAAATATGTTTTTATGTGTGCATATGCTTTTTGTGTGTGTGTGTGTAGGTGCAGCAGCAATGTCTGGTGCAGTCACACATACAGTGTCCACTGCAGTGATTTGTTTTGAGCTGACAGGGCAGATCTCTCACATCTTGCCCATGATGGTGGCGGTAATCCTAGCTAACATGGTGGCACAGGGCCTACAGCCATCTCTATATGACTCCATCATTCAAGTCAAAAAGCTGCCATACCTACCTGAGCTTGGCTTTGGACACATCAGGTAAAATATCAAAGGCTGAACCTGCACTGAAAAGCACCAAATCAGCCCATTCATACTGTGGCAATAAATCTCTTCTTTAATAGCTGTTGCTGTAAGGTTGGATAAGTTTTTTTTAAATATTTGCAAACTCCCCAATCAACCTAAAGAGAAATTATGGCACAATTTGATATTTTTTAAAAATGTTATCACAACTTTGCCAATTATCTACAGAAATGCAGATTCTTAACAAACTCACATATGGTGAAATTCAAATGATTATCGAGAGGGTTAGGGTTATGGATGGGATTAAGTTTGTGTTTTTTCAAAAGCTTGTCTGCTCTTAACATGCTTATGGACAAAGAATAAATAGGTCCATTTTATTTAAGTTAATCAGCAGTTATCTGCAGTTATTTGGAATGTTTCCTTTGACCTTTCTAACTTCTGTCCCTTTTCAGTAAGTATAATATCTTTGTGGAGGACATCATGGTGAGGAAGGTAAAATTCTTGTCTCCCCAGTCCACCTACCGCGAACTTGTTCACCTTTTGCAGTCCACCACCCTCAAAAACTTCCCGCTTGTTGATTCTAAAGGTGTGTGAATATTTAGTGTATGGACGTGTTTTTTCTACATGTGTTGTATGTGGTGCACACTGGTATAGTACCAGGGTGGGGCTGTTCATTTACGTCTAGTACGATCAGGCCTTTCTTGAAAAGAACAGAATTGGTAGGTTGTTGAACAGCTTTGAGTAACATGAGTCAAAAGCCAATTCTTGGCTTTCATTAAGGAAAACCCTGTCCAGATGTGGTGGAAAGAGTAAAATATTACTCAGCAGACCCATATTACTTTGCTTTAAAGTTGAAACTTTGTGCTTAGCAGGATTCACTTTATCTGTGTATATTTGTATGTAAAAAAACACTGTTAATGTTAAAGAGTGCAAAATGTTAAAGAGTTTCTGTGTGACTTCTTAACATACAATGTAAACAACAATCTACATTTATCTTAAATATACATTCCAATCATGTTTCTGTTTGCAGAGTCAATGATCTTATTAGGCTCTATTGAGAGGTGTGAACTCCAAGCTGTGTGTGACTGGTGGTTGTCAGCAGAGAGGCGAATTTATGATCAAGGTCAGGGAGTGCCCAGCCCAGGTTCCAAGGTCAGCTGGGAGTCCTTCACATTTGTAGATGAAGAAGACCAAGAGAAGAACAGAGAGAAGGTGAGACCAAAATAGGTTCAAGGAGGAGTTGCATATTCTATTACAACACATATTTTGTGCAAAATGCATGTCCCCAGTCTATGTAAACTAAGCAGTAAAGATAGCTTGGCCATCATACAACAGTTTAGCCCTGCCCATTCATCCTACAGTAGGTTAGCTCCACCCATTCAATCTGATGTTATATGGAATTTTATATTTTTTTTTTACAAGGTACAATTAAAATACAAAATGTCAGAGAAAAGCCCTTTAATGTTCAGGTTTTGATATGACTGTGATAATATCCTTTACTCGTTCTTCAGTATGAGCTGTGTTTTCATCTTTCTAGAACTGGCAACTAATATTTAAATTCTGGTTTTTAAATGGTTTACAGATTAATACCGTCTCAGAGGAAAAGATCGGCCCATTAGCCTTTTCTAAATCTAAAAAGGACTCCACCAATCACACAGGATCTGGTAAGTCTAGCTATACACCAGGGCTTCTAGTTCTGTGCTTTTTCAGTGGTTCTGTATGATAAAACAGCAATCTGTTATTGACAGGTTACACATGTATGAAACATTCATTTAAATAATCTTCTTTTAGTAGTGTTTGTTTTCAAATGCGCTACAGGACTTTCCCCCTTTTTCAATTCTGTTAAAATTCTAATGGACTAATTGGTCTGACTGATCCTCAGTGCAGAAGCATGTTGTCTCACACCAGTCTATTATGTACCAGGAGACATAGTTTTCTTTAGAGCATTAACATGAACAGAAAATGTGTATCTAGACTGATGCTAATTTACAATCTTATGAATGATCACAGGTACTCTAACGCCCACGAGGAGGATCCTTAACTGCCTTTTCTCCTCCTTGTCCTCTTCAGAGCAAGCTGACTCACAGGTATGTGTCTTACATGCAGGCAAACAGTTAATAAGAAAATTAGGGCTGAGTCAGCCAAAAACTGAGCATTGGCCTGGTTACAAAATGCTCTGACTCACACTCTCTAATGGATGACAGCATCATGGATGCCTAAAAAATGCTCATCTATTGTGTTCGTTCACATAGTCATGCCGTTTTGCCTTTTTTCTTTTTCTTTTTTAACCAATGTAATTTTTTTGTTGTTATTTTGGATAAGGTAAACTTTCTCTAAACTGCTTTCTTTTTCATCGTTTGCTGGCTGTCATCATTAAGGCTCTCTGTAACACTAGGTGGAGACAAAATCCCCCATTTTCTTTTGCTGCATACATATGCAGCAGTAGTACCATATTTGGCATTAGCAGCATTTCTAGGCCATTGGAGCATTTTTTCTCTGAGTAAGCAGTTCACACCAGCAGATGGCATCAGGCACTCTGTATGGAATACCTACAGCTTTAAAGCAGAATGAAACATTGAGGTACTTATTTTTAGTGTGAATTATGAAGCAACGCCACAAATGTGCTGTTGTGCTCTCTCCTCACTCTTTCTCTCTTACTCACTCTCACTCTCCCTCTTTTTGACCCACAAAACTTAAAAAGCCTTAGCATATTTTACCTTAATATGAATGGTTTGGTTTGCAAAATGCACCAAAAAAGACCATTTTTTTCATGAAATCCATTGTTAGGAGGGGTCTTCACACCTGAAAGAAATTACAGGGCTATAGTATCATTAATACCACCTAGAAAAATGAAAATGTTTATTTAAATTATTATACATCATTATTTCATATACTGTTTCAAATCTTGTATTAAAAATTGTAACCAGTTATTTAGCAGTATTTTAACTCTTCATATCTTTCACTGTCCTTTTCCATAGGACCCTTTGCCTGCTCCTCTAACAGAGAGCATGGCTCCAGAAGAGGTAAACAGAGTGATAATTAATTCAGCTCAAATACTCAACTTTATACACCATCTGCATATACCATTGCATTATTATGATGTAACCACTGATGCCACTTCTGATTGGTGTGTGCAGATCAAAGCTTGGGAAGAGGCTGAGCTGGATAAGTCAGTTGACATTGATCAGATTCGCATTGATCCCTCCCCATTTCAGCTGGTGGAAAGAACATCGCTGCATAAGGTAGCTACAGACTTCTGAATCACACATTGATACAGGCTAAACATAAATGTACACCAGTGTTAAACAAGTTAAACACAATGCATATAATTAAAGCTACTCAAAATAAGAGAAACTGTTGGCCCCGTAAGTCATACATTCTGTTGTACATTTTGCTATATTATACAGTATTAACTGGAATAAGCAAGAACTTCCAGTAAAAATCTGACCTTTGCAGAAAAGAAAATACATTTATGTACACAGCTGACAATGAGCACTCACTTCAATCAGTATCATGTTACATGTTATACTCAGTTTAGCTGTTCAAACTAGGTAGCTTCCCCTATCACATGATACCACCAACACTGACAGGATAAAGGCTAGCATGTGCTTCTTTAGAGTCACATGATGCTAGCCACAAAATCTTTTCAAACTTACAAACTTGCTGCTTACACAAGGTCACTGGACAGCTTAACATGCTTTCAGGAGAACGCCACCCACCTATTGTATTAAATCAACCAACAGATGCCCATCTTCAGCTAACAGATGCATCTCTAAGGATCAAACTCAAAATATACAGATGACAGTGTTGTTGTACCTTTGAGAAAAATTGTTACCTGTGAAACAATTATATGGGTGACCATGTGGGCAGTCACATTGCGGTTTCGATGGTAGTAACTATGTCCCTAAAATCTTTATTCAACCCATCATATGATACTTAGACAATTGTACACCCTTAATCATTTCATACAACATAAATCTCCAGCTAGCTTTTATCAACATTACACACACATACACACACTCCCTCTTACTTATAATGCAGCTTAGCCATGGCAACCAATCCTTCATGACCTGCTACATGATATATTTAGTGTTCATTTATTTTTTATTTTAAATAGTTGGTCTAACATCAACACTTTATGTTAATGTTTGATGATAGTCGATTGAGTGACATGCTTTGAGAGCATCACCTTTTTTGATACATACCAAAAGTGAGTTAATTACAAATTACATACATTATCATTGATTTATTAATTTCAGGTCTTTCCTGTAATATTTTTTTCTGATGGGTCTATAAGATACTAGTTTTGCTGCCACTGATTGTTACATGCTGCTTTCTTTCTTTGTCTGTTTAGACACACACTCTCTTTTCTCTTTTGGGTCTGAATCATGCATATGTCACCAGCATAGGCCAACTGGTTGGGGTTGTTGCCCTTAAAGAGGTAAGTCTCTCGTCTGTCATCCTATTTCTTTTAATATGTGCATGTGTATGTTTTTTTAAATTCGTCCTGTATGTTGTACTCTTTCACTCTTTATTTCTCTCTCTCTCTCTCTTTCTTCCTTTCTCTCTCTCTTCCTCTCTCTCTCTCCATTTCTCTCTTTCTCAGCTTCAGAAGGCAATTGAGGGTTCGACTCGCAGTGGTGTGCGACTGCGCCCCCCTTTGGCCAGTTTTAGAAATGGCAGTCGCAAGGCCAAACAGCCTGCACACTCACCCTCTGCTCCTTCCTCACCCACTGAAGACAGAGTGTTGTGGAGTGAGGGGGAAAAGAAAGAAACAATAAATGTCCCAGGTTCCAGACTGGCCCAGGCCAAACAAGCAGAGTGCCAAGTCCCTGTAGGTAACAACAGCAAAGGTACAGGTAGTCCCCCTGAGGATTGGCCACCCTCGCCTCTCACCCACTCCTCCCCTTCAGTACCTCTATCATCCCTCCATTCTCTGCCCGAACGAGAGACAAGCAGAGAGAGAGAAAGCGATGACGAGCCTGTTTAGGACTGCTGTTCTAACTGACCACTAACTCAACTCTTGGGAGGAAGGCCACCCTAACATAGTGCATTCAGGGATGGCAAGTTAGGCTGTAGATCTATGTGCAGACTGCAGCACTATGTGCAGTTTTTCTTGGATTGTCTACACAGTCCCATTGCCCTCTCTGCTAAATGTTTCCACACCTGGTGTCTCAGGTTACTAAAAAGCATCTCTGCCTAGTCTCTGTCTGTCTGCAGTAACTACACTGCTTCCTTTCGACAGTCAATGAGAAACAGGTGCTGAACTTCAGGGCTAATCAGGAGGTTAAACACCTTAATTACCAAAATAAGTTGCTATTTTTTTTCTAAATTGGTGAAGGTAAAGCATTATGTGTACATTATTACAATGTTTATGGCTGAGATTGATTGATTGTTATGAAATAATTACTGATGTCATTGTTTTGTTCACAAGCTAATTACCTCACAGATCTGCTGTCATTTTAAACTGAATTAAAACATTTTGGAAAAAAATATCCACAATAAAGCATTATTAATCATTTGTTTATTTGTATGTTCTTCATTATTGTTATCTGGGGAGGGGTGTAGGAAGGAAGAGGATATTTGTTTGTGGTTGGGGAGTTTTTCTCGTGCAGGAAAAGGAAGAGAGCGCGAGAGTCAGAAAGACAGAGGGACAAGTAAAGGGAGGTGAAAGCACATTGGAAGAACCATGTCATTAAACCCTTCAGACAAGCATGCATAGATATAGGCATCACAGATCAAATTCCCACTTACAGTTATTGAAATCAGTCCTTTGCCAAATGCACTCAGTTCTGTCTATATAGTACACATTTGGATCACATCTATTACAAATGTCTGAACCTTTACATAGTTTTTGAAACAAATTTATGGATGATAATGACTTTTTGTTTTGATTCTTCCAGCAAAAGGAGACAACACAGGGTTAGAGAGATTGAGGTTGAGAAATGGGGAGAGAGAGAAAGAGGGAGAGAGAGAGAAAGATATGCAGAACAGAGAAGTTTACAGAGTCATGCCAACTGTGAAAGTTGGCAGTTGAATCATACAAAAAAATGATTTGAAATAAAAAATCAATAAACACAAATAATAATATCCAAAGAAATACATTTGGCTTCTCATTATTCGTTTATTCATTCATGTTTCTTATCTTACATATAAAGCATAAAAATACCTAACTAAAAATGACATTACTCTTCTGGTTATAAGGACGTGGCTGGTCGTGCTTGGTAGGTTTTAATTAGCTCTTGAATGCATGTTTGAAGTATTTGACTCTGAACAGTGTCATCTTGAGATGATAAGCCATGTTCTGTGGCAGGCTGATGACTGATAGGATCATCATTTAGAATGTATGCTTAAGAACTAAAACTGATCTGAGCAAAACTGCAATAGAATCAACAATGACCCGAAGTGTATATCTATACAAAGAATCATTCCCATATCTACAAGTTGCAACCAGACTTGTATTGGTCATATAATGGCCCATGCATCATACTGAACTTTTATTTTCTTTTTTAACACTGATTTTCTCTGCAATACAGAGGTGTTTGTAGGACATAAAGAGCTAATTAACCATGTGGTAGACCAGAGCCACTGCCACTGCAAAGCAACTGCTCACAGACAGAGTGATGTCATTTTAATCAAAACATGCTTAAGTAACTAAATGATAAGTACTATACAGTCTGCAAAGTCAAATCTCTCCCCCAAATAATTCTTAAATAAATAAATGAGCACATATCATTTTCTGTGTGCTCCCTTCAGCCTGGCATTAGGACTGGGTAAAAAGCAGTGGAAGCTCAGCTTGTCATGAGACCTGTACATCCAGCTGTGATAATGAGCTTTATGAACTTAATGTCACACCTGTGTCACTTATGAGTAACATATAAGACCAGTTTAATGTTTACACATTTTAATCTACATGTAATGTCATAAAATAAATAAATATGAAGGGTAATAAGTGTTGTTTAGAAAGACACTTTTGTGAACAAGAACAGAAGCTTGAGTGAATTGCTGCATTTATGCACAAGGACCCACATATATGTGTATTAACATTCAAAACTTCCACTGTTTCCAGTCATGATGCCTTTTTCAGAAGATCAGCAAAACAATGTGTCCCATTCTATACTGGGGGAGTGCTCACAATTCTGTAGAAAAATAAACATTGTCCCAACATTGCATAAATAATCAATCAATAAATAAAGTCATTCAAGTCAAGAAACTTCATTTTGATCATATTGTATTCGGCTTGCGCACAATCATCAAAAAGTGAACTGAGGTGTTCTCTGAAGAAACAAACATCCAGGACAACCAGACCAGCCATCCTGGTCATTTTTATCCATGGTGTATCATGCACAGCATCACAACAATGAGTGGTGGAGAAAACCTCTGTGTCTCTATGCTAGATGGCCACTTCTGCTTTGGGATACATCACATTCCAGCTATGCTCATTAGCACCTGGAAAGGATCATACACTCAACACAGCGTTTGTCCAGTCACAGCAGCTATGGTAACCAATGACCATGACAAACAGGAAGACACCAGTTCAGTTCTTATTGGCCTGAGTTCTATGTGAGGTCACTGCCCACATTTTTAAATCAGCACCCAATTCATTCCGGTGCCTAATTCTGTTGGTAATTTCTGTTAATGATGTCACATTACACATACTCATCCCTGTCCTATGTTGTCCACCAGTGAAAAGAATAAACAAGTGGCGTAGCTGAAATCAAGACATGTCAGAGTATAAAAATAAGGACAACAACTATTATGATCCTGAAGAGTGTTAACAGTATTTACATGTATGAGACAAGGCCTTGGTAAGCCAGCTTAAGCCTGTAACTGAAACATTTTTTGATGCAGCATTTTCCATCCATCTCACGTACACTTGCTTGTTGAGACATACACTGATGCATTCAGAAGTATCAGGCTGGCTGAAGTTAATTTTGTTTAATAGATCATATGAACCAAATTAGTAACAGAACAAAAGTACAAAGAAACACAACATTTTAGTTCCAATGGGAAAAAATCAGCCTTTGTTCTCCTTGAAAAGTGCATTCTGGGAAATGTAGTTTCTTTTTCTCCCTCTCGGGGTGTTAAAGTCCAGAAGGCATCTGTTCTCATCTGCTTTTTCATCCGACCAACAAAGTGAGAGTGCAAAGAGTATGCAAAGACTGTGCAACTCTTAATAAGTCAACCAATCAAAGCCCTAAACTTGCAGAACTCAGAGAGTTCATATCAGTGCCTAGCTCATATTATATTATATGTTCAGTGCAATTATCTATACAGTGCTGTATAGGACTCCATAGTACAGTGACAAATAGCATGCATGCCAAAAAGGACACACAGAGAAGGAAGCGCACTATGATACAATCCACTACAGCACAGAACTCTTTGTGTGTGTGTGTGTGTGTGTGTATGTATGTGTGTATTTGTTTGTCTGTGTGTGTGTGTGTGTGTGTGTGCTTTCTTTTGTGTGCATGCATGTTATGTACCAGTATTTCCTTAACTGATGGATGAAAAACCAAAACTGTAGCTCACTTTAAGTAAACAGTCTTCCCTGAAATGTTCACCACATTGTAATACATGTAAGCCAGGCCTTCACTTTGAGTGGTCCTGTGATCATTTCCCAAACAGAATTAGACAGAAAGTGCAATTATACCTTACATCTTTGTTATGAAGCTGTGAGGATGCACTTGATTTTTGACATGCATGTCAAAAAAACATTCAAATTATATTTTGATCTGGATCAAACAACGGTGTTAGCATTTAGTCTGGCCCACTGAAGCTTCTGAAGACCTTCAAGTGGACGGGCCTATCTGTAAGTCGGTATAGTTCCAGCTTAAATGTTGGGCTAATATGTGATCATTTCCAAACAACTGCGTGGAGACACAACTAAACGATGGTGGTAATGGTTAACTAGTGGTCAAGGTGTTTGAGAAATTACACAGTTAATTTAGTTGTTTTTGAGTTGGATCAAAGGAGCCAATGTGCAAATGTTAAACCTGATGGCATTATACAGTTTTCTGTTTCTCTATAGTTTTTTGTATAGTTTTCTGTATACAGTTTTCTGTATAATGTGTTGGTAATATGCAATATGGACAGACCTTGAATGTGTGTATGTGTAGGCGTTTGTGTAGGTGCACATAAGAATTTTAAGTGGCAAATAGCTCACATAGGAGAGGAAAGAAAATGTTTTGTTCCGCAGTTGTTCAAGTTCATTACTTTAAGCAACACTGTTAGTGTACTCTGGAGTAAAATAAAAAAAAAAAAAAGACAACAGCTGGTAGGACAAAGGAGGTGTTGCCTCAAAGACAATTTTACTATAATTTACAAGTATATTATATATTTCCTTTATTTAATTAATTCAAAATGTGTTAATTTTATGCTCTAGATGTGTCCGATGTTTCAGTGTTTTGTCGTTATGATTCATTGTGGTTTGCTCATAGTGATACGTACCATTCAGATAAGTAGCATGCATGTATTTTTGTCTGTACTTTACTCATCTCTCCATATCTCTTGTGGGCATCTTTATCATCTCTCATTCATCTTGTTCTCCCCTTCAGTAATATAAGGCTTCCTAAAAAACTGTCCTTAATTTCCTTTTTGTATTTGAAGTCATGTAAGTTCCATCACAAAGGTGTTGATTCCTGAAAAGTGACATTAATTCAAAGTTGATTATGTAGCTTTAAAAGTTCATCAAAATCAGTTTCGGTCTTGCTCCTAACACTCATTTGGTTGCTGTGGCACCGACCGATTAGGATTCTGACTCCTCCTCTTTTTCCTTCAGCATTTTATTAACAGAAGGGGTGACATCAGAAGCTTTCCACTCTGTGATTGGTTCCCCAGAGGCCTGTCCTGGACTGCTTCCTCCTGTGGAGGTCACTTCCTCTCTCTGTGCAGCTGGAGAAGGAATTAAAGTCACTGGTTCTAGTTCCATGCATAACGTTATCTCCTCCTCCTGAGGCAAGAAAGAGAAAATCAATTAGCCATCATGCGTGTGTATGTGTGCATGTGTGTCTGGGTTTTCACTACTGCCTTCTAAAGCTTCAAATTCATGTTTGCCTTAGCACCATAAGGACTAACAGCCTTGTCTCAGAAATTAGTTTAGGCAAATGCTGACTCTATCATGGTTGGTCAGTTGTCAGCAGTAAATACTGTAAATTTAGGAAGCACTTACATTTAGAGACAGTCTGGCTAATTGGACCACCATGACCTCACCTTGACCTGTTCCTCCTCCTGAGCCTCCAATAAAGGTGAGTGTTCTGTTCCCACGTCCTCTGAAGGGGCCGTTAGGCTTCCCTCAATTACTGCCGCCACACCTATATAACCACCCACTTCAGCCGGATAGGTCTCTGTATGCCCTGACCCCCACAAGTCCACCAACGGCCGATGAGTGAGTGGAGGTAGGCTGTGGATGGTACTGTTAGGTGTAGCCTGTAAAGACTGAGCGGCACTATGTAGTCTCTGTTCCAGTAACTAGAAAACAAGAAAAATCAGTATGTAAAATGTCAGCCCTCTAGCTATTACACTCTTAAAAATAAAGCACAAAAGCATCTTGGGAGCAATGTCAAAGAATCAAGGTTTCCTAAAAAAATCTTTAAAAATGTTTGAAAAAGAAAAGTGCAAGTCATAAACAACTACAAAATTAAATAATGTAAAATTCTACATCAATTGAGGGATTTTTCTAGAACTGTGCCCAAGTCAAGAATTATTAAAGAATCTTTCTTAAGAATGCATTAGTGTTCTGTCTTAGTAGATGCAGCCTTTAACTGGATTACTGATTCTGCAATGATTCTGAATGACAGTGTGAAGGTGTCTCTGTTTTTTTACTCTTCACTTGCCATCATTGTCCAGTTCCAGTGACTGCTGGAATCTAGCTATGTTTTTGGATGGCTCACCTGTTGCTGTTGCTGATACTGCAAGATCTGTTGCTGTTGATATTGCTGTATCTGCTGCAGTTGCTGTATCTGTTGTAACTGGCTCTGGTGTTGGTGGAGGCTGAACTGCTGCTGTTGCTGCTGTGACAGGTAGTGAGCTGCAGCATTTCCATCGTAGCCCCCCTCGCAGGAAGTCCCACCTATGACGTAGGAGCCGGCTGCAGGGGAGGCAACACCTGACTGCTCATTGCTGATTGGTTCCCAGGCATCTGAAGAGGAGAGGCAGTAGAGGCCTTGGGAGACATATGTGTGAGGCCATACCTCTGCAGATGAGTGGTGCAATATCTGATCTGAGAGTAAGAGATAGAAAACATTTTTTCATAACAGCTCCATAATTTAGTTTATGCAACTGCAGGGCTGTGTTCTCATTCCTATTCACGCTGTTGACCCATAACTGTGCAGCAATGCATAGCTTGATCCAAATCAGTTTCACTGACGACAACCTTGATGTGTTTGATCAGCAGAAATGATGAGACACACAGAGATATGGTAAAACGGCTCATGAACTGGTGCAGAACCAACAACCTGTTTTAAGGTAGACAAAACAAAAGCAATTGTTAGAGATTGTCGCTGAACATCAACAGCTCCTCTGTGGAGACCGTCCAGAGCATTAAATTCCTTTGTGGTTGAGGTTCCATGGAGAACCTCTTATGGATCCTTGACATCATCTAGACTGCCTAGAAAGCCCAGCAATCAGTCTCTGATTCCTGCACTTTCATCATGGGCCTTCACAGCCAGTTTTTTTCCTCAAGGCAGTTAGACTCTCCACAAGCAAACATTCTTCAGAACCATACTTTTTCTCTCTCACTGTAGGGTTTCTATTTTTGTGGGTTTTTTATAAACTCTTATATCTTAGAGATAGCAGCGGTGGCCTAGTGGTTAGGACCTTGACCTTTGGGAAAAGAAGGTCACAGGTTCAAGTCCTGATCTGTGTACCACGGAGGTACCCTTGAGCATGGTACTGTTCCACTACACTGCTCACACTGGTGCACTTTGTGTGTGATTGGATGTGTTCACAATGCCAAATAAATCACTTTGAGTCACACACAACACTTTCTGTACTGTCTGCAAGGACTACCCTATTATATATTCTATAAACATTTCACGCTTATTGTGCATCTGTTCTAACTGTTTTGAGTGTGTTGCAGAAATTTGTTTATATTTACAAACTACCACCAAGCTTGTCAGCTAAAAATCTTTACTTTTAGCAGTAAAATAAAGGTTCTGGGGAACTTACAAATTGCAAAATATCCCAAATTTTCTGGAAATTGGATTTGTACATGTTCTGTCAGTGAGTTCACTGCAGAGCTATGATCTGATCATGTATTACTGATTTGATGTTTGAGAAGGCATTGTTGCTGTGGGAATGTTTCATGGGCATTTCATCATGTAACTGCAGGCACAGTATCACTAACAGCAGACAGCATTGAGCCTTCTCTTCTGGAGATGCTCTGAAGGCTCAGGATTTAAAAACTCTCAAATGCACTTTGAAGGTAAAAACCAAAGGAAGAATGTGAATGAATGTCACCAAACAGCAAAATTCTCTGAGACCAAGCACTCAAAGTGTTTAAGTTATTTCATGTTTAAGAACAATGCCAGTAACCCCCATCAGCACTGTTAAGCTTCCAGCCTGCTATAAAAACAGCATTGATTTGAGCCAATTGTTGAATATCAATAACACTGAATAATGATACCAGAGCATACTATTTCTGTAGTTCAAATTCTTGTTTCCTCCCCCACCTCCTGCGGTTATCATTCTGAATGTAAAATGAGCGTTTGGTTGCTCGCCCCCCAGGCAGGCCAGAAATTAGAGTTTTTATTTACAGAAGAAAATGGCTCTTGTAATGCAGCATAGCCACTGCTCGAACACACTCTGCTAGATGAGCAGTGCTTTTTCACTCAGACCATTTTCTTCTGTGTCTTCTCTCTTGCTACTGCTCTCTCTCTTTCTCCTTCTTCCTCACTCCAAGATGTAAAGTCAGATGTGGTTTTGGTGTGAAGACATTTAATTAAAAAAATTTACAATTGCTGAGATAGATATGGTTTATGGTTCAGATGAATGTTTTAGACATGATAAGCCCTTTGTCTCCTAATATTATCCTGCTGTAAATTTCAAACGTCAGTATGACCAGAGCAATATTACTTGTCTTTGTGCATAACTGTATGAATACAACAACATAAGTAAGATTATAACAGCTGTGTGTTTAACTTTTGTCTCCTTATACCTGGCCTGTATTCTAGAGGGCATTCTGTGAAATATTTAGATTTTTTCTTGCAATTTTATCTTCAGAAAGCCATAGGTGATCTTTTGATACTCATTAATTCAAGCTAAAGTGTGTGCTGAATTTCAGATCAAGAGGAGAATAATAACACTTTGTCACCCTCCAAAATGCTACCAATATGCTCTTTTAAAATGGTCTTACTCTGAAAGACAGCAATTGGCTTGAATAAGCTTAAAAAATAAAAAGTGAAAGCAGTTTCAGCAGAGAAAAAACAAACCTCATCATGATCTCTTACATCTGATCAGTTCTCTGTGAGCAAAAGCCTTATTGTCAGTGAAGATTTATTAATGGTTTGCAGCTGGTTTAAAATTATCTTTAAATTATATTATCTTAATTAAATTATTAATTATCTTATTATTACCTTTTTTTTTTTTTTTACAAAAATTAGGTAATTAAATTAGGTATTAAAGAACTTTTCTTGTATTTTTTTAAACCTAATCTTTACCTATTAGCATATAGTCTTATTAGTATACAGTTTAATACCACAGACAGTAATTTAGAATATTTTTTGTGTCGTTTTTTAGCCTTAACCTTATATGTTAATGTATGTACGTATTTAGAATACAGTTAAATATATGTATTTATAATTTATATCATAAATCACTGTCTGCAGTATTGAACTGTATGCTATTTGGGAAAATATGCATTCTGTTTATGTAATATGCATATTATGCATGTGTATGCTATAGCTTTGGTAGGCAGAGATTAGGTTGAGAAACACTAGGGTAATGCCATGCTTGAAATCAGGGCGTTCTGGAAGCTGAAGTCATGTACCTCGGCTGGTGATACTCTCCTGGTTGGCTTCGCTCAGGTGTGCAACGCTGCCTTGGTTGGAGCCTGCACTCATGCTCTCTCCATCTATAGAATTCCAGGCTAGCAAAGTGGCCTCAGAGATTGCAAACTGCTGCAGGACCCCTTAAAGAAAAGAGATGAGCAAGGTCACAAAGGGTGAAGGCACTCACAACTTAAATTTGCCTACCAGATGCTGGAGAATATTTTGCCATAAAGTTGCATTATAATTTTATAAATGACTGAGATGTGTTTTGTGTCTTCAGCTGGGAGAAATCTAAATGACTGCACTAACACATCATCGTCATGCATGTTATCACTTCATTAGTCTACATCTAAATTGTAAGTAGATCCAGTTTTATTTAGATACCTTTTGCTTAACAAGGAATGTGAAATTAGGATCAAAGTCAATGATGCACAACAGTGCAAGGGTGTTTTATATTTTCCCTTTTCTTGAAAAGATCAAAAAAAGAATTCTCTAACTGATAATCTCGCTGACACATCTCACCATATTGCTCCTTCCCCCTGCAGTATCAGTGTGAGGTCTGAGGCAGGATCACAATACTATGGACATCAAGCTTAAATAAGGACTAGTGCATGTCACATATATACACAATATTATGAATAAGAGAGAGCTCTGCACAATGCTGCATTATTCCCACCATCCCCATAACGACAAATAGCATATTATCATTCATTCAACCTGATTTACACCATTCATGTAAGCTGCACATCAAGAATAAGGGGTGTTAAGAACATGTTGGTAGTAACACCTGATGCTATGTGAAATAACAACAGATTGCTTATTCAAAACTGCAACAGCTCATGTGATTAGATTAGAGAAACCTCTCTTGTCCAAAAATGTAATTCATTTTGTTCCAGATAGACCTACCCAACCTGGTAATGAATCTCAGCGATTAAATGTAAAAACATTTTAATTAAAGGACATGTTTCACTGCTTAAAATTCACTTCTAAAACAAAAATAAGTTTGATGTATATGCATACATTCTTTTTAACCAAAAAAGCATTTTACTTTTTTTCTACTGTATTTTTTATACTTCCTCAACAAGAAGTGTTCTGTTCTGTACTAACCTTCCTCAGGATTTTTGGGAAAGCACCCCTGAAGCTGCTTAAGAGTATTCCAAGATTGTGCATCAAGGCTACTCTAAAGAGGCTAAAATAATAGATTTTTAGTTTAAACTGTAATTTTTAATCAAATGCTTGGTCACTGCATAATTCCCTATGTGTAATTTTAATAATTTTGATTCCCCCATTATTATGTTAAAATTTGAAACGTAGTAAAAAACAAAACACACCCTTAATGAGTAAATTTGTATAAACAAGATTCAGAACTACTCTTATGCAAAATATTTCAAATATCAGATAATATTTCCATCTCACTATCTCTCCTTACCTGCAGCAAAGCGTGCCTCCTTCTCTCCATCACTGAGATCACTGTAGGCATCATTTTCCAGCTTGCGTTCTTGTTGGAGGTGGAGGGTGGAGGTCCGGCCACCGCTAGAGCCCCCTGCTCCCACAGTCTGCATACCCCAATTCTGCCACTCGATCATATGGGCCACACGTCCCTGCGCCATGGCAGTCGGCTTCGTCACCTTATCCTTCATGGACCTGGTCACTCCTGGGAAGAATGGAAAGATGGGTAAGAGAAGAAAGAAAATGAACGAGAGAGAAAAATGAAAGAAGAAGAAATGAAAAGAGAGTGAAGGAGAAAGAAGGAATGTTTGTGGGATTTAAAGAAAGATCAGTTTCAAATAACCCACTCTCAGTGGCTGGATGGATGTGACATGCACAAATGTGTTGCAATGAATGGGGGCTTTAAATTAATTACGTGAATGTAGAGCTGTTATGAGAATGGGCACAAATTAACTAGGGAGAAAGAAGTGGTTATGTCTCTGACAGAGGTAGATAGGAGGTGCAGGTTGAAGGTTAATTGGAGGAAGATAAGGGTGCAGTCTGAGAAATGACACTATGGCTTGTTGGAATGATCACACTTTGCAGTAATGCATATCCATGCACAGCATTAGGGGCTCTCCTCCTGTCTTTTATTCACTTAGCCTTCTTTACTACAAGTGTTGAAATAGACTGAACCCTGATTATAAACGACTGCTAACTTACTAAATAAGAGCTTATATGTAACCCTTTACATAACAAAGGACAAATGATCTCATGAATTATTTCATGATATTAATGCACAATTCTACCCTAAGCATGATGTCAGTAGGCCTTGTGACCTCACCTTCAGTAATGTCGAATGAATTGATGATAGTAAATTAAATGTTAGGTAGTGGCTTTGCAAAGAACTTTCAGAAAGAACTTAACACTGCACTACACTTCACTGCACATTACACATTACATACGTATAAATCTCAGAGACAGAGACACTAATACAGCACAAAACGTTGACTAATCTTCACTCTACACTCCACAAAGTACTAAACATACAAAAAAGACTGCAGTTCCCATCCATCACCACCCCCAGAATGATGAACTATATGAGAAATGTGTTGTGGGTAAGTGTATTTCTTCCTCAGTATGATACTTATATCTGATATTACGCCAATGGCTTGAGAAGCCATTGGTGATCATTGTAAATGGAAACATGGGAGTGAAAAGGGCACCCACAAGGGGCCATGTTGGCTCCATCTCCATCCACTCAGACTGGAGTCAACATGGGGTCAGTTACCAGTTTACAGGACAGACACACACCTGACACACCTGTCAGAGAAGACTTAGCCAGAGCACCAATGCTGTAGGCGTTGGAATTCCGCTTCTTTAGCCGAGGCAAGATGGAGGTTGTGTCCTCCATGGAGAGCTAGAGGGGAAGAAAGAAAGCCAAGAAAGAAAAGAGGGGATGGGTGGGGTAAGGATTACAGAAGAGGAACAGTGAGGGAACAAGAAGTGCACAGCAGCACAGAGGACAGGGAAATTTGAGTGTTGGTGAAAATTTATGGTTATTTGGAAGGATGGAAAGGACGGAGGTGATGGGAAAAGTGGAGGGGGACGTAAAGAGTTAGCACTTTGGTATCACATGGGTGTGACAGACTACATTTCCCAACAGCCTGCTGTTTAGTGTCTGTCCTCTTGCATTTTGGGAAGTGTAGTTTTGTTTCTTTTGGTTAGCAATTGGTTCTAGCTACTGCAGCACACCAACAAGTCATTGTAAAAAGAGAGTCCACAGGGCAAGGAAATGGGGAGTGAAGGGAAAAGACAACGCTATCTGGTGTGTGTTTGAAGAAAGGAAAGGAAACTTGAGGGAATGATAATCACAACACTTACATTGATTCCATCCCATGAAAAGTCTGTTCGGCCATGCTGAGAGAGAAAGAGAGAAAGAACGAGGGAGGGGGAGAGAGAGAGAGAAAGAGAGAGAAAGAGAGAGCAAGGAAGTGTAATGGGGAGAGAGAGGAATGGAGGAAGAGTAGAAAACAGCGAGAATGGCAGCAATAGAAAGGAGACAGGAGGGAGAGGGATTGTGACAGAAGAAGGCAGGTTTAAAAACATGCAAAGTAGAAGGAGAAACAGAAGAAAGAAATGAGAAGAGAGGGAATCTTTGTTCAAGAAGGAAAATGAAGAGGAGTAACACGGGCCGGCCCAGCAGTGGAAAGGAAGTAATTAAATTGGGAATCCATTTTTTATAATGGTGGAAATTTGCAGTGGACTAATGAGTCCCTTTTATGCCAGTCCCTTTGTTATAGTTGCCTTTGTGCGGTTCATCACAAATAAAACCAAGTGAGGTTTATAAGCAGAATGCAAAAAAGTTTTTGCCCAGACAGACAAACACACAGGCAGCAATTAAAACTGTTCTTGGGGGAAGTGGGGTTATATTATGAAAAACTACACTGTAGAGCCACATTATACTATATGGTTTATGGAAAACAACTGCCTTGTTTGCCCTAACTAATTTATTTGTGCATGCCTACACATACTGCCATGAGTTATTAATTATAGTAAGGGCAACTCAGTTCAGTTAAGGCAGTTTTTTTCCTTAAACAACAGGAGTAAATGCTGTTAATTAGCTTGCATGTGCCTTTAAGCCCATCGCCAGATGGATAGACACACACAGGACAGACAGACTAACAAATGAAGCTGTGCTATGAGCAAGCCAGTCTCTACTGCACACACACACACACACACACACACACACACGCACACATTGGGGTTGTTGTTAAGACACCCTGCTCATTTTAGACAAACAGCAAAGCTTGCATGGCACGTAGCAAACAAGACAGGTAGTCAGTGTTTTTACATTATATATGTCAGACAAGTTACATAAAAAATAAACAGATGGGTTGCATTGCTAAAATGCCTACATTTTATTTATTTTACAGCATTTGTGACCCTACAGAAATTAATTAAAAGTAATTCTCTAGTAATGTTAATCCAGGTGGTCCCCATTTTTACTTTTTATACCATTAACTGTACTGACATCAGCTGATATGTACTAGAAAAATGTCTGACATCAGCATCAGCCCACAATTCCCATATTGATGCCTCCCTAGTGTAAAGATGTTGAACAGGGATAGAGGTCATGATTAGTAGTAACCACGTACTCAACTGATTTTTATGATTAATCATTTAAAAGACATCAAATTATATTAATAGATTTAATCGAACAATTAGAAACCATGCATAGCCTTCCAAAGATTGTAAGAGGCCTATGTAAATCAGAAAAACATGTCATTATAAAAATTATCAGCTCATCACTACTGACTCAACAGCAAGGTGCATTTAAATAGTTTTTTTTAAATGACTCACAGAGTTTACTTGATTAATCGTGACAGTCCTTCAGAATCTTTGTTTACACATATAAGAACGTAATGCTACACTAGTTTTTCCACTGAGCTCTAGAGAGCCATCTGATGTATTGTGCTCTGCCGATCTGTGCGTGTTGTTTCTGCTCCGCAGAGCTATTGCTCTGCAGGATACTGACACACAGCTGCAGGACCGCAGGCAAGTTACGGCTGCCTGAAGCAGTGAGCAGTCATCGCTGTCAATGCAACCATGCAATGCATGGGCTGCTCAGTCACAGCTGCTGGTCTGCACTAACGGGTCATGTGAGTGACCTTCACATAGAGAGCTGTTCACCAGTATCAGACACATTGTTCATTTATGAAACCATGTTTTAACCTGTTGGCCTTTGATCCACTTTGTGCAGACTCCACACTCAGAAGGCATAGCCCAATTCAAAGTATTATCGTTTACTGTTTACTGGACTGCTGGTGCCTGTTTTTAAAGGATGGCCAGGCATAGACCATAGCCTTTGTGTACATGATTAAAGGGGAATGCTGTCTCCTGTTGTTTGCCACCTCTCTGTTAAAGTGTGGTGCAATTTGCCATTTTGGCACTCCTGTAATGCAGATTTTGGATTTTTTTGAGAACTGTGTCAGTGTGACATTAAATATTCACACTCTTCTAGCACTGCATTCTTACCAAGGCTGGTGTTGTCTGTTATCAAACAAAAAAGGCTTTTGGACTTTTGTTATTTTGGGACCTTAGCCCCTTGAACCTCTTAGACCCTTGATACGTATTATTATTAAATAATGTATTATGTTATTGTTCAATTCTTTAGTAACAACTACAAACTGCAATTAATAATTATTATGAATTATGCAGTTATGAATAAATGCAGAACCCCATACAAGCTCTTATGGTTCAAGAGGTTACATTTTTTTCAACCAAATTTGCCATTTTCAGAAGAGTTGGATTTTTTTATAAAAATAAGTATGTGTGATTTGTTACCTCTCTTGAACTTTTATTTGACTGATAAAAGCTTAAAGAAAAGATATTCAATGTTTTCACTGATCAACTTAAAAGTATTTTGTAAATAAAAACAGATTTCAAATTTGATGCCTGCAACCTGCAAAAATTGGGACAGAATCTGTTACACTGTGTTACATTACCTTTCCTTTCAGTTACACGGTTTAATCATTTAGATTGTTCAAGTGGAACATTTGCCCATTCTTGCTTTTATCAAAACTCCAGCTGCTTAATCTTTGTTTTCAATAGGAATCAAATCTGAACTGCTGGCAGGCCAGTCAGTCAGCTTACTGTAGAGCATGCAGAATAAGATCTGGCATTGTCTTGCTGAAATAGCCATGGATTTCCTAGGGGAAAAATGCTGCTTTGATGGCAGAATATGTCTCTCTAAAATCCTAAAATATGCCTCTGCATCAATGGGACTTGTACACCAGATGTTTTCCTTATGGCTGATAACGGTCTGCATGGTCCATTTCATCTCTGGCACAGAGGGTTCTAAGTCCATTTTTCCCAAAAACAAGCTGAAAGGTGGACTCAACCGCATTTTATGAAAACTCCCAACTTTTTCAGAAATGGGGTTTGTATATCATATATACATTTTCTAGTATGCACATGAACAAAACATGTTTTGCATGAAAAATATGGTGCATGAATATTAGTATATTAGTACCATAAATGTTTATCTGCCAGCAAAATAATTCCATATTATTGAAAACATTTATGCCAAACTTTTGAAGGCTAATCTACATAAATCTACAGAGTACAAGTTTTTGTACATGAGTGGAAAAAGAACTACAAAACAATCTTTGATCTTTGAAGCTTATACTTTATTGTATTAAACACCTTTCATGTTAGGGGATGAGGTGCTGATACTCTCTCACAAAGCCCTTTTGTATGATTGTATGCAGCACAAAATTCAGTTCCCCATTATCTTTAAAGGCCACAGTTGTCTGTGCCAGTTAACTGTTAAAGATATAATCTTGCATCACTCTCAAATACACTGTGAACCTCCATTAGCCTAAGGGTTAGCATTTTGTTTCAAGGTAATTTTTTTATTGGATTTTTGGAGAGGGTGTGAGTGAGACAGGCCCTGTGCTGACAGAGGAATATGTCATTACTCTGATAAGGCTTTATCTCAAAGGGAATGCCATTAGGTATGCTTCCATCAACTCTGCATACTTCAGGAAAATGACTAGCTCTCAATGCTATGAAACACTGTGTATTGTATATATGCATGTGTGTGTCGTGTGTGTGTGTGTGTGTGTGTGTGAGCGCGTGCGCATCACCTATGCATATGCATGCATCTGTTTAACGTTTAACCGCATTTGCAACATTTTAAAGTCATACAGTGGCAATGAAAAAGAGGAAAGAAACAGAGAGAAATGACAATGATTTGATGTAGTAATGGTGATTCTAATGCCACAGCTAGAGTGCACTAACCATCTTAAACCACAGTCTGATCTTAACAACAGATTCAGTAACAGGTTTTCATCTTACTCTAAAATGGCGAAGTTAGCATGGTAAGCATTAGTGCTGGATCAGAACATTTAAAGGCATGAGGCATTAGCATGGAGGGCAAAAGGAAAACTGCAGGAACTACTGTAGCAGCCACACTACAAGCCAACTCTAAAGAGAGCAGCACTGAACCATTATACACGAACACACTAAGAGGGACATGTATTATTATCTTCTTCAAAACAGTTGGCATCTTTCTTTAACAGCACCAATCTGAGACGCTCCACCAAATTGGGTTTAGTTCTGTGGACATGGCTGTTAAGAGTTTTGGCTGATTTATAGGAAGTTTTGTCATTTGTGTCAAGCTTACCTGTTCCCCATCCTTCTGTACTGGAACCCCATCTGCTGCTGGAGGGAAAAGAATAGAAAAAAGATATATTAGGGTAGGAGCCTTTCTGGGGGGCTAACAGAATGATAGGATCAGACATGGAAATTGAGCTGGGTGGGTATACAAAATGCCTAAAAAGATAAATGTCTTTTTTTAAAGACTGACATTAGATATGGTAGCAAACTGCCAGTTAAGCAATAAAACATAAAAGGGAGTGATACTTATTGTATTGATTTTATTGGCTAAATTAAAGAAATATACAAAAATAAAGTAATGCAATAATTTTGTTGAAATGGAATAGTCTGAATGGCTAATATTAAAGAACATTTGGTACAAAATTTGAGACTTTTTTGTTTGACTTATTTATTTTGCAGAGCTGCTGTATAAAATCAAAAGAACGTTGAAGGATAAACACTCTGTGTGACCTCCAGCATGTGCCTACAGACAAAACATGTTATTTGTGATAATGCACTCCCTCTTGTGCTCTATTGCTTAAATATACTGACATCATATAGCAGGCTATTTCATTTTGATAGGAGGAACGCTACCTATGTTTTTACTATATTGGTACTGTCAACATGCAGTATATAATGACTCTCCTCCAACAGTGTAATTTAATCAGGTCCCAACACCTTTCACCCAACTTTACACCTGCAGCGTTTTCATTATTAGCTCAGCTGGACATAAAAGAAAGATTCCAACAAGGGGTGGGGGACAAATATAAGTGAAAGGGAGAATTTTTCAGCTATAAGCAAAACACAGAGCAAAACAACACTCTGTTAATGAAACAGCATATAAAGTCTCACTCTCCCTTTCTCTCTCTCTCCAGGGCTTACAAGCTCTCGCATCCTGGACTGGAATGGATTACATTAGCTTTCACAGACCAGTCAGCTTCATAATTACACTCATATAATAATTATGCAGCCAGTCACCACATTAAAAAAAATGGATCATACAGAATTAAATGAGTCACCTGCACTAGGGTCCATCAAAAAGATTAGCAAATTTCACCCCTTTATTTATTTATTTTATTCCTCACAACTCCTAATAGTTCAGTCCTAATTAAAGTTGACTTAATTATACAGGTCCCTCTGCTAATTAAGCCTAAACGCATCCTCAGTCTCAAAGCGGCTTTTCCTTATTTAATCAGTATTCTTATTTTGAAGCAGTGTGATTTAGGCACCATGAAACCTGTTTGGGTCTGTGACCTTAAACTGTGTGTCAGGTGAATTATGTGGAGAGGATTAGTTCTGGATCGCTGTCTTGATTTTGCTAATGTTAGCCTATTGTTTCATAAAGCATCTAATCTGTGTGCATATTCCCAGTAAGCCTGCTTGGCCTGATCCGCCTAATGACAATAGGGTAGATTCAAGTATTACTGTCCATTAACTAGTAGGGAACTGTTTAAAATATTCTTCATAACAATTTCATCTGCTTCTCTAATCTCATAAGTCATTTAACATAGTCTCACAGTTCAGAGCCTATGATGCATATCTCAATATGATCTCCTGTGCCGTAAAACCTGAATCCACTCTTCATGCCCTGAACCAGTTTATAATGCACTTTATTAAAAGAAGCATATAGTTTATATACACACATGGACAAAATTGTTGGTACCCTTCAGTCAACGAAAGAAAAACTCAAAATGGTCACAAAAATAACTTTAATCAGACAAAAGTAATAATAAATAAAAATTCTATGAAATG